>JAODKM010000126.1:14073102-14095409 GCA_026780845.1 Petrocephalus sullivani | reverse complement strand
CAGGTGGGAACACAGGCATGGGGACTCCCTGAACATCAGCACTCTAGTGTAAGGCTAGAGTGACAGCACTGACACATACTTATCTTATATTTCTTAAGATCTTGTCTTGTGTCTCTGTGTGACTGTAGTAGTAACATGAGCAATTTCCTCTGGGATCAGTAAAGTTTTTCTGATTCTGATAAATGTAATGTAACGTGGCTAACATAATGTAGTTGACATATATGCTTATGTATTGTGTTTTATTTTATGCATTACAAATGTTGAGGAAACTGTCAATTATGAAAGTTAAGGGCTATTCTGCAATTTAGCTTTAAACAGTGTTACTTGTAACACACATTAAATCCACATTTGAAGAACACATTTAAACAATTTGCCAGATCGGGGAGTTTGGATTTCTGCTACCTAACGATCGATTTGCTGTTAAAAGATTTAATCGTCTTGAAACGTATTGAAGAAAAAGATTTAAAGCACGAGCGCAATTGCTCAAAAAAAGCCATTTATTTATATTGAATGCATGCTTTCTGAGAATCTGAAGTAAAGAACATAAAGGTATACCCCGAGTCCTGGATTTAAATTGGAACTGTCCTAAAAAAAACGCCAGAGGAGCATAACAAAACGTGGAACTGTCTTAAATCCAGCAATTTGGGTTTAATAAATTGATTTAAATGATTGGAATCATATATTACATTACACAACTGTAAAGGGTAACTTTTATAACACAAAGCAGTGGACAAATGTTAATATTACTTTTATTTTATTCATTATTTGTTTTTTACTTTTCATAATGCCTCCTCTGACCGCACGTCCCTGGCACAGACATACTCTTATTCTCATACAATATCGAAATAGGGAAACTATAATGTAACGGTAAAATTTCATGAGACATTTTTTTACATTTTACATACGTTATACGCTCTAACCGTTCCTCTATTTTGTATATTCTTATATTTGAAAGTATAAGTACAATCAAATCACAGAAAAAAACATTGGAAATAGAATATACTGTAGCTTATAAACATTGTTTTCAATAGCTTTGAAATACAGCTCTAAATAAAAGATAATTGGTTGAGTCCAAACCCAAATGAGAACGAGATATCCCCAAAACCCAATGAGATTTGCACACACTGGCAACGTAACACAATGATATTACAGTTTTTTCAGTAACTAACAAGTATTTGTCCAACCAAGTGTCACATTTTCAAAATACAATACAATGTGCACAGCATCGGTCTGTCACAATGATGTTAAGGCGACTTTTTTGGCTGCGTAAACATTTTGCGGGTTAACGCCCTCAAAACTGACATCTTAACGCGTACATTGTGTACGCGTTAACATGTTATTACGCGATAATGCGTTCAAAATATGCGCGTTAACAACGCAATTTTGAGCGCGTTAACGCGAAAAATCTAACACGTTTTGACCCTTTTCGCCTTCCATAGCGTTTCACCATTAAGCCGCGGAAAAAGCGGCGTTTTAGCGGTTCGAACACCGCTTTTTATGCCAGTTTTTGATTGAAGGCGTGAGAAAGGTGACGATCGATATTTGGCACTGATGGCTTGCCACACACATTAACGTATCAAATTATGCCGCGACGGGTTAACACGTGTATTTCCCTACACGTTTTGAGCCTGATGGCTTTCCATAGTAAGCCCTTGTGGATCGCAACCATTGACACTCACCCGTTGAAACATGGCAAGTGGCCTAATGGCTCAAAAACACATGAATTTTAACGCTTATAATACTTACAGCATACACGTTAATTACGTGTATTTTACGCGTTAAAATTCACGTGTTTTAAACCAGTTTGGCGTTCCATAGCAGCTTGATTTTGAGTGTGTTGCGAAAAAAGCTAACACCTTTTGACCCTTTCGGCGTTCCATACGTAAACAAAATAACTACGTGTTGTTTACGTGTATTCATCTTTACATTCATGCACGCAATTGTATATTCATGATAATTTAAAAGGAGACAATTGTATATTGAAGATAACTTTATAGTAATGATAATAATAATAATTCACAAAATTGCAATCCAAAGATTTGGGGCGTGCTGTTTGGTCGTATCAATCAGCAACCGCCGCCCGGCACTTTTCCTGCTGGTCAACTTTGCGCTTTTTGTGAGAGTTTGTGGGCTTGCGGTGCTCCATAGCACCAACAAGAGGCGCGGCGAAGGCGTGCAGATCCGCCGAAGGAGCACAATGCTGCTGGGCTCTTAGAGCGCCCCTGTTCATCTGCAGCGAAGCAGAGGAGAAAAGAAAACGGAGCGGGGTGAGAGCGAGCATCCTGTACTCAGCCACAGACCGAGCGACGAGGGCTGGCCAGCGAAGCGCATCGCTGGACCTGTAAATAATAATACAGGATTACCTTGTTCCCTGAATAAAAAAGCGCATTGCATCGCAAAAGCGATCTTGAAGCAAAATGTCATCTTTGGGTAAAGACAACAGTGGAGCTCTGCATGCCAATTACGTGGGACCGTACCGCTTGGAAAAGACACTCGGCAAGGGACAGACAGGTCGGTATATGTTTGTTTACATATTTTATGAAATATTCGCATAGCCGGTGACGCCTTGAATTAAATTCGGTCAGTTTGGGTTCGGCTAATTTTGTTTGCGGGATAATCCGGATTTTTGGGAGATCGGGCTGTTGGACTGTACCTGCGGTAGGCTGTATATGACGATATTGGAGCTCTCAATGGGGCAACTCGGTATGCGTGTTCTTCTGCAATAACTGCAGTCGGCCTCTGTTGGTTTGGTTATCCACAATATTGTCTAACTAAATAAGCATTTAATTACAATCGAATTTGACATCAGTTTTGCTCCTTGTAATCGGGATCGCCTCTCTAGCCTCTGGTATGATTTATGCATAATACAACCGAACCCCGTTTATCAAGTATTTCGGAATATGAATAAATGAGGTTTCTCTGCATTCTCCTTTGTTAAATGTTACACACATTGTTTCAGCGTAAGCGAAGTATTCACTTAAGAGCCGGATTAAGGACTGATTATATGTGACAAATGTAAAATGTAACCCTTGGAAAAAGTGCCGGTAACTTAAGGAGGCGGTAGCAGGTGCAGGTTGCCGTAGCGAAGTAGTTCATCTTCTGGGATGCTGTTGTTAAATGATGTGCCAGAGCAGATGTGCTGGAGCCTTGTGGGGGAAAGATATTAAGGGATTTAATTTTGAAATATTGGGCTTAACCATTAAAATATACGATTCGGTTCAAAGTTGGGACAGTTTTATTGTTGTTTTCTTGGTTCCTTGCTTACATTCGTATATTAAACACCGCTGCTATCTAAATAGCTTGATGTTCGGGGAATTAACATCGCTGTGGAGCTGGTAATATGGGGCTGGTTGGGAGCGGCGAGCCCTGAAATGAAAAGGCGATGCCACGCTCATTGTGCGCATACAGTCGAAGCGACAGTCCCTTTTCACACTGTGCAGTTTTCTGCCCATCTGCCGTTTTAAAAGCGCCTGCAGTAGACATATCTCTCGCAGTTGGCTCTGCCGAGTCGGCGCGACGTGTGATCGCGCATCCCGCAGTCCGCAGTTTCATTTCGGCGGATCCCACGAAGAGGTACCGCCCGAGCAGACCGTACTGAGCTGAACCCCCCCCCCCCCCCCCGTACAGTGAAAGCACCGCACATGGGCTTCGTGACGACTTACATGACGGTTCCATTCCTGCAGATGGACGCTGTTACTGTACAGGCAAATCGTCGCATAATGGTGACATTACTGCGACAGTGATAACATGCTTATAAATCGCGATATGGACTATTTAAATACAGCAGTACGTTTATGTCATAACAAGCCTGGGTTACCAACTTTGGTAAGCTGGTTGACGTGAGATTTTCACTTTGAGACAAGTCTGAACATACATTTACACGTATGTAAGAGAACCTTTGCAAACTGCCCCAAAGCTTTTGATGTAGTTAGTTTTAGGTTTATAACATAGTAATATAGATTTTCCATAAGATTTCTTGCAGGAGCGTGAGTGTCTGAAAACCTAAGTGTCACGCCAAATGCATGAGAGTTGGCAGCCCGGACAATCACTTCTTAACTAACTCATAGTATACCATACACACCTTTAGTAATGTAATCATTGTCTAATCTGACCCCAATTACAAATACATTCATATTTGTTTTAAATAGCATTTTCGCCTAATCAGTTGTTGACTGCTGCCTGATATTTGCGTCTTTTAAGATGTGTCAGTTATTGTGTGGTAATTGTTAAGCCTGTGTTGCAAGTGTGCATACTTCAAAAATTATATTTGCTGCAGTGTGTCTGTTCTCCATTACTTATTAACTATGCACATTCAATAGCAGATGTTATGTTAAACGCATGTGACTTGTAACGTTTGTCTTGTAACGTTGTCAATTGGCTTTTTCTTTCTTTTCTTTTTTCTATTCTGTCTTTCATTCTATGTATTTCATTTTCTCTGTTCCACTCTGTTTTGCATATATCACTGTATTCTAACATACCCATGAAAAGTGCCCTGGGACAACTCTGTTGTGAAGGGCGCTATATATATATATATAAAATATATATATATATAATAAACTGACGGCACGTTTTTTACTTTTCCCAGAATAGTTGACTTGACTATGTGTTCCTCAGCAAGCATGGTTGACAGCGCAATCTGTTTAAAATATTTCACCATACACAATACAGGAAAAGTATAAATCTAACATCAGTTACTGATGAGATAATGGATTGAGATAAGTAAGTAATTTTTTTCTTTAATATTTTTGTTTTCTGTGGAATTTGTTAGGGCTGCAACTAATGACAATTTTTCTATCAGTTAATCTATCGTATATTTTAGCTGTTGGTTGATTAACCTAAACAATTCCTCCAGAAAATAAAAGTACTTTACTGAACATGAATAGACCAGAATAACTGTGCGTTTTCTTTTCAGGTGTGTGTGATAATGCCCCTGTGGTATGCCATCGAAATTTTGCACAGTACACAAACCATCTTTTTATTCATAATTTGAACTACTTTGATAATTATGTAGTGATATTGAAGGGAAACATTTGTTTTAACTAATTGAAGTATTTTAGAAATCAAAAAAAGTAATTTCATTAAAATAAAAGAAACCATGTGTTGGTTTAAAATATTGATGTCAATGCATTTTCAGCAGTCTGTCTTTGCCTGGTTGAGTTGTGAGCCTTGTACAGTAAGGTTGTCATTTACTGGCGCATCTCTAGGTCATTGCAGCACTCTTATGCCGGTGCGTTTTCTCTCATGCATATTTGGTCCAGACATTGGGGGGAGAGCCTGAGCTCCCAGTCACTGTAGAAAGCCAGCATCTGCTCTGCTCCTGTGCCGCTTGTCTGGCGGTGCCTGGTCTCATGTGCCACCCGGCAGGAGGCCAACGTGGCACCGATGTGGCTGACGTTGAGGCACTGCCTCCATGTGCAGGATAGGCAGCAGCGGGGGGGGGGGTGTCATTGCTGGGTGCTTTGAGCCTGCTGTTGGAGGGGGTGCTGTAGGAGTTTCGCAATGAATGAACTGGCGTGCTGTCGCTGTCAGCAATGGTCCATATGCCCCATATGAAAGCTCATTATGGGGAAGAGTGGGGGTGGGGGTTTGATTGTCGATGGGGGCTGGGTTAGGGCTGGGGGGAAGCATCGCCATTGGAGCATGAGTGGAGCCCCTGCCATAAAGCTCTGGCCGGAACAGCCCTCCCCTCAGATGCATAAGAGGCTTAGCATCTCTCTCTCTCTCTCTCTCTCTCTCTCTCTTTCGCTTTCCATTCACACAGATGGCTCTGCTCCATCTCTCCATTCACACTGCGCCCCTCACTATGCTCACTGACAGTGTTCCTGCCCCACAGCAGTTTTCATGCTTTCACTTATTGAGAGGGAAATGGTCACTTCATGACAAATGTTTCTTCTTATGGGTCTCAATTATGTTGTTATTATTTTTCTCAGTGCATATGTTACATGTAAGTTAGGCCTGTAGTTTATGAAGAAATTTTTAGCTATTTGTACTCTTTGTAATATATAAGCTGAAATTTGTATGGGTTTAGGAGAGGCTGTGTTAAAGACCCCCCTACACTTTTGTCTGATAATATGGCTGCAAGCCATTAAAAATGAAGGTGGATTTTTTGCTTGCATATTAATGCTGCTGAATATAATTATGTCAAAGGAACTTTGGAGAAACTCCATCATCACAGAGGCTAGGAAAGACTTATTTACCAAAACTGCTCTTATGTTTGTGGACAAAGTACTTCTAATGGCCTGAAGTAGATATTTTGTCACAGATGCTCAATTAGCGCTGCGAAACATTATCCCTAAAATATCCGACTCAAATGAGGAGATTATGGCTTAATCTTCTGATCAACTTGATGATCTTAACCCTGCGTACAGTCTTCCATTGTTTACCATGTGCTGTTGGATGGGCTTGATGGTCTTGATGTCTGAAGCTAAATGTGCCATGCTGCCACCCTCCCTTATTATTCTTGGGCCACCTGCCCTGGAGTTAATGCTATCCCTCTTGCGGAAATCACCCCCCCCCCCCCCCCCCCCCAAAACCTTCTCAGGAGTCCCGGCTGTCCAGGCATTTGCGGGTGGAGGCGGTTCCCATGGGCCCTCCGCCGCCCCCTCAGTCTTCTGGGCCCCCGCGTCCCCCCAGGGCGCCCCCCGAGTGCAGCTTCATGGAGAAGCTCCATGCCGTGGACGAGGAGCTGGCCCTCAGCCCCATCTGCATAGAGCCCTACCAGGTAGCGGTGAGGGGGAGGGCCCTGAGCAGCCTGGCACTCACTGATGTCAGCGACACTCCCATCATCATTTTTGGGGGCTTTCAGAATAATCATCTCCGTCCCGCCAAGTCCGTCAAACCATTTCCAGTGCAGATTAAACACTGTTTTCTGAATCAAAATGAATTCATTATGCAGGGCTCCATTACCATCTTAATAAAAGAATCACACATTACTGTTATTCTTTTATAATATGTGATAATATAATAATTACAGAAAATTTCCACTTTTTGCTAATTGTAAAATATGTGAATATTTAATAATTGTGAATATGTGCCAGTGAGCTACATCAAATGGTCACCTTACTGGCTTTTAATAATAGTGTTCAGCACCAGTTTTAGACTCAGGCTCTGTCAGCAGCCGATGACGCTGGGCCGTGTTTGCAGACTCAGTACCACCTTAGGCAGATTGCTGACGGCTCCCCCTCTGCCAGGCCCTGAGCGGGGGTGGCGGGAGTAACGACAGCCTGGTGGCCTGCCGCACGCGCTCCAAGCGGCCCCTCCGCGACGTGCCCTTGGGTCAGCTGGAGGCGGAGCTCCGCGCCCCGGACATCACGCCTGACATGTATGAGTGCGGCTCCGCCCCCGAGGACCGCGAGTGGACCAAGTGGCTGCAGGGCCTCATGCGCTCCGACATGGAGAACGAAGGTGGGCAGGGTGATTTCCGCATTAATGCGCCTTTGACCTCTGTTACATTCAGCAGATGTGGCTTCTGAGCACAGACTCGGGGGTGGGAGGGGTGAAGACGCAGGATGGGACCTGCAGACCTTTAAGAGGTGCCTGTCTGATCAGAAAGTCGCCTACTCCTAATTCGCCCTGGGACTGCCTGACCATGCCTTCTCAAAAATAAAAAAATGTCTGTGACTGGATAAAAGCGTCTGCAAAGTAAATGCAAGAAATGTAATATCCAGATAGGTACCTTCCGCGGCCGATGGGTGTATTTCAGCCCAGCAGACCGTGCTCAGCGTCTCCCTGTCCCGCCGGCCTGCGGTGCCATCCACATGTGTGCGACGCGGGAGGGGGCCTGGCGTGTTTTTCACCTGGTCCATGACCTTTTCCCAGGCTACGTCTCCATAGCTGTTATCTCTCTTCTGTACAGCCCCCCCCCCACCCCCACCTACAGCCCACACTGTACTGACCGCTCTCTCTCCCTGACGCAATTAGCTGTTAATGACCCTTCCGTGTGATGCACTGGTGAACCTGTTCTGCGTTAATGCCCCTCTCGACCCTGGCTAGCTGTGTACCCCTCAGCCTTAACCCTTTGCTGTATTGCTCCTCTCACATGGGGTGATGCCATTTCACTATAGTATGGTCACACAATGACGTTCAATGACTTTAAGCTCGTGTTTGATGAAGCTCGTATTAGATGTGTTTATATAATGGCTATTATTGTTTGTATGCTGCACAGGCACCTGTGTCCCTCTCTCCTCTTTCTCACGCTCTTGTTTTCAGAGGAGGGCGATGACGACGATGACCCAGAATATAACTTCCTGGAAGACATTGACGAGCCGGACCTTGAGGACTATCGCAATGACCGGGCGGTCCGCATAACCAGTGGGTCCCTCGCATTGTTGGACTTTGGGGTCTTAGGGAGATGTTTCCACCTTTCGGTTGGCCCATGAGTCGGTTCTGAGTGTCTGACATCAGGGTGGTAAAATTGGCTTTTATCCCCAACAGAAAAGGAGGTCAATGAGCTGATGGAGGAGCTCTTTGAAACGGTGAGGATGCGACCTGAGCAGACCCAGAGACCGGCCAGGGTGTTCACCTTCCATCTCCCATCTAAGGCTGACGCTTAAACCCCCCTCCAGTGGTCATGCACACGTAAGCGCCTTACCGTCTTGATATTTCTTCACCTTGACAGTTTCGGGATGAGTTGGGGGTGCAGGAACAGGACGAAGAGGGGCATGAGGAGGAGGAGGAGGAAGAGAGGGAGGAAGAAGCTCCTTCTCAAGGAGCTGCCAACTTCAACGTCCCTCAGGCCATCCGGTAGGGAACCCTTCTGGGTTGTGCTTGAACCTTCATGACTTCAGCTGGTAGTATTTTGTCACATAAGACTTAGACATAAGAATAGCGATGCCTGGTGTTGGTGCACCTCTGTCCCCGAATCGGGAAGCCCTGGTCGCCGTCGGTGAGCGACACGTGGCACGTTTTTAGGTCAGCATTTCCTTTTCTGTCACCACCACCCCCCCGCTCTGCTCTGTTGACACAGCCCCATCACTGCCATCTGTTCCAGCGATGTGCCTGTGTGCACGTATACCACAGAGGGGCCCCTGGCCAGGTGCCTTCATGTCTCTGAGCACCTGTGTCCGTATGTCGCAAGGGGCTCGCACACAAAAGATGTCACGTGACCTGAAGGAGCCCAGGGACATAAAATTAAGCCATAGCTACAGTACTGACCAGATTTTTACCATTAAACGTGCCATTATATGGGGTGTTCTGCATTCACACGCGCACACAGACACGCACAAACACTCACACACGTCCTCCCTTTGGGACAGAGCAGCAGAGGGGTGCTGTGTCTGTTTGGGTAGGGAGGCAGAGAGACGCTGGGAGGCCGTGACCTTCGCCTTGCAGACCGAAGGCTGGGTGCGCCAACAGCTACATCCAAGTGTACAAGTGTAGTAGTATCAATTGCTAAAACACCTGCCAGCATGCTGGAGACGTCTTGTCCCCTGCGATTTTTACACAGTTATGGACCAAGAGGTGTGAAGTCTGCTCTGGCCGTGTGAATCCCCCACATAACGCCATTCCTCACTGTGGGAAGGCTAGGGCCACTTGGAAGGGTACTTTCTCAAACTAACTTTGCCGCTCTTGTCCCATGATGCTTTGCTTTGCAAATTTCTTAGATAACAATACGTTTTGTGACTTCCCTTAGTTTAAGTTGATTTATTACATTTGCATGATTGTAAACCCTATTTGATTTTCAACAATGAACTCTTTGTTACTCAATGAATTTTAATCTAGTCATCGGCGTGGTCAGCATATGCTATTCCGGGCCTTAGGCTTCGCTTTGGAGATGGGGGGTGGAGCAGTTTCCACTCTGAAAGACAAAAGGCTACCCGCCCCTGTTAAACAGTCCCTCTTTATGATTTGTGATAGTTCCCAAATCAACAACTGACTAACAGCTGTTTAAAAGCAGCTGATAATCAGTACAATGTGTTGACTTAGCCTTGGGAATGGTGTGTGTGTGTGTGTGTGTGTAGGGCTGCCCCATCATGGGGCAGTCTGCGTTCTGTCTCCCTGTCCGAAGAGGGGACAATTGAATGAAGGTGGACCTGGTGTCCTGTTGCTGAGGAACACGGGCCTGGTGGCACATTGCTGATGGTGCCTCATTAGACTGGGTCTGACGTGAAGTGGCACGTCCCACGTCCTCCAGAAGCCCCGGCACACAGGGTCCGGCTGTGCCCGTACACACGTGCGCTCGTGAAATTTCTAATCTGATTTGAAATTGAATGATGACTATTAGAATAGGAGTAAATACCTGTATGCATTCTCTACTTCTGTTATATTCATATTTCAATGTGAAATCAAATTTTCATGAGCTTTTGGCTGACAGCTATACACGCAAAAATATCTAAAGTGCTGCATATTATGTAAGCATATATTCTGATATAATTCGCTTTCGGTGTTTTGGTTTTCTTGGGTGATAAATGCAGCATGGGTTTCACACTAATTAGATTGAATTACATTCAATTAGATTAGATTACACTAGATAAGCTTTATTGATCCCAGGGAAATACCTGAAATCCAAGAACTGTGTTGGTGTAGACATAGCTGAGGTGAACTGAAGCCTTTGCAGAAGTTTTCCATTAACTTTTTTTCCATAAACTGTCTTACGGGCGTGAAGAGATACGCTTTTGTTGGGAATGGGATAAAAATGGCCACTAGTGAAAGCAGTAAGATGCTCAGCATTGCCGAAAGCTTGGATTCCATTAAGAAAAAGAAATTCAAGCTAGAGATGCCGAGAATGTGTCTGAGACTTTTCGAAGGCATGACCGAAAAATTTAAGAGAAAAATTTGGAAAAAAAAGTATCCAAGATTAGTTTGTTATAATTCTGTTGCAGCCATTTAGGGGAAGAATGTGGTTTCAGGCCATAGCTCTCTTTCAGAAGCAGATGCACCACCTTAATGATGCTTCCTCTGATAATACTTCAGACGCTGAAGCGTTTGGCTGCTTCTTCCCACGCTCACGCTGCTGCCGGCTGCAGGTTCGAGGAGCCGTTGGCCAACATGCTCACGGAGCGACACCGGCTGGTGAAGGAGCAGCTGGAGGCTCTTCAGCAGCGCCGGGCCCTGATGGACGGCCAGGCTGAGAGCTGCCGGAGTCCCCCGCGGCCTCCGGTGCTGCTGCTGCCCCCTCCCTGTGTCCTCATCCTCACTCCCCTGCAGAAGCTGCAGCTGCAGCAGCAAATGCAGCAGGTAGGCCGCCCCCTACAGTCCACTTAGGGGATAGCGTTCAACCGAAGATGCTTTTACTTGCCATTTTTTTCATTTTTAATTCATACCCATGTTTGTTAGCAGTTCCTCAGTATATTTATTACTTTAGCTTATGCGCAGTCAGTCCGGCCACAACGCATGATATCACAGCGTAAACCTGTTCTAACGTGATTGCTATATTAGTACCATTCTTTCTTAAAGTCCAACACAAAATTGAATCGGATTTATGTGGGTGATTTTCAGTCAGATTGAAAAGCACTAAGTGAACTACAACCCAGGACACATTACTTTCACGCAAAAACAGCCATCCTGATGTCCGATTTGTGAACAGATCATTCTTTTGAACCGGCTCTTTTCAGTGAATGTCAAACTGGTTTTTAAATCAAATTGAATAAAACTTTTTGTATATCCATGCACTGCACAGGTCAAAGTCTTGGATTCTAAAAATATTATGTTTTTGTATAAAAACACACTTTTAATTCACTTAAGTTTGCCTTCCGTGCCCCTCCGCATACTGTATTCCTTTGTATTTATGCGGTGTGCATACCTGACTGCATATTGGCTGAGGCACTCTACTCCCCACTAGATGGTACTCAAATGGGCTCAAACCATTCCCCAGCGTAACCCCTGAGCACCATCTAGTGGAGTCAGAAAATACAGCAAATGGTTCAGTAAGCATCCTTTTGGCCATTGCTACTCCCAACTCTCGGCAGCGGACGGGTTAGTCAGTTTGGTACGTTTGGTTGAAGCTGTTACTAGGCAATTCTCGTCAGACTCATAAGACATTATTTGCCACTAGCAGTGCCTTTTTTAATGTTTCATTGTTTTTCCCATTGGACATGTGTATTTTGATAAGTGATTTTAGAGAACATGAGGTTTTTCAGGAACGCATTATTAGTGTTGTTGCAGCACTGACTGTATTTAGCAAATCTTGACTTGACTGTAGCTCCAAGCTATCATAGCTATCAATAGCTATCAGCTATCAGTCACAAGGACTTTCAGAATGGCTCCAGATTTTATTTAGGCAGCAGAAGAATACAGTGGAGCATCATGCCCTTGTTGGTCACTGCATTCTAAGCAGTGCTTGTGTCCTCTGTCTCCACTGTAGCATGTCCAGCTGCTGACCCAAGTGCACATGCTGAGCAGTCCAGTGGAGGCGCTGCAGAGTGAGGTGGCCATGGTGCAGCATTTCCTGGTGAGGTCTCGCACTTGCGCGCTGCTCTCGTGGTCTCCTGTCTCTCCCCAGATAGAGAGCAGTAATGTGAAATCGGCACCAGTACCGCCTGAGATAGACGGCCTCTTCTCACCCAGCCTACCTTTCCAACCCCCTTCATTTTGCAGGAAGCTCTGTATTTGCTGATGGTGGTGGAAATGTGGCAGGAGCTTGTAGTGCCTTTATCTAAGCTCTTATCTCTGCCCTCCTCCATTCATACCACTGACAGGCCCTTAATTCAGGGCCATGCCCACAGGGGCACTGGCTGATTGCCCCCCCCCCCTCCCTGTCACACAGATTCAAGCGGCTAATGATAAGCTTGACCCCTCTTTATGAATTATGGTCCCTCTTATGCCCCCCACCTTAGAAAATCCTAGACTCGCCCCTGTTGTTCCACACCCTGGTTCTTTGAACCCTTCTGACAGCTGCAGCTAAGCACTTCCTCCTCTCCGCACCCCCCTGTAGGAGGAGCTGAAAGTGTTTTCAGAGCGTGGGGAGCAGAGCAGGAGGCCGGTGGAGCCTGGTTTCATCAGCATCTTCAGGGCCTGTAACCTACAGGGGGCGCTGTCCTTGCTGCATGAGCTGAAGCACTCCAACACCCCCGTTGTCTCCGTCAAGCCACTCCGGATGAATAGCTGTGAGCAGGGGCGGGATTAAGAAGGCTGGGCTGAGACTGTGTGTATATGCATGTGTATGTGGTGGTGTTTGGCTCAGCCAGTTAGGACACTGGTTGAGGGTTGGTGAGTGAGGCCTTCAGTTGCTCCAGGGTCTGACTCTGCTTTCACAAAAAATGCATGTTGCTTTGGATTAAGTGTCTGCTAAATAAGTCTAATGCAGATGAGAAATTTTAGGTCCCCTTTAGTTCAAGAAGTAGGGCATTGCTCTAACGACACTAAGGTTATGGGTTCAAATCCCAGGGAGCGCATGGAAATTGAAACATCCCTCTCCTTGAAGGGGCATCGGATTATTGAATAAATGTAGCGGCACACTATGCCTTCAGCTTGTCTCTGTCTCTGTTCCAGTCCGTACGTACCCCTTTCTCCCTCCGAATGTGGCCTGGCTGCTGGCTACCCGGCCTGTGTTCATGTACCCCGAACTGCTGGCCCACTGCAGCCTAGACCCCGCCCTGCACCCCCGGCGCGCCAATAAGGGCTACACCCGTGGAGAGGAATGGTACATACCTTCCACCCACCTCCCCTAAATGCACCCTAACACCGACATTCACACGGGCGGATGCTCATACTGGATTTGAATTTTTTCTGTGGGCCTGTCGGTATTCTCCAATGAGATGTGTGATCATAATGCTTGACTAAGTGTGGAGTGATGCCTCTGATTGGTCCTCCCCTCGCACTGCCTCCAGCCTGATCGTGCTGGGCCTGAAGCATTTCAGCGAGACCGAGTTCCCATACCAGCTGATGTGCCGCTACCTGCTGCGCACCAAGAATCCCCAGCAGCTGCGTGCACGTGTCCACGACATGTCGGCCCACCGCGCTCCCGACAACATCATCAAGGCAGGCCTCCCATCCTCGTCTTCCGTGGCTCTAGTGCCCACGCAGCCTCTTGTTCTTTCTGACTATTGATGCCACTCTCATCCTTCATATACCAGTTCTATTGTCAGCACAAGATGGTACCCCCCATGCTTTTGGCGTGTGGCAGGGTGATGCCAGGAGAAGAGCGCCCTCCAGTGGAGAGAGAGGAAACGATTCTTCCCATCTGGCTTCGGGTACAAATGCACATTATTGAAAGCAATCCTTTATCTTAAGTGGAATTTCCAGTCTCTTAATATTCCATTAATGCATAATCAGCCTGGCAACTGCTGCTCATTAGAATACGTATTAATGGCACCTGCTTTAGATAAGCAGCTTTTATAAAGTAATGAATAATGATGATAAGTCTTATTAACCCCTGTTAAATACTTTCTCTTTGTTTTTCTCACAGAAAAGTCTGCCTTATATCCATGAGGCTGTACTAAAGTATAACCAACCAGAAGGCCAGGTTCCAGCTGACGCGACCCGGTCCCCGCCCTACGTCTTCCCTCCCGGGACGCGGTACCCGGCTTCCCTGCCCAAAGGCGTCACTCTGCGCCTGCACCCTGGCGGCTTCAAAGGCCCGCACCCTCATGCCGGATCTAAGCCCCCGCCCCTGTCTCTGCCCGCTTTGACCAAGGCCCCCGCAGGGCTCACAGACGCCACGCCTAACCCAGGGGTCATTTTAATGGCCGCAGCCCCGACCACCCCCCTACACGGGGCCCTGTCGCTGGGCCAGGCGCTCCTGACTCCAGCCCACGGGGCCGTGCCAGTGAACACCACCTATTCCGTGAGCCTGAGCTCGTCGGCTCAGTGCTTTGGACAGACGCCCGTGATGCAGGATGTCCCCTCTGCCCCTCACCCCTCCCTGCTCCGGGTGTCCAGCACAGCTCCCCTAGTGGCCCCCCGCCACACCAACAAACGAAGAGCAAATCAGCGCCTCCCCCGCAAATTACTGCCCATCCAGCCAGCACCCCCAAAACTGCCCTCCCACGCCCTCCCGCTGCTCACCATCTCCACAGGTGGGACTGTCAATGTGCTGAATCTGGCTGGTGGGCCAGCCGTAGTAGCTGAGGACACAGGGGGTGGGGCTTGTGGGGTCATCCCTCCGACCGTCATCATCAACCTGGCCACTCCGGTTGGCACTACAGTGGTTTGTCCCCCTCCCACCACTGAGGAATTGGCCAGTCCCTGTACCGAAGCAACGCCTCCCCCCCAGGACCCTGTCACCCACCCCAACGGAGCCCTCGCTCAGCTCCGCAAACTGGCCAGGCCGCTGCTTCCAGCTTCTTCTGGCACAGAACCTTCCCAGAGCTACACCACCACCGAGAGTGCAGTCCAGCTGAAACTCAGCCCCATTTCCTTTCACACTCCATCTCCTACCGTCACGTCCTCGGACCGTGTGACAGACACGGCACTGCTCCATTTGGAAAATCCTCGAGACATGTCAAGGGACACCTCCCCTGAGACCGGAATCCATCGCGGTAGTGACCCGCACAAGCCCAAAGCAATCAGCTATGGTTCCGGTCCACAGACAATGAATACTTTTGAACATAATGTGCAGTGCTTCAAAACGGTGACTCCTTCAGTCCAAACTGGAGAGCGGAGGATTCAGAGTGAGGTACCTAACAAAGACACAGCTCCTCTGAGTATTCTGCTTGACGCAGCTTCACTCAGTGCAAATGAGCGTTTAGTTCTACAACGAAACTGCCAACAGACAAATGGCACAGAAAACGCTAAGAACCAGATCTTGTCTTTGAATCCGTTAGGTCCACCTCTGGCCTGCTCTCCTATGGCTGCTAACTCTGTGAACCTCCCAAGCACGTCAACTGGAACAGATCAACAACAGCCCAGCAGAGAACCATTTCTAAATAAGTCAGACAGCAGGGACGTGGTACATTTTGGTTTGAGTGTAAAGCCATCCACTTGCAGTGTGGCTCAGCAGGAACTGGAAGGACTGGTTGTGAGCAATGGAGAAGGGAAGGAACTGGAGGAACATCATGAAAGAGAAGAATGGGGTGAGGAGGAGAGCAGTAGTATTGCAGGGCGCCTGCTGGCACTTTCAGAATCTTCTAACAGCCCAAGGTCTAGTCTGGACAGCCATGCAGACGCCCTGGAGAGACTCATTGATGTCGAAGATGTGGGGAAGGAGGTTGAGGATGATTGGTGCAGGTTGGCGACTTCAACTCCCTGTCTACCGTCTGAGGCAGAAGAAATGGGCGCTGAAGATGACTGGGGTGATGAGGCGAAGCCAAGGAATGGCAGGGCTGGGGGACGAGCGAGTGACGGCGAGGTGGGGACCCAGAGTGAAGTGGAGCAAGCCGGCCGGTCGGAAGATGGCGACAGTGGGAGGGCCTGTGTGAGTCTGCCTGCAGCTCAGGCGAAGCCGGCGGAAGGCAAAGGCGTTTCTGTGGGAGGGCTTTCACTGAGCTCCTCGCACGAGGGCCAGGAGCAGTCTGCAGGAGGAGAGGGGGGCGCAGACGGGGAGCAAGATGGCAGGGGAGGGGGGCATCAGGGTGGAGGCAGTGCCGGCGAGCGGAAGGAAGACCGGGGAGACGGCGGAGAGGGAGGGGAAGACGGCAAGGGAGGGGCGGCGGGAAAGCGAAACGGGGACGGCGAGCGAGGCGGGAAGAGGGACCGAGACGGGAAGGGCAACGGGGAAAAGGATGGCGATGGGGAGCGCGAGAGGCAGGCCGGAGAGGACGAGGAGGAAGAGGACTTTGATGACCTCACCCAGGATGAAGATGAAGAGGAAGTGATGTCATCTGCATCTGAGGAGTCTGTGCTGTCTGTGCCAGAGCTGCAGGTATGAATCACTATATTTCCTCATTTCGATCAGTGTGTGTTATTTGTATTAAGTGAATAATCTGACTATGCAAATCAGGGTGAAATACATTTGTGTTTTTGTGTGGGATTTCTGTTTTATTATTTATATTTTCTTTATTTTCACTGAGCAGCCTGTTAATGATTCTGACACTGAATGTTTCTCATTAGTTCCTTTAGTATTTTGAGAGAAATGAGTGCAACATGTGAATTGCTTTGCAAATATATAAAATTTCATTATTTGTCAAAGCATCTGTTTAAAGCGGTATACAGCATTATAACTGATAACGTTTCTAAAAAGTGCATGTGTAGTTGTAGCTGCATACAGTGTGATGTGTGCACACCTCCGTGCATGATGTTGCATGTATTAAGTTTCTGAAACCCCTGTGTGTGACCTTCTCTAGGAGACGATGGAGAAGTTGACTTGGTTAGCATCGGAGCGGCGGTTGTGTGGGGAAGGTGATTCGGAGGAGGACAATTCCCCAAACTCGCCCAATTCGCCGACCTCTCCAACCTCCCCAGTCTCCCAGAATTCTCAGGAGGAGAACTCTGAAGAGGAGGAAGAAGGGCCGCCCAAGGGGGAGGAACTGGACGTGGGTGACGGAGGGACTGGCAAGCTGCCTGGTGGGGATGTCCCCCAAGGGGCAGGGCCACCTCAGGCCAGTGGGAAAGGCACAGGGCGGGGAAGAGGTCAGTGATGGGTCGATTTTCCCTCCGGTTGATGTAGTGGTTTTTCAGTTAACTAAGAAAATGCCTTTTCTGTATTATTCTGTAAAAGAGAAGCATATTGCAAAAGACTATTGCAGCCATTTCATGTGTCGTCTCATCTTCCACTACGCTGCGGCTCCCCCTAGTGCCAGACCGTGGCGTTGTCCTGCACTGATGCCGCACTTAGGCCTCCCGTTTGCTTACAGGCCGTGGCCGTCCGCCCCCCCGCAGCTTGAGGCGTACACGCCGCCAGGAGCGAGACAGCAAGGACGCCTCCAAGCTGATGCTTCTGTACGACGACCACATCCTGGACAATGACCCCTTGAGGGAGAGCAAGGACATCGCCTTCGCCCAAG
This sequence comes from Petrocephalus sullivani, assembly GCA_026780845.1. Taxonomy (NCBI): domain Eukaryota; kingdom Metazoa; phylum Chordata; class Actinopteri; order Osteoglossiformes; family Mormyridae; genus Petrocephalus; species Petrocephalus sullivani. The sequence goes on along the minus strand of JAODKM010000126.1, from coordinate 14,077,590 downwards.
CCTACCTCAATAGGGTGAGGAACAGTAACACCTACTGTAATCACGTAAAAACGATTAGAAGAGCAGTATATTTATGTGCATTGATTTAAACGCAGCTGATTCTTCCCAGAAGGTTCAAATCTTTTACTTAAACTGTGCTGGCATATTGTTATTGACACCCATAGCAACAATCAGTACGATCAGTTATGCTTGTTGAGAATTGTTCTTCTGATGGACCCTAGGCAGTCCACTGACACTCATCTGTCTGCACTGCCTTCCCCGCAGGTGAGGGAGGCCCTGAAGGACATTCCCGGGAAGGTGGAGGAGTTCCTGGGGCTCCTGTATGAGTTCGATCAGGGCGGCGAGGGCCGCAGCGCGGTGGAGCTCTTCGGCCAGCTGAAGCCGGTTCTGAAAGAGTGGCCGGAGCTGCTGCGGGACTTCGCGGCCTTCCTGCTCCCCGAGCAGGCCCTGGAGTGTGGCCTGGTACCGTGCCCACGTCCCACACACCTTCCCATGTCACACTGTCATGTCCCAGCCCGTCAGCATCCGCAAGGGCACCTGAAATGGTCCCACATGCGCTCCTTAAGCCACGCCCCTTTTCCTCCTTCCCCAGTTTGCCGAGCAGCAAGCCTTTGAACGCAGCCGCCGTTTTCTGCGGCAGCTGGAGATCAGCTTTGGGGAGAACTCGTCGCATTACCAGAAGATAGTGCGTGCCCTGCAGGGAGGCCCTGGCCTCAGTCCTGCCGGCATCGAGGAGGTACGTGCTGGAGCGTCACATTTCACATACATGTGTCTGACAGCGCGGCACTCAGAGGTTTATGTAATGCGTTATGTAATGTGCATATGTTGACTGTATTTCCTCCTCTTAGTCATTCCCATTCTCTCTCTCCTTCACCCCACCTAGCTGAAATCTCAGATGGCCTCCCTCCTCAAAGGTCACACCCACCTACAGGGGGAATTCTGGGTATTTTTCGATGAACTCCGCCCACCTCCGGCTCAGCCGGGGCAATTTGAAGAGGCAGTCTGGCCCGAGGAAGGGGGGATCATGACTGACGGTGGGGACGGTGGCGGTGTCGGGCCAGCAGGGGGGGCGGGTGGAGGGTTTGAGGAGGTCACGCTTCCTGACCTGGAGGAGGAAGAAGAGGTGCCCAAGATTCCACCAATGACGGCCAGAAACCGGAGAAGGAAGGAACTGGTCACGCATGGGAATGACAAGGCTAGTGTTCATATATATGGTATGAAAGAGGAACATATAAAGAGAATGATGGGTTTTAATTGGCTCCCTGTGTGTGTCGTTTGCATGTTCTCCGGTTCAAGGTTGTTCAAGGTATCAAGGTTGTCCATAGGTGTGAATAGTTTGTGGGCCCTGTGATGGGTTGGCGCCCCACCCTGGGTTATTCTCTGCCTTGCACCCGTAGCTTCCAGGAGAGACCCCTGCGACCCTACATAGGACAAGCTGGTAAAGGAAATGCATGAATTGATGGATGGTTTTTAATTGGAGGATTATTATTGCCCGCAGGAGTGTGATTGGCCAGAGAAGGATTGCTTCTGCTCCTGCCATGATTCTGCTCATGAATCCAAACTGCGACGACACAAAAGGAAAGGCTGCTCTCGCTGCCATACTAGCAAGGTAACATTAAAGGGATCTGTACAGTTTATAATTGTGCATCACTGTTATATGTATCAGCATTAACTTTGGGGAGATTTGGGGTAGAAATGTCTGTATTTACTAGGGGTGTAATGAGATTGTGCCACGAGGTCTCGCGATATTAGAACATGACGAGATTTATGGTAGAAATGGAAAAGCGGTCTCGCGAAGGCCCTGCGAATCAGCTGCTGTAAGCATGTCGGCTGAGTATATCGTTACACCCTTAGTATTTACCATCACCAACACAAGGAAAATTTAAACCTCATATTATGTATTTAATGTTATTTAATGTTACATTTCTAATAACGATGTATTTTCATATTTTTCTCCCTTGCACAGACCTCCGACTCTGCCAAAGTAATGAAGAATCGCGATGCCTTGTACTCAGGATCCAACAGCCCCCCACAAGAGATCCAAGTGGAAAAAAAAGGGGAAGAGAGGGAGGAAGAGAGAGAGGGAGAGAAAGAGGTGGAGGCCAAAGTTCCAGCAGAAGCAGGAATCAAGGAGCCGAACAGCCCACGGCCTGGTACGCCATTTACAGCCAGCTCGCCGGTGTCGCTGCAGGAGGAAATGTTTCTGTCGTCTCATTTGTTTTGCAAATATGAGTTTTGTGAACTCTAGCTATAGAAAAAAATGTGATGCTTGATTCAGGTGGGGAAGTCCGGTCGTGGGAGGGAGGTCCTCTGCCACCGACCGAAGAACGGGAGGAAGAGGCGTGGCGGGAGAGGGAAGGAGAAGGAAGCCCTGCTCCGAAGAAGAGCAGGAAGGATGGAGAGGCTGTGGAAGAGTGTGATGAAGCTCCACTCTTCCTGTTGGGGGAGAAAGTGAAAGAGATGCCCGCCGGCTCCCTTCAGCCACGTCCCAGCACCGGCTCTGATCCCCCCGTCTGCGCCAAGAACATCTCCCTCACTCCAAGTGGAGAGAAAGTCATTCTCTGGACCAGGTCCGTTTGTGAGAGGCTGGAACGGGCTGCTGGGATGGGCTTTCTTTCTCAGTAACTGTGTGTGAGCAGCAGGATTCTGGTCGCTGTAAGAATTGTCTGATCTGGAATACGGGGTAAGTCTGTTGTTGTTTTCCTTTCATCAGTAGGCTGTACTTTACTCTGTTTGCAGAGAGGCAGACCGTGTGATTCTAACTGCCTGCCAGCAGCAAGGAGCCAATCAGAGCACCTTTCAAGCAGTGTCGGCGCAGCTTGGAAACAAGACGGCCAGTGAGGTAGTCGCCTTGCGGTTATATTCTTCAGCCATAAGCAGATGCAGGGTGTCTTTTATACCTTTTTTAGTCTTATGAAAACCAAGTACAGCATGTTAGAATTGTATTTTGTACATTTTCCAGGTATAACCAACAAAAAATATTATCACAAAGTATACTTGAATCGCAACATTTTATACTGTTTCTGAGAAACTTGCTTTATTGCTTGATGATAAAACTTCTTGCTGCAGAACCAGTTTGTCCCAGACTGACCAGATTTTCTTTTAAGTCCAGTCACCTCAAGGTTGTAGGTTCGCATCCTACCCCTGACTCACTGTGTACTGAATTCGCATTTCCTTCCATATGGTTTTCATCCCATTAAAAGACCCATAGTGTGTGATTGTGCGCGCGCACTGCGGTACACTGGTTTCCCATCCAGGCCGTCCCCTGCCTCTTTGGGTGGATGGATGGATGGGTGGATGGCTGGAGAAATGCACTGTCATACCTTACTGAGATGGCACCTCCTGACCTCCAGGTGTCCCGGCGGTTCCGTGACCTCATGCGCCTGTTTCACACGGCAGCCCGGCAGGTCAGTTCTGAGGACGAGGCGAGCAACCCTGAGCAGCAGTCAGCCACCGACGAGGAGCTGGACTGACCGGGAAAGCGCTCCTCGCAATGAAGGAGATCGGGAGCCGCGGACACGGGGTGGAACGTGGGACGTGCCCAAAGAGCAGAAACCTGTTTCTGACTGCACAGAAAACTGTTTGCGATTGCACAATTAGGACCTTCCTAACGTCACTTACTTACCTTGAGGACTAAACTGTGGAGACTGAAGACATGAACCAAGCTGAGCAGATATAAGACGCCAACAACCAAGATGTCTCATACACACCAGCCAAAGTGTCAAAAACAGCACTGTACATTGAACTTGAACATTTTGTACATAATGTAAATACAGCATTATTTGGTTTTACATCTCAGCCTGTACAGTATGTTTTTAATATTTGCATTTTGTTGGTGTGTGTTAATGTAGGAGGTTTTGTAAACATATCCTACAGTAATTGTAATTAATAAGTAATTGCATTGATAAGGGGGAGTTCACAATAAAATCCTACATGACAATGTAACCTGTTTTATGAGTAATGTATTAAGTTCACAATGCAATATTGCTTAATTGTGTGATGTGTGGGAAAACGCTGTATTTTAAGTCTACAGCAGGCATGGGGAACTTGCCCCATGGAGGGCCGGTGTGGGTGCAGGTTTTTGGGACCTCTCAGTCCGCTAATAACATTGGGTCCTCAGGACTGGAACTGAGAACCTGTTTTGTTATTTTGGCTGACTGAGAGGTCATCCCCAAAACCCGCACCCACACGGGCCCTCCATGGGACAGGTTCCTCACGCCTGGCCTACAGGCTCACTGTAAGCCTGCACTGGATAAGCAGTGATGGAGGGAGGGATGGTCGTTAGGTCACACACGAGTGATGTTTTTCGTATTGGCAAAGTAGACTCGAGGATTGACGCAAAAGGGGGGTAACTTCTTTAACTTAAAGGAACTGTAACTGATCGCAACTAATTTGTTTAAGAGAAATATAGAGAGGTGTCAATTTCAGGTCCAGAAAGTAAAAATCCAGACCAGGATTTTGTTTCAACCAATCAGTTGAGCATAAAGA
>JAODKM010000126.1:14052527-14067873 GCA_026780845.1 Petrocephalus sullivani | reverse complement strand
CTATTAGTTAAGTTCTCCCCAAGCAAGCTTGATGGGCCGAATGGCCTCCTCTCGTTTGTATAGTTCTTATGTTCTTAATTCATACTATATACAGTGGTTCTTAAAACTTTGAAAATTTTCTATATATTAAATATGATAGTGACCTAAAACATCATCTGATTTTCAAACAAGTCATAAAAGTAGATGAAGAAAACCTAGTTGAACAAATTACATAAAAACGATAGATTTGGTCATGTGTTTATTGAATGTTTATCATGTGTTTGGTAATGTGTTTATTCTTCTTTAACCATTCTGTGGTTGAACACAACCAAAGAGAAACTTACAAGCGCTACTGTATATATCTTAACTTCTGGAGTGGTGGGTCATATGCCATTGGCAGTGCCCCCCCCCACATAATCCTTGAAAAACAAGAGAGGCAACTTCACTCGGGGGGACAAAAATAATATAGTATTATACACACATATAATATATAATATATATATGAATTATGCATTAATTGACCACAAACTAACTCTTCGTTACATATTGATCACGTTTGTTCATCATTAATGAAGTCTGATGGATGTTTTATCTCAAGCAGCTACTATATCTGTTAATTCTGTATACCTTTGCGAACTACTATGGAAACACAATAACACACAAGTGAAATATTGATCATTAATGAATCGTGACACATTTCATGTGAAGGAGCTGCTATATATATTCATGATTTCTTCTTCAGAACTGCTATTTATATACGGCCCCGCGAGCGTTACAGTAAGAAGACAGGGGGACACTGTATTGAGCTCTGCATTCCTGAGGTGCTTGTCTTACTGTTTGGGACATTGTTTGGGAAAGGCTTTAACAAATGTCCTTCTCCAGCCTCAGCGAAGGTCGCTAATAGTATGACTCTCTGGAGACGGTGAGCTGATGCTCCTTATACTGTGGTTTAATTCCCTCGTTTTCCTTGCTTCTGACGCTGCTCTCGGGTTACTGCTGCATGCCTTTAATCCGCCTCGCTTCCCCATTCGCTTTCTGTCGTCTCATTCGTCTGTCCAGCAGGGGAAATGGGGGTTATTTCGCCTCAATACGTTTCGTACATGTAGACCCAAGAATGCTGCCTAATCTGCAGGAAGTCTGGAATTCCAATAAGACCCATGAACTTCGGAAACACGCACCACGAATAAAAAAGAAAACCAGCGCAGAGAGATGGGGGGGGGGGGGGGGCGGGCGGGGGGGGGGCTGGGCGGGGCTGGGCTGGGCTGGAAGCTGACAGGAGGATTACACCTTTAAAGATGTATATACTGGAAGAAAATGCAAACTTGTATGCACCCTGCTCAGCCCTCTCCCTGCTGTCACAATCCTCAGGGGGATTCTTCTGTTTCGGCCCCCACGGCTCAGTAGCAAGTTTGAGGCCAGTGTGGTGAAGTTCAGCGAGTCCATCTCAACAGCCTCCCTCCGGCGGTTCGTCCGAGATAACATGTGAGTGTTGTTTGGCTTTATTTATTTTCTGCTGACCTTAGCGCCCTTCATTCTTTTATGTCTTTAAAATGTATATGTATTCTCCTATTACCCAGATTTGGGCTGTGTCCACATTTGACCAATGAAAACAAAGATAGTCTGAAGGGGAGGGACTTGATGACCGTTTACTATGACGTGGATTACCGGCGTAACCCAAAGGGCACCAACTACTGGAGGAACAGGTGAGTGAATCTTTCAGCCAATGCACATGCGTTTACATAAGTCACTTTTTGGTCTTCTGCCCCACCATGCGTGTGGAGATTCTCTCTTCTTCCCTTGTTATGCAGGTCTTCTCCAGACACTCCTCCCATACTCCAGGGTCCCATGTATGTAGGACAAAGTTCCCCAGTTCCAGTCCTGGAGGGCCAGAATCCAACGCAGTTTGCAAACACACCTGCCTAATAAACCTGAAAATCAGCTGTGTTTGAGGAGGGAAATCTGCTAACTGTGTTGGAGTCTGATCCTCCCGGTCCACAATTGGGGATCCCTGGTTTAAAAGAATGCTTTTAGTACCCTTTCCTTTTGCCCTATGTTACCTGAGACCAGCAGAATGTTCTGGATAAATGATTAAAAAATGGATCGTGTTTTGTTTTTGAAGTAGAGGCAGACACAGTCCATGCGTGTGCTGAAAAGTTAAATATTTCAGTGCATCTATCAAGCAGGCTGCTTTTAAAATACACGTTGCCAAAAACTGCCTTCAGTTGTTGTCTGCAAGATTTTTATTCTTTTTCTTTCATTCGGCAATGACTCCCCTCGACTTAGGGTGATGAAGGTGGCGTCCCAGTTCCATTCTCAAGGCCTCCATTTTGCGGTGGCCGACCGGCAGGAGTTCCAGGACCAGCTGGAGGAGGAGTTTGGTGTGGAGCCGTCAGATCCGGGGGAGCTGCCCCTAGTGGCCATCAAGACACGCGAGGGCAGCAAGTACATCATGCAGGAGGAGTTCACGTGAGTGTGGCAGCGCAGCAGCCCCACGTGGAGCACCAAACACTCTCCTCATACCTGTCTGTAGTAGCTGGAGCATAAGGAATGTGTTTGTACCTGACTTCAAATTGATGTGATGAGTGATTTTCAAGTTATAGTTTATGATGTGTAAATATGCATACAGTAGGATTTTATTAAATGCACAGACATTTCCTTTGCAGTTTGGTTTGAAGCCCAGAATGACATTGGCATTGTCGAACGCCCTGATCATTGGATTGATTGGAATCTAGTTTAAATTAGGAAAATCAAACAGTGTATAACAAAATATATAAGGCACAGAAAGGTAACCAAAGACAACACAATGACATAATTCATAAGAAAGACATCAGTCATTCTATTGAAACCATCCATAGCATGCAGTAATCTCATAAGAGGAACTAAGAATAATAGCATCATCTGACAGACTTTGTTGACTGTCTCTAAGCATTTGCCAAAATCAGTCTCTCAGAGTGGTAAGCAAAGGCAAAATGGTAATACATTTTTTTCCTCAACTCCTCTGTTTCTCTTGGAGAGTCTGTTGGGGAATTGCTCTGTTGCAGTGGCTGCCTGGTGATGCCTTCTATCTCTGGTGTGAAAAGTCCCATAGGTGTTGGGCTGTGGGTTGTGAATCACACTACAGAAAAAGGCTCTTAGCCATGGTGTTTGGATGATATCTACCAGTATACACTTTCTGCATTCAGTATCGTTCAACTTGGGTGGTGAATTTAGGAGTTAAGTTTAAAGTAAACTTGAAAATTATACTTTAACAATTAAGTGTTTGTTTCTTATTAAGTTACATGGCAAAATAGCCCCTCTGTTGTAGGTTGTAATAATGTAGGTTGGTTATTTGCGGATAATCATTTATGATTGTTTTTCTAATGATGCCCTGAAAGTGTGTACTTTCAAGGTCCATGATATTTAACAAAGGCGTCATAAGGCTGGGGCATTTAGGGCTGCAGCCCTGAATGAATCTGAACAAGTCACAAATCTCTCACGTTGGATCCTATCGGCGGCCCTGGTCTTTGATGGAGCAGAGGTGAGAAGAAGGTGCTTTTCATGCTGACAAATGTAGTGCATTGCAGGAGAGACGGTAAAGCCCTGGAAAGGTTCCTGCAAGACTATTTTGCTGGGCGCGTGAAACGCTACATTAAATCTGAACGGCCCCCAGAAACCAACAGTGGTTCCGTCAAGGTATGTCCCATTGATTTGTATATCGTCTTCGATCCCTGAGGGACAGTCAGCATTCCGTTCTGTGCATGACCCTCTGTTGTTCTCCACACCCCAGGTAGTAGTGGCAGAGACATTTCAGGAGATAGTGAATGACCCAGCAAAGGATGTGTTGATAGAATTCTACGCCCCCTGGTGTGGACACTGCAAGAACTTGGAACCCAAATACACAGAACTGGGAGAGCAGGTGAGGCATCTAATTAGGGTTACTATAGTGATGTGATTATACTTTTATGAGAGCAGCAGTACTGTAGACGGAGACATGGGTGTGATGCATGTATTATTGATTGTTCCCAGTTATCTGGTGACCCCAACATTGTTGTTGCCAAAATGGATGCCACTGCCAATGATGTGCTCCCCAGCTATGATGTCCAGGGGTAAGGCTCCATTTTATCTCTACAGCTAACAATGTCTCGCCGAATCCCTGAGTGACGCCTCAGCTGCCCGTGGCTCTGGGTAGTTGGTCATGTGATTTTTGGTGAAATTGTGCATGCATAATGAAACTTAAAAACACTTAACCTCAATAAACATCTTCTGAGTGATAATTGCATGGACCAAATTTACATAGTTATTTTAAAGAAAATATTTATATTAATTCAGATGCAAGTGTTTACAAGTATATTTTTTCTTTACTATACAGCAATAAAAAAAAATCTTCACTGAAAACATTATTCTTTTTTTTTCTTAGATTCCCAACAATCTACTTCTCACCAGCTGGAAAGAAGGATTCACCTATACGATATGAGGTGAGGTATTATCTGGAGACACCCAGGCACATTTAAATATATGTAAGCTTAATACAAATGATCGTAACGCTGACAAAGTGCTGCAAGTTTGTTTGTGTTGAATTTTTTTGCTTTTTTTTTAGCGTTTTAAAATGATTGAATGTCTGTGTTCTTAGGGTGGCCGTGAGGTGGAAGACTTCCTGAACTTTCTGAAGAAGGAGGCGACACATCCCTTGGTGCTCAGCTCCACCAGGGAGGACTTGTGAGGAGGGGGAGAAAGGGGGCGCCGATGTCAGAAAGAAGAGCCAGGCAGATCGGTCATTAAGGGGTACAAATATCAGGGACAAGAATGTGCTGCCCAGCAGTCAGACCCACAGTCGCACAGATTCCTCCACAAAATCTCCAGAAACTGGTCAGGTTTGCAATGCACCTGGTGCATTGGGTGAAATCTGCTGTCCGCCATCAATATAAGAAGGAGCACAAGTTTTCTGAAAGCTGGGGAAGGGGCTGTACAATATTATCACATAAAGATGTGAGGAGCGCAGAGCGAGAATGATGCAGGTCCTGACAAACTGAAAAGAGAGGATTACACAGCTGTTAGCCAGCCCCTCACTTTCTCTCTGTGCCTTTCAGTCTCAGTCTTTCACATGTCCTAATATTCCTCACTTTTTATTTTGTCGTAGGACAGGCAGCTATTGGTAGTGAAGTTATATTTTATTGAAATTGTACCAGATGCTGTCTGGGATGGGCTCTGCCCTCGAGATTGATGGATGTTGTCATGAATGCTATTATTACAGTTATCAGTCCACCAATTATTAGAGAATGTATATAACTGTCAAACTCTGCAGAATTGTATGTCACCATTTACATTTATCTATGAATGTTTATTTTCTCTGTACGGTTCTATAATCAGCCGAGATGTTTGTGGAGTTTTGTTAGTTGCCCTATTCATGTTCCAATATTACCAATGCAAGGTAGCGTATAAATACATCTTGTCTGTTAGCACTTTATGATCTGCTAGTAAATGGCACAACAGCAGCTGCTAGTTCTTGTTTTAGTTAAACACCTAGATCAATCTAAACTTTAGCTCACATTATCCATGAAGTTCAGTCCTTTACCAAATCTTGACTGTTACATATCTGTTGTTTCTTAATGATTAAGGATTGTACCAAAATAAGTACTTGAATTTGTTTTTTTTTTTTGTTTTAATTAAAATGAAAAACGCGTTTAATATATTGTTATAATTTTATTTTGGAGTGAGAGGCTGTTTTTTCTGTGTATTCTTGCTTGCAATTTTTCATTAGATATTAAACCTTTACACAATAAAAGAATGACTTAAGGTTCAATATCTTTTTGCATTATGTTTCTGTTTTAGTCATTTCGCCAGTTCAAAATATTCTATCACTATGGGGATGAGGTCTGATTTTCGTAAAACTACATACCCCATGATACGATTGAAACGGAAGGAGCGTGGCCCATGTGTCTTTTGATACCTTTCTGATTTTATATTTCAGTAGTTTTGCAGTTTAAAACGCATGCATAGTTATGACATAGATAGTCTGTATGAAAACCATGCTTCTACGTGTATTCTAATGTTGCCATTTCATACGATTTTGTAAGCACATGGCGATACCGGTCTACTCGACAAAGAAACGAGCCGGCAACACCCACACTTGTAGTCTTTGTCGTAATATCCTGTCGCGCCGATTGGTTGTTCCGCCTGTCTGTTAGGTTTTCCCGGCCATTCATTGGTTCGTCGGCCGTTTCGCTGTGCCGTTTTTTCTGTGCTTGGCTCAGAAGGTTCCAGTCGGTCGTCTCACACGAGGAGTCAAAATGATGGGGGGACCGGTCCTCGTGCTGAGTAAGTAACCAGGATAATAAAGGCTTTTTTTAATTTTTATCCTTCCATGTTATGCATATGTAGAACTCCAGATAACACGTTACATCCATTCAGTCTTACGTAGCTGACGCTACTTCCAGCAGCACGCAGTTAGCGGAGCGGCGTTAGGCGTGAGCTGGGCCCGGGGCTAAGCCCCCCGAAGTCCCGCTGCGGCCGCTAATTCAGTGCATTTCAATACTAGCTGCGGTCCTCCGAGCCGTAATCATAATTCTGTTACCCGTCTGGGTTTAAGCGGCTTTCCTCCGGACGCGCATGACCGCCGTACCTAAGGTGACTGCGAGGAGGGAGTCGGTGTAATAAGTGTAGGTGCCGCTATTTTCGCGATGCGGCCTTTCGGAGACGCGCCGCTCCCTGTCACTTAGCCGCGGCTGCAGTGTCCGGGACGGGGCACCACCTCCCCGGATTTCCGTACCGCGGTCCCGCTTATGCAGCTTAGTAGCCCCCAATACCTCGTCACGCTTTAATCCCTATTTATGGTATTGTTTTTATCAACCGAAGCCTCTGCTAGCTGCTTTGCGGGGCCTGTGGTTATTTTTAACCCGGTCTCGCCGTCCCACTCCAGCTCGGGATTTTGGGACTTGCCCTGGATTTAGGTCTTTAAGAGTTACCCATGTCAGTGCGACGGGGATGCACACTGTACATGGGGCCCAGCACCCCAGAGCTACCCTGAAACTGGCTTGCTGCTAGTCACGCCCCTGGTTGTACTCCGTAAAGCCAGTGCCTTGTTAACAGGAGTTTGTCCTGGAAGACAGCCTTCCCACCGGGGAGATATTAGATATATCTGCTCAGTACTCAAATCTAGTATGATTCATCCACCTGATCTTAAAATCAGAATACATTTATGGCAGTCTGATATGAAAGGCCCTTTTTCAGATTTGAAAGCAATACGCCACTACATCTCCCCTTGATATATCGTGATTTGTCTAATTTACATGTAGTTTTATACAGAAACACATACTCTTGTTAGCTATGTTGCACTGTTGAAATTCTAAATGCATATTAAATATTTCTGGACTATATGAACCCCCAGGATTTTATTGCACACCCATAAGCTGTTTGATGAACAGCTTATGACCAAAATACACATACTTTGCCTTGCAGGGATCAGAAATCCTGCCTTAAATAATTTTTATTGATTATTTGACTGATTCAGTTTTTCCTTTTTCATTCCAGGCCAGAATGTAAAAAGGGAGTCTGGGCGCAAGGTCCAGACAGGAAACATCAATGCCGCAAAGGTGATGTGATTATATATTTATTCTGTCATTTGTTTTTAAATGTAGGAGTTTTACAGTTTATATATTACTGTGCATTTTGTATCAATGTCTAATTTTTAGCACAACAATATGAAATGCATCAAGACTTGGAGATAAGTTGCTGGATTTTGGCAAATATCAAGGCAGTCTTGTTCAATTCACAACACTGACCTGCAAACAAACTCAGAAAATCTATGGGGAACCGTGCAGTGCCGGCAGTGGAAGCATTCGTACCTCTGTTTTTCTCAGGGCTTCACAGACTGGGGGGAAAATTACTTATTCTTCTGGGGGGTACAGCTGCATAAAAATAAAGAATGCCTTTCCTGTTTTTGCCATGTAGACAATAGCAGATGTAATCCGGACATGTCTGGGACCAAGAGCTATGATGAAGGTATGTGTGTTAATGTGTTTTAAAAATGTGCTCCCCACCAGAAAAAAATGATACATATGTTAATTATAAAAGGATACTGGATAAGTGGTATCTCCCTTTTAGAATCTCTTTTCCCAAGTCCACATTTTTGAACAGTAGATCTTGTATCAAACACTTTCCGCAAAATATTTGCTCCCTACGATGCCCAGCTAGCTGGTGGTGCGGGTGCCTGACTCTTCTGACCCTTCTGTCTGTAGATGCTTCTTGACCCCATGGGTGGCATTGTAATGACCAATGATGGGAATGCTATCCTGAGAGAGGTGAGAGGCCCATATGATGACTTCATGGTGCTGAGTAATCATTGGCTACTACAAGGCCAATAACAATCCTCTGTCTGTCTTCATAGATTCAGGTGCAGCACCCAGCAGCCAAGTCTATGATTGAGATCAGCCGCACTCAGGACGAGGAAGTTGGAGATGGCACCACCTCCGTCATCATCCTGGGTGAGCGCACTGTAGGCTCTCCACTGCACGTTCATAACAGGCTACACGTTCATAACATGTATATGGTCTCCTGGTGGTACGGTCAGGCTCGTCTCATGCTGTGTTGTGGTTCCTCCCCAGCCGGCGAGATGCTTGCTGTGGCAGAGCAGTTCCTGGAACAGCAGATGCACCCCACAGTGGTGATCAGCGCCTACAGACAGGCTTTGGACGACACGCTCAACTTGCTGAAGGAAATCAGGTACACAACCTCTCACTCTGCCATTCTTTATCGTTCCTTTCAGACGGAACTGTACCTCCGTCAGTTGTTCTTGGCTTCTCTGCGGTTTCTCTAGCTTCATCTTGTTCGTCTCTCTCGTGACTCCTGCCCTTTCTCCGTCCGTGCACCAACCCGCCATCTTCCTTTACCACGGTGCAGCACCCCTGTGGATGTGAACAGCCGGGACATGATGCTGAAGATCATCAACTCGGCCATCAACACCAAGGCGCTGAGCCGCTGGTCAGAGCTGGCCTGCAACATCGCCCTGGATGCCGTTCGCACCGTGGAGCTGGAGGAGAACGGCCGCAAGGAGATCGACATCAAGAAGTACGCCAAGGTGGAGAAGGTACGGGCTAACCCCAGGCACTCTCCACCTCGTGTCTGTGAAGCAGAAGATCGTACGATATGGAAACCTACCCTGTAGTCATTGGTTTATTTATTGATTTTAGTTTTCTTTTATCATAATTACATGTAGCATTTGGTTGGCTTCCTGCTCAGCCAAATCAGTGTTCAAAAGTCCCATCTTGAAAAATTTACTTTGACTAATGAACGTACCAGGTTTGCCCCTCGACGCTTTAAATGTGTTCCCGGGCATCGCACCTTGTCGTGCACGCTGTAACCCCCCCGCCCCGTGTTTGTGCACGCAGATCCCCGGCGGGATCATCGAGGACTCCTGTGTGCTGAAGGGCGTGATGGTAAACAAGGACGTGACGCACTCCCGCATGCGACGCCTAATTAAGAACCCGCGCATCGTGCTGCTGGACTGCTCCCTGGAGTACAAGAAGGGCGAGAGCCAGGTACTGCTCCTCCCGCGTTACATTAGCAGTAGCATCTAATCAGGTGCAAATAGTCTGTACCATGTATCATGGGGAGTATAGCACCTGCTCAACCTCCCCTTCTCAAGTTAGTTGAGTAGCATCAGATGGCTTGTTTAAGGCCTCTCAAACACTCCCCAGAACCTGCGTAATTTTCCAGACCCTCTCATTCTGGACTATATGAGATTGTATGTGCCGCGGTACCGGGGACGTGACCAGCAGGGCCCTCTTTGAACTCCCTCTGCAGACGGACATCGAGATCACGCGTGAGGAGGATTTTGCGAGAATCCTGCAGATGGAGGAGGAGTACATCCAGCAGGTGTGCGAGGACATCATTCGGCTGAAGCCTGACCTCATCTTCACGGAGAAGGGCGTCTCCGGTACGGCTCCGTGACACCCTGTCCACCCCTGTCTGCTTTGCTGAACACCCGTCTGCTGACTCAGGCATGCCATGGCCCTAGAGGCCTTCAGCCTAGCATGGCCTGCTTCTCTTAAAAGCCACTGCACATTCACATATATGCAGGAATTAAGAGAGTTGATCCAGGTGGCTAGTAGATGAACCCACTGCACAGCAGCTATTTGTGGGAGAGTAGTCTGTCCTGTTGGGGCAGTGCCCTGCTACTGGAACTTAAAATTGCTCTGTTTTGTTGCCCATTAGATCTGGCTCAGCACTATCTGATGAAGGCCAACATCACCGCCATCCGGCGCATCAAAAAGACAGACAACAACAGGATTGCCAGGTGGATAATCGCGTATCTCGCCCCACCTTCATGCACCCGTAACTGCTGTCCACACCTCGGGCTTTTAGCCTTCAAACCCATTCCCTCGTCTGGCTATCACTAACCCTGGACCATGACCTCCCCCAGGGCGTGTGGGGCACGCATCGCCAGTCGGACGGACGAGCTTAGAGAGGAGGATGTGGGCACCGGTGCGGGGCTGTTTGAGGTGAAGAAGATCGGCGATGAGTACTTCACCTTCATCACCGAATGCAAGGACCCCAAGGCCTGCACCATTCTGCTGAGGGGAGCCAGCAAGGAGATTCTGGCTGTGAGTGAAGGGAGGCCGGAGGATGATGGGGGGGGGGGGGGGTTTGCAGCCAGTATGATGCTGCTGGTTATCCTGAGCTAAGCAGGACCTTCTGCATCTCCTGCACCCATAGGAAGTAGAGCGCAACCTCCAGGATGCCATGCAGGTGTGCCGCAACGTGCTGCTGGACCCCTACCTGCTGCCGGGCGGCGGTGCCGTGGAGATGGCCGTGTCCCAGCGGCTGACGGAGCACTCGCGCACCATCACCGGGGTGGAGCAGTGGCCGTACCGCGCCGTGGCCCAGGCCCTGGAGGTCATCCCCCGCACCCTCATCCAGAACTGCGGTACCAGCACCATCCGCGTTCTCACCTCCCTGAGGGTAAGTCGCCCCACAGAACCCGTGGGAGTAAACGGCTTTGCTCATTTACCTTCCCCTTTGCAAAAAGGAAACATCGAAATAGTTTCCAGGCAGTTTCAAAACACCACTGTACTGTCATACAACAGCAAAACACCTTGGCAAAAAAACACTTTTTATCAAAATTAAGTTATGATTAAAATCATATCTCCTAGGCTCAGTTTTATCTTGTGACAAAATATCTTGGTTCAGCTACGCTTGGCTTTGAACGAAGCAGTATGGTCATTTCTGGTGTCACCTTGCAATCCCAGACAGACTGTACCTGTAATGCTTCCCCCTTCTCCAGGCAAAACACTCCCAGAAGGACAACATGTCATGGGGGGTGAACGGTGAGAGCGGGGCCCTGGCGGACATGACCGAGCTGGGCATCTGGGAGCCGCTGGCTGTGAAGGCCCAGACCTACAAGACCGCCGTGGAGGTCAGTCTGGGCTGCTTCCGCTGGGCTTACATCGCAGCCTTTGTGTGTCTCTTTACTCCATATCAAAGTGGAGTTCTGCTGGCTGCCCGTCCATTCCCCAGATCTGTCCTACTCCATTGTGTGTAAATGTCACCGTCTCGGGTTGGGCAGGGGTCTCTGGAGAAGTTAATTTTTCAGTCCCTAGTTAAGGGAGTAGTTGCGCAAAAATTATTTTAATCTGAGAAAGTCAGAATTACAAACGGAACAAACCGTTAGATAACGGGCGCTTTTCCACTGCACCAGGAACCAACCAACCAAGGTGTTGGTTCCACTGGCATAAAAACTGGTTCTGATGCTGAATGACATCACAATATGAGGTGGGGTATTTTGTACTGAATTGGAAAAATGGCTAGGGTATATTATAGGGCTGGATGATGTGATATTAGTACCAGCATCGAATGTAATGCACATGCAGTTCTTAGATCGCTAGTCAGCCGGATTGAGATCAGGCTTCTTCATACCTTCATACTGCATGGACATCATGGCACAGGGGGTTTGTTTTGCGAAAACATTTTTACTCTGTTATAAGAATAGATGCTTAGCAAGCTTTGCAATTTTAATAACGGTTCCTTCACAAGATTATGTAATATATATTTAAAAGATCAGTTTAAAGTTTACCTCCACTGCATTTGCATCAGCACTGCATAAGTTGGCCGAGACTATCATAATCATTTTCATCCTTGCTGTTTACATCACGTCTAATGTACCAAAAGTAGTGCCTGGTGCAGTGGAAAAGTGCCCTTGAAAGTATTACGTGACTCAGAACTAGCCTACCTAGTCCAGTACCTGGGACCATCTCCACTGAAAACCATCAAATTTACAAATTATATAGCATCTTTTGATGATTTGGACAACACGCCATTTTCCTATTAATTGAAATTGAGCTGCAAGTCCAGCATTTTACCTTTATCTGTTTATGGCAGAATTCTAGATTGGATGCAAACCTATTTTCCCAAAAAGCATCATGGCTCTATGGTGACCTCGTGATGCTTTAGCCCGGTTGGGCTTATTCCCCGTCTCACGGCTCGCCTCTCTCTTTGCAGACCGCCATCTTGCTGCTCCGTATCGATGACATCGTCTCCGGACACAAGAAGAAGGGCGATGACAAGTCTGGCGGAGAGCAGGGTGCAGAGTAGCGGCGTTTGGGAGGGAGGTGCTGAGGCGAGGGGGATATCTGGGGAGGCGTGAGGAGAGTGGGTGCGAGGAATGTGGGACTGAATCCCCTCCCATGTGCCCGCTATGCTAAACCTTTGTGTGGTTCGTGCGAGTCTGTCTTTGGCTGAGACGCATCACCTGAAATGTAAACTTAATAAAAATTTGTTTTCCTGATAACATTTTTGTAATTATTCTGACCCATCAGAATGGTTCTGTCATCTCTCATTGTGTGTGATTCCCCCAAAGCGGAGCAAGTTTGCATTTCTGGTATCCCACAAAGTAGTTAAAGGTGATTAAAAGTCCTGATAGAGAAATGATTCTAACCCCAAAATTTATTACGGTTCTTCTAGAACAAAGTTAGCAGAGGTTTCATAGATTTGGGACCATGGCATTAATTTAAGCCATCAGCTTACTTGTGCATTACGATTGGGTTACTCTTGCATTCTACAACTGTGGCACAATACAATAGGCTTACTATCGCCTGACAATTAGAAGACCGGTTAGCATGGTGTCAGGTCTGACCCCTGTCTGTAGACGCCCGAGCACTTCCATGCCCTGTTAGTGTCATTCACTCCCTGTCCATTGTTAATAAACTTTTCTTCAAAGACTGGCGCCTAATGCGTTTTAATGGGTTCGGGTTTGCGGACAGGGTACGTCGCCTGTAATAAACCCGTTTATTATAGGCGGCTGTTATGCGCGTCCCCGGCCGCCGTCAGCTGACCGAGCCCGGCGCGCCTCTTCATCACGTGACCGCGCGTCCCCGGCCCCTGTCAGCTGACCGAGCCTGGCGCGCTTCTTCATCACGTGACCGCGCGTCCCCGGCCCCTGTCAGCTGACCGAGCCCGGCGCTCTTCTTCATCACGTGACCGCGCGTCCCCGGCCCCTGTCAGCTGACCGAGCCCGGCGCGCCTCTTCATCACGTGACTGCGTCCCCTGCCGCAGGTAAACATGGCGATGGCCGCCGCCGCCTGGCTGCTCTCGCTCGTCATATGGCCCTTTCTCACACCGCCGGCTTCTGCTTTCCTCGGCCGAGGCGACACGTACCACCGGAAGGTAATGGCTTATAAGCAACGGCCTTCAGCTTGATCGGCCATAAAGCCGCAGATAATGGCTGGCGCTGGCCGCTTCGCTGCCCGGCTGCCTTCGCATTAAACGCTTATTTTTGTGCTTTTAGTTTCGATCATTGGGTACAGCTGTAGTGGTTCTCTTGGCGAGTTGCAAGTTGTTAACATGAGTTCAAAGATTTTAATGTTTCAAAATTTAGTGTGACTAAATATGCTGGTTTGGTCCAGACAACATTAATAACCAATGTTTGAAAACATAGAACGGAGACTGAGAATCATTCATGGTATCTATCGACTGCTGTGGGGCTGCAGATCTCAAGGGGTAAAGCACAAATATTCATGCCGTGGGTAAATAAAGAATCTGTTAACAGCTGACAACACCCACGTTCCTGTTGTTCGGTACGATTTCTTTCCGCGTCGGACCTTCTCCTTTATGTCTGAACCGAAATGCACGCTTGTCATTCCGTAATTTTACCCTCTCCGTCTTAGGTGTCTCTGGAGTTGAACCCAGGATTAAACTCTTCACTTGCCGCACCTCTGGGTGTCATTAACCTGCTGCATGTGAGAGCAACGGGGGACAACGACACCCTGCATTTTCTCTTCTGCAGCCAGGGGGCGCCTGCGGTGCTCTTGGTCCACACCAACTCGTCCTCTTCCTCTTTGACGGTGGACTGGCTTAGATTTCTTTCAGGCAACCTCTCTGACAGCCTGAAGATTGAACCAGAAAGTAGTGTCCACTATAGCAGTGCACTGGTCTTCACAAGAGTAAGTGGATTCTCCAATCTTTCATTTGTACATTATATCTCTTTCTCATGGTGAATCTGGTGGCATATTAAATTCAGCTCCAAAACTGACCCATAACTATACAAAGACTTCAGGAAAATGGT
The DNA here is from genome assembly GCA_026780845.1 of Petrocephalus sullivani. Taxonomy (NCBI): domain Eukaryota; kingdom Metazoa; phylum Chordata; class Actinopteri; order Osteoglossiformes; family Mormyridae; genus Petrocephalus; species Petrocephalus sullivani. Next base: position 14,053,360 of record JAODKM010000126.1, on the reverse strand, counting down.
GGTGGGCCTGCAATAAGGTTTCCTAAAAGTTTTTTTTCTCCATCCCTTCCGTAGCTGTGGGAGTACAATGATGTTAACGACACAGCAGACCCCATGACTCTGCCTCCTTCTAGCTTCTTTCCACCCTACGAGCTCCAGAATTTTACCTGGATGGACCTCAACAGAACTCTCAACTATACGACCCACACAGCCCAGCTCTGTGGAAAGGGTCCCACTGAGAACTTCCAAAACGGCTCCCTCTGTCTGGGGGTGAGTGGTACTGTTATGCTGTGCCCCCAAGACTCAGACAGATGTTAAATATTCTGATGACCAGTAATATCGGCTGATATAATTTTAGATTTGATTTACTAACTGATATGAATGTCAGAATTTTAAAATAACGTAAATAAAATGCAAGCCACTTATAAGTAATTTTATAACAAACCAACAAAACAAATTGAAAAAAACAAGTATTGCACTCTCAAATGAGCAAAATTGAAAGTATATTATCCATTCAGACAAAACAAGTTACTTTCCGTCCCAAATTTACACAGTATTTACATTCACAGTCAGTCACTAACAGCTCTTTGGTCACATAGCAATAGTCCAAGGCCAAGGCTGCTCATGGGCTTCTGCAGGAAACACAGGCTCCACCAGTGAGACTGTGCCGTTCCTGGGCTCTTTATAACCACTTACCTGTGTACTGGATTTGGTGTCTCTCTCTCTGGTAATTCTGCTAGATCTAAACCGTGATCCCTAATTTTCTACTTTTTAGTGATTACACAATGTAACACAATTTTTGTTCCTGGCTTCCAAGTGTTATATTTCAACTGCTTATGTCTAAAGCCTATCGA
>JAODKM010000126.1:14014485-14038786 GCA_026780845.1 Petrocephalus sullivani | reverse complement strand
AGGAAGATGCTAAGAAAAGTGTATGAAGTGTGTAGTGAGGGGTTTTACAGCCTTAAAACATCTATAATAATTGTAAATTGGATTTCGCCTATTGCGCGTTATTTTTAGAACGTAACTCCCGCGATTAACGAGGGACCACTGTATCCAATAGTTTGCTCAACTAACAGTCTGTTAATGACTGATAATTTTACAATACAGTAATTAATTTACTCAGTTTTTGGCAATGAAAGGCCTACTTGGAATCAGTAACACTGACTCAATGACAAATTATACATACATTGATAATTGGTAGCACTTTTATCCACAGCAAATAGTTTCTAAGTAATTAATTAGTCATTCGATTGTTCATCATAAGTATAGTCATAAATTATTTGTCAAGTAGTTATTCACGCAATGGTATGCAAACACATGATCCAGCTAAACAGGTACTTCAATTAGGGTAATCAGTAACTTAGTTACCAATCATTGGACACCTATCTGAAAATTGAAAATGAACATTTTAGCAGTTAGTCAACAATTTTTAAATTATTAATATGTTCTGATTTTAAACATGCCCAGAAATGTAATCAGAAAATAGCCAAAATGTCAAGGAATGCAAACCTATCTCTAACCACTGAACCTATTAACAGCTGCAGAATGTGGGTTTAGAGGACACATACATATTCACAGTCTAGTACAAACATTTACTGAAACTCCAATGAGGCTAAATAGAGAATACTACAAATTCGGCAAAGCAGTTCTACAAAACCCAGGCAAACTGTAAAACACTCATATAGTGCTAGTTGAGACAATATTACAAGAGAAAGGTATAAACAAAAAATCACGGATCATGTTGGACATGATCCTTATGTTATGAATGCCTGCTAAGTATTAGCAACTACCTTGTCTAAGTAGGCACATTCAGAGGCTGCATACATCGTCGCGCAGACGTCTCACAGAAAATATTTTGCAGTATTTTTAAACTACAAAAAACAAAACATACAAAACATGAATACAAAATGAAACAAAATATTAAACCATTTTCATCAACCCTATTCAATTCACATTACAAAATCCTAATTTGTTTTTGAAATAGGTATTTTAAATACATGCACTGCATCATCAATATTGCCCATCCCTACACACCATTACAGTTATGCACGTTTTACCACAAAACACTCAACCTAACAGTTCATACATATGAGTGGTGACAGAGGAACCTGTGATGAAACCGATGAAATGCCAGGACCTGTATGAGTACTCAGACTGGAGGATACTGCTAGTAACATGCAAGTAACAGCAAGCACAGTGTTTCATAAAGTATGGGAAGAAAACGTATAAATAAATTAAATTGTGCATGATTCTGGTGTATCTGGAAAGAATACAGCGCATTTAATAATAGTAATATGTGTATGTGTGTAAATGCATTAGAATTTGCACACGTTTTTCTCAAGACAACGTACCAACCGAAATAAGGAATTTCAAGATTCAAGATTTATGTGATTTTATTCAACAGATGTAATATAAATCTGCCAAAAATATACTTAATACACATTTATGGCACCAGTCAAAAGTTTGGACACGCCCACCCGTAGAACAGTGTATTTTCAAAATTGGGGTTATGCAATGACCAAAAAAATATTTTAAAAAATTATTTGCTGGGGCAGCAGCTCTGTGGGTTGGGAGTCAGAAGGTTGCCGGTTCAAATCCTGTGCTCGACAGAATGATTGCACCACTCGGCCCTTGACCAAGACCCTCAACCCTAATTCCTCCAGGGGCTGGTTGATCCTACTTCCTCCTTTATGCCAGTGTCATGAGGTGGCCCCCTGGGATGCTTTTCCAGCTCTCCTTCAGGAGATACCGCATATATGCTGAGCACTCATTGGCCACTTTTCCTTCACTCCCTGGTCAAACTCCTCCAAAACCTCCAAAATCTGTACTGTGTTTAGGTCAGGTGGCCAGGTCATGTGATGCGACACTATCACTCTCCTTTGGCATGTCCAAACTTTTGACTGGTACTGTATGTAAATGCCAAAAGACACACTAAGCTGTGGCATCACTATAGCCCTCTATGTTAGGACTTTAACATAAAGGCCTTTCCCATCATTTCGTGCTCTTTCCCTCTGGTTTGGAACGATACCACTGGCTTGACCAGATTAAAGAAAAAGAAGGCAGGAAATTCCCCACGGAAAGTCATTTCTGGAGAAAAAGGACTCATGGGGAGTTACTTCTTGCAGGGATTTGCTCATATACAGAGTTCTGTGAATCAGACCTGAGTGCCTCCGAGGCTGAATGGATAAGCACCCGAGAGCGAGGTGGCAGAGCACGTGTCATGTTGGCTTCCAGTTGCTAGGGAAAAAAAAAAGAAAATTATAATCGTAACTGGCCAGGCAACCAGGGCCGACTATAAAGGATGGCCTGGCCTAGTAAATATGTGGCCACCCCTGTTGCCGCCCTACATCAAAATAATAAAAACAGAATATGGAATGTTTTATTTTCTAAGAGGAACTGTAGAAGGAACATGGTGCTGCATGGCCACCCCCATAAATATAACTGGCCCCCGATGGCCACCACAATCTTTTGCAGGTGTTACTGCTTGCTATGCAATAATATGTGCTATTAATGTGCAAACAAATGTTCTAACAGGAAATGACCCCACAGAAGATTGTTAAACAGAATATTTACATAGAATTTTACTCTGGCAACCAGAATGTCAGGATTCTGAAGGTGAAAGCACTTATTCCACTTCAGCACAAATCAGACATTGAATGAAAGGCATCTAACATAATTTCATAATTTTCAAAATTACATAATTTCCTTCGGGATCAATAAAGTATTCTGAATCTGAATCTGAATCTAAATATGCTCCGCCCCCCTAGTTGTGCCAGAAGAGGTTGGGGAAGTTTCAGAAAAGCAGGGGAGCCAGGAAGAAGATAAATAAATATATTCTGGGCAAAGAAGTTTACTTTTCTGAAAATAAGGAAAGGAAAAAAACATGAAAAACCAAAAAGTAATGTGAGTAATGTGAATTCAGAGGCTGAGATCGAGCCAGTGGTGGAGGAGTTTAGAGACTGAGATTGAGGAAGTGGTGGAGGAGTTTGAAGGCTGAGATCAAGGCAGAGGTGGAGGAGTTTAGAGGCTGAGATCGAAGCAGTGGAGGAGTTTAGAGTCTGAGATCTAGGCAGTGGTGGAGGAGTTTGGAGGCTGAGATCGAGGCAGAGGTGGAGGAGTTTAGAGGCTGAGATCGAAGCAGTGGTGGAGGAGTTTAGAGGATGAGATCGAGGCAGAGGTGGAGGAGTTTAGAGGCTGAGATCGAAGCAGTGGAGAAGTTTAGAGGCTGAGATCTAGGCAGTGGTGGAGGAGTTTAGAGGCTGAGATCGAAACAGTGGAGGAGTTTAGAGGCTGAGATCGAGGCAGAGGTGGAGGAGTTTAGAGGCTGAAATCGAGGCAGTGGTGGTGGAGATGATGGGAAAAGCGGTGGAGGAGGAGATCAAGGCAATGCGTGGCAGTGGTGGAGGACATTTAACATGTTGACCTATATGAGTACGTAACTTACAAATAAAGGGTTACAAAAATGTAAAGAATTATGAGAATGTACTTGGATGTGTTCATCACGGAATGGCAGTAATTTTTCAGCTGACTAACAAAGGAGGTTAAATCTGCATTCTATCTGAGAAAGACAGCCTAATCCAGATCCTGATTTAACTGATATGATGACATTTGTACAGCTAAGGAGCAGACAGACTTCTTGCTTCTTATGTTACAGACTTTATTTGCCTTCTGGGACCTCTGTGTAGTACTATTTATGAGGCACAAAACACGGTCACCCCCAATCAGCCACCACTGCAGACAATCAACCAATTAAAGGTATTAATTTCAGCAGATAGTTATGATGATGCTTTTGGGACCTGTGTATCTGTTTACGGTAGCATTTGGAGAAATCCGTAGAGGGCAGGACTATCATGCGCTTCAATTAACAAATGATCAAATGATCTACCTTCAGATGGTTAAACCAGATAACAATGAACAGTGCATAACAATCCATCCAGAGTGGAATTATAATGCATTATTCTTCAGATCACTACCTGGTGGTAATTCCTGGGTAATAGCAGTGATGCTAAAAGAGGCTCCAGGTACCTGCAGGTTTGCGCTAGGCCTAGAGGGGCAGTTGGAGACCCTGGGTGGGGGTCTCAGAGGTGGGTCGGGCGCTGCTCTGCCCCCTTCTCTTCCCCTCAGATTTACTTCTGAGTATAAGTGGTTTTGGGGGGTTTCTGGGAAGAAAAAAAATATTTGATCTGATTAAGTGGTAATTAAGATATCTGTTAATATATGGATTACTATGCCACAAATGTAGGGTATTTCTCGTATAAAGCATCCACCCAACTTGCAACCACTTATCCAGACTGTCTCATGTTGCATAGGGCACAAGGTACTGGACACCTTGGACGGTATGCTAGCCCATCAAAGGGCTAACAAACGAATAAACATGCACACACATTATGGGCGACACCAATTTACCTATCTTTGTACTGCAGGAGGACACTGGAGTGCCTGGAATAATAAACCTCCTGAAAATAAGCATCCCCCCAACCTCACCCCTGTCAGAAGCTTATCAGTTCAAATCTCATAGCTGGAAAAGTGATATCATAACTGAGCCCTTCAACGAGGCCCTTAACCCCAATTGCTTCAGCGACATGGTCTGACTCTGCTATACGATCCTCACTTGTACGCCGCTTCGGCCAAAAGGCTGTCTTACCGGCACCTTCCGAAGCCACCTGTCTCACTCCCATGGAGTAGAAGTCAATCCGGTCATCTGACTCTGCGGGGCGCGTCAGGTGGTGTGTCTCCTCGTACGTGTGCAGGGGCACCATCTCCCAATACTTTTGCTCCTCAGCTGGGTCGTGGGACGGGGGAGGGGGAACAGGTGGGGGAGGGAGGGCTGCCTCGGCCCCAGGGGGGATGTTTATGTAGAAGGTGGGGGTGTTGCGAGCAGCTCGGTGGGGCTTGTTTACTCGTGCATATGGAGCATCCACCAAGTCGCCCTCGGCTCCAGCACCTTCCAGAGCTGTTGACAAATTCTGGGGGTTGACAGCATTGCAGTCTGGGACCTGGGCAGAACAATAACAGCGGCACCAACTTCAAGTGAGAAAGTTTGAATGAACTGAGTGTGCATTTAATACACCGCAATAGTGTAATGCCGGTAAATTTGCACATCCCAGCATGCTCGCGAGCCGCGTACACATCCCTGTTTGTAACTATCATTGTTAATACAGGTCGCATCCCCTATTGTTGCACATTTGTTTACCTGTATCCTATGTGAACCCTGTCCAATCCTCGCGTGTCTTTAGCGTTGTATAAATTACCCACCGTGTGTGTGCCTTACAGTCCAGTGTCAGACCTTTTTGTGTCTGCCAGCCTAGGGTGGGTTGGGTGCTTGTTAGTTACCTGTGTTAAGGGGATGTTCTCCCTTTTAAAAAGCTTCCTTGTTATTCGCTGCCACCGCAATGCCTCGGTCTGCCACGTGCTACAATATTTTTATGAATAAATCGCTTTATCAAATCCCAAAGAAGAAGAGGCCATGTGTTTTGTACAGGAGGAGAAAACTGCAGTGTATGCCTGTTCAGGGTCTGTGCAGGTGATCAGAAGCTTATCGGTTCAAATCCCATGGCTAGCAAAGTGACTTCACCATCGGGCCCTTGAGCTAGACCCATGACCCCAACCACTCCAGTGACATTGCCTGATCCTTACATGCACATTGCTCTAGACAAAATGTTTGCTAAATATGCAAATTTAAATATTTTACTATGTGTAACACTAGGGATGGGTATCGTTAAGATTTTAACGGTACTACTACTCTTTCCGGTGCTGCCTATCGGTCCGGTACTTTAACGTATTGTTATCAGTACATTGTGAAGAATAAATCAAATTAACAACATAACTAACAGATTTCTTTAACAAATCCCTATTATTATTCAACAAAATAATAATAAAATTTCACAAAAAATACAGCAATGTTTTAAACATTTCCGATAAGGGAAATGTAAAACAAACATAAATGACTTTAATGCAAAGCCTTTAATGCCTTAATTTACACCCAAAACACCTGTTGCACCTTTGGCAGGGCGCTGTCCGCATTGATTCTAGTGAAGCACAGCCACACTCCCGATCTCATACCTCTCCGCCATCGTCACTAGTCGCGGCTCGGCCGTCCCCGCCCGATCTGCGTGCGCATGCGCATATCTTACGGTACCGCAGATCTGTATAGCAATGCGCTGAGATCTCTGCCCTATTTAACAGCTGCATATCTGCCTGGCAGGCAGGCTGTACTTGTCATATATTTCAATGTCTACCAATGGATATTAAATATCATGTGATTGTGTACGTCTGCTTTTATATCTTACTTATATCTTATTTGTGTGCATACCCTAGCCGATCGGGCAGGGTCCAGCGGATGCCACACAGCCATAAACCGAACAGAGCTATGCGCATGTGCCCGCAGATCGGGCAGCGACGAATTTCCCCGTCCATTGCACACATGAGAGCGCTCTAGGTTAACGTTTAAATCAATAACAGAGCTGATCAGACAAACAGAGAGATTATGTTTTTATACAAACAAATATTAATTTCTCCAGTACCAAAAGCCATACCGAGCTTATCTATACTCCGGTCTTTCAAAATGTAGCCCCGGGGCCGGTTTAGTACCGGGTTTCGGTACCCATCCCTATGTAACACTGGATAGTTTGGTCCGTACCTCTAAGCTGAGTACTTTTGTTCTTGTTGCTGGATGGGTGTCAGTCAGAGAATAGGTCTTCCTCAGACTCTTCTTGACCACAGCGTAGTCCCCTGTCCCATTGGAGGGGGGTACTAGGTTCTCAGTGTACCTGGTGGTAGGGGGGGCGGCCGGTGGGGCTGAAGGGACAGCTTCCATGTCATCTCCACCAACAGTGTGACTCCTCACCCCCCAGACCTCCGTGTCCCCAAATGTGGCATCTGTACTGCCTCTATTGCCCTGAGAGAGAAATGAGAAAAGATGTGTGGACATCTCCTTCGCATGTGGGTGTGAGTACGTCTCACTGTGACCTGTGGGAAGGCGGGGCTGGACTTCCAGCCCAAAATGCTATGGAAGCCCATAGAGCGCATGCATTCAGGGCTTGAAATTCTATGGCATTAGCCTTCGTTAGTGGAATCCACTGCCCTCGTTCTCCTGACAAACGCTATTTGCGTGTCTAATTACGACTCTTGTTATTTTGTGATGTCAAGAAAATGATTTGTGATCTCGAGAAAGCAACTCGAGCCACACTGAGATCACGACCTCGACATGAGACAGGAAAATGCGACGATTCCGTATGATGCAGAGCTGCAGGGAATAGATGCAGGTAGAGCAGCTGTGTGTTCACATGTTAAAAGTTCCTAGCTTTAAGTGTTCTTTTAGTTCTTTAAGTAATAAATGGAAAGCAAAGTTATGTTTGCCCCCCTCTCCTTTTTCTGCTGATCTGAAATACGATCCGATCTGTGACTGAAAAACCACAAAAATACAATCCGAACCTCGAGTTTTGTGATCTGCTTCACCCCTAATAATAATGATAATAATACCGACTGAGGTATGTGCAAATCAAATGGCACAAAGTGCTTCTTGACAACGTCAGCGTGATGTGTGTAAGTCAAGTGCTGCAAAGTGCCTCTAGAGCGGATGGCATGCCTGACAGGCCTGTGAGGTGACATTCTGTAGGTCAGCTTGGATGTGGGCCGGGTGTGATGTGGGCTGGGCTGGATGAGGGCCGGGTTGGTTGTGAGCCAAACTGGATGTGGGCCGGCTTGGATGTGGGCCGGGCTGGATGAGGGCCGGGTTGGTTGTGAGCCAAACTGGATGAGGGCCGGGTGTGATGTGGGCCGGCTTGGATGTGGGCCGGGTTGGATGTGGGCCGGGCTGGATGAGGGCCAGGTGTGATGTGGGCGGGGCTGGATGAGGGCCGGCTTGGATGTGGGCCGGGTTGGATGTGGGCCGGGCTGGATGAGGGCCGGGTTGGTTGTGGCCCAAGCTGGATGTGGGCCGGGTGTGATGTGGGCTGGCTTGGATGTGGGCCGAGCTGGATGTGGACGGGGTTGGATGTCCAACCCCATCTTCCTGCGGGCCGTGGCTAGAGACTTCTCAGCAGATTTTGCTCAGTTATTCGCATATGGTTCACTCAGAGGCGGCACAGTGCCACAGTAGTTAGCACTGTTGCCTCATACCTCTAGGCTCTGAGACTGGGGTTTGAGTCTCTGCTGCAGCTGTGTGTATATGGGCTTGCATGTTTGCCCATTGTTATTGTGGAGCCCAAAAACATGGTCACTCTGAGTAGCCAAATTGTGAATGGTGTGTGTGTGCCATCCTGGGTTACTCCCACCCCAGGTAGGCCCCGGAACTCGGCATAGGGTTGGCAGGTAAGGGGAATGGATGGATGGAGGCTTTGCTCAATACGGGGAGCAGCCAGCGATACCAAGCAAAACAGAGAATGAGCTCGATTGACCTTGCGGAGTGAAAAGTCTCCGCTCACTCTGTGCTGCTTCTCCCCACACAGGCAGACTGTGCCACACTGTGTAGAATCGCACACTGCATGCAATTTAGAGAAAGCAATTTGCCTAACCAAGGCCTCCCATATGGCGGGAAGACTTTCAGGAGCCCTGATACTGGGGGGGGCGGGGGGTGATATATTGTCAGAACCCCCCCATTCGGTAGAATTTTTTAAGGTCCCAGCCTTGTCTGCGTTTGTAGTTCTGTGCCCAACTGCATAACTTTGGACTATGGAAGGAAATTTGCAACACAGGGAGAACAATCCAACTCCATACACACATGGGGGGGCTGGAGGTGTGAGGTGACCCACTGTGTGAGTTTGTGTAAGTCGGTGTGTGTGCCTGTGTGTATGCATGTAAGTTGGTGTGCATGCCTGTGTGTGTGTGTGCGTGCGTGTGTGTGTATGTGTGTAAGTAGGTGTGCATGTCTGTGTGTATGTGTGCGTGCCTGTATGTAAGTGTGTGTGCGTACCTGTGTGTGTGTGTGTGTGTGTGTGTGTGCCTGTGTGTAAGTCTGTGTGTGTGCGTACCTGTGTGTAAGTCTGTGTGTGTGTGTGTGTGTGTGTGTGTGTGCCTGTGTGTAAGTCTGTGTGTGTGTGCGCGTGCCTGTGTGTAAGTGTGTGCACGTGCCTGTGTGTAAGTGTGTGCGCATGCCTGTGTGTATGTCTGTGTGTGCACGTGCCTGTGTGTGTGTGTGCGTGCCAGTGTGTAAGTCTGTGTGTCTGTGCGCGTGCCTGTGTGTAAGTGTGTGCATGTGTGTGTGTGTGTGTGTGCGTGCTTCTGTGTGTGTGTGTGTGCGTGCCTGTGTGTGTGTTTGGGATGACGAGACATACCTTCACAAAGGGAACTGTGAGCACCTCCTCAAAGGGCCCCACGTAGTTCTGCATGTAGTAGGAGACCAGCTCCTGCAGGCTGTCATGCCGGCTCTCCTCCCCGGTAATGAGATAGCGCCCCCCCGCACCCCCCTCCCCCTCTTCCTGGATGATAAAGTGCCGGCAGCGGTCTTTGCCCCTGCAAGTGGAGGGTTAGGGTGGGTGAGGACGGGTGACTATGATGGCGTGCTGCTTATTCAGGACATTCTGTAATAAAACAACTGGCCCTATGACATCACATAGCAACATGCACCCAGTGTGAGGGCCCCCGCCCAGCGAAAATCCCCCACAGGGGACCCGAGGTAACATTTAGATCTTGTCACTACGCCCTCGTTTCTGGCTGAACAGGAGCAGATTCAGTGTGTGTGGGGTACAAGCGCCTTACCTATAGGAGAGGACAAAGCCAATCATGGATTCACTGAGCCTCAGGATGAAGCAGCCTTGGACTTGATCCTGCAGGAACTCCTCTGCCTCCCTGACCAAATATAAATGCATGAGCTCATCACTCCCATGTCTTCTTTTCCTTTTATTAAATATTTAACAATATACACTTACTATATAATATATACACAAAAACCGCACCATGATGACTAATGGCGATTATTCTGACATTGCTGTCAAAATCTATAACAAGAAGATTAGTCACCCAAATAACATCAACAAACCTGATGCTGCTAGGAACAAGTTATGTTTGTGGATATCTATTAAAAATACTGAAAAACGTATTTTTATTAAACTCAGAATAATTTTATTTAAAAGTAAAATCAAAAATATATTTTGTATATATCTTGATTCATAAATTACGGGAAGCCGAATATAGTTCAAATGACAGGAAGTGGCGTATCAGTAAAAGCTTAAAAATCTATTACAAACTATGATTAGCCATTCAGAGTATCCATCATTTTTACATTATCACTCTATTGGCTTTTTTAAGTATTCAGCTGAGGGGTGCTCACGGTAATCTATAACTTTTAGAATCCAACCCCAATACATAAAGTATAAAGCCGTGCAGTTTCTACAGTAACGCACAGGCCCACAGTGGTTGCATTCCGTGGCATTACAGTCATTTACACTGTTAAAACAGCGACATCTATTGACGGGTCACTCGGTAGCCCCCATGAATCACCCCATCACCGAATTTGCAAGATGGGCAAGAAAATTAAACGGTCGAAAGAATCTGGGAGCTCATTTATAAAGTAGCCGTACAAACGAATTTCGCCGAGAAACCTTCATGCGAAGATTCTGGGATTTATAAAGAACAGTTTATCCTGAAAAAGCTGCCACATTTACGAACGGTCCAGAGCAGTCGTACGAACGTTATGGGGGTAATTAGAAAAAAAACAACATCTAGAGTTCAGATAAAAATGTGCTTCTAAGTTGCATTTGCAGTTACAGTATAGGCCTTGTCCACACGTTCACATTAATGTCCATTTGAGTGCACTGTGCATGCCCTGGTTAATAAAGGCATCATGAAGGACGGTTTGACACTTTTTTATTGTTAAATATTATCTTCGTTGTCAGTCTCTCTGGGGAACTTTCCACTTGTGGTTGTGATGGTTTGTCAGAAGCGCACTTAGGTCTACATCTCCGGCCATTCTGATCTTCTGATGCTAGAAGGCCACCGACCATTAGTCGCTCAGACAGAAAATAATGCGAATGTGAATTACAAACAGGTGCGCAACGAGCAAAAGCACCGGCCCTTTATGTGCCTTGTCCGTTATTTCGGTAGATAGCATGCAGGGTGACACTTGAGCCTTACTTGCGAGTGAGGAAACCGTGCAGCCAGCTGGGTAGCGGCTGGCCGGGTCTGCGCAGCCGGGGCAGCTGTGACGTCTCAAACCACAGCAGAGTGCGGGCGCGCAGGGGGGTGGACAGAGGCTCCAGGGGTCCACTCAGTGACATATTCATAAGTGACAAGTTCTGTAAATCGCCAGGGCCGAGCCAAGCATGAAAAAGCATCCGATTAGCCGAACAGCGTACATGGAGGTTCAGGCCAATAGAACTAGTGATAACTTAATGAGAAATGAGGAAATGGAAACTTTTTTTTTCTAATGTACAGGTTGAACGCGAAAGACATCCTGTTATAAGACTGACCACAGGCGTTCGCGTATGAATGTTTTTTGGTCAAATCAACAGGAAGTTTATGTTGCGTTGTGCTTTGTCAGTGTGTTTCTTGTACACCTCAAGGCTACTATATGCTGCCTCTGACATATATCACAGTAGAGAGGTCTAATTTCCTGTGTAAAAAGCACGGCCTGGCCCAAAAGCAGGGAAATGAATGCCAACTAACTGTTATTTTACTTTAACAGTATAAAGTATAACGCTTTAAAACGACATGAAGCCACAGCGCAATGTATGCGCATGAAGCACGGCTTATACTAGAAACAGACAGATTTCCTCGCAGGTTTTCAAGAAACTATCTAAAAATGACTGACCAATCTGGACCCGAGTCTGAGCATGGATTTTAAACAGGTTTTGGGGGCGAGCATGTACTTCTACAGCTGCTGCGTTATGCTGGCAGGCTGCGCCAAGACGCCTACCGTGTCTTGCATCTTGAGTCGAGACTTTATACTTCGCCTGGGTTTGATGGGGGGGATCTGAGCAGGGGGAAGGGGCTGAGTGGGGTTTCTGCCCTGCACCGGAGCCCTCCGTGGCACTGCCAGCGTCCGCAGGACCTCATCGCGCTGCTGCTTTTCACTGTCTGCCACCGAAAATCTTCACATTAATGTCGGAACCACGCCGATACTGCACAGCTTTTAAATTCCAAAATATGAATCCCAGGAGAGCATGACCTTCACATACATTTTAAGAAATCCTTAAAAATCCCCCCACGACATTCACATTATTATGAACTTATCGTGAGCGAGAGGTCAACATTCTATTTTAGAAACGTCGAGTCAAATTGGTCTGTTCCACTGGAATCGTTTCATAAATCACGTGATTTCCAATTACGCTCTTTCCCGTCATTGTAAGTATTTAGAAAACATTCAACATTTATTTTTGCGTGACCCTTCTTTGTCTTTGTTTTGTTTTTTCCCCATCTAGTTCAGAAAAGTCATTCTAAACGCTAAATGTCTACAAAATATTAAATATTCATATTTAAAACTACTTTATCTAATAATGATGCAATTGCTGAGTGTTTAGCGACTCTAAAAACGTAACTATACACTTGTATTTACGTTTTAAGAACGTTTTAGAGCATTGTTGTTTTGTTTACTGAGACAGAAGAGGCTATTATTGCTTTTAATGAATACATTAAAAACACTAAGCAAGAAATTCCAGAAGTCTAACCTTTTATCCTTTGATAGTCGAAGTCCATGATGAAATTATAAATTAGGTCTCAAGAGCAGGAGCGTAGGGACATAGATGGCAGTTGAATGCACAGATAGTTTCCGTTGTTCTGCATCATTTCTGATGTCAGAAACGTGCATGTCTGACAGAGGAAAGAGGCGGAACAAGATTGTGGCTGAAAGTGTCCTTTCTCTTAAGTATGATTCTTCCACTTTGCCCCATTATATAAAAAAAACAGCAGTAATATAGTTTCTTTTGTCCGAGTATAATTTGTCTGTATACTGGGGATAATTACACAATGTTGCTAGTAAGGTTTTGCTCAGTGCTGGATTTGCTGAAAGACAAAGGATTAAAAGCGAGTCGCAATACACCGGAAGAGAAAGAATACTGAAAAAAATAAACAATGAAACAAATGAGACGCCACAGACCGCAGATTTCAGTAGAACAAAAGTAGGCATGTGTAAAGTAGAAAGTACGCTTAATATTTACAGACAAGTGGGTAACAATAAGTGGACAGTTTGGTTATTAAACGGTATAAACAGACATAATGTATGTTTAAGGCTAAGGAGATACTCTGCTGTTGTTTAGTGCAGTATAATGATCTAATCCGAATTTCTTCACCAAAATTCTCAACTGAGCAGAGATTACACCTGATTGGCTGGAATAGATTCCATACCCTCCACCTTGACCAAGATAATCTGTTTATAAAATGGGTAGATGGTGGCTAGCCGTTTGTATTTTAAAAGCAGCTGATGTCATTATGATATATGCAATATGTCGTCACGGACGGACAAGAAATGGCAATTTTCCCTTTTTACTGTATGTAGCCGCAGGGAGGAAAAAAAACACTGCATCGCTGCATTCATATTTTCATGCTGTAATCTAATCTGGCCACCAGGCGTCGCTAGAAACCTGAGAGAACGGAAGCAATCACGACGACAGAAGACTGAACCATTCTGCGTCGTACTGTTCCCCCGCCTGACATCTGCAAGTTGGTTATTTTACCCGTTTTGGCCAACTGGGGATTGGTACATCGTGAGAAAGAGAGCATGTGAAGCGCAGTAAACGGCGAAGGACTTGGTACTATTAGTAGGATCTGCATTGCACGATGTTCCCGACGTCCAAAAATAAGACTCTCTTTAATATTTTCAGTAATGGGATTGTCTCGATTTAACTGGTTCAAGCGAGACGGTACAGGTAACGCGATTTCCTTGTTTACTGTGTTTGAATGCGTGTGCATGGGTGTTTGTGTATGGGGGTTTGTTACTGGTTTGTCAAGTATTTCTTAGCATATTATGCGATAGAATTTTAAAGGATACATGACCCTCTGAAATCATGGTCGCTGGTGATGGTAACAGCCTTGTATTACGTATGCAGCATGTAATATGTGTGAAATATAATCATTGTGAAAACTAATTATAAAGAAGTGAAAGAAGAATCGACTAGGAGAATGTGTTGCGTGACTGCGCAGCTATACGGAAGCATTGTTGTCCTGTTGTGTCTGTTAACGCTGAATACCTTAAAGTTAATGTTAGTTTACTTGGAAACGTGCTTTTTAAAGACCGCTATGATGCTGGGCAAAGTGCGGCTGACCGTGCCCCGAACATTTGCGGTCGAGACGGGAATTTAAGCGGAACGACGCTAGAATAACCCATGGCGTTGAGGCACCAACCTGTCCTTGCAACGTGCAGAAAAGTCACATAACTTCCTCGCATTTATTCTCACTGTTTATTATCTTTCGAATTCGGGAAAAGTCGGTTTTTAATGCTTCGTACTAATCGATGTCACAAAAGCCAAACAAAGCAGATACTAAACGAAACCTCCGGTGACACTTACTGCAGCAACGACGCATGACAGTTTTGTCCGCTAATGCAGCAATTACAATGTTTGCGTTGCTGGTTGACTTTCTGGTTTGCAAGCTAACCCTGGATTCCTGTGTCGAAGATAATGCCACGCTTGCCTGAAGCTGCACTTGTCGTGACCGACAATTCCCGCAGTGAATGAGCTGTCATTTCATCCATTTGTACAGTTAGTGTTTCCGTTATAATGCGCCCAGTGCTGTTTCTGATCTTAATACAAGCCATATACATACGAGTCAGGAAGATAATGACGCCTGTTTTGTGCTATAATTTCCCCAAAGTGAGTTTCCTATAAAGCCCGGCATCGTGGAACTGGACGAGAGCGGCTAGGTTGTCAAACAGAATGCATTATTGTGATCTGTGGCGTCGATGCGAGCTGGTGTATTTGTATACGTTATGACGAAACTGCCCCACTTTTCGTGTGTATATATATATGTGTGTGTATATATATTCACATTACTTCGATCAGTGGCCGTCTCAGGTTGCTTGAAGGGCAGGGGGGAAAAAATAAAAAGTGCACCTATAGCACGAAGCGTGCTGTAACCCCCCGCCCAGTGCACGGTGTAGTGGTGTCTGGAGAAGTGGAGAAGTGGGTAGCGGCCTACACAGCAAAAGAAAAAAGTGCCCCATTATTAATAGTGCCAGTCTTACATATTTAGTTCCCACTAGAGAGGGCCAGTACAATTCTGCTACGTCTGCTGCCTGACTTCATTCAGGGATCATTATGAGATTAACAAAGCAGAGGTGCAGATTTTGCAGATGTGTCTGTTTCATAGATTACAGAGTGATTCAGCTGCATAATGCATACCATTCTTAGTCCATGGGGAAGGTAGATTATTTTGTAAAGATTGTTTTAGAATATCTAATCTGCAACAGATATTGATTTGTCAGTGGCAGTATGCGAAATTAATGGAGGCACAGAGGCCCTTTTCAGTAAAAGTAGATACATTTAACACAGGGAAAGGCTTAGCTAACTTTGCAATTTTAATGATTATTCCTTGCATATAGTATAATTATATCCATTATATGTTTTTAAAATCAGTTTATCTCCGCAGCTTTTGCTTGGGCGCTGCATGCGTTCTCTGAGACAATCATAATCATTCTCACCCTTGCTATTTAAATCACTTCTAGGCAGGTTTGTGAGAAATTTATGTTAATTATTTTTTATTTTATGTTATCTAACTTATAAATACCCCAATATTTATTACAACGAAATCACATCGCCATATCTGGAGACTCTCCAGTACCGTACGTGCTATATATTAAAATCCTTTTTAAAATTTTTGTTATGTCTTATCCTTGTTATGCATACTGATCTTGTTGTATCAGTTCTTCCGACTAGATCGCATTTTTTTTACTTTGTTTTCCGAGTTCGTACCGTGTCGTCAGGACGGCGATCGCATTGTGTTTCAGAATGGGGCTATTTGCATAACCAATCACAGCGAAAGCGTTTCCAGTCACGCCCCAAAGTACCGAAGGACCAAAGAAGTACCCCGACTGGTTTGGCACTTTCGGTACGTTTGGTACTGGTACTCGACCGGAAGTCAATGGAAAAGCGAACTAGTGTTTAGTGAACTACAGAGACAACCTAGACATCACATTTTCTCACACAGAAAAACACTTACTGGGTGCTTATCTGCTTTTCTTGCATGTATGGGGAAATCTCATAGTGGGGTACCATATCTCATTTCCTTCACTGGCAAGCCAGCCATCAGAGATGCTTTTCTCTCCATTACAATGGCACTTTATCTTGTGTTCTGTCTTGGAAGTACATCCCAGAAGGCATCACATCTTCAGTAATGGCATGGCGTTAGGCACTATCGCTTCTTACCTCTAGAAGGACACTCATTAAGACACTTCGTTACATTTTCTTGTTCTATAGGGCACATCATCTCACATGAAGAGGGAGACCTAAACGGCCCTCAGTCATGTGAAGAGCAGCCAATTTCGGCTTTTTAGCCACGCTAGACGGCACGTCTGCAACACTTTTTTTCAGTCCACCAGTGCCTTTGATTGTATCTCCTTGGCATATCCCTCTGGACGTAAAATACCGCTTTTATTTATACGCTATTTTGAGAAATGGGCGTGTGTGCATTTTGGTCTTTGGTGACCTTATTCGGTAAAATGAAGCATCATAACAAGATGCACCGCAGTTTCTTGGTGCCTGATATGGTAATGAATTAAGCCCACTGGATACACTTCTGCTCCAACTTTGACTAGCCAGCTTCCTCCAAAGAAACTCTCTCTGCCATGGCATATGATGGTGTTCTTGACGATACACACCTGAGACCTCTTAATCAGCTGCCTCTTTAACATAGTCAGAATATGGTCTAAATGTAAAGGAAATAATTATGAACGGGAGAAGCTAGAGTTTTCATTATATAGGCGTAATTCGTAGTCACAGTGAAAGATTGCGGTTCCTATTTCAGTTCTGTAATTTGTTATGCTTTGCGTCATTTTGGTGTTTTTGAGAAGTGTATGAATTAATGAGAACGCGGAGAAAGTTATTTCATGGAGGTCTGGATATTCATGCTGGATATAGGCTAAGCCTTGCACTGGCCACGTGGAAGGAAATTTGTGATGCGGGACGCTATGCGAACTCCACACAAAATCCTGCATCCCTGGGGTGTTTATCTGTCTCTTCCAAATCAGCTGTTTTTTCATAGTAAATCTTGATGAAAACAACATTATCATTAGATCATTACAACATACAGCACCATCAGCTACTGATGTCTGTTTTTGGGTTGATGCAAAGTGCAGTGAATGTCGATGCCTTGTGTGTGGCAGCAGTAATTGCATTCCATCTTATCTCAGTCGTAAATGATTTAGATATTGTGGCGTAGCAAATGCACATGGGATTTCATAGGATTAACTCTGCTGGCCTGGAGTAGCTGAATGGCCTCAGTGTGTGATTGCCTTGCTGGAGCTGTGTCCTGTCCAGGGTGTCCACTCTGATCTCTGGGAT
Source organism: Petrocephalus sullivani (assembly GCA_026780845.1). NCBI lineage: Eukaryota > Metazoa > Chordata > Actinopteri > Osteoglossiformes > Mormyridae > Petrocephalus > Petrocephalus sullivani. The sequence goes on along the minus strand of JAODKM010000126.1, from coordinate 14,021,267 downwards.
ACATTCCAGCCCTGCTGTATCCCTGAATGAGGTAATTGGTCACAGAAAATGGTTGGTTGCTAAAGCTGATTTGACATTTACTTGTAGGCTGTATACATAATTTGTTTCAAATTACTTGGGGAATCCAGTATTCCCTTCTGAATGCAGCTTTTTTGTGGTTTGTTTTTGTAGTTTTCTACCACGTTTAACCCATGAGCGGAACCTTGGGAGACGTTTTACCAAGTTTGACGTAAACAAGCCTGAAAATCAGACTTGAAAAATGAGTAACTAGCACAGGCTTTCAGTTTTGTTTCATATGATCAAACCCTGGAAGGGGATGTTAATCTAATATCTTTCATCTAGTAAATGAAAATCCCCCTGGGAAAATGTCCCGACAAGGTAAAAAATGTCAGGTCTTTATTCCATTATTAAATTGTGTGGCCATTGGGTTCCCACAATGTAACACAAGTATATGTACACACACAAACACGCTTAAACTGTATCTGCGGATTCAGAAATCAGTAACGTCATACTTGATAGCCCGGGCTGTAAATAAAATGACCCACTGCTTGCACTCTTCGTTCTCGAGTCTGCGTCGGGCATGTAACATCTCTTCCCAGGAATTTTTCACTGACCCCCAGGCAAATGGAAACGCGGCACAGAAGGGGAGCGGCTTAACCAGTCCCGCAACTATAACAGGGAAATCGGTCAAAAGCAGAAGTAAAAGGACACCTCCAATGCGGCACTTTCTAGACGAGTGTGCGCGTATAATTTCTTATGAAAACAAAACACCAGGGAGTATATATCCGCCAAAACGGGTCTCTGGCCCCGTTCTACGGTTTTATATAGGTGCAGCAATTCTGCTAAAAACGAAACCGATTGTTATCATCTAAACATTTATGGGTCAAGTACTGGGGTTCGGACTGCGTGCATATTTTGGTAAGTTGCTTGTCTTAATGTAATTTGTTGCGTTATTTTTTAACTTCGTCTTCTGTCGATTTCATTCTAACGCGGCCATTGAATATTCTGTACTATTAAACACTATTGTCACTTATCATATCTGTTTGTCAGCAATGATCGGAAGCTGGGTTATTTGGCCAAGTATGTCCACACATATGTGTAATTTAATTGTCTCCGGTTGTCAGTGGCTCACATACACACAGTGGGTACAGTCACGGTTAAGGCAAGACAGCGGCCACATGCACTTAAGTTGACTTGCAGCTTGTAGTGTGGACGTGATGTTGATAAATGCATAAAAAGTGCGGGAGTGCATGTCAGTGCAAGGCCTGCTGAAACAAATACACTGTGCATAAAGTTTGGGGAGTTATTTGCGCAATGAACAATAAAAGCCTGTGCATCCGCCTGATCTGTACTGTATGTTTAATCCCCTGTTTCCAAAAGCTAAGCAGTTTCCCCCGTTCCTGCAGTGTACTAGATATAGTGTATCACAAAATCTTTCTTAAATTCTGAAATCGTTGTAATTCACTGACTTTTTTTCTACACTCGAGAATCGTTGTAAAAAAATTACCTCAGATCATGCAATCCGAACAGCTTCTTAGTCTAGAAAGTATGAGTCCCGATAATGAATATATTATTGTTGAATATTTCGTAAGTTTATGCAGGAATGATGGGCGTACGGTGCCTGCTTAACCGTAGTGGGACGGGCCAGTTCGCAGAAATGATTCCCAGAGCAGAACGCCGAACGCGGAGTGTTATTCTGCAGTGGCGACCTCACGTTTCACATTGATTTCATGATTTGGACCTAAAATGCTGACATTTCTTGCAGAATGACTTTGAGACTGGTTACATTTAGGATCTTCATGTTTGAACTGGTATCCTCATCCAGGGTGCTATGTACGTAATTGCCTTGTGCTCTATGCTGCTTTGGTATGGATGGGTGGATCATTGTGTTTGATAGATATGCTGTCACTGGTTAAGCATTCAACATGTGGTTATTTATGTGTGTGTGTGTGTGTGTGTGTGGGGGGGGGGTGACTTGTAGTTTTATGGATTTAACTTGAGGACAACCTGTAATAAATCACTATAAGTTACACCTTTACATCTTGATGGCGCATTACCTCTGGATGAAACATGTCCATGAACCCGCAAAGCCGGAAATACTTTGAGTTTTGTTTATTTGTATACTTATATAATACATCAGCGCATAAACAAGTTAAAGAGCTGAAGCCTGCAGCAGATATTGCCAGCTCCCCAGCTGTGAAGCAATTTCTGCGACCATGTGTAAGCGTTTAGTGACTGGATGTTTTGGGCTGGCCAGGGAAATGTCAGTGAGGAATGTTTCCCCAGAAGGATCAAAGGGAGCCGTTTCAGGGCTGGAGCCACTAACAAGCTGCAGATACTTCAGGCCTACAGGGCATAAGAGGAATCTCATATCAGTGCTTGCGTTTGGTTAACACTGGGACCTCCTTTTGGTCCTGTTTGTTCCTGTTTCCTCCCTGCGTTTTCCTCGCTGCTCGTACTCGTACCACCCAATCCCACCGTTTGCCCTTCCCCCCTTCCTCCTTCTGTCTGATGGTATCTTATCGGCCCTTCTCCTTCAGGCTTAGTCCCGCACGCTATTAGACAGATGTTTTGTCCTTATTCATGAGGTGCAGGCGAGCAGGCACATGCACGCTCGCGAAGAATCAGCGACACGCTGCCAATGGCGAAGGGCACTCTGCCTCCTGGGGGGGCGGGGCATGATGTTTCTCGTAATATTGCAATCCCCTTTGGTGTGTAATAAATAATCTCCACAGTCCGGATCTCCACAGTTTTAGGGAGACGCATCACGCTCGCGGTGGGTTGAGCCGGCGCTTAAAGGCCTCGCCGGATGTTAAATCACAGACAGGCAATCTTGTCTCTCTTACTTGAGTTCATTTACGTAGTCTTGTGGAGCAGTGAAGAGAGAACTACACACTCCATGGTTTTGGGCTGTGGGTGCAGCAGCTCAGTACGGTGGCCCGGTACAATGGTTCTCTTGCATATACTTCGCATAAATGTGGAGTGGTTAGGTCATGAATGCAGTTCTTCGCTGGTGAGGAACAGAGTTATTATTTATCATGTTCATTTTTTGAGTTTGTACATCTGCACTAGACACTGCGGTGTTTATAGTGAGAGTCTTTGCGAGCCTCCTAGTGGTAAGTTATTAAGTAGTTTATTTTTGTAACATTAATGTCTCAACTTGCTTCACAGGCGAGAAAACACAGATGATTGAACAACATTAAATGCCCTGTCTGGTGTAACCGGCACAGAAGTTATGGTGGGGTGTTCTGCCATGGCAGCTGTTTGAAACTTAAGGGGAGAAGGTGTCTGTCCTACATCCTGAATGCTGTCACATTGACAGGTTTAGCTTGCGTCCTGAAACCCTGGGATTCATAAAGACCTGTCTTATATGACGCTGCCTCAGTGCCAATAATCTCATAAATACAGTGGCCAATGTGAAGTCAAACAGAACGGAGAGAGGCTTTGGGGGTCTGTGGGGGCAGATTATACCATTGTGAAATTGCAATGGTATAATTCACGTAGAAGGTTAGCGCAGCACTGGTGACGTGCTCACTAGTGTGTCTCTCGGCATCTGGGAACACATTCAGAGTGTAATCCAGGGTGCCGGGTAACATGCGGCAGCCAAACTGTGCCGTCATGCCGCACACGCAGGACTGAGCCGAACTGTGCGGTTCACTTGTAGACAGACTGCCTCTGCTAAGGTCCTCAGAGTGCACAGGCTGCTTTCAGAGCCCATTTGGGCACCCCTTCGCACTGAACGCTCCATAGTAATGCTAATTACCATAATATAAACTGCAGATATTTGTGATTAATTTCATTAAAATACAACCTTTCATTGGATGAGCGATTATTGACAATGGATGGGAGCGAATTACAAAATTACATTTAATGAATTGGCTCATTAACAATTAAGTATCAATCAATAATTAATACTGGGGGGTGGGGGGGTGCTAGTTTGTGCTGTTGTACCCAGCGCACACATATGCCTATGAACGATTTCCGTGAAAACCTCAGGGGTGAATGATGAGGCAGGTTCCTTAAGCTTAAGCAGTTTATTGAGACAGAATGAAGATGGTACAGAGAGATGTTCTGGTTCCGGTTCTGTGTCTGCCTGTGTCTGTCTGCGGGAAGCAGGCCCTTTATCTATGGTCTTCACACAGACTCCTGGAGGCAAGTGGTCAGATGGCCTTGGTGCGAGTGCCAAGGAACAGGATGTGAGGAACATGGATGGCGGAAGCCAGTAGCAAGGAAAGAACAAAAACATAAAAAGAAATAGATAAGCTATGAATGAGTAAACTAAATAAAAGTAACTCAAATAACTACTAATTAACTACAACCTAGTTAAAATAAAACACCCATCCCAAATAATGAAATATGATATTATTTTTTTTGCGGGACCCATCTTCTTCTAGTACAGTACCAGTCAAAAGTTTGGGCACACCAACTGAAACTCATTTTCCAACAAGATAAAGACCTTAAGCGCACCTCGATGTTATGTAAGTACCGTACTATCTATCTTGTGAACATGTAAAGAGATGGACGGCTGAGAAAGAACACTTCTCCTGGTCACTGCAGTGTTTGATGTTACTGCACTGTCCCGAGGGCTTTTGCTATAAGGTGAGTAACTTTGCGGAGAAAAGAGACAAACGCACGACAAGCAGTGTCCAGACTTTTTTGACTGATACTGTATGAGATGCGGCCCCTATATCATAGTTAACGACAGCTTTATTAAAACTCATTGACGGATTGCTTGTTGCCTGATTTTCTCCGGGATGGTGCCTGAGAACAGCGAAAAGTATCCTGCACTCCTGGGCCTGGGGCCACCGCCCGGCGGGGGGGATGTTCCTCTCCCCGCCGTGCCTAAATGGCTCGGTACACTTTGTACAGCATTGTAATCTCCAAATATGTCATGTGTGGTCTCCTGCGGAGGCGTGTCAGTCAGAGTGCAGAGACAGGTGCAGCTTTGTCGAAGATGTTTGTTGAAGTTGGTAACGCCGTTGCGACGTGGTACGTGCTGATCACTTGCACGTCGCATCACCCATGCGAACTCATGGGCGTTAACGCTGTTTGTCCAGACAACATTTGGTGGCATTGGGTTAATGCACTCTATAAGATCAGCAGCTATTAATATCAAACCATGTTCCAGGATGGACTTGCTCTTCTGTATTGTTGTTTTGGAAGGATGGGGGGTATTTTGTTTGGGAAAAGAGTTGTTTGTAAGAGCAGGATGGGGGGTGTAGATGGGCCAAGGGTCTGTGTTTCCTTTATGATGCACAGTCTAGTGAGCATCCTGGGTTGTGCTAGAGATACTCAGAAGGTTGACTTAGCGTTATACGGCCCTAGGCTACAAATAGCAGACATAAGGGCTACAGAGAGGGCAGGTGATGGTGGACAGAGGTTCTGAATGGTGTACGTCGCTCTGTAAGTAAGGCAAGTGATGCATTCGCTAGGCCACATTCAAGCACATCATAACTATAATTAGACTCGTGTGGTTGTCATACCTGTGAATCAACAGAAATATTTAGACATGGGTTTGCAAGCTTTCGCCCCCCAGCCATACTGAAAGAGAAGCACTTACATTTTCTACCCCCCTTTTAATTGAAACTCACTGCCCCAGTGATCCTGCCTAACGCCTGTAGGGCGACGCCCTCGCCGCCTGGGTCTTGCAGAGAAAGATCCCCTGACCGTGACGCTATCGCTAAAATAACTCCCACTTCTCTCTCCTTTCAGGCCGTTCCGGCATGCAGTAGCGGACCAGGTGAGCACTGAGAATAGGAGGCAGCTGCGGGGGACAGTCAGGGACCAGGATGGCGGTTTTTAAGCTGGAGAACGTGGAGGACCTGTATGAGATCGGAGAAGTTCTGGGCAGGTGACTCCCCCCCCCATCCCCCATCAACCAGACACATGTTTATCTGCATGTATTCAGAACACACAAATACGGCATTCCAGGGTGACCTCAGTGTCACGCAGTCTTTCTGTAGCCAAGGCTCCGGCTGCCACAAGTCCTAGTAAGGAAAACGGAAATGCCACATTTAACTTGAAACCACATCCAGCGCCTTTGATCTTAACGGTTTCCCCTTTTTCTGGTGTGGAGGAGCTTTTTGTTTCACAGAGCTATATAAGAATTTCGCTGACATTAACACTAAGATGTAACACTCACCAACCACACTAACACTAACACTCAGTCGGCCGCCCCTAATGGATTACCGTTCCCCCCCCCCCACCACCACCACCGCGCCACATCCAGCGGGCACTTCGGGCAGGTCCGAGAGGTGCGGGAGCGGGCCACGGGGACCCTCTGGGCAGGCAAGTTCCTGAAGCTGAGGAAGAATGCCAACAGCCGGCTGGGGATCGAGAGGAAGAGTGTAGAGAAGGAGGTGGAGATCCTGCAGGCCCTGCAGCACAGCAACATCATGGCCATCCGGGACGTGTTCGAGAGCAGAGTGGAGGTGGTGCTCATCGTGGAGCTGTGAGTGACAGCCGGGGGCTTTCCGACTGTATTTACAGTGAGAGCCACTTGTGCAAATGAGATGTTCTGGGGAGCTATGGCTGTGATATAGTACAGCTTTCCCATCACGGTTTCCATACATTGCAGCGTCTGCATAAGAAACTGAATGGGATTTTTTGGGAGTTTCTACAAGGTTTGCAAAAGCCACAGATGACACGCAAAAAGTCACTCAAAGTCACAAATGCAGAAAATATATGCGCAGTGCTGGTCTGAAGAACGCCACGCATTTTTACAACAGGCTCTTGCGTAAATATCTCGCAGTGATCTCACCGTGATCTCACCGTGATCTCAC
>JAODKM010000126.1:13956144-13972894 GCA_026780845.1 Petrocephalus sullivani | reverse complement strand
TGCCGGACCCCGAGCTGTATCCCCCGGCCACTCCGGAAGGACTGGTGCCAGGGCTCCTGCCCTCTGGCCGCTGGTGGATGGAGACGGGCCCGGCGCGGGGGGGCGCGGAGTGTCACCTCTCTCGGATCTTTTCTGCATTCTGTTAGACGTTATGTGATGAGCGACTAATTGAGTGAAGAAAGTGGACCGATTTCAGAGAGATCCCTGCAGTCCTGCGCAGATTCTGAAGGAGAGATGGAGGGCCTGGCTCCGTGTGCCTGCTTTCCGTGCCTTGGCATGTGGGAGGATCTGCGTGGGCGTGTGACCAGCTCGCTTGTCAGTGCGAGAGAGGGCCGGAGCATAGAGAGTGTGGGGCAGGTTGCACCTTTCTGACGCACACACACGTGCGCCACCTTAAATGCTGGCACAGATGGGCTCAGTAAGTCGCTCACACCATATCTAAGACGTACGGAGGATGCCGGCAGATGTGGCTGGTGGAAACCATTACGGCCAGTAAGCATTAGCAGACGTGCACACTGGAATTCGCACGGGGGCTTAACTGTGTGGGAGAAATGCTCGTGTTGGCACTGAAATGGAGTGGAGGGAGAGGCCCCCGTCGGCTCAGATGAGAGAACGGCAGACACACACACTCATACGTACACACTGATGAGGACCGGGAAGGAATGGAGGGATGAATATCATCCCTCATTCTTTTTACCCGTGCTGTAGTATTCTGAAGAGTCCTGGTTGTTGCCGTGTGGGGGTGGATAAGGGAGTCCGTGAATGTATGTGGGGGCCCACGCTATTCATGTGTGCAGAACACCTCTCCCCCCCAACACCTAAGCACGGTCGGCTCTCTGCGGACTGTACGGCAGAATTCCACACAGATTTCTTTTACGTGGGGGCTCCTTTACCCTCCTAAGCAGTATGTGAAACCCTGCTTTACACCCACACTTTCAGACTTCTCAATGCCCCCCCGCACCTTCTCATACTGAACTAAAATAAAGGTTCTGTTCCTCAGTTGTATAATAAGATTAAGATAATCGGAGGACCTAAGTTACCCTCCCTAAGGGCATTTAGCTCGGCATCGTCTCTAGAAACACCGGGTGTTCAACAGAGTGGGGATTGTCTCCTCAGTGTGGGAGGTACGGGGGTGTGTGAGGGCAGGAGCCCGGAGGGACACAGTTAACAGCGTTCTTATTGTCGATCTGAACTACCCTCTTCTAGAGTGACCTCTTTTGTCCGGAGTTAATAATTACAGCACCTCCCATACCCATTAGTTAGGTTGTTGATTTTACCTGGAGCTGCTCCTTAGTTGGATTCTATTACTTGGGTGCCTAAGACTTGTTGGTGAATTTTTAAAGGCATGCACCATATTTGGCTGGATTTAACCCTTAACTAGATTCTGGCATTACTGGCGGATGCCCATTTAAATTTTGCCTCATAGGTGAAATCCAGTGGCAAATCGGGGATCTAGCCGATCGCACTAGATTTCTGCAGGCTAGCGGGTTTATCTCGAATGTGTAATCGAGAGTATTTTGAAGTGTCATGGAAACCTAATTTACCAATCTTGGTGGCGTTTCATTTATAGTCCGTCACCCAGCTGGCTTATAGCTCAGGGGCCAGTCTGCTGCCTTTCAGAACGAGAGGATGGCAAAGTTCACCTTGAAATGCTCCACTGAAGATCTTCAGACTGGGTTGTTGAAATACCCGCTGCGTGGGATGCGAATTTCTGGTTCTGAGTGACTCAGTGAGCTTTAGGTAGTCATTGTTAGTCATTGCATGTCTTTGTGTCGTTTTTGTGCATGTTATGTCTGAGGTTCTTCATCAGGTTCCGTGTGAGCTGATGTTGGTCGATGGCCATGAACGTGCACTCTGGGTTAGCTCTTTGTTGACTTTTTCGACAGCCATATTCCTACATTAATGACTCAATTTCCGGTGGCTCCCATGCCTGCCCCCTCCCCCTTCCCCAAAACCTTGAATCCCAGGGGAACCGCGGCAGTATCTGTCATGTGTGTGCTGGTGACACTTTAAACTCATTTTGGAAATGAGAGCTTTGTTTTGTTTAATCAGCGGTTGCTGCTATGGATGGCCCATGACAGCACGTGTAGATGATGATAATGTTTCCATCCAAGAACATTATGTTCCAAAAAAGTAGATTCCTTTGCTGACCACAGAAAATCATCTAGATTTCATCTAGGAGTTGAAATGAATTGTTTAATTTCAGTATTTGTGTTGCGTATTGCCTTCCGTATGGTCACAGTACCTAAAAATTCCTCTCATCTTATTTGTATTTCTCTGACTAACTACAGAAGTGTTTCATACTTTCAGAGCCGGGCTGTGTGAGCAATGGAGTCAGCTGGATGTGTGCTGGATTGATTCAGTGCTGAGTGGGATGTGTTACTTCTGTCACCTTTCTCTTCCTCACGATAATACTTAACTATTGCAAAGTTAAGAGGCAACGGTCGTGATGTGATGGTGTGTTTTCTGCTGATAGTGCCGTGAATTAATGGGGGCACATGTTGTATGTGGTCTGACGACATCTCTGTTCAGTACGTTACACACGCACAAAGTGTGCCCGGTTCCTGCTTCCAGTAGATCAGTAAGTCGTTAAATGAGGTGGATCCAATGAAAAGGAAGCATGACGCTGCTCAGTTTAAGATGCCCTTTGGGAGTCATTGCCTGATGTGGTGACCAGCCTGAACCAGGCAGTGCAGGACCCTCACACACAACCCCTAGGCAGCACATCTCCACATACTGCTCGTCACACTTTGTACTTCTGAGCATATTTCTCGGGTATTTCGTACGTATAGTTTACGTATTCCGTACGTTGTTTTTTTTTTCCCCCTTTGCATCGTCCGGGAACTTGCTGTTGTGTGCAATAAAAATAGAGCTGGACCTTGACTCTGAGTGAGGGAGGGTTATAAGGAAGCAGAATGGCTGCTTATAGTTTTATCCGACTTGTCCGACTTCTCCGTTGACACACCTGCCCCCACCCACCTCCCGTCTCACTGCACCTGTTCCCTTCTCTGGTTCCACAATGGCTCCTTTCAGGGCCGCAACACGATCGCTTGCAAATGACAAAAGCTGAGGTGACAGCGACCGGCTAGATGTGGCTTTGGAGCTGCGGTGCCATTGCTAGCTTCCCTCAAAGTGGGTGACGCAGGCCCAGAGAGAACCAGTTAGATCCACACAAAAAAAAAAGGAACAGAGGGCTGAGATGAAGAAACGCACACCCAGACCAGAAAGGCAAGCTGGCGCACTCGCATGGCGGTCCCGATCGGAGTTGACTGTGTGCCCAGACTTCCTGGCATCCTGCAGCAAACTGGCATATGCCACCGGCAGTTCACGCCCTGCCATAGGTGAACACACCTGTAAAAACACGCTTTTATGATGTGTTTTTTTGTTTGTTTTTGTGGTTTTTTGTTGTTTTTGGTGGTGTGGGGGGGGGGGGGGGGGGGTGTACTGTTATTTGCAGCCCCGAGAATGAATTGATAACGCCTAACAGCTGAGTAGACCAAACGGCAAGGCGGGGGGAACCCAGTGCCGCGAGCTGGAACCGTGAGAACATGACAGGAACCGAGTGGGGGATTAAGGAGGAACTCCGCATGCTTCGCGCCGTTTCTTGGAAACTGTCCGTTTCCGTTTATATTTGATGCTAAAACTGCATTGCTGGCAAGTGGCGTCCACAGTGACCTGAAGCGTGGCCCTAGGGCTGTCTTAATTCCATCCACATCGCGAGCGAGATGCCAGTTTGCATGACAGACCCTAGAGGTTGACTATAGTGTTTATGCCCTTGGCCATACCTAAATAGTGACGTAGTCTGTATAGTCTATAGCTTTAACATACCTGAAACACAGTAATGGTGTTCATAGCCGTGCTTTATCTATGTAATTTGAGATGGTTATTTTTTCACATGCATCTTTTAGTTTTCATTGTGACTGTGGGCATTATTTATTAAAACCTTGTCAATATGTTGTTTAGTTATGTGGTTAACTTTCCTTGACCAGTGAGCAGGACACATCTTGGTAAGGATTTTAGTCCATAAGAGCACACGTAGGCCAAAATCAGATACATTCACTTATATCACATGCTTATCTGTGGGAGGAATTGAGCCCACGGTTGTGGGCGTGCGGGAGCCTCAGTGCTACCATTAAATATACTTTTGGTGATTTTTATTCAGATGGCCAATATTAAAATTGTATTTTTTTCTTCTCTTTTTTTGTAATCTATTGCTGAAATTAACCTTTTATCTTTTTTTACATTTTAATTTGTTTAGTTGATGCTTTTATCTAAGGTATATTTGTTGGGTTTGTGTTTTTTATGTTTGCGGGTCAGATGGAGCAAATGGAGCTTAAGGGCCTTGCTCAGGGTCTAGTGGTAAAACCACTCTGCCGACACTGGGATCTGAACCAGCAACCTCCTGATCATAGGCGCGGCGTCATAACCTGCTGAGCCACATGTCCCCCCATGAGGGTTGTCTTTTTTATATTGGCCAGGGTAGCTTGCCCTCTTAAGTTGAAAAGGGAAGTATGATGGTGAACTACAGAACAAAGGATTGACCCAAACAGCTGATTGGTGTTCGGCTTTAAGAGGGGGAGGGGCCGACGTTGGGCCCCCGCGATAGCATTTACACCCTGTGTGTGACAGCTGTCTACGCCGGGGTGGCCCAAACAAAGGCAAGCCGCCATGATTAGCACACATGCTCGGGACCTTTTGTTTCCGAGGCCGACGACATACAGAGGTCAACGCATACCAGGTGATGCGATTGGCCATCTGGCCACCTCCCCCGGTCTTCTGGCACCCATGGGAACTGTAACCGTGTATGTGTTGCCACGGTCACTTAAACCGGACCGGTGCTGAGAGGAGCGAGCGCACAATTGGCACGTTAACAATGGCCTTGGGTGGAGCACTTTTGCTGGTCTTTTAAATCGGCTCGCTTTAAAGTGAAAGGTGCTCGTTAAAAGCGGGCCGAATGTGGCCCTTTCTCACCAGCAATCTCGGCTGACGGAGATCAGCGCCGCACCGAAGAACAAGCCCCGCCTCGCCTCCCACCTGCACTTTGATATGAATCCGTGTGTCAACGTCTGAAACTTCAGTTTTTCTGTGTCTCTAATAGATATGAAGGCCTTTATATGCAAAAGATGCTATAACACGTGAAGTTCCCAGCTGGAAGGCTTCCTGATCGCCTGTCCCCGACGGCCAAGTGCTTCTTACATCTTAGTCACGTTAGCCGTCTACTCAAGTCGTGCAGAACTGACTGACACTCCTTTGAGCACATCAGGCGCCTTAGCCCTTTACCAGTCAACCAGAGCTACCCCAAGGTTACGTTTATATTTTATTTAGCAGACGCCTTTATTCAAGGCGACATATGTTTTTCGAGAAGGCAGGGTCAGACAGTCCCTGGAGCAACAGTGGGTTAAAGGCCTCGCTCGGGGGGCTCGGTGGTGAAATCACTCTGCTGACCCTGGGACTCAAACCAGCGACCTTCTGATAACAGGCATGGCGCCGCTGAGCCACCCCTGTCCTCAGGGAGAAACGGAGGCAGGCGTCGCAAACGTCTTTGAGGTGAAAATAGCCAAGAGATTGACTGTGAGAAAACGATTGTAAACATCTGACGTCTGTGGCGGGCACTTCCCCTTAGCTGGAAAACGGGTAGGAGACGTGACATCAGTGCAAGGGAGCAGCGTGACGGCGGTCATGTGGCCGCCCGGTCTGCGGCGTCCTCTCCTCACGTCGGTACTCTCGTGGAGCATCATGGGTCATTAGGTTTGTCCACAGCTGCCTCCTACAAACACTGGCAGAAATTAGCCGTGTCCTCCTAACAGAGCGGCTTTGTCTGTATGGCTCTGCAGGCCAAATTTCTGCTGCCAGGCCAGCGGGCTCCGTCAGCTGCTCGTAGTGTGTGTGTGCGCTCTGCGTTTGGGTGGCTGTCCCATCCAGGGAGCCCCGTGTTTCCTGCGACATGTTCCAGTCTAACAGTGACCACACTGGACCAGTGGTTCTGAATAATAGGAGGATGAGAACTGGAATCAGCCTTTAAAGTTATTTAATGATGAATAAGTAAAGGAATACATTAAACATCAAATTACATAACATGACGTACTAGTGAGGCAAACCGCACACTGCATTCATACGTGCTGTCAAGGAGTTAACTAGGCATAAGTGCAGCTAGGCTGAGCTTCCAGTGAATGTCCAGGTGTAAACAGTCCTGGAGCAGGAGTTTCTAACAAAGAAGAGCATCAGGGGACATGAGGAGGCGTCAGGCTAGCAGAGTGCATCGTTGACCGCGAGCACCATGGTGCAGCGCTTAGCTGTGTGGCTCAGCTCAGTGCTGGGTCTCTGCAAGAACCCTTTACTCCATTTCAGACATCTCCGTTAAAGCACTAATGCAGAGGAAAGAAGACAATTCAGTCTCGGCCCAGCGGGCCAAGCGGAAACACGTGGTCATACACCCGTTTCTCCTCACTGGGCTTGTGTTGGACACACCCTGTCTACACTTCAAAGAGCCGGCCCGTTCTGACCCGAGTTTACCCCTGGTCTGTGTCCCGCACAGCACATAAACAAAAGGAACAATCACACTGCAAGGGAGTGTAAAGCATGTGTGTAATATTTTTAAATCTTGGACATGGGTACAAAGAGACATATTCCTGGAATTCGTGTTTGCTGTACTATTGTGTACTTGATATTTTGCAACACCAATCCCTTGCCACTGTTTCTTGTGTTGTAATGATCCAGCCCCTCCCTCCCTTAATTCCTGAGCTCCGCCCCCAGCCCTGAAAGAGGAAGTCTGCTCAGTTTGCTTCCTGTGCAGGATGTTAACTTTGCTACCAGCAAAGATATTGTCTTTAGAAAAATAAGAACACAAATGAAGTCAAATTAACCCATGCTTAGACAGAGTAAAATGGATTTGGGATTTTGATGGGAAACGAGTAATGTAAAATGTAAAATGACAATGTAAAATGGTTGTTTTTTTTTTTGGTTTTTTTTTTTGATGCCTTAGGTATAATGCCTCTTCTTGTGTGTACTGATATAATAATCACATGCTATTCTAAATGTGTCTGATTGGCAGATTTTAAATATATTAAATATTATGCTCATTTCGGTTTTGCTTGTAATTAGTCCACACTTCCTGCCTCCCAGCGAGGAAGGGAACACACCCCGTCAAGTCAAAGTTTGTTAGCTCTCTCCAGTTCGCCTCCTGAAAACAGAGCCTCTTTTCGGAGGAACTGAAACTTCCTGAGAGCTGCGGCTCAAGATAGCGAGCGGGCCTCCATTTTGGAGCCGACAGAGGAGCTCGGGGGCTCCCGGCCTCGCTGAGCCGCGGCTGCATCCGCACGGTGCCGCCCGGCCTCGCTGACCCTCGGCTGGATCCGCGTGCACGGTGCTGCCCAGCCTCGCTGATCCCTGGCTAGATCCGCGCGCCATGCTGCCCCCTTGACTACACTTAGATTGCCCGATAGGCAGCTTGTTAGTGGTGGAGCTTTTCTCCGAAACCATAGTTGGCCTTTGTGACATTCGATGTCAGTGATGGCGGGCAGTTTGCACTCCTGTCACAAATAATGCTTTTACACCTTTGTTTGCTGGAAAATGTAAATGCATACATTTTCTTTAGGGAAATGAGAATGGAATAAAAACAAAACTAAAAAGTGCTGTGGGCTCACGCCCAGCCCTTTGCCCCCCCCCCCCCAGCCTCTGGGTGTGTACAGCTTGCTTGTTCTCTCTGCGCTGTGTGGGTTTTCTCCAGGTTCTGCAGTTTCCCCCGCAGGTGTTATGGGAGTTGGTCTCTTAATCATGCGTGGTGTGTGTGTGTGTGTGTGTGTGTGTGTGTGGGAGCTGGCACTCTGGCCAGGGCGTCTCCCTCAGTATGCTCCGTGTCTCCGGGGTCTCTCCATCCCAGTGCTAAACAAGCGTTTTTCTGTGATGGGCAGATGAAAGTTATTTCATTTAAAATTTCCCACAATATAAGCACTATTCATCCCTGTTCCATCTGCATATCCAGCACAGGATGCCAGGGAGCCCCACGCCTCTTCTAGGCAGCACAGCACAAACCTGAAACACTTTGAAGGGACCCACATAATGTAGTCTTTTGCTTTTATCTATTAATTAACCACAAATTAAGTGTCACTTACATACAGATATCATATTTGCTCATTTTATCTCAAGCAAGAACTATATTTGTTACTATATCTGTTACTTCTATAAATCTTTGTGACCTATTGAAGGAATCACTGAAGGAGGTACTGTAGGGACAGATAATGAGTAAGACATGTAATGTACTGATTTCATGTTTGTTCATCTTTAATGCATTGTGACGCATCATTTATTCCACGCAGTCACTATATTTGTTACTATGTCTGTAAATTCTGTAAATCGTGGTGAAATACTGAAGGAACTACGAAGAAGTTTTGAGGGAATGAGTAATAACACAAGTGAAATACTGATGTCATGTTCCTTCGTTAATGAATCATGACACATCTTCCATCTTAAGAAGCGACTGTAATTATTCATGATTTCTTCTTAAGTTGTAGCTGAGTTACTACTAGGTAATTGTGTCCCCTCAAGTGAGGCCTTATCAATAAGTCTAGTAAAGTAGAATATTTGTGTTCTTGCGTTAGAGCGAGACGTTTCCTGTGTGGTGAGTAGTATACCCCTGGCCCGTGTGGAGTTCAGCTCTGTCGCTGTTCCTGGACGTTAGGCTGCTCACCTCATACCTGGCTGCGTGCAAACATGGGAGGGAATGTGCAGGTTAATGACCATAATAACATCAGAGTGACTCTGACATCCAGGACAGAGCTGGGTTTGGCCCGCGGCCTAGATAAGGTACAGAGCAGAGCTGCATCAGATGAAGCGAAGATGATTAATCGTCATTGTTGACGCACCACAGTACGCAACAACGAAATGTGTCCTCTGCTTTTAACCCATGTGACGTCGTGGCACAGCAGGGGGCAGCTACGTGAGCAGTTCTTGGGGACGCGTGTCACGTGACTGTTGTGTCGGCTAGAGGCAGGCATGCTGGGAAACGCAGTCCGAGGGTACATAGCTGTCAAGATCAGGGGGCCAAGCTGTGTTTAGAGATCAGGCTGTCTGCCTCCCGCGGGACGAAATGGCAGCATTAAGTAAACTGCTATCTGTTTGCTCAGACCCTGCATGCTGGGAGTGGTAATTTAGGGTCAACCAGCAGTGATTCAGATAGGTAGTATTGCCAGGCAACACCATGTCTGTTTTAGTAAACAATGAAAATTTTTATTGCTGGTCTCTATATCAGAATATGTTGCTTCTTTTAACCGGCATCTTAAAAATGGGAAGCGCGGCTTGTTCGTTAAAAAGGGCTCCTCTGGTTATTCTTCGGTGTGGTCTGATGTCTTTATTTCGCTTAACTGAGAGAAGAATGTGGTGAAGTAGTTAATGTTATTAAGGGGACATTGGCATCGTTTTCGGTGACTCCCGCTACATAGCCTGTGGCCGAAATGTGAAACACTCCTGAAATCCCACTCGACGCTTTGGGCTTTTCAGATTAAAATTTTTTTTTTGATTTTTGGCATGAAGGTAAAGGAAAAATTAACCTGCACAGAGAATAAGGTGGGGTACAAAAGAGGCTTTCTCTTTGATCGGAGGACTTTGGTTCTGTGTCTTCGGTTTGTGTGGTCAGCCCTAGGCTCTGTGTTAAGTCAGAAAATACCATGAGGTGTTGGCTGTCAGCGTCGTGAGCACAGGAGGGCACAGCACAGACAGAGCTGGAGCTTACCGATGGGGCTTTTGGTTGAAACATGCTGGAGCATTTGGGGAGAGAGCCTGCTTCCAGCATGGGATTCTGGGAAGCGTCGCTGTGCTGTTCTGCCCACCCCGAACGTCCCTGACGTGGCAGACAGTGAAGTGACTTCCCTACCTTTCTACTTGGCCTTAAAGCCACTGTGTCCCATTGGACTTTTGCCATTTCACCATTTTAGATGGTGGGAGCAGCCTGGGAGTTAAATGCAAAACACTGCGGTTTTGGACCAAAAAGCGATTAAAGGAAATCTGCTCCTTTTGCCAAAATGCGGATGGCGCTGGCACGCAGGACGAAACTGCGGAACAGATTCACTGGAATTAGGTGTCCAAACATGAACACAATGAAGCAAATGGCATCAAACAGATAATGTGAATCAGATGGCAGAATGTTTGAAGTGTTATAATGAGCCTGAGCGCAGCAGGGTGGCCCCTCTGACAGGTAACGGGGTCCCGTGGACGTCCAGTGTGATGCATGCTCTCAGGTGAATGCCTGCGGTGGCCGGCTGGTCTTAGTCTGCTTGACATTTAAGGCGGTATTACCCTGACATCGTTTCCTGTGTGTTTAGGCAGCATTACCTGTGTGTTCAGTCAGTCTTACCTGTGTGTTCAGGCAGCACCCTATGTGTGTTCAGATTAGGAATAAGGTTTCTGTGTTGCCGTTGAATAACCTCCAGCAGCAGCAGTGAGATTCCGTGCGATTCCAGCGTGATGGATGCTGTCACGGTGAGAACGCCGAGTGCCTGTACAATTTCCTGCCACAGTGGCCCCCGTCCGTTGCGGCGGGCAGGAGCGCCAGCAAAGGAAATAAGGCATTAAATGTAAATGCGAAACTGAGTCAGTGCCTCTCTGTCCTGTAATGTTCCACCGTTCTCCGGAACGTTCCGTGGCATGCTTTCAACTCGCCGGCTCTTCCTGTCTTTTAGAACAAAGAGAAGGAGAGGATGAAGGAGCGAGAGAAGGAGGCCAGAGAGAGGGAGGCCAGGTACAGTAACGGACACCTCTTCACCTCCCTCACCGTATCCGGAACGACGCTGTGCTCCTCCTGCAACAAGAGCATCACCGCCAAGGAGGCGCTCAGCTGCCCCAGTGAGTCATGCGGCACGCCCCGCCGAGCTCGAGGGCGCCCTCTGCAGGCCGAGCGCGCCACGCAGCCTCTGCTCAAGCAGCACGCAGATGCAGCTTGCATTGAATCTGCTACTGTCAGTATCCTGGGTCGTCTGGCCGAAACAAATCTGGAATTTGTTAACTGAAGGACAGACGTGACTTCAGGCAAACTAGCTTGGGGGGGGGCGTCATGGAGTTCAGGGCCGTAAAAACCCAGAGAAAGTGACTGTGTAGACATGAGGTCAAGGACAACTACAGGGGCCAGGGGTTGAGCAATAACATATTGCAGTAAGGCTGGTACTGGGTTTGAGGTCAGGTTTAATGTAATACCATGTAATATCACCCGTTTATCATCCAAGTAGACATTGGTCATTCGGCTTGTTAGAGGTGCTTTAGTGTAAGTCAGTGGGTATCTGACATACACATCAACAGCTGGATCCTGCACCTTTGAGGCTCTGGGGAATGTATCAAATGAAGAGGGAAAAAAAGTCCACAAGAAACAGGGGAGTTGGGGGGGGGGGGCTCCATGCAGTGAGGTCCCCTGCCCCCCTGACTCCCCCCCGAACATCAGTCAGCTGCTGACCCCCCCCGCCCGCTCCCCACTTGGTGCAGAGACAATGGTGTCAGTGTGTGGGGAGAGCAGATCAGACGGCTGGCCTCCTCCCCCGCTGGGCTGGGGAACAGCTGGGGGCGGGGGGGGCAGACTGTAGGGCGAGGGGGGCAAGCAAACGCAGAGACGAGCAAGGGGGTAAATAATAACATGTGGGCGATGAGTGTGTGAGGACAAAGGAGTGGCAATAAGGCAGAGAAAGTGGTAAGAGGCAGGGAGGGGGAGCCTTAGACCCCCGGGCGATTCGACGAGTTTTTAAGGTGGGGTCATAACTCATACAGAGAGGCCAACCTTGCCGTTAGTCAATGAAATGCCTTGAATTGGTGAGTGACAGGTAGAGGGAAATCCAGGGGCCAATCAGTTCTCAGCTGGGGGCTAGTGACCCTGTGGTCCCACCCCCATATATGCCACCTGCTTGCACCGCTCGACAAGGGAGCACTGGATTCAAATACCAGCTGAAATGCTGTGGAACAGGATGCTTAATTTGCATGTCCCCAGTGTGATAAACACATTGTGTGCAGTGTCCAGTGCAGAGAGGCTCTAATCAGACCATAAACTTCAGAGACAAGTAAATGAGCGAGTCACAGAGTGAGGGACTTTTCCCCGCGTGGGGCTGTCTGCCACCTGCCTACTCTCGGGGTCTCTGCTGCCACACCGTCCCCTGTAAATGTCACTGCCTTCCGCTGGAAAGTTGGGTGTTTGAGGAGGTATAAGCAGAGAAAGAGACATCAGAGCAGTCAGCAGTGGTATGGCAAAGGCCAGGACACGTACCACAGAGGCAGGAGTTCTCACGCTTTTACATTTGACATCTTATCTCAATATGCCTTTAACGATAACCGGTCAGCTATCATCAACAATCAGGCAAAGCGGTTTACACAAGCCATTCGACAGCCTCGCCTACTATAGACACCTGACAAACGCCTGCCTGGGTCAGCCTTACTGTTCCACTTTGACTGTTCCACTGGGTGATAATACTATTTTTAAGGTGGTTGGCATAAGAGGTGACCATAAGACATACATTGGTGCTAACTTTATTATTAACCAATGATATGGTTTGAGTCAGTGAGTGACAGGGGAGTGGGCACTCTAGAAGCCAATCAGCTTTCAGCTTGATGCGGTGCCCCCGTTGCCTCACCTCCATATACTCCTCCGCACCTTGACATTGATGGTTTTGATCTTAAAGTTCAAAGGTGAGACAGACGGCATTGGGGCAGGAGGGGGGTAGTCATTCAGGATGGAAGGGGGTAATTATGCGTACCCTTTGGGGAGGGGAGTATTTGAGTGACAGGGAATTTAACTGTTAAAGGCCCTGTTCCAGCCCAGGGTGTAGGGTTGGGGGAGGGGGGATATTGATTTGTGATCAAGGATATAATTAAATTTGTGAGAGTGTGTGTGTGTGTGTGTGTGTGTGTGTGTGTGGTTTATGGTGTGTGCAGCCATGGTGGGATGAATATATTATCATTGGTGGTAGCGATGAAGGCGAGGCGGGGGTTGGAATGTGCACTGTACTGTGAAGGAGTGCTGAGTGTTTGCCCTTCATGGGGGGTAGGCCTTGCTCATTGTATGGGCATCTGCTCTGCTCTGTTAATGTGTGCCTGTCGCCTGCTTTGAATTTGTCAAGGTGGGGGGGGGGGGGGACTCGTCATTTTCCTGTGCATTATTAATTATTTTAACAGTAACGGGTTGTGTGAAAAATAACCCTGGTCCCTGCACCCCCTAGCTCTCATACTAATTTTAGTACGAATTTTATTTGTGCAGTCTGCTTCTTATCTGTCAGTAAGATCATTTCCCAGTTTTGTCTGCTTGCGTTGACCTCAGCCGCATTCTTGTCCTCTGGTGAGACATGTGACCTGTTTCTTTGCATATGTAATCATCCCCTCTCTCCAATACACATCATGTGGGCCCCCCCCCCACCAGCCACCAGCATCTAGGCGCTGAGTGATGTGTGTGAGGGATTAAACGCCAGTCTGTTACCCCCTCATCCCCACTCCACCAGTTTCTGTGGCCACCTCTAGGAATGCTGCATATTTTACATGCTTAACAGGAAATGAGAGTTTGGCTTAATCCCTTAATCACAGTCGAATGTCTTTAAAATGTAGATATTACATATTCTGATTGAAGCATTGTGGATAGGCAATAGGGATA
Source organism: Petrocephalus sullivani (assembly GCA_026780845.1). Taxonomy (NCBI): domain Eukaryota; kingdom Metazoa; phylum Chordata; class Actinopteri; order Osteoglossiformes; family Mormyridae; genus Petrocephalus; species Petrocephalus sullivani. Next base: position 13,959,285 of record JAODKM010000126.1, on the reverse strand, counting down.
AAGACATTCTTTAGGAGATTTAGCAGACGTCATCTATGGGGCTGGTTCCTATCACTTGGACCGTATGCAAGACTAGTGCTGTGTGTCGTTTTGGCTTTTCAGTTGCTATTTTTCTGGTTGAATAGAAATGTTGGCTTCATGGTGCTTATTGTTTATGATGGCTGCAGAACTGACTCACTGATGGACTCTGATCCTGACCACAGTCTTCTTTTATTAAGGCAGGTTCGTCTGCTCAGTTCTCTGTAATGGGAACTTGCCCAGGGCGGGGGGTTGGGCAGCCAGGTGACATTGGGAGCTTTTGGTTCCTCTCCTCCATCGTCTTCTGGCATTCTTTCCCTCTCCCATTGTCCCTGTTTCACATCCAATTCGGTATTTTGTATAAAAGACATGGTAATGCATTTTCCAACAGCTCTTATTTTGAGGCTTAGGGTGACTCTGTTCTGCTATGTAATGATGTTGATGACGGGGAACATGGTAATTAAGATGAATAGGCTGTGAGGCGGCCTGTTTCCTAGCAAGGTGGCGAGCTTAGTGTGAGATGGGGCCCGTGTTCCTCCAGATGTGCAGAGCTTAAATGGAGGCAGGGGGGCTAATGAGCAGACTGCCTGCACAATGCTGTGTCAGTATATATGGAATTGGCTCCAGATGGCAATTACCGCCTAGATTACAGCCCAAGGCTAAGGCCTTTTGTTTGACTGGCCCGAGCCTAATTTGAGTGCCCGGGATTATCAGGCGGCAGATTAGATTTCAATCTGGTAAAACTTGCTGCCCTGTGATGTAGGAACAGTGTAATAAACAGAGGAACAGTAGTTCTAGTTCCCATATATTTGACCCAAGAAAAACAAGTAAGTAAAAGTATTGAAACATAAATCCTTCTGTCGACCTTTTACAGTACATATGCAGGATCAGAAATGGGATGAAAACGAAAGAATTTATCCATCTGTTAAGAACCAGTAACATGAACGAACCATGGAATAAATTGCTTTCTTAATGCTCACATTAGTGTATATTCATTTTACAGATAGCCCGGTAATGATGGGTTTATGCGCACATTCGACGCTGTGAAAACATTAGCGACGTGCTAAGTAGCATGACTGTGTTTAAGTGCAGGGGCTTTTCGCTGCAGTACTGAGTCGGTTTTGTTCTCTATAGATGTTTAAATTTGGGCTCCAGTCGAAGTCTAAATAAGGGAGGAGGGAGATTTTTCCTGGATCATTTCCTGATGTATTTTAGACTCAAGAAAAGATTTTGTTGTTAACCCTGTTGTTATTTCAGTGACGTGGGACCTAACAGGCCATTTGTGTGTGTGTTTCGAGTGTGAGTCGGAGATGAATAGGGCCCACTGTCTGACATTTGTGTAAGCTTAAGTGTGTGTGAGTGCTGTGGATTTGTCTTGGACGCCGTAGCATGTGACGTGTTATGGAGCGTGCGATGGGTTAGACACCGCGGCTACTGAAAGTGTGATTGGTCCGTGGTTAAACTGGCTGGGTTAAACACCAGGACACACACACACACACACACACAGATTGAGCAAAACAGATGTAGGCAAGTGTGATTTTATGGGTCTTGATTAGTCAGCTTCTTCCTTGTGACCTTTGGCCGTGAGGCCAGACAGTGCAAAACACTGCTGGTAATAAAGCGACTGGTGAAATCGGCTGACGTGTAGGATCACATTCATGTGCACAGTTGTGTAGTGAACACACAGCTGTGCACAACTGAGTGAGTGGTGCACCCATACCACCTCACACTCGCAGGCTCATAGGGGTGTGTGTGGGAAGTGAGTGACTTCCTTACTCGGCAGCGTCCTCCACCCAGCCTCAGGCTTCTGAGGAAGTCAGCTCACCGTCACCTGACCTGCCGTATACTGTAGTTCGCTTCTGCCTCAGTTTTAAATGGACCTTTTGCATTTGACTGAAAAAACCGGGGCATCGATAAATTTAACCTGTTACTAAAATATACGTCTCGCTTTGCTTATACATCCGGCCCTCAGCTGGGCCTCTTTTATACTGTCTTGGGTTTTGCGTAGAAGCCCAGCGAGAAGGACGGCGAAGTATGTAGAATATGAATAGGGTTATAATTGCGTGTGGAGTGAGTAAGCTCTGTAAGCGTGTGTGCAGACTGAAAGCCCCTAATTACGCTATCTTCTCTGTTATTCAGGAATGTGGGGGCCTACAAAGCCATCAGCAGAAGCATTCCTGAATGTCTGCCATAAAACAGGGAGAGTGTGGTTTCTTTGAGGGATTTTGACCAATATATAAGGTCTCTGAGTTGTTACTTTGCGACTTGCTAGTTTGCAATGGTCTAGAACCCCCTTGTTGCCCCCCCCAACCTCCTTTGAACTCCTATGCTCAAATCACTGGGCCTCAAAAGTCCCCCTAGAGTTCCCCCAAACATTTATAAAGAGGACTTCCTGTCTGCTAAACACCACAATGAAGAAGCATGACAGAGGGATGACTGGAAAGGGGTGGGGTGATGCGTAAGATGAGAAGGTGATTCTGCTTCTGTGGTACATTAGGAAGCAGTGACTGTGTGACCTCAAAGGCTTCTGTAAAGTGATGCTGCTGAGGAGCTTTTATCGTGTCAGTGTTTAACCCGGAAAAATAAAACATTATTAGTGGATCATGGTGTACACTGGCTCCTTCAAAACTACCACTTTAGACCAAACTGATATTCCTCTATGTTCCAACCACTTCTTAGAGGTGGATAGTTCAGGTACAGAAAGTAAAAATCTCAACTGGTTGGTTGAAACAAAATCTAGGTCCGGATTTTTACTTTCTGGAGCTGTATCCACCACTTATCCAGTACCGGGTCAGTGGAGGGGCCTGGAGCCTGTGCACAAGGCTGGGTAATCCTTAGCCGGGATGCAGATAGATTTGTTTTGGAATATTAAAAAATATTTTAAGGGTTGAAATTAGCAGGACGATCCATCCATCTTCCTCAGCGGCGGTGCATGGGCTTGCTGTACGACTTCAGTGTCGTGCCGTGGTCCTAAGACATGCAGGGAAGCCAATTAGCATCTAGATCAGGGGTCATCAACTATATTTGTCAGAGGGCCAGAGTTTTCCCAGACAGTCTCCTTGGGGGCCGGACCCCCAAGAAGAAAATCAAATAAAAATCTAATTTTGGCTTAACATTAGGGCT
>JAODKM010000126.1:13936060-13956044 GCA_026780845.1 Petrocephalus sullivani | reverse complement strand
ATGGTGGATAAATGGTGGTTATTCTGACAAGAGACTCAGTTGTTGTTATTTTTAGTTGCTTTAATAGTGTGGACCACCATTTTCTTTTTGATCCTCACAATTTTGGAATCCAGTCGCGGGCCGGATTGAACGGCTCAGCGGGCCACCAGTTGATGATCACTGATCTAGATCATGCCCATAGTGTATGAATGTGTGTGTGAGCCCCTGTGAATATGTCCTGCAATGAACTAGCATCCTGTCCAGGCTGCCCGATGCATCCTGGGATAGACTCCAGGCTCACCGTGACTCTGTACTGGATAAGGGGCTGTTGGATGGATGGATGGATGGATGGATGGATGGGTGTATTATTACAATGCACTTTTTCATTTTAAAATGAATTATTTAGCACTGAATGATTGCTCACTTTCTGCATTTTGGCTTTTTTCCCCAGCAGTAAATCAGATGAATCCCCTGGCGATTTTTTTTTTTTGATGGGACAGATTGTGTGTGCTTTTATGATTTAAAAAAAAAGTGCTGTTTCATGTTTCTCTGTTTCTCGTTTACATCTGATAGCAGAACAGTTTGCATTCCTTGGGAGTTCGCTGCCATGATGTTGTGGCGTGTTGCCGTTTTCCTTTGTGTGCCGTTTTATTAATTAGCTGTGTATCAACCTGCGGCTTGCTTTCTTTTACAGCCTGCAACGTCACCATCCACAATCGCTGCCGCGACACCCTACCCAACTGCGCCAAGATGAAGCAGAGGGTAAGAAGGGGTTGGGGTGCATTTAAAATCCATGTGAATGTAGGAACGGAGGAGGGGCACACAGCAGCCTAAAGCCCGGTACACACCAAGCCTACGGCAAGAGGCTAAACGCACCGGTGCGACTAGAGGTGACCGTCGTTATACAGACCAATCAGAGAGCTCGGTTTCACCGACCAGCTCCGATGCCCTTTTCAGCATGCTAAATTGGCCAAAACGGCAGCGACCGGGACCAGCTGTGCCCAACCGTGCTGCACACACTGGCGCAACAGGCAGAGACTCTCACAGACAGGCCGACGGCTGGAAATCGGCTTGGTGTGTCCCAGGCTCGGGGCGGCTGCAGGTTGATGAACACCTCCAGCTAGCCGGGGAAATCGGTCACCGTGTCGCGAAGCCAATGTGTCCCTGTGTGCTACTTAGTCTCATTAACTCGGGTGTAGTGACGGGGGTGTGATGCCAGTGTGCTTAGTGGGGTCACTGAAACGACGCGTGTGATTTGCAGCAGCAGAAGCTGGGTCTGGTGAGGAACAGCTCAGCATTGCCGAATGTGGCCCTTCGAGCAAAGAGTGAGATGTCGTTCTTTTTGTCTTCTCCCTCTTCACCTTCTTACGACCCCACCCTTCCTCCCTCGCGGCCCAAATCACGCGCCCTCATTCTTTTGCCTCTCCCTTGCCGGGTTCCCTTCTGATCCTCTGCCATGTCCTTCGCGTGCCAGCAGCAGTGTATGTCATTTGTTCATGTTTAGTTCCGCCTTTTGGCCAGCCTGCGGTGCCACGGGGCCTAGCGTGCCCTAGCCAGATCTCCCATAGAGGTCATTGACACCGTGGCTGTGGGTCTGGCCATGCCAGCCAAACCACAGACGTGTGCTCAATGAGCACCTTGCTGCAGAAGCACGTCTTTTAATATGCTTCGCTGAATTTCCACAATTGCATTTTGACTCGCCAAGTACAGCACCCTCCTTCCCACTTTCTGTGCCCCCTAGTGGCCACTTGAAAGACTGCATGCCACTCTCACACACTCTGATGATCTAGCAGACCTCTCTTCCTCCCATACTCTCCATGCTGTCCACATCTGTCCTCTGTCCATGCCCATCACCTCCCTCACCTGTCCTCTGTGCCTTCCCCTCCTCTGCCTCCCCAGCCCCTATGATGAAGGAGAGGCCCAGCTCGGCCATCTACCCATCAGACAGCCTACGCCAGTCCATCCTGGGTACCCGCCGTGGCCGTTCCGGCCTCTCCCTCTCCAAGAGCGTCTCGACCAATAACATTGCAGGGTGAGCTTGTCAAACCAGCCTTGTGACATTTGTGGGTGTGGTTTGTGGGCGTGGCTGTCGGTGTAGGCCACACCTCTCCTCTGGATCTGGGAGATCCATTGGTCGCTGACAAACACACCCGCATGCTAGGCGAGGGCCACGCGTCACATGGCTCTGCGTTGGCTGTCATGTCATCATTGCTGTTGGCCCATTAGTCCGGAATGCTTATCGGTGTGCTGTGTTGTACTTTTATGTTGTTGTAACGTAGTGTTTTTGTTTTTTCTTTTTTTGTCTGTTTCTTTGCTCGCATGTGCACAAACACGCTTCTGCCGTGGTTCTCCTGCTCCTGTCTGTCCCTCGAAATGCCCTGTGGACCCCCATGCTCGCTCAACTCTCTGTCCGTCCGTGTGGCCCTTACATCTCCATCCCTCCGAGTATTGCCCTATACTCGTCTCCATCGCTTTCTCTCTCACTCCACCTGTCTGTCCCTCTCTCTCTGTCTCTCTCTCTCTCCGATTCGGTTCTTCCTCTGTCTCTTTTGTCCACCTCTGCATTGTCTATGCTCCCTTCTGCGCTCTCTCTCTCTCTCTTTTGCCCTCTCCCTCTCGCTTTCTGTGCGCATGCGCGTGTCCCTGTGTGTGTGTGTGTGTGTGTGTGTGTTATTGTAGGAACCTGAATGACGACTCTCCCCTGGGGCTGCGCAGGATCCTCTCCCAGTCTACAGACTCTCTGAACTTCCGCAACAGAGCCATGTCCATGGAGTCCCTCAACGATGAGGGTGAGCAGTGAAAGCGAGTGTTTAGGGAGCCTGTGAAGTTCCGGCAGGGGGCACGAGGAACCAAAGGAAAGCACTAGGCTTAAGCAGTAGCTTGGTGCTGTCATTTTTTTTTGTTTGTCATTCCCTCCGTTTACCCCCTCACACTCGTTCCTGCCCCCCTCTTACTCCCTCCCAGGGGAAGTTTACTACACCTCCATGCTGGAAGAGGTGGAACGGGAGGGACGTGACTTTGAGGCTGATTCCTGGAGCCTGGCGGTCGACTCCTCCTACCTGCAGAACCACCGCAAAGACATCATCAAACGGCAAGACGTCATCTACGGTGAGACCCGCTGCCCCGTCCTTCAGGACCATCTCAAGTGCTTCGTCGTACCCCAGTTAATTTGAGAGCCAGGATACAGCTTGTCCAAGGTTTTTAGTGTTTACTAAAGTCTTGCTGGTTGTCTAGAAATATTCTGTTTCTAATTCTAAACTTGGCGTGCCCGCAGGGCTTCGTGGGTAAACCAGCCATCGTCTTATGTGAGATTAACAGCTAACAGTCACACTTACCTCATAAAACTTATTGAACGGCCAATTTTGACCCCAGGAAGCTCTCAGGTCATCTTCCTTTAAGAATCCACTATTCAGGCATAGCCGGACAGTTTAGAATCAGACTTTCTTATCCCGAGGAAAATGCTTATAATTAATTACATACTACACAATATACAACCACACAAAATCACAAAAATAGACAGTATATAGAACCACATACAATAATTTCTAACTAAAAATAAGAACATATGGAGATGGTAATAAATAAGTGGGTAAAATAAGTGTAACATCATTGTAAGTACAGTACTGTAGTATCATGTAGTAATTTTGCAGATAGCACAGCTGTAACTATCCCATACTAGATGGAGACTGTGGTTTGCAGTCTGTTCCTAGTCCCCGACGGTCCTGGCTAAAGTGCACTGAAATCCTCAACCTGAAATACTCCAGAAAATATATCCGGATGGTAATAGGTAGAGAGCACAGTTATGGATGTAAAACATCTGTTAAGCAACCAAAAAATGCAGGCGTCTCCCCTGGCACTGCCGTTTAATGGTCATAGCAGTTGCTGGATTTGGATCGCGGTAAAGGACTATGGCCAGGCACAAACCACTTTGGCATTTTTTCGGCTGGCCTCCTTGGTGGTATTGCTAGCATGTCGTTATGCAAGGAAAGTAAGTACGGAGTGCAGAGGAGACCTGGAGCCTCGTACAGGGCCGTACCCTGCCCTGGGAAGCAGATCTCCGCTTTTTCCTTCCTTCTCTTGTGGTGCGCTGCAGATCACACCCCGAATCGGCACTGACACGGGTGAGACCGTATTCTCATTAAGCTCTAAGGCCTCTAAAAAGCGAGTGAAAACTCGGGCCCGTCAGGCCGCGAGACGGCTGCGGGTGTCTTCCGGCGGTACGGATGCCTTTACGTGCTCTCTGCCTGTTTGTGCTGCAGAAATGGGCTGACGGCACCGGTTATTAAGGACGCACCACTCATTTTGCGGTTTGTACCAGATATCAGCAATTGAAAGTGTGGCCTGACTGATGCCTGTTTGATGCCATAATTTATGACCCTATATAGAGCAGAGGGAGGCATGGTGGCTCTGTGGGTGGTACTGTCACCTCACATCTCCCAGGTTAAGGCTTTGAATATCAGTCCCAGTTATTAAAGTGTAGAGCTGATATGTCTGCCCTGTGTTTGTGTGGGTTTACTCCAGTTTCCTCCTGCAGTCACTAAAATCTGGTGTCTCCGAATGCCCAGGATGTGGGTATTTATGGCGCCTGTGGCAGACTGTCCTCCAGGCTGCCCCCTACCTTAGATTGCCTTGTGTCCTGTGCTGGGATTTAGGCCCTCTGAAACACTATACCGGATAAGCGGTTCTGTATGACAGATGGGTCTCCTGTTAGCCTTAAATGCCCCCGCCACTGATCTGTCCTTTACCACCCAGAGCTGATCCAGACCGAGCTGCACCACGTGCGGACGCTGCGGATCATGGACGGGGTGTTTCGGCGGGGCATGCTGGAGGAGGTGAATCTGGAGCCCGGGGTGGTGCACGCCATCTTCCCCTGCCTGGACCGGCTGCTGGCCTTGCACTCGCGCTTCCTGGCTCAGCTGCTGCTGAGGAAGAACCACAGCCTGGCACCAGGGAGCAGCAACAACTTCACCATCCACCAGCTGGGCGATGTGCTGCAGGAGCAGGTGAGCCTTCCCCCGCAGCTAATGGAAAGGGGTGGGGTCAAAGGAAGGCTTGTGTCCAGGGACTGCTCATTGGATGTCGCCTGGGCTGTTTTTTGTTTGCTGCAAAAAACGACAGTGGTGTGATGCAGGTTATACGCTCCCTGTAAGTCAAAATTTGTTGACCAGTGTATTCTTACGCTCCTCCTACTGCGGAGGGTATGCACATGATGTCACAGGAGGCAGAAGTCACCACTGAGTGGCAGCGTCAGCGTTCGGCTTGTATGGCGCTAGATCTAAGATGAGAAAGAGTGGTTTAGGAATTGATTTTACAAAGAAATAGGAGCTATCTTTTTACAGATTGCCGAAAACAAATTAAATATCAGACGTGGATTGGTCACAAATGGTCAGATCAGTGCTGATATCGACCCCGAATATTGGATCGGTGTACCTCTAGTAATACTGCAGTCTGACTGAAGCCTTTAGTGTGCCGTCATAGATTAGTGTTAATTCAAGATTTCAATAATGCAGCCACCTGTGATCATTGAAATAAATGTAATTTTAATAATAGTAATAAATTAATGAATACAGTGGAAGCTCGGTTCTCAAACTTAATCCATTCCAGAGGGCTCTTTGAGAACTGATTTTGCATAAATGTATAAGGTCAGGTATAAATAAATACTTGTATAAATGTATTTGAGAATCAAGGTTTCACTGTAATATTAAGCTAGACATTTGAAGAATTTAATTTTTGGAAACTGCTTTTTCTTAGTATTGTGTGTGTGCGTGTGTGCGCGTGTGTGTGTGTGTGGGGGGGGTCATGCCCTCTGTTACTGCAGAGTGCTGGTTGTGTGAGTGTGGGTGTCTGATGCTGCAGTGAGCGTGCGCTGACTTACCAGAGCGCCCCCTGCAGTTCTCAGGGCAGAGTGCAGACGAGATGCTCAAGGCCTACGCTGAATTCTGCAGCCGTCACCTGAAGGCCTTGAAGCTGTACAAGGAGCTGCTGGCAAGAGACAAAAGGTTCCAGTATTTCATCCGGGTGAGTCACTCGGACCTGGGTGGGCCACAGCAAGAGGATCGGAGGTCAGAACCCATGTGATCAGGGGGTTTTCTTTGGAAAACGAGGATGCTGAGTTGAGGCCTCTCCCCCTGACTTTCGATGAAGAATGCATGCATTTAAACATCGTATATTTTTGGCTACCTTTGCCGTTTTCCCCCGCATTGTACCTTTTTACTGCACTGCTGGGGTATTGGTAACGTGGTGCATGCGCGCCACGTCCCAGGAAAAGGGACCCTTTTCTCGACAAGCATTTTAGCTCCTATGCAGAGAATCTCTGTGGGAGGAAAACCTGGGGGGATGGGTGGGCAGGGGGCAGGGATATTGGGAGGCAGTGAGAGGGAGGGACGGGCTGAGTGAGCGAGCAAGCGAGGGAGATAAGTGTGAAGAAAGAGAGAGTGTGTTTATGTAAGCGTTCCAGGCTGTGGCCAGGGGGGGTGCCTGCCAGGAGAGGAGCAGCATTAAAATGTGTAAGCGGATGGATTGCTTTACGTAAAAACGTCAAGGGCATTAGGGATGGGGGTTCTCCATACCCGGCTGTACGTCCCTGATGGAAATTAACCTCCTCGCAGTCGAGCTTTCCATAGGTGTGCATAGAACACAGTGCTGATGGGGGCTTTTTCTCTCCTCGTCAGCGAGTGAGCCGCGGTCCCCTGCTCCGTCGTCATGGCATCCAGGAGTGCATCCTGCTGGTCACTCAGCGCATCACCAAGTACCCCGTCCTGGTCCAGCGCATCCTGGACAATACCAAGGGTGAGAGCCATGGTAGTCATCACTGCAGCTCTGCAATATGTTAAAGGTCATCCTGGAGGTCAGAGGTCACAGGGCCATTGCTATTGTCTTGAGCCCTTCGTTCTGTTGTCCGTGCGTTGGACAATTCATTTGAACTTATGAAGACAGTCCAGTTCACGTTTCCATGACTGAGTACTAGGCCGGGCTGTTCATTCTGACTCAATCTTCACTTGCAGGCAATGAGGAAGAGGCGAGCTCCCTCAGCCAGGCGTTACTGCTGATCCGCGAGATGCTCAGCTCCGTGGACCAGCAGGTCCTGGAGCTAGAGCGCACGCACCGGCTGGAGGAAATCCGCGCCCGACTCGACCCTCGGGCCGAGACCGAGGTGCGAGGGGGAGGAGTGTTCCGGGGAAGTGAGCTCCTGCGGAGACGACTCATCCATGAGGGCACGCTACTGTTGAAGGCTGTCAGCTCCCGGCTTAAAGGTTAGAGGGTGTGGGGGTGTTTAGTACATAGCAGCCTAGCATGTGCTCCTGCTGACCCAGTGTACTGCATGCTAACAGTGTACACTCCTGCTAACCCAGTGCACTGCATGATAACAGTGTACAGTCCTGCTAATCCAGTGTACTGTATATTAACAGTGTACACTCCTGCTAACCCAGTGTACTGTATGCCAACTGTGTCTGCTCCTGCTAACCCAGTGTACTGCATACTGACAGTGTCCACTCCTGCTAACCCAGTGTACTGTATACTAACAGTGTACACTCCTGCTAATCCAGTCTACTGCATGATAACAGTGTACAGTCCTGCTAATCCAGTGTACTGTATATTAACAGTGTACACTCCTGCTAACCCAGTGTACTGTATGCCAACTGTGTCTGCTCCTGCTAACCCAGTGTACTGCATACTGACAGTGTCCACTCCTGCTAACCCAGTGTACTGTATACTAACAGTGTACACTCCTGCTAATCCAGTCTACTGCATGCTAACCGTGTACACTCCTGCTAAGCGAGTATACAGTATGCTAACAGTGAGCACTTTTGCTGAGCCAGTGTACAGTATGCTAACAGTGTGTGCTCCTATTGACCCAGTGTTCATGCTATGCTATGTTTGTTTCTGTTTGTTAGCATGAAATTAAATAATATGGCTACTTTTATAAGTTTCTCTTCTCAGTCACAATGCTGCTGTGTGCACAGATATACAGGTCCTGCTGATGACGGACATCCTGGTGTTCCTGCAGGAAAAAGATCAGAAGTTCTTTTTCCCCTGTTTGGTGAGTCACCATCCTCCTTGGTCCCGCTCTTTCTCTGGGCCACAGTGCCACCGGTGAGACCCGGCCTGATTCAGTGCTCCCTTCCTCCCTGCAGGACAAACCTGCCGTGCTTTCCCTGAAGAACCTGATAGTGCGGGACATCGCCAACCAGGAACGCGGCATGTTCCTCATCAGCGACTCCAGTCCGCCGGAGATGTACGAGATCCACGCCGCCTCCAAGGATGACAGGAACACCTGGATGAGGCTCATTCAGCAGACAGTCAGCAGGTCAGGATCCCGTCATGAACACGGTTACAAACGCGTGTAGTCGCTCATGACAGCATCATAACAGTCCCCTTTCTCGTAGTTTGAGGGTGGTGTGTGGCTCGGATGCCAGGCCTCTGATCAAGGTTGCTGGTTCAAATCCCAGGGTTGGCATTGGGCCCTAGAGCAAGACCCTTGGTCCCAATGCAACAATGACTGGCTGACCCTACTTTCACAAATGGTGAAAGGTGATTAATTGTCATTGTCACCACAGTGCACAACAACGAAATGTGTCCTCTGCATTTAACCTATGTGACACAGCAGAGGGCAGCTACGTGAGCGCCTGGGGAGCAGTGCTTGGGGACGGTACCTTGCTCAGGGTAGCTCAACGGTTGGGGACTTGAACCGGCAATTTTTTGATTACGTGGTCACATCCCTAACCATTACACCACCAGCCTGTATGTAAATTAATAAAAATGCAGGGCTGATTTATTGCTGCAAGTATTACAAAAGGAAGATATAATTTTAATATTGGCCATTTGAATAAAAATCACCAAAAGTATATTTAATGGTAGCACTGCGGCCCCCACACGCCCACGACCGTGGGTTTGACTCCTTCGATAGATAAACATTGATTTAAGTGAGTTTGTGTGCCTGGTTTTGGCCTGCATGTTCTGTTATGGGCTGACATCCCTCTGTAAAGTGTCCCCTGTCCCTGACCCCATGCTCACCAGTCATGGAAAAACTAACCATAAAATGTATGTGAATGTAAAAAGGGTGAGAACACGATTGCTCTCCACCATCAGTGAACATTTCTGCTTTTCCTCTAGTTGTCCATCCAGAGAGGACTTCCCCCTCATCGAGACTGAGGACAAGGCCTTAATACGAAGACTACGAGGTGAACACTAGTGCCCCCCGATGGCACGATCCAGTTTCTGCTCTTCCTCGTGGAAGCCTCTCTTCTCTCCCTCCTTGCCTCTCGCTCTGCTCTCTACAGATTCTCTCGCCTCCCTCTCATCCCCTGGCACCGCTGAGTGGTGTCCGTGTGCTGAATCTCCCTCCCACTCACCTCCGTGTAGCGTTAGCACAATGCCGGGTGCGGGTGGGGTCACTGTTCTGCATCTATATCACTCTGATGGCTCTGATAGGGATACTCCCCCCCCCTCAGCCAGGCTCGCTCGCTGCATTAATGTGTCGCTCTGTGCACATTCTGGGCTGATCCACCTGCCCATCTCCCAAGAGGGGGGTTCCCCGCTTCTGCATTAATGTGTCGCACTGGTGGCCTGCACATTCCGGACTGATCCACCTGCCCATCTCCCTGGGGGGTTCCCTGCACCTGCATTAATGTGTCGCACTGGTGGCCTGCACATTCCGGGCTGATCCACCTGCCCATATCCCCGGGGGGGGGTTCCCTGCACCTGCATTAATGTGTCGTACTGGTGGCCTACACATTCCGGGCTGATCCACCTGCCCATCTCCCCCGGGGGGGGGGGTTCCCCACACCTGCCCCCTGTCCGCTCCCCATGCTGTGACGCTGCCTCTTCATGACCCTTTCTCTGTCTCCCAGCTGACATTCAGCAGAAGGACCGGGAGGTGCTGGAGCTGCTGCAGGAGAGGGTCACCCTGTTCTCAGACCTGGCTGAGGTCACTGGGGGCCAGGAGGTCACCCTACCAGCCAACTGCAGGAATATATTCCGGGCTGAGACTCCGCAAGCCCCCCAGGGAGAGAAGCTGCTCATTGATGCCATCGTAGAGGGTATGGCTGGTGTCTCTGAGGGGGGGTGACTGATGTGGTTTGGGGTGGTGCATTGGCATGTAATCAGAAGTGGATCCCTGACTTTATACTGAACACTTGTATGTTACTGAACATTAGGGAAATGTGAATCTGTAGACACACTTTCAAATTTTGTTTCCCTGCATCAGTGGACAGGCTAAGTGAGCTGCTGATTGGGTCCAACATGGAAGACACCCAATCCTGTGGCTCTAACCATGAGAGGAACCACACGGGGGCGCCAGTGAGCAGTGAGTATCTGCATCTACACCCCGAATCAAGCAAATCATTTCATATTTTATGGAACAGAGGATCATCCCATCTAAAGAGATTTTATTTCTTATATATTGCACTGTTGTGCGCCCCCCCCCCCTTTCTATGCCCTGCTTCCTTTGTATGTTTATTTTTAATGTTCAGAATAATTGAGGTGGTTATTGTCATCCATGCTTCTCTTAACAAGCAGATGGAGAGGAGGTATCAGTCAACGGGATGCATGACATCAGCAGCCCAGATGCTAAGGTGAGACGGAGGTTTATGCGGGCCGGGGCTTGACAGACGGCTGCCAGTTACTCTGCGTCGCCAGTCGCATTTTATCCGCGTTGAGTAAAATATAAGCCAGCGCGTTCCCTGCCGTCCTCGTCCCGGCCTCTTCCCCAGTACATCAGCGAAGGGAGCGCATTCACACCTTCTCCCACGCCCACGCCCACTCGCATCATCCCGCTGGGAAGTTTTTTTTTTTTTTTTTTCTTTAAACAAATGCAGCTTTTCTCGTATTGTGTAAGTTCTCTCGGCCTCGGGGGTGATCCGCGTGCCCTTTTCTCCTCTCATCGCCATGGTCACCACGCTGGCTTGACCGGCCGGCTGGTGTTCATCCTCGCGACCGCACACTCTCGCCAAGCTGCAGGCGCGTGGGGTGCGGCTGCCGCATTCCGCCATCATCTGTCCATGTCTGATGATTCTCTTACCCGTCGCATTAGTTTAACACGTCGCACTCACTTCAGCTGGATTGTACGCATGGACTGCAGAACCAGGGGGCGATGAGCAATCACAGAAAAAACTGCCTACCAATAATTTAATGCTCACCAACAAAACTTTTAACTGTAAAGCCTGAATTATAATCCGTCCAAAATTGTGATTTATTTATTTATTTTGATGAGGCAAATGATATAACAACTGTGAATTCAGTGTTATGTCAAATCTCAGCGTGCACAATGGGACAACAGGCCTCGACCATCTAGAAAATAACGCAGAGGCAGAGGTTACATCTGAGTTTTTCAAAAGCAGACCGACAAGGGATCATGCCTGCATGCCCCCCTTTCTGATGCATTCTGCGGTCCATTATTGTACAATTAAAACGCTTATCGCTTTTAACCTTCACAGGACAGGAATGGAAACCAACTTCAAGATGGACCCCTGAATGAGGTACAGACATCAGCATCTTACCTCTAAGCCCCTTATGTCTATAATGCTCATTAGCTTTCTGCATAACATCTAAACATATGGCATATAGAAAGAACGACTGTGGAACTAATATTAACTGCATTATTAGCTGTATCCTTGTCCATCCTTCCATCCATCCATCCATCCATCTTCCAACCGCTTATCCTGTACAGGGTCATGGGGGCATGGAGCCCATCATTGGCAGCATAGTGTCCAAGGCAGCGGACGGCCCTGGACATGTAGCATTAGCATCCTTGGTACGTCTGGTGACGGTGATGCCTGTTTCTCTATTACAGATGGTTTGTCAGAGCCTGGTGAACCTCAGTGCACAGCTCCATGCACTACAGGTCAGTGTGAGCGCTACACTGCCACTTCGGGCCCCGCTCTCTGATCCTCGCTTGATCCTCGCTGGTGAGAATCAGAGAGGAGGATCAGTCAGCATCAGTGGAGGAATTAAGGGCCTTGCTCAAGAGCTTAACGGTGATATGATCACTCTGCTGACCACGGGATTTGAACCCATGACCTTCTGGACATGGGGACAGATACCTAACCCACTGACACACAGTGCCCCCCCTGTGCCACTTCTGTGTATGTTTGTGATTGTTGTTCCTTCTCCTTGTCTAGGCAGCGGTAATAAGGCAGGATTCCATCCTGGAGCTCTGCCTCCGAGAGACCTCCGCACCCACTTCTAATGCCCCCACATCCACCACGCTGCCCTCCACCCCCGCCAAGCTGTGCCGATCCCTGTCACGTGACGCCGGCCTGGACGCCGGCCAGGGAGTAGCCCTAGGGGAGCTGGCCCTACTACAGCGGCAGCACAGTCTCCTGCAGGAGGAGCTGGTGAGGCTGCGGGCAGCTGAGGGGAAGCTGAAGGACAGCGAGAAGGCCCGCGCCCAGCTGGAGAAGCAGGTGAAGGACATGAAGGCTGGCAGTGCCCTGGTGGACAGTACGGGGAATGCCACTTCAGAACAGGTACAGTGTACATTTTTCCAGGTTTAGCCCTAAAGGAATGATTCTCATTAAATGAGGCCTGTATGCACCTTGCATATGCCTAATATGTGAGTCACCTGATTGTAGATAATTTGAATTCCAGATGGCTGTTCAATGGAACAAATTTTGTACAGAATTAACTGGATTTTAAACAATCAATTTAACACCAGTAGCATCAGAATTTAGTATCAGTAAGGAATGCAGTGTGAATAACAAGACTATATGAGAAATTCCAGAGGAGAGTAGGTAGCTGCCATAAATCAAAGTAATCTTTAGACAATATGTGGGATTTTTCAGGTCTCTCCTTGGAAGAAAAAGTATTTTTTGCCCAATAAAGCTCATTAAAGAACATGGACAGCAAATCCACACCGTTGACATGTTTTTAACAGCACTTACACGCAGCCATTCTGATTCACATAAGTCACAGCATGGAAGCTGGCATGCCTTGCTGGTACAATGGCTGCTTCTCCATCCAGAAGTTCTTGCTGTTTGGGGGCCTGTGTGGAGGTGGCTTTGATCCTAACCCTCTCTCCACTGGCTCCTCCCCAGGGTGGTGAAGTGGATTCCAGTGCCATGGCGCCACTAGCCAGCCAGGAGTCAGAAGACCAGCTCGACGGTCTTCAGGAGAGCAGCGATATAGATGACAACTCCGATGATGAGGAAGACGTCAGAATTTCACCCCGGTCTGAAAGTCCTAGAGGTTAGGATGTCATACACACACAGGCCTATAAATGCATTAATAATAGCTATACCAACAACAACAACAATAATAATAATAATAATTAATAATAATAATAAATATATAATGACAACTTTTGTAACATTTAATTCCACCAAGACTGCCATATATAAATATAAATCAATATTTACATTCACTTTATTTAGCAGACATTTTTGTCCATGGTGATGTGCAAGTGAGGCGGATAGCACATTACAAACACATGGCTGTCAGCAAGTCAGCCAGACACAATTCCCCGTATCATCCATCCAGTTTACATACTGCTGGGGGTGGTCATGACGCGGTGGTCATGATCATGACGCAGTACGCAGCAGAGGAGGTCTTATAAACCATTATACATGGCACTGATTCACAGACGCAGCATTTTGTGACCTGGTTTACTAGCTACATAAATCCTGATAAGCATTTGCTTTCTACGTCATTCATTAGTCACTTAATCATGTAAACATTTCAGCTGCCTTAAATGCCTTTGACCCTAAAAAGAAATGCTAGTCGACTAGTCATCCAAAACTCTGCCCATAAAGGTTCCCCCCTTCTGCTGAGGGTGACTTTCAGATCTTGCAATGTAATTATGTTGATGTCATCCATACAAATCGTACATGACAGGAAAATCCCCCTTTTGGCATTATTGTAATGTACACATCTATTTAACAGTTATTGCTAATTTTAAGGCAGTAAACTGCTAACCTTTTAACCCTGCAATGTTTTAAATGCCCACACACTTTTATATAATGTAAACTGAAGCTTTACACATGCAGGTATAGTCTTCGTTTTCGCTACCATTTCACCCTGCCTGTGTGTCTCTCCCTAGCTGTGTGTTGTGTAGGTGTGTCCCAGTATAAAACGATATCGCTCTAGCTCTCCCTGTTTGCGCTGTGGGTGGATGGCTTCACTGGGCTAATATTTAACTCCCACTTTTCCTCATTCTGAATCTTGCCCATGCATTTGAAATGGAATGCAGAAAGCGGCGTGTTTCCGTGACACGGGTTACACGGGTTTTGTGGGCAGTAGCTGAGGACTTACAGTGTCGTGTGTGATTATGCAGATCTTCAGGACATCCCCGAGGAGAGCGAATGTGGAGCAGATGCACGTGAGGCCGACACGGAGCCTGAGACCTCTCACAGCTAGCGACAGGCTCACTGGAACCTAGGATCCAGTGTCAACCTGGACCCAAACTTACCAAGCTGCACACGCAATTGCATCATTCCTTGTTGTATATAGAAATGCATCCAGGAACCAAATACCCCATTATGTTCTGGTATATATTTGTTGAAATATTGTATTGCATATTATGTTACACGTTATAATATAATTTTATTTCAGAATCACCCTTAGAATTAGTTTCCCTCTCTGCCTCAGTTCTTTCTCTGCCTTACCATTTCCTCTGTCCTTTCAAAGTGGTAAAATACTAAAGAGGAGGACAGGAGGAAAGAGTCACAGCAATCACTTAATTCTGCAGTAGATTCAGGGAGTTGCTGATGTAATTGAATTACTGAACTGATGAAGTTGTAACATAATTGATGGGGAAGAGATTGTCTGCTCTCATCCAGCATCCCCAGTACTGGGCATGTCTGTGGTCTGGATGGTTTAGTGACTGAAGGGTATTGGGGGGGGGGGGGCTGATGCATGAGGACATGTACTGTATATTAATTTGTTAATAGCCTATGTGGGTCACACATAGTCGCCCTATCTGCCAGTCCACCCTGAACACAGGTACACTTGAATTCTCCAGGACTTTTAAGAAACCAAATTATTTTCTAATAGTTTTTGGAGAGAGACAGCTTGATTTAAGTGACGTTTTTTTCTTTTAATTGGGGAAGGGCTTCGCAACTTGTACTGTTCAGAATTTTGTGAAATATTTTTAACTTCAAACCAAAACTGTTTGTATGAAGGTATAATGAAGGCGGACGAAGACGGCAGTAACTGTATTATCAGAATGGAAGGAGCTTTCCCTGTGAACTCGTTTACTTTTTTGTTAATTTTATTAGCTTTTTCGAGGATACCGGCCTCTTTAGTTATAGGCTTCACTTGAAATCCTAGTTTAATTACACCACTCTGATTGGAGCCAGTAGCCTTTAGACTGAACTAAGGACATAGCAGCGATCTTCAGATCCGACTGTGCAATTTTTTTCGCTCAATTCTGAACAGCAGTAGCATGGAAAGTAAAGGTAGTTTTAAAAGAATTTATAGAAGATATTGCTTTACGAAGAAAACTACGGTAGTGTTTTTTTCTATATGGTATTATATATTATATATAAAGTATCAATTCGTGTGTATAAATATATGCTTTTGTGTTTAAAAAAAAATGTTGACGGACATTTGTCATTTTTGTTGTAATTTTATTTCGGTTCTTTTGAATTTTTACTTTATTTGGCTGGCCTGTGTTTATAAATTTGACAAATTACATGTATTGTCTTTGATTCATTTTTAACTGCAATTCGGGAAGCCCTGCTGCCTGTAGCTGTAAGCGGTACTACAACGACATAACACGGACACCTCTAGAAATGTTGTTTCGTGGGAAATTGCCCTCTTATTTAAAATATAAATTTATTTAAACGTTTAAATTAAAGTTAAAATGCAACGATGGTGTGTCTTATTCGGGGTAGGCTACTTGCCGTAAGGGGACATTCTAAAACGCGTAACGCGATCAAGCTTAATGTGGCTAAGGTACCAAACCAGTGCCCAATGGTCACCAAGTTTCTCTCAGACATATCTGGTCATAAACACGTCTACGTGGCAAATAAAGTCCACATTCCTATTATTTCTCGCATTTTGACCACTTTCCTCTCAATTTACGCCCATTATAAGGAAATCGCTTAAAGGGCGGTAAAGTCTGTATTCCGAGGATTTCAGTTTTGATTTTTTGTTACCACGTAGCCTATACATTTATGACCAGATACGTCTGAGAGAACTTTGGTGATCGTTGGTCGCTGTTTTTGGTAACGTTAAGCTTGGTTTAATGTTTTCCCGTTAAGCGTTTTAGGATGTACCCCTGCTGGTCGTCAGGGGATCGATTACTGAGCAATTAACTCTATTTGCAATTCACGCGCTTGTAAAATCATGCTGTCATGCTGATAAGGCATGATTTCATCAACAGACCTTAGTTGAAGTTGAACTTTATTGTTATACCCTAGGGGGGCAGTTTGTTTTACAGCCAGTAACATTTAATAAACAAACAACAGAGAACATTCTTACAGTAAAAACAATTAAAAGTCACATTGATTTAATAAACCAATGACACTTGGAATAAAAGATTTTTTAAACCTATTTGTCCTACAGATTGGTAATTTATATCTCCGGCCAGATGGAAGCAGCATGAACTCCCTTGATAAGGGATGGCTAGGGTCACACACAATTGACCGGGCCTTATTCAAAGTCCTGGCCTTAAATAAAACCGATAAGTCGTTTAGTCTAATCCTGTACTTTGCTACATGTATTAACAATACTCCTTAATCTATTCTCATTTCTAACAATACCAACTTAAAATAGATTTAATATAACAGAAATAAAACCTTAATAAATGATCAAACCCGTTGCACACCGGAAACGCTTGAGTATTTCCTTGGGATAAGAGGGTTAGTATTGCTCAAGCAGGGCAAAGTCATGCAGCGCTCTGGGTGCATCCGCGATCCCCCCTCCTGTCCCACGGACACACCCAGCCCGGCGCACCTGAGATCTCCGCAAACGGCTTTAACGCCTCGCTGGTTATCACGAACGCTAAACCAGGACCAGGTAGCCATTCGGGACCGTCGCTGAAAGGTAAGCGTGCCGTAAATATCAGGCCAACACAGAGAGGAGACCGAGTACTTAGTTTGATACTCAACCGATTATATAAGTTTTACCAAAATTCAAGATACGGGGAGAGTACCACCACTCTGGGATAGTATGAATGCTCTTTAGGCTCTTTAGCGCATTTGTGTTGCGCTTTTATTTCATTGCAGACACGTCCGCGTGTTTATGAGCTGACATTCGCATCCCTAATTATCAAAAATACATTTTTTAATAAACGAATGCAAGATGATTATTATTAGTATTAATATTGTTACTATTGTTATTTATTATTATCATTATTATTATTATTATTTATTTGGGTATTATAGAAAATGATTACTCCAGCACCAATGATCAATGATCGCATCAATGTATCTCATGGGTGACTTGTCAAGTTCCTCTCTCGTCAATTGTGTGGATTTCCTTCGCCATTCTATATGGGCTGGACCACATGTTCAAAGTTTCTGCACTAACCTTGGATATCTGGAGGTTGTCAGGACTTGTGACGAAGATCCCAGAATGACCTCAAAGCACTACTTTCTCTGTTCATCACTTTTCTTTTGTCACTGATGGTATCACCATCGACTGGGACGTATCTCCTCTGAAATGTACTGATGGTATCACCATCGACTGGGACGTGTCTCCTCTGAAATGTGCCATGACTGCATTCCTTCTTGCTTCTGTATAATCGGCAGATTGTAACAGACATACATGTAACCTATATACCGATATAAAACCCCACATAGCATTTTTCACTATTGGAGTATACGGTGAGAAATGTCTCTTGTGTTTTGAATAAACGTGAACAGTGCTATTCTGACCCAACAGGAGAAGGGATTACTAAAGCTTAGACCATTGTCTTTACAGACAATAGGGTGTACATAATATTGTCGTATTACTGTGTGTTTCACAACGATCTGTGTGGCGACTGAGTAACTGGTTTCTCACAAAATGCTCTACAGGTGAGTTATGTGAAGCTGTTCTGCTGGGTGGTCTTCTGCGGCATTTTTGCTGAGGCAGTGGCTGTCTGCCTTTTACACTTTGGTTTCTCTGTACAGTCTTTCTAGGATATGGAGACTCCAGTGAAGACTGAGGATATGACGCCCCTAGCAAAGACTGTAAGTTGCTCCGAACAGTTCAGTGGTGTGATTTAGCAATGCATGTTTGGCTGACATGGATGCACATGCTCTTTCCTGTGCACGTGTCGCTGTGTCGCTCAGTGACGTTGCCCTATGAAAATGTCAGATGCAAGCGATTTGATGTGCAGCCTAGTCCCTTGCCCAGTAGCATTGATATCGTTCCGTGAGAAATTTGGTGAGAGAGCCACTAAAGTCGTCTGTTTCTTGGAATCTTCCCTGGATGATCCAGTTTCACTCTGTGGTCCAAAGACATGCAGTTAAAATGGGCTATTGACTTGTGTATGTGTGGGTCTTGCTAGACTTGTGAAACCCAAAGAACCTCAAGTATTACAAATCCTCAAAAAATGTGACTAGTGAGGTCGTTTTTTCAGTCCTCAATATTTCACACTTCATTTTATAAAAATCAGTGAATGCAATCAATAAATGTCAAAAGTCTTATTTTTTATTTGGTTACTTATGGTTAAGGTTAGGGCTGGGTAGGGGTTAAGGGTGTGGTGATTGGGATTAGGGTTTTTCCCATAGAAATGAATGGGCGGTCCTCACTCGGATAGGAACACAAAAGCGTGTGTATATGTGTGTGATCTCTGCAGGTAGGCTTGCTTCCTGTCCAAGTACTATCCCTTCTTCAAACTTTGCTTCCCAGGATATTCTCTGAACATCTCCTGCATCTCCATAACACTGTCAGGGGCACTGCAAAGGGGGGCAAGTTTAGATGATTACAAAAATATGGAGCATCATTGGATTGTCCTGGGTTAGGGGGCCCCAATATGATTTGCTTTCATGGGGCTCACACTCTCTGGCGGTGTCCCTGCTTTCAGCTCCCTGGTATCTAGCTCCAGTCACTCTATCACTGTCTCCTTTATAACCCTCTCTCTCCTTTTCTCGCCTTTCCCTTCTTGTCTTTCCCCGTTCTGGCTCTGGAGCTCTCGCTGCGATATCAGATAACTGCCGCTGTGAAATGCAGTCCCAGTGGCATAGTCTCCGCTCTGCTTCAGGAGATGTGGTGGGGCACCCAGGGCACAGTGCGGCCTTTCCCTGGCTTTAATCCTCAGAAGGATGCCCAAGAAGTCAAGACTGCGCTGGAGAGAAAAGGTACAGTGTGTTTCCTACTGTACTTCCCTATAATGGACCGACTTCCTGTCGAATTGCACGCTCGCATAGTGACACCATTGTGACTTGTGTGCTTCACTAGTGGTAATGCAAGTTTTATGCCTTTTTAGAAAGTGTCTGCTTCTGCAGTTGTCATGTAATTATAATTTTTTGGCCTGTGGAGGTCATAGAAACCAGAGGCTTGTATCAGAGAGCCGGATTCTTTCTTAGCCGGATAATTTATCATATTTAAGGTACCCCAGATTAAATGGGCTTTATCCCCGTTGACTTGAACAGGTGGGCCTGGGCATGGTTCAGTTGGACTCTGGCACAGTACACCTCGGGAGTGATCGCAAAACCGCGCCCGAGACTTTTGGTAAAACACGGCACTATCTTCTTATATGGGCAGCATGATTAGATGAGAATCATAAATGAAAGTCATCGCACCCAAAATGACTCGGAATAAGCCACAAAAGAAGGACATTGATCATAAACTACACTGTGCTGTGCAATAATGCTGTTCTTCCTGTTTACTTCTACTCAAAAAGTCGCAAAAAAATAAAAATAAAAAAGTCGCACAGTGATGATGAAAGTGTACGCAGACCTGGAACGTTAAGCACAATGTGTGTGCAGACTAGCGGGGGGACGGGGGGGGGGGGGGGAGCAGTCGTGCTCGGGCACAGTACAAGGCAACCCGGCCAAGGGGGACTGCGTCCTTTTTCCCAACCTACCTTAAACCCCCCTAGTTATCCAGCTAAGCAAAAAATCCGGCTTTGTGGGAC
>JAODKM010000126.1:13884089-13929371 GCA_026780845.1 Petrocephalus sullivani | reverse complement strand
CCACGTAGAATTAAGGCAGTTCTGAAGGTGAAAGGGGGTCAAACACCGTATTAGTATGGTGTTCCTAATAATCCTTTCGGTGAGTGTATATGTGTATGTGTGTATAATATGTGTATTTGTATATATTTATACACTATATTTTTATATAGTATAAGCAGGCTCTCCACTAAACTACTACAATAGATTGAATAGACAGAGCTTGCCATGGTTGCCCTTTGTGTTGCTACTGGTTACTGCCACTAGAGGGAGCCATTGAACTCAACTTGTGACCAAGTTTTCCTATGCAGCCTGACTCCGTTTTATTAGTTGGTACTATAAATGGAGTGTGCTACTAATTGTAGTGGCACATACAATTGTCACGTCTGAGTATTTAAAAATGATTAATTGTGGCATCTAGATTAATGAAGTATGAGTCACTAAGTATATACACCAAATGATTTCAGTGTCCACTTATTTTCAAACTATATGCGTAAGTCAGTGATCTGCTCAGTGAGGAATGCCTAACTAGTTCCTCTCAGTGTGGAAGAATCACTCCCCACCTAAACCTTTTACACCATTCGCAATGTGTGAGATCAGTGGTTATGACAATACATATTTCGCTGAAAACGCATTTCAGCTATGCCAGTCTTAATTCAGGATAAAAGTCCCAGCTTTCGTTACAACATAAGTTTTTTTTTTTTTCTTCTTTCTTTTCAGGTTCTGGAATATTCTCCTAGCTCTGTAAGTATGATGTTCAGCCAAACAGTCCCTGGTGTGATATCTACCTGTGTTTGTGCTACTCTCCAGTGGAGGAAATTACTCACCATTTTAGCCCTCTTCAGCCAAAAATATTCAGAGAAAAAGTTTCTCCTTTAAAAATTGCTAAACAACTGAAGTGTGCTAAAATGCTTCAATTTCCCTATCGATTTTTTCAGTTTATACATTGTTCATTTTGAAATTTTTAATTGGGATTCTTTGTAGGTGGTCATAGGAAATTTCAAGATGTAACATGCCTCTTAATTCACTTACCAGCCATGCCCAACATAAATATCACTAGTGGCCTCAAAATTATACTGTGGTTGTTGTCACATTCAAAGGGTGCCATTTTTGCCACAGGCAAAAACAAACAGACTTTAGGGTTCAATCAAACCAGTTTGGAACAGTAGTGACTCTGACTGCCCCAATAAAAAGGTATTAAACTGTCCAGGTTAAAGTTTTTAAAAGTGATTAGAAAATGTCCTTGGATTTGATGGCTGCTTTTCCCCCCTGGTGGCCAGTGTTCAGTACTACACTATCAGGGAGCCACTTGGCAAAATATTGATATGCTCTATAGATGCAAGACTGAAGCCGCTGCTCATTACAAATACTACGTCTGCTTGTCTGAACTCTGCTGAAAACCATCTGTGTGGGTCCTGGAACGTTGCCCTGTAGAGCCAAAAATGTATCACGCAAGTAAGATATGCAGAGCTAGTGTGTAGTTCTGTGGGTTAGCACCTGCTGCACGTTTTCAGAAGATTGCCGGTTCAAATCCCATGGCTAGAAGAGTAATTTCTTCCAACATCATGAGTAACATAACCTTGACCCCGCTCTCTGGTGCTCGCTAGGCCTGTCGCAGTTATTATGCTATCGACTTATCACACAATATATGGACATAATCTCAGTACTTTTTCCAGACCTCAATAATTGGCGAATTGTGTTTTTCATAAGTATGAATGGCACCATGTCTGCTCTCGAGTCGAAAGCGTGGCTATATATATATATATGTATATGTATATGTATGTATATATGTATGTATATATATATATATATATATATATATATATTTAATTACAAATTTAGTTGACATTTAATACATATATACTGAAGTGTGTTTGCGATATTGCTATATTGCGATTATTGCGACAGCCCTTGTAGCCAGCAAAGTCCTACAACCTTCCAACTATCCCTAGAAATAAAATGACTAAAACCTAATATATAACTAAATGGAATAAATATATATTTAAAATATAACCTAAAGAAACTACATCTAAAACTAAACTAGATTTCAAATGAAAATAAAAAAAAAACAATGTAACAAAATAAAAAAATCTACACCATAAAATCACTGACACGAAACTATTTTCTTAAGTATTAAAAGTTCATTGCTCTTTGAAAGGGTATACTTGTATTATTACGATATTATATTATCCCTGTGTTATTATATTATCACAATAAAATACTATCTTAAAATGACAGTATCATTTATCACAATTATTTCTAGGAAAATATATCGTCCAATAGGAGTATTTTGTGACTGGTCTAGTCCTGACATTTTTTGGGACTAAAGTGTCTGATAAATAAATAAATGTAAAAGGTTAAAGGTCTGAACACATGGCCCTGCTTTGTCTGCAGAGGTGGACATTTCAGGTCCAGAAAGTAAAAATCCTGAACAGGATTTTGTTTCAAACAACCAGTTGAGTACTATGTAACTGGGGTTCTTTATGCTCAACTAGTAGGTTGAAACAAAATCCTGGTCTGGATTTTTACTTTCTGGACCTGACATGCCCGCCTCTATTAGTCTGCAGCTATTAGTCTGCTGTGATGTCATCACGCTCCCTGAATCATTTCCTCTGCCCCCCCCCCCCCTCGAGCAACTCATGGATGACATGGATGAACTCTAATTCAAAATGTGTTCCCTAGTAACATGATAAACAGGCATGACTCCCACATCCCATGAAATGTGAACCATTCATCACCAACAAGCTATGATGTCATTTCACATCTTGGTTTTTACGTTCTGTACCGCGCTTTGATCGCTGGTTCTTTGCTGAGCAGCTCTTGCGGAGCAGAGAGCCAACAGAATGGGCTGCACCATAAGACCCCCTCCCTCCTGTACGCTGCAGAATGTAGAAGGTGTATTTACAGGTGATTATGTTAGCTAATCGGGGGATTACAGCATGTTGACTCCACATCGGCCCCTAATCGGCATGGGAGGGCAGCGCAGTGCTTTGGGATTTTTGTCGTTAATCTGACCACAACCTGGTGGTCCAACCCCCCCCCATACCCTCTCCCCCTGCATCTGGCCCTCTGGGAATTACAGATGTAATCCTACATTCAAAACTATTTTATTATGGTTAATCGCTGCTACTCTGGACTTTAATTATGGAAGTGCAGCTTTTAAATTTAAAATGTCAAGTAATTACAAACCTGATTCTATTAGCTTCTCCGGGGATTATTAGATTGAATCCGAAACGCCCTTTATTGCGTGCTGTCATCACGGTGATGAACAAGGCGCATGTCCGCTATGTCTGTGCATTTTCCTTTCTAGTGTTTCCAGTCTGTCGTGAGCCAGCCTCGGGCTGTGGTGTTTCATGTCAGCGATTTCCTGTTTAAACTGCAGCTCTGTATGACAGATTGGTGACTTCATGCTTCTTTTTTGCAACTTTGCGCTTTGGAGAAGCATGAACTGGAAAGCACTTGGCGTGGATGGAGCTGCAGCAGGATTTTATTAAGCCAGGGTGGGTGGTGTGTGGCTGAGTGGGTATGGACACTGTGCTTGTGATCAGATGGTTCTTACTTCAAATTCCCCGGCCAGCAGAGTGAAGCCACCACTGCATCCTGGAGCAGGGCCCCAAATCCCAGTAACTCTAGGCACTGACCCCGATTTTGCAATTGCATGTTGTTTTGAATGGAAGCACCTGCTAAACAAATTTAAAAAGTAAAATTTAGAAGATAAGTAACAGCAATCCCGTTCAGACACGCACAGGTGTGTATTTGTCTTGAGACTTTTTGCTTCTTCTCTGTGACATCATGCATTACTAACAGTAGTGACTGTTGTTCATGATGATGAGGATACATCATGATTCATTATCTGCTGGTATCTGAGTAATGCAATTAAGCCGCCACCCCCCCATGCTCGTGGCCAGTGATGCAGGGGTTAACCTGTCTCTTGGTGACAGATGTCCAAAAACATCCTGTAAACAATGTCAGCTTAGCACCAAGGGCACTTCTGAATATCCCGATTATGGGAGCACTTTCGTTTATTAAGCTCTGGGGAAGCCCCTGCGCTTTTGTAGAGTGGGATTAAAATCAGGTAGATACTGCTGTCTGCCTGATCGATCTCAGGCTAAGCCCCCCCAGTCCGCTGTCAGCGGAAAGGGGCAGGCCTGTGTTTGTGCTCGCCACATTTGCTCGTTAATCAACGTCGTACCTTTTAATGGCTAGGTGATTTGGTGCGGGCCATGTTTCTGGATGCATCAGAAAAGTACAAAGAACTGAAATGTGTTTACAAGCGGTTTGCTGTGAAAAGGCCCTGGTACGAGCCGGGGCCATATGGTAGGGGATCACAATGCAGACAGCTGCCCTCTGTCATTGTTCCCCACTGTCAAGCGGAGCAAACGACTGGTCCTGTTGACAGAACTGTGGCTGAGGAAACATCTGGCTTTGTTAGATCCCTCGAGGTCTGCTGCCCCCTTTCACAGTGCTCTGCCCTTGAAAGTGAACTGAACAAGACAGAGGTGTAAGTTCTCTTTGGACCAAAATCTTTTGAAAAGGACTATGATCATCTCTAGAATGGAGTTATGATCATTATTTTAAGAGAATCAAGGTTAAACAATGTCCTTCACATTCTGTTGTTTAATTTTTATGATGTAATGAAAATGATTGCAGAGGTTCTTGTGTTTGGTGCATTTGGTTTTTATGTATTTAAAATATTAACCGTTTGGCTTGAATTATTAGACCTTTGCCTCTGGCCTGGCTGTAAGTCTAAAGAAGTGACCATCAGCCTTATTTGTTGAACTGATCTCAGGCCAACTGGTAAGTAAAGTCACATAACTGAAGTCAATATAATTTATAACCTTTCTAACACGTCTTGGCAGTGACTTCTGCTTTCGTGTGGTTAAACAGTTAAATTGCCAGAGACTATTCAGTCAATGACCTGCAATACAGACACTATCAAAGTTAAATTGATATTATCATAAATGGAATTTGTGAAGGATACTTTACTTTGCAGCAACAGCAGCACAGCTGATTGAGGGAGGGACGTTACACACAGAGCCCTTAGCAGAATGCTGATCCAATCATATTTTATTATGAATTTTAAATGGGATTGAAACTTTCTGTACCTGTGAAAATAGCAAAAATGGTACAAGTGCACAGGAATTCTTGCCTGGTACCTTCAGTCAAGGTTTACAAAAAGGGCAAATTCAGAAATGCTGTAAAGTTGAATAAATACATAAAAGATACACAAGGTGTTTGACTGATATGATAAATAAGGTGCCTTGAGTGTCAGAGGTAATTACAGCTGTTGTACATTTTAAACTTCTTTTTGTACATTATATGTGAGTGCCTTTAATGGATAATAGTAAAGCAAGGCTCATGCCAGTTGGAGGCTAAGTTTATACCAGCAATCTGTAAAATCAGAACTACAGTCGTCAATTAATAATAAACACTACAATTCTGGGAACGCCTAAGAAGATTATTGTAATTTCAATATTGAACCTTTAGAGTTTTAAAACCATATGAAAATGAAATCACTTGCATATTTCCAACCAAACAGATGTTTGATTTAGAGACCTTTAAGTAACAGCAAAGAGAAATGATTAAATTGAATGCATTAAATATTTATGCAATTAAACTGACATACTGCATACTGATACTATATTTAAGACAACATTTAGATATAAACCATTGGATTTTGCTTGCCGCTTCCAACCAGAACTGAAGAAACTCCTTTGCAGCTTTCCTTGTCGACGGTATGCCTCAACTGTTGCAGGGGACATATCTATTTTTTTAGCAGAACATAATTTTAAGAAATATCCGTGCTTGGAACACTCATACCAATGATAATTAAGAGTACTTTAAAACAAACTGAAACCTGAGGCTGAAATGACCATAGCCCAAATCCTCCGTGATAATTACACTGGAATGTCCTATTTCCTAGCGTCCCAATGACAACAGCGAGTTCCTAAGATTCCATTGACATTGCTATCTATTGTCTTGGAAGTTTTCTACATACAATAACAAAATGTTTTTTCTCCACCTATCTTCTGTTTATTTTGGTGATTGTAGCAGGGATTTTCTATATTGCTAACATCCTCTTCCTTTGTGGATTCCAGGTTTTGTGCTTTTTTTCCCTGATAATCCCTCTTGCAGCCATTCCGTGGCAGCCATGGTTTTGTGTATTCTGTTGTATATTATGTCCCACAGTTCTGATCTTTTCAGAACTTCCATCACTGGTCTTTTAACAATATGCACCTCCCACCCTCTGCATTGTACCTTGAACACTTTTCGGAGATCCATCAGCAAGAGGCTCGTATCACCGAGAGGGAGACCCTTCCTCCCTGTGGTCATTAGACTCTATAACTCCTCCTCATTTCAAACTTACAATCTAATAAATTAAGTGCAAAATGCACTGCCCTTGTAGACCATAACTGGACACTAAATGTGAAACCACCAGTATAAGTACACAACTTCATCAACATCAAACAACATTTTCTTTTCCGTTTTTTTATACAGTACACAACTTCATTGGCATGTCTGAGGACCAATGATAAATAAGTTTCTTATATTTGCAGCCAATAAAAATATGCCTACAATTTAATGTGAAATATATTTAGGCAAGAGAGAGTCAGGCATTTTTCACTTTTTGTTGCCAACAAAAAAAACCAAAACGCATTTCGCCTGATAATATTTGAGATATTACTTCCAGGTCCTTTTGGAATGCGGTGTCACTGACAAAATGGGAAAAGAATATGCTATTAAGAAAACACATATGTCCATTTTTGGAGATAAGGATACCATGTTCATTACTTGATGTTAGGGATATCAGGAAAGGCGAGGCACAGGATCTTAACCCACATAAAGATTATTATTAGTAACATTGGATCTGGCAGCTTGTAAGAACTTTAGGTTCTGCACATTAGCCTGACAATCCTCTCTGGATTTCCATAACATCTAAGGAGCAGTCATATTGGACCAGGCTAGTTTTTTATTTCACTGCACCCTGTACTTCTATCACTGTGTGTGTGAAGAATAATAAAACTATCTCTCCGTGACCCTGATATGTTTACATTGCTGCTAATTTACTTTTTTTTTTAAAATCATGCACTGTCACGTGTTTACTCTTGCTAATTACAATCATATGATCACACTACTGCCCTTTATTTGCTTTTTATTCTATACATATTTTTGGAGTACTTTTGCTCTATTTTGTAACATTAGATAGAAAATGGATGCAGAATCTCACTGTAAGTGTCCGTGTCACTAAAGTTATTCTTCTTTCTCACCTACTGCTTATTTCAACCTCTGGTCTTTGCTGAAGACCTTTCCCAGCACTGGGTGGAACATTAATCCTGAGATGGCCACAGTTTTAAAAACCTGTTTTACAAGCTGTGGGTCTTTTTTTTCATCTCCCTTCCCCCCCCC
Organism: Petrocephalus sullivani; assembly: GCA_026780845.1. NCBI lineage: Eukaryota > Metazoa > Chordata > Actinopteri > Osteoglossiformes > Mormyridae > Petrocephalus > Petrocephalus sullivani. The sequence goes on along the minus strand of JAODKM010000126.1, from coordinate 13,921,988 downwards.
CCCCCCCCCCCCGCCCGCAACCCTTCCCGCAACCCTTCCCCTCCTCTCTTCTTCTATTGCTCTCTGCCCCCCTGTCTGCCCCCACCCCCAGCATGAAGAGGAGCTGTTGGCCATGCAGAAGAAGCTGAAGGCCACAGAGGATGAGTTGGACAAGTATTCGGAGGCACTGAAGGATGCGCAGGAGAAGCTGGAGATCGCAGAGAAGAAGGCCGCAGATGTGAGTTTCCGCTGGACTGCAACATGTGTCCAGCTGCATGGTAACATGGACTGAAACTTGTGTCCAGCTGCATGGTAACATGCACCGTTGGAAGCCACTGCATGCAGCTTCAAAGCAAGTCAATACTTAGTGCTCTGGACCCAAACCACTGCATGTTTCTTCATGCCCAGCACCAGCAAACCGTGACTGACACAGTCACTTAACTATGAAATAGGTGTGTCAGCCATGTCAGTGAGGGGCTTGAAACAGGTTGGTTATGTAGGTCCTATGGAGACGTAAGAACCCTGGAAGTATACTTAACATCTCAGAGCTATGAAGCTCTGAAGTACAGCACTACCTATAGGAAAAAGGCATCAAAATAGAGTTGCAATACTCCATTAACTCCATCAACATATTCACAATCACAGTCAACTCTCTTGGTTACATTAGTATGATCTTGTATCCCTGTTGCTCGCTCACCTGGGATAAGTTTCCCACATCCCAATTCCAGAGAGACTGCCTGTAATCAGATTCACCCAATGATGGAAAAAGGCTGTCAAGATTATCTACCTGGCTTGTGTCTCAGCCAACTGTAGGAAGATCAGGACATGTAGGTGTCAGTCAGTGAGCAGACACAGGAGTGGCCGAGCTATTTGGGCGCTTTTATTTTTGTTCGGTGCTTTTTCAATCGGTCCATGGCCGTTCTGAGTACATTTTGTTGCCGGGCACATTTTGAAAATACTGACTGGCAGTAATAGTCTACTAGGTATGAGACAATGAGACTTTATTGGAGAATCCTTAACCCCTGTTGCCCTTTGTGGATTTGTCTGCATAGTACACTCTGAATATAGCAAACCCACCTGTTGCAGCTAGTTTCTCTTGTCACGGAAAAGTCATGCAGACATGACCCACTGCCAGAACACTAAGGGTTTAAAGCAGTCAGGTGGTCTGAGACAGAAGGCATCGCAAATATGGTAGTAAAACTCAATAGTTTTAGGGCACAGAGACGGCAGAGGGTTTCTACAATGTGGCCATTTCTTCATTTGGGATCAAGACCAGAATAGCGTGCCAAAGACCGAGCTCATTGTCTGCTTCATGTAATAATTACAGCCCAGAGGCTGACAATTAACTTGTGTGTCTCGGCTGGATGCGCAGAATGCAGGAAATCTCGAAAGGACTAAAAATACCGGATCCTGACTCCATTTTTATGTACACGAGGACATATCTGGGGACTGATGTAAAGACAAACATGACGATGTGCTAAACTGAAGGCACTGGGAGCAAATAATTACTGTCCCATTTACAATTAAAACTTCTGAGAGCATCCAATTGGATATTTCATTATTACTAGTTAAAATATAACAGCGGTACAGAAGAGCCTGTCGATCAAAGACCCTTTCATCATATCAGTAAGGAAACAGGAGTTAGCCCGGCACTTCCTCACTCCTTATATCTGAAAGGTGGCATGGAGCTGTCATTTTGTTCCAAACTTCCTATACATAAGACTTAAGTCGCCCGAACTCTGGTGCGATGTGTTCAGTCTTCCTTTTAGAAAACCCCCCACATACTATCTCCCAGGATGTCAAGGCAGAGCTGAGACATAGTGACAATGAGGAAAGAGGCCCGCACTGCAGAGATGTTTTCAAACTCAGCATCCCTGAACTGTAATCTGACCCCGGCATGAGGCCTAGCACCAGCTGTTCCCTATGGAACTGAATTTAAGGCCTCTGACTCCATTGCTGGGGTTAAATTCATTTAAGTGGTGTGTCACTCTCAGACACCAACTGGCTACCTATGTTCACAAGTAAAGGATTAGTAACATTAGTAGAGTTATTGGGTATTACCGTCATCACCGCACCACAGATAGCCTGATATCCATATACCAGGAAAGTGGCCGTGATAGCAATGGAAAAATACATACAGCTAAATATGTGATCCTGCCAGGAATATGACTGTTATTCTGTTTTTATCATATTAGTTTCATTCCAAGTCATACGGTGAAACACGGTCAAATTTTACAAACTTGCGTGTAATACATTTGTTTAAGCATTCCGTAATTTACCTTGCTATTATTCTTAAGTCAAAAGACTGACGTTCAAAGTAGATTTTTTATTCTAACTGCAATAGCGTATGGACACCTACTGGCCAACAACCAGCGTGCAGCCGTTTAGTTGATTTTGTAAGAAATGTGTGGCTGTATGTAATTAACAGAGAGTTACAAACTGCATTATCTCTTGCTCTAGCGAAGGCTTGTTTGTGACTAACTAGTATAGTTGTAAATACGAATGACGATCTTGTCTGGCTTTTTTTCTCTCGCTCCTCTGCTTCACGTCGCAACCTGCGCTATTGTGTAAGAGGGAAGTCGACGTATTTCCAAAAAAGGAGCGTAAGCGAAGCAATAATGACTGAAGTGTGAGCAACAGCACAGGAACAAGCCCAATACCAATCCACGCCCAAACTCCACGCCCCCACTTCCCCTCCATTCACGTCCCCTCGGCCTGTTTTCGTGCCAAACAAATGACTCGTCTAGATGGGGCCGTATCGAAACAGTGCGCCCATGGGGTTAAAAAGCAGCGCGGCACATGCATCCCCGCGGACACGTTCGGCAGCGGAAATAAACCGCGTTAATGGGTGTGAACACGATTCAAGTCGTTTGGGAAAAACGTCGGCACTGTAAAAAAAAATTAATGAAATAAAAGTTTGCTCCAGATCAGTTCTTACACAGATTATTCGTACATGGGCGAAGATCTGCGCTCCACTGTCTACACGTATTTCGGAGAAAGTAATTTCATTTGAGGTGTCATGAAATAACTCAGGCCAGGGAAAACTGCTACAATTTAGCGAGGAGTCTGCCCAGTTAATCTGGACATTCCACAGCAACGCTGTGCTGGGCGGGGCTCACGTGACGCAGTCGCGGCCGACGTCACTTCCGCTCTGGCGGCAGGGTGGAGTAAAGCGGAAGTCGATTGAAAGGAGGAAGGCGAGAGCGGCTTGGTGGCGCTTGGCGTAGGCTGCTGTCTCTCTGTCTGCCGTCGCTTTCTTCCATTGGTTTTCCTTTGGTAAATTTAGGCATTGCGTTTATTTCTTGGCTTATATCGAGGAAGACGTCTCGAGACGGCTTAGATTATACTCCCTTCCCGCCAGTGAACGGCATTATTTTATTTATAAAAAAAAAGTTGTGTGGTGTTAATTAGCTATTCGAAGCCCGGGTCTGTGCGGACGTCGTGATAGCGGGGCGAAAGTTAGCGTGTTATCCCGGCGGCGCACCGAGGGGGGGCCTTCTCATTTTACAGTTTTGACTCGTTGGCGGGGCGTTGCTGCCTGGCACGTAAGTCCTTATCGGACGACTAACCAGCTAGTCGCCGAGTCAGACTGCCGGTGAGCTCGCGCCAAGCGCATTGTCAGTTCGGAGCCCCGGACTCGCGTCCGTTAGCAGCCGTCGGCCGTAACGCGGAACCCCCCCGCCCGCCTTCCGAGTCCGAGCGACGCGCCCGCAGAGAAAATGGCCGGAGTGAACAGCATCGAGGCGGTGAAGCGAAAAATTAAAGTTCTGCAGCAACAGGCCGACGAAGCCGAGGAAAGAGCCGAGATCCTGCAGCGGCAGGTCGAGGAGGAGAAGCGGGCCCGGGAGCAGGTAATGGGCGCCGCGGAGCTGCTTCGTTTGATCCCTTAACTACTTTCGAGTAAAACTTGTTAATAATTTAGCGACTGCGCTGCTGATCGGGGATTTCTGGTGTATGAAAAATGTCTTGGATCACGTTACATCCAACCTTTAGTGCTGGGTTGGTACTTAGTCTGTAGTTCTGAGTTTAAAATTAGATTAGGGGTCATTATCTGGCTATTTAACTAATCGCTCATGTAAATATGAATGTAGTTAATATTATGGCTGGAGGTCAGTGATACCCCTTCTCCCAAAAGCTCAGTGTTTCGCGGAATGCAATTTGGTTTGCAATGGGAGAAGTTTGTAGGCGCCAAAATTAGACTTAATTTAAGGAAACTAAACTGCAAACTTGGAACATTCGTGAAACGGATCTGATTTGTTAGGATTTAGGATGCAATTATTTGTCCAGAAGTTTTACAAATGTGTAGAACTCTGTGACTGAGATCATTTATTTCATGGGCGGTTAATTACATAATACTGCTCATACTGCAACATCAGTTGCGAATCATCTAACTGATGGATCACCCTGTGTAGGGGATTGCCTAACGGTATATTAGTAAAAAATAGTGTGCATGACTGGATATCGAGAGAGGAGAACTTTTTAAAAAGTACGGAAGGGTTCTGCTAATTGGAGTTTTTTTTTTTTGCTCATGAAATGTTGGATTTTTGCCGCTAGGGTTTGCGGACATTTTCCTTGTCTTGGGGATTCCATTCACAGTACGTGACGACACATCCACTGTCGGTGCTAAAATGCCTACTTTTATGGGCATGTGATTTTTTTCCGTACCTAAATGGTGCCTTGGTATGAGTAATGGTTAAACGAAAAAGTTGGCATGGGTAATCAGTATCCAATCTAGATGAACATGTACCGATGTGCACGTGCATTCCTGAGAGTTCCTGTGTCTGCCAGCGATTTGGGAACCCGTCCTCATGGGGGCGTCAGCCTATGGAACCGATTTTAAGAGTATCTGTTCAACTTAGAATTGCGTTTTAGGCCGACATTTGTTCAGGACTCTGCAATGGAAAAGAAGGACAAATAACAGGTGTTTCCTAGAAGCAGAAAGCAGTCCAGTTAATGCTGTAAAAGGCCCAACACGCATAACAATATTGGGCAGTTCGGTACTGACAGATGATCAATTAACTGTGTGGCTGACTTGTGACCGGTGGCCGCAGGGTTCTCCTTGTCATCTCAGGGGGGCCTTCAATGGAGCTCCAGCTGCTGAGGAACATGGCACCGCGTGAGGTGACTGCATGTCCTGTTGACTCATGCTGTGGGGGGGCAGGAAATGTGCATGCCAACTGATTGAGGCACATCCTTCCGGCAGTGATACAGGGGATGTTCTTCGTAGTGGGGAAGCAGTTGTGTGTTTTACTCTAACTTTCTTGCTGCACCCACACTTTTGTGTGGCTTTTTATTTATAGACCACAGGTTCTTTGAAGATGGTGGCTGGTTCGGTCCTAGTGTTTTGCAGTGTTTTGTTGCTGATCAATCTGAACCAGTTACTTTGCCTTAATGTCTTGTATTGTTGTGGTCATTTGTAAATGCTGGGTTTCTTGGCCTAAGCATGCGTTCCCCCCTCCCACACCTGACATTGCAACATCTCCGTGTGAATGGAAGTGAGGCCACTCTGCTGGCTCGTGTTTCACTGTCTGCCTGAGTGAAAGGAGACGGTCTCCCTCAAGGATTTACTGCTGTGCCACTGAGTGCTAGTTTTTGTTCTCTAAATGTACCCGAGGACGTAACCCAAACTGATTTTCTGTCTTTTGGCTACGTTTCTGGTCGTCAGGCCAGTTCAGAAGTGGTTACCTCGAGGCCTAAAAAAAAACATGCAGACGGCCTGTGGTCAAGATGCCATGGGAAGTAGTAGTTCATGTTTTTAAGATCAGCTGTACTGTTATGTGAGGGAAGTTACAGGTAATGCCTCAGAGGAAATGGGTTGTGGTTTAATTTAGGCTTCGAGTGAATTGCTGAGGCGTGAACAGTCAGTTTTCAGGGATGCATGGCTTTGCATATCACTATGGCGATTGTCTGCAAATGAGGTGATGGAAAAAACTGCGTTGGCGAGAAGAATTATCCTCAGGATGAAGCGTACACACTGACACTGGCATGTTGGTGCTATGGCAACCACTCTCTTCCGTCACTTAACTTTCTGTGCAGAAGAGACTGCTTGCATATCTCTGTGCTGGCCACATGGGCCGTGTGTGTGTGTGTTGAAGTTTCAGTCCCTTTAATGCTCTCTGAAAACTGCATCCAGAATTGGATACCACCATAGGTGCATCGTTCACTTTAGTGCTTTTAATTCCTTCTGCTTCTGAGCGCGAGAGCTGGCTGACTTTGAGGCAGCCATTGCATGGCTGTTGTGTCTTTAGCCTGGAATTGTATTGTCGTCTTAATATCTCTGTGTGATGGTTGTTTGGGTGTACTGCCTGTTGGCGGTAGTGTGGCATATGTGGAATTGATTGGCCTGCAACGCCTACTCAGACCCTCCTCTAGTCCGCCGGACTGAGCAGTCATTGCCCCACGTCGCCCCGCCTTGTCCATACAGGCCGAGGCAGAGGTCGCTTCCCTGAACAGGCGTATCCAGCTGGTGGAGGAGGAGCTGGATCGGGCTCAGGAGAGGCTGGCCACGGCTCTGCAGAAGCTGGAGGAAGCAGAGAAAGCAGCCGATGAGAGCGAAAGGTTAGTTGCACTGCTTTGGTCATGACAAGTGAGATGCACCTGAGTTAAGGGCACATTAGTCTTCATGAGGGAACAGAAGAATAAGGCAGTCGCCTGACAACAAATAGAACCAAACCACTGAGTCACTCAGGTCCCACATTCAGCAATTTCTGGAAGCACTTCATTTCCTGGGAGTGGAACTGATGAGCCTTTCGTGTTTTGCTCAGGGGCATGAAGGTGATTGAGAACAGGGCCCTGAAGGATGAGGAGAAGATGGAGCTGCAGGAGATCCAGCTGAAAGAGGCCAAACACATTGCTGAGGAAGCCGACCGCAAGTATGAGGAGGTGCGCCAGCCTCCCGCCCCTCATTCCCACCCACCTCCTCGGCTTTGGCCGAGCAGCAGCTGGCAGGAGAATGACCTCCCTGCATGTCTTACTAGTATTTTTAAACCCGTGTGTAGGTGGCCCGTAAGCTGGTGATCATCGAGGGAGACCTGGAGCGCACCGAGGAGAGAGCCGAGCTGGCAGAGGCGTGAGTCACACTCTGATACTGCACATGCTGTCGGGGTGTGCGCTCTGCTGACCAGGCACACACACACCCCCAACACTTGCTGTGATCGAGGCTGGACACCGCAGCCATCGTTACATAAGCAGTCGCATCTCCATTCACCATCTGTCTCGATGCTGCCGTCATGGCAACACTTCGAAAGCGAGGCTGTGCTTCTGCACTGCGAGGCCTCGTTGGTAAAGAGGTGCCGTGGAGACCAAGACATGGGGCGCAGGAACTGGCAGCCTTTTTTTTTTTTTTTTTGTTTTGCATGTGTCAACTGCATCCCTCATGTTCCCAGATATGCGCAAACCCACTTTTATGGATAGCTGCCTGCTTCTGTTCTCAAACGTCAGCACCGGTGATCCTGCCTTCTAGCTCCTGTTAGCTGTCGTTCACCTAAAGTGCTTTTGTAGGGTTCAAGGATTCTGAGCTAGTTCGCGTTACATGTAATCTGTGTGTTTTGTTCAAAGCCTAAATGGAGATTTTTTTTTTGGCATAAAAGTGGGAATGCAGTATAATTTTCCCTTTGTCCTATCTAATGTTTGCATGTCTGTGGGGGGTAGATTCCTTAAATGTTATACACCCCCCCCCCCCTCCCCCCCGCACATACCTACTCTGCATGTGCTTCTGTGTCATGTGACCATACGCCACTAACAGCAAAGCCCGGATGTTGGAGGAACAGCTGAGGGGTTTCGACCAATCTCTGAAGACCCTGCAGGCCTCAGAGGACAAGGTACCGCCCCCATTTCCGTCTACAGGGACGCAACACCTGGAAGAGAATGGGGCGGGGCGTTGATCTTGCTTGGGCTAGGTGTGTGTGTGTGTGTGTGTGTGTGTGTGAGAGAGAGAGAGCTGGGGGCATTTCACCCTGCTTCCAAAGCGGAAGTGATATTTGTCGCAGGTAGAAGCAGTGGGTGTGGATATTATAAACAATTTCTGCATTTATCCCTACAAAAGCTTCTCTTCTTAAAGGGGAAACTTTAAATCTGCTCCCACCTGTTTGGAGGAGGGGTGTGCGTGATGTGTGGCCCGTGTGTGTGTGGGGGTAGGGTGTAATGGGGGCATTTGGACAGGCTAGATAACCAGCTTCAGGACCGCGATGCACTTGCCCAGACTGGGGCTGCCCTGCACCCCCTGGAAGCGCCTCCTCCCGTCACCCTTCTGCTCCTGCTGCTGCCTGTCTCCCCTCTAACCTCCCGCTCCTCCCTCTGCCCCTTGCATGAGGTAACCCACGTTCCTGCCGTGCTCAGAGACGTCCTTTGGCATGCACGGCCCGCATACACTTGCAAGCAGGATCCTCCCGCTGTAATTTTTATCCGGTTCTGCCAAGGCTCCCATTTCATTGTCCTGATTTTTTAATTTATTTATCCCCCCCCCCAGCCTCCAAGTTTCATCACGCGCCGTAAGGCCATGACCCCAGGCTAGCTTCCTGTCTTCACGGTCTCCATGTCAGCTCAGCCTCACTGTCATACAGCAGCCTTTGGTTGCCCCCCCCCCCCCCACAACTGTAGCATAGTCTGGGGAGCTTTAGAACTCACACAGTCATTTACATCTAAGACCTGGAATTGCTTCGAAGATTGAAGAAGGAAATTATTGGTGTAGATCCCTGGTTGTATTTATGGGTTAAATTCATGCTTTCTCTCCCTTTTCTCTCTTCAATCATTTCTCCTCTGAACCTCTTTATTTTTTTTTCTCCATCCTCCTCCCCCGAACCCCTTCCACCCTGCACCCTTTGCTAAAACAACAAAAAAAAACACAATGTTAAAACTGCAGCAAATGTGCCGAGTTGGAGGAGGAGCTGAAAAATGTCACGAATAACTTAAAATCGCTGGAGGCCCAGGCTGAGAAGGTAGGAGAGGGCTGGGAGGGGGCTGTCTGCATGCGCGAGCCGCCGTGCGCCGGGCCTGCAGAGCCGCGCCCTTCCTCACAGCTGCACCATGGACATTAATGGAGGGCACTAAACCACTGCTGCATCCTGGAATTATCACTCCCCCCTCCAGCTGTGCAACTGAACAGTGCAGGGTGCCTCTCCAGCACGCCTGGTTATGCAACACCTTTTAGAGCCAGCCATTGTGCAGTCATCCTTAACGGCATCTGCGATAATCGCTTTAGATACGACTTGACATGGTTTGCTGATTTTACCATTACTGGTTAAACGCTCAATTTGGGTGCTAGCCTTTTTGGAACTGATGGTAAATGCCTGCTTGGAGTCTCTATGCTTGATGGCTGGATAGGACCAGATGGGAGGTTATTGGTTTGTGGGTACTTTGGCGTGGCCAGCTAAGCTGTGTAAACCAGATATGAGCTACTTTAAAAAAGGTGCGTGCTAGTGTGTGGCTAATGGTCGCACCTTGATGTACTTACATTATGGTTAATTACACCAGCTACTGGATACAAGTATCTTCTGGAGGTGTGCTGGAATGCCGCCTTTTGGGAAGGCAGACCTGCTTGGAGTCAGGGTTGAGACCTAGGCTTTCAGACTAGGTGTCTGATGTCTCCCTTGACCGTGGCAGACAGGGCGGGAGCTCCTGTTCAGCTTGCTCCACGGCCATTTCAACGTGACGCCTGCAGGAAGCTCCTTTCATCCAGGCGATTAGAGAAAGCGCCGTTTCTGGGGCTACATGCCTGACCGGCGATTTCTAAAAGAGTCGAGGCAGCCGTCGGACCCGTCTGTTTGCCTCGTCGCCGCTGCCGACCCCGTGCGATGGGGGGACGCATACCGCGCCTCGGCCGTGAGTCACGCGGCCACACCCTGGCTGTGCAGCTGCAGGAATGCTGGCCCACGCCCATGGGTGACGACACGCCGCTCGGCGGCGCCCGCAACAACGCGGCTACTCAGGGCCGGCAGAAAGGTCCCTTTCAGGGCGCCTCTCGGCGTATGGCGTGTGCTGAGGGTGCTTCATGTGACACGCTGTCGCTCTCTTAAGGGACGGTCTCGACCAAGTCCTTTTGGAAGGTCTGCTCGGCCCCAGTTTGTTCTGGAGAAGCTTGGAGTGAAGCTCCCAGTTACTTGCTGGTCCGTACGTTCCTATACCACAGGGTTTCTATTCTGACCTTGCTCTGTAATTGTATCCTGACTTTACAAAAAGAGGCTTTGGTTTAGAAACTGTTGAGCATTTTATGCCTTGCTTAGAAACGGGGGGGAATGAGACGAGCATGATATTTTGAACCAAGTCAGAGTGAGTGAGATGAAATCTAAATCTACTTCCCTTTTTAATTTCTGTTGTCAAGAGAGGCACAAGTCATTCTGGGTGTCACTCTACCTTCCTGGTGCTGATGTGTCGCTTGGGTCGTGGACCAAGCCTGGCTGTCTTCTGAGCCGTTGTAAGATTCCAGTGATGGAATTGCTAATGTCAGATCACAAAGACGGGCTTGTACTCTTTCACTGGATCTCCTTTGCTGTTGTAATGCTGGACCCTGTCCAACATGTATGAGCTCAGCGAGTTAAAAGCAGAGGTTCTCTAATGGCGCCTCTCCCTCACAGTACTCCCAAAAAGAGGACAAGTACGAGGAGGAGATCAAGATCCTGACCGATAAGCTGAAAGAGGTGAGAACATCTTACCGTTTTGTGCAGTAAGTTAACGAGGCAAGGAGCTGCCTGGTTATTGGGCCTATTTAAGCAGCAGGTCTTGTCTTTGGCGATTTTTAAAGCTTGTTGCTTTAGTGGAGCCTTACAGGTTCAAAAACTTCAAGGCTGCTGTGTTGTGTGTGGAATGTGGGGCCCGGCCTCACAGCTGTGCCTGGCTGTAATGGAATTAAACCAGATGTTGGGATTGAATATGTTCTTGCTCCTTATTGGTTATTCTTGTCATTTACTTGGAGGGCGCGGGGTGAAAGGTTATATTATTAAACCGCGTTAACGCTCCGCCTCTGTGCCCCGCTAGGCTGAGACCCGTGCAGAGTTTGCCGAGCGGTCGGTGGCTAAGCTGGAGAAGACCATCGACGACCTGGAAGGTAGGATCATTTCCTGCTCTGCTCTTCGGTTCTCCAGCATTCCTTTCATCCGCTCTCCTCCATGATCCTGTTGATGCTCCTCTGCAGTGTAGCCTTCTCCACTCTTCCTCTGCCATGCCTCTCTCCCATGTCTCTCTACCTTCCCGCACCCACAGACGAGCTGTATGCCCAGAAACTGAAGTACAAGGCCATTAGCGAGGAGCTGGACCATGCCCTCAATGACATGACTTCCATGTAAATACGTGCCCTTTTGCGGTGTCTGCCTGCCTTGTGACGCTATAGATGCATGACTGATCGCGTGTGGCGGTTGAATGGCTGTAGGCCGCTGTGAGACGCACCGTGGTGCGGAGTGCTCAGGCGTGTAGGCTCGGTTATGAGCGCCCGTTCTAACTTGCTAGAACCGAAAGAACGCCGGCACTCTTCGGGTTCCCCATTCTACTCGCTTGCTTCTCCAAAGTTAGATGTTGTCGGCCGTGACCATGGTAACGGGGATAACAGACTAGCGTCAGCACCCACTCAGAACCCCCCCGGACTCGCCCACGCACTAAATGAAAACTGATGGACTAAGTGGCCGCGATTGCCCTTTGACCCCCGGCGTTGCATGGAGTGCTGTTGCTGTTGAGCTTTACCATCTGCATGAGCTGCTCTGCTCTGGGCTGCTTCTCTTCCGGTACAGCCATGTGTCAAGCCTCCTGCCCCCTCTTCTGTATTTCAGATAAGCTGGAGTCTTAAGTATGAGGAAGCCTATATATGCCCTTACGGGTCCCAGTTCACGTTTGTTCAGCCTGACCTTCCACCTCGGCGCCCCCCTCCCCCACCACCATTTCCACCTCTTTAGGACTTTGTAGCTCTTATCCTCCCCTATGCACAGCTGCTCCTCCTCCACTGTGATCATCCTGACCAACCCCCCACTGGATCTCCCTCTCTGCATCTGTGATTTGTCGTCTTTGCCTGGCGCCCAAGCAGCCGATCCGCTGTATTTCCGCATTACCGAATTCTCTGTATGACGTCTCCAGGCTGCCCTATTTTTCCATCTCTGTGCTGTCCACACTGTACCTGTTACTGTCTTTGTTATCGAATGAATCCAGAGGGAAAATGCCATGCTTGCTTTGCTGTCCAGTTTCTGCGGTTGTCTCATCTTGTGGCCCGAATCGACGCGCGTGAGGTTCATATGCACGTTCACAGGACCTCACAATCTCCATAATCTCTTCCCGTCATATTGGAGGCACCCAGGTTATGATCCATTTATACCACATTTGTTTGGCAGGCAGCTTTATAGCAGGTTGATTTAGAGGTGTAGAATAAATAAGATCCTATAAAACTGATTTACTACTGGATACACTTTATTATAGTGCTCCTATTATTAAATCACTATTGTAACACTGAGTCAATTCCTTAATGTAAAAGGAATCTCTAAGAATAGTGTATTACGTGCAGGTCATATTGCTTAGATTACATTATAATCTGTACCTAAACATTTGTGCTTTTGTGATTTATATGAAATGCTTCTTTTGGACTGTACAGTAAGTGTATAGTATAATTTTTCAGATTCACGTATTTTCACTGTCTAGAGGGCACAGCGGATTACAAACACAAACATTCCAGTGTTAGGCTTCAAATCAAAATTTAAGTCTACGTGTTTAACAAAGGTCCACATCCACAGTTAAAGTCCTATAAAGTCTGGTTCCAGACAGTCCTGTCACTCCTGTTCCCCAGGTCGATACCTCTGTAGGACATTGGAAAATGAAATCGGAGCCTTTCCAGGGAGTATACACAAGCTATTGCATTTCAAACACCCACACTTGGGCTATAGGTACTTCTCCAAAGCATCACTGGAACATAAAGAATCCGAAAGCTAGCAATACTGAATGACTCCCTTCACTTTAGTTGGACATTTGGGTCTCTGTAGAAGCTACACAGTAGTTTCCCATTTGGGTTTCCTATCAGTGCCTTTTAAATAACTGCAGAGGGTGATGAGAACCACATACTTGGGCAGTATTCCTACCTCTTGGCTTATGGGGAGTTTTGAATCATTTAGTAGAGAATGCTTTGAAAATGAAGAATCCTTAAATCAGACTTCTGGAAATAAGTTTAATATTGAATTAAGGAGATCTATATTAGTCTTTCATCTGGAAAGTCAGTGTCTGACACAGTGAAGTACCAGTATGAAGCAACCTAATATATTTACCCTAACCGTTTTGTTTTGGGTTGTTGCTAGGCACACTGCCTTAGTTCCTCTATGAAACCCATGATGTCTATCTGTACAGAACATTTGTGGTTGTGTAGTTGGGAACGGGTACCCCAAGTTTCTTTAAAACTCATGGGGAATATGCAAGTTAGAGGTGAAATTCACAGTTGAATGCCCTTCAAGAAGGAAAGGTGATCTGTGCACCAGGTTAACTACCCGGCAACATCATAATGCCAAATGCAAGGGATGCAGCTTCCATTTCAAGGTGATCATAATGTCATAGAACTAGTCACCTAAAACAGGAGCTATATCTGTGTGCTGACAGTGGATCATTATCTAGGGCCTTTTATAATCCCAGTAATGCTGTTCAATAGCTACTTAAAATTGACTTCATTGATCCAGGGGAAAATGGTGGTAGTCACAGGAAAAATACACCTTTTTGTTTGAAAGCTTTAACTTGTTTAGATGCATGTCTGTAGGTAAACTACAGATTGTATTATCGGGTTTGATGTTCCTTGCTTCTGAGGTGGTCACGCATTACACCATGAGCATGCATGTGTGCGCGAGCGCGCACACACACACACGTTGACAGTTTTTATCTACCATAAAAATACAGGGCCTGCAGCAGATGCTTTTTAAACTTTTGCACAGAAAACTGAAGCAGGAGTTGACTGGTCTCACTTAAGTGCCAGTGGTTCAAAAATAAATGTTTCCAGCCATGTTGTCCAAGTTCTGATACAACTCTGCAGTGCTTGGATAATCTGGTTAATACAAGTCAGTTTTTATAAAAAAATGCTTAGGGAAAAAACTACAGTATAGGATCCGTTGGGCTGAGGTTTGCTTCGTTTTTTCCATTTCATCACTCTGCTCTTTCCTCCCTTTTCTCTCTGGTATGGACACTACATCCACACTGCTAGTAGGAACATGAATGTAACTTCAGTGTAACAAAGTCTTGGTCAAACTGGGCTGCTCATCCTCTACGTGTAATGAAATGAGATTTGAGGACAGGTTTTAGATAGAAGGCAGTCTGCATCCATCTATTTATTTATATTTCATGGGGTTGGTTTTATTCTCCATGTTTCTCATAAATGGACCCAATGAGGCGCAAGCCGCAGCTTGAGGATGCCGTCCATAGTTTAGGATCAAATGCAACAAGAAGTAGTTGGCCCACAGGGCTTATAAAGGAAAAGAGGCTGGACCCTATTTCATATCAGAACAGAGAGGTATGAGACATAATGGTTGTGATCAGGAACACGGACACGTCCAAAAAAGCACCCACCAACAGGGCACAGCAAATCTATGTTGAATGCACCTGGGGTCGTGACAGCCTGGACAATCCTTTTTGTGATGTATGAACTTTGCTAAGGGTGGACTGTATTCAAGGGGAACCTATTTTGTGTACTCTGGGTCAGCCTTCACCAGTATTCCCGCTCTGCATCTAATCACGTCACTATACATTTCAGAACGGCTGGCCACTGCCAAAGAGGAGAACCTCAAGATCCATGCTACTCTGGACCAGACCTTGCAGGATCTCAACAGCTTCTGAATATAGCTGCAGCCTGCCACCCCCTCCTCCTCCAAACTAAGTCATACTCTGTACCACAACCCCTCTGTTGTCTGAGTGAAGGTTTTGATAGGATGGGGCTAGGAGTAGATCAAAGACGTCCTTGATCCTGTCAGAATCCTGACCTATTTTTCTACCTAAATAATCCCTAATCTTGAAAGCTCACCTCTGATTAGGACCGATGCCTGATCCTGTTAACATTCCATTTATGGTGTGATCAGGTGTGTCTTAAAAGTGTGTCTTACCCAATAATGAGTGACACCGGAAGTCTTAATCATTTGCTCATCTTACTGAACCATTCCTATGGTGCAGTGGAAAATCACAGTGGTGTAAATTTGTGAGGGATAACATCCATAATTGTTTGGTTGTTTTACTTTGCAAATGTTGACCATAATCTTGGGACCAAGACATGCATTCCAGAGTTTTTCCTTTAGTTTTTGGCATCCCTGAAACTGCGTATTCTCTCTTCTAACTCCTGCTATTAAACCCTACACTCCTCCTTCAGCACTGTTTTGTATTACAACTAAGACTTGTACTATTTTCAGTCAATTGGGACCGTACATGTGTTATCTTAGTTGTGTATGTTGTTAGAGATGCAGGGGTCTATATGGGAATCACTTCTCTTATGAGACACATTAATTTCATTTTTATACTAAATCATACCCTGTAAAGGGCTGTTGAACTTTGTTACTGTACTAACAAACGGTTTTTTTTTTGGCTTCCCCTCTCTCAGGAGGGTGGGCTTAAGGGTGGGCAAGTTGGAGCATAACTTGGGAATCCTCGTCTAATTGGAACACTATGCAAATTTTGCCAATTCCCAATTCTACCTGTAATGTTTTGATATTAAGTCAAGGGGGGTATTAAATTATCAAACTATACCACTGCCAAAATGGAACACAAGGGGCCAATTGAAAGTAAAAGGGAGATGGTTTTGGAAAGGTTTTTTTTTTTTATTTTGGACTTCTCAGTGTAGGGTTAAGTGATTATTCTGCTAAATAAACTGAAAAATCTTGTTTTTAAACTGGAACATCAAAGCTGGAGATGTAAACATTTTGATACGGTCAATGTTTCATTGTAATCACAACAAAGGAGAATGTGAACAAGTGATTTTTAAATAAAGGACCATGATTGTTATTGATATACCGGACTTATTTTTTTTTTGTGTATATATATATATATATATACGCACAGTGATTCTAAAATTTGCCATTTATGCAGGTATAGATGCATGTAAATATTTGCAAATCAATGCTATTCAGAGGCAGTAGTGGATAGTTGAATCCATTAAATTAGTGAATTATGGATTTCCAGTGTTACTAGTGTAACGCTTCACTGAGCCACCAGTCCTGTTTGTTGGCAGACATACAGTGAGGATCCATTCCTTCATAGTTTGTTCAGGAAGAAGCACATTTTGAAGTAGTCTGCATTTTGGAACATACTGAAAAATGTTACAGGTGTTTCTGATTTTTCCATTCTTTCATAGTCTTGCCTCACCCATATTGAACGGTCTGGCAGTGACACCTGGTGGACTTCCGTTGTAATAACCAACTAGGGTTTTATTCCACTGACAGAAAATGTCAGTTATATAAAACGGCATATTCATATTGAATAGATTATTGTATATGTACAATCAACTTAATATACTAAAGCTGAAACTGGCACAATCATTTCAAATGTGAGGCACTTGTATTGGCCAACCCTGCTTTCTCCAGGGCCACTGAGAGCACTTCGTTCAGCTGCTCATCCAATGCTGGTCCATCTTCATCGTTACGAATCGTCCAATCAAATGTTACTCCGGTGTCCAGCCCACACTCTGACTCTGCATCATCTATTCCTGCAAAGACATTGGGCAGTGGTAAGCTATGCTATCAGTCATTCATTCAGCATTCATCGCAGAACATTCCAAAATAGTGGGCTGCACAGGGATGGGGGCAAATTATAAAAATATTCCCCGCAGGAATGGAGATGCATTCTCACAGGACTGGTAATAAAATGTATGCTGACACTGCGGTAACAGTAATGAAATTACTTGAATATGCATATAATTGTTAAAACTCTTCATACTCTTCTCGCCTTCAAATTTCAAGCAATCAAATTTGTTTTGAAATGTTTATTGGTAGATCTTCCTCATGAAATTTTGGCAGAGCAATGTTTGCAAAATGAATTAACATTAAAATAATTCCACACTAATGGTTCAGTACGCAGGTGTGGGTCACCATTTCAGAGGGAATTATCGGCGGTAAATATCGACTCATTTTTAACCGTCGGCCAATACCAGTAGTTGGCCGATGCACACATGAATAAACAGGTGCCTTCTTCCAGGACTGAATGGGATCTTAATAGCAGAGGAGAAACTTCTTCATGCAAAAGTCCTGGAGATATATGCACATGTATTATAAGGCTGACTGTGAATATTACATGTACACATCCTGGAAGTTGTCCTAAACATTAATTTCATTAATGTTTATTAGTACATGCTTGTTTAAACAAGATAATTTTTCTTAGGGAAATATCTACACTCATAAATGTGAGAATCCATAACTCATGCCAAGCCTGTTCCCTTTAAGCTGCTGTTTTGTGGTGCTCAAAAGTACTTTAAACTGAAAATAACTGACTGGGCGTACGCTGATCAGAATGGAAAGGCTTTGTGACGGTCTTTTGCCATGCTATATTTTGCATAAATACTATGGTAGTATGTACTTAGGCAAATTAAGAGAGATATAGCCAGTCAAAGTCATACTCCCCCAATAAGTGTGTTAGCTTAAATCTCACTTAATATTGATCAAAGTCATGTGCAATTTCAGTTCCATGGGTTACTCATAAGACAAAATCAGCATGCCAAGTCTCATTAAAATCTGTGGCGATGAGGTCCCAAATTGTGAGGATTTGACCCGGAATTTGTCCCTAATGATATAATTAGTTATGTACCTTTGCTGATTACAGTGAAAGTTATTGTGCGGTAAAAGTGCAGTACTGGAGTTTATTTTCCTGGAGATAATCATTAGAGTCATTAGAGTCACAGTGACTTTACACGAAGAAACCACTTGGCCTCATAGTGCCTTAGAGAGAAGTTGTTGATTCGTAGCCTAGGGGGGCTTCTATGAAAGTGTCTTAATCTTAGTTACTGGAATTAATTATCCAACAGTATGACAGTGTTATGTGTGCCAAAAATATTTATTTTTATTTTATTAATTATTTAATTAATCCAAAATGTTGCCTAGGCAACCAAAGAAAACGGTAATTAAAACAAATTTCCCTGCATCAGCACCTCAAAAATATAACACGCCTCTGAAATACTACGCAAATCGTCCACCCTTTAGTCTTACCAAAATTACAGTATGTATCTCATTAAAGGGAGAAGAAGGGCAACACAGCTTTGCTGAGGAGGAGACGGAGACATGCAAAATAAAAGGAGGACAAACGTGCCACGTACCTGGCGTAAATTCCCAGCCCCTTTCTTTCCTGGTCTGATCTGAGGCCTCAACCCGTACGCAGCGGCTTTGGGCCGGATACTCCATTCGGAACCATTGCAGGTCCGACAATCTTCTGGCATCGCTCACAATCTGGGACCCACGGGGACAGACAGACTGCTCACACTCATGTACTGCCGAGGTACACGGCGGAGCGAGCAAGGTGTCGGCCATCTCACCCAAATGGGCTGCGTGGCGCCCGTCAGCGCTAGGCGACAGAAGAACCCCGGGTCGCGCTGCCTGCGCAGCTCACCCCATGCTACCATATCTGCCCGGTAGCGCTCCTTGTACGGACCGGACCCGAGCAGCTGTCTGTAGTCTAGTCCGTTCTCCTGCGATTAAAATGCAATCCAAATTCGCTGCGCATTTACTATCATAATACTATTATCATAATATCAACTGCGGCATCTAATCTAACTATAGCAGTATAACACATATACCAGGATAATACAAAATATTATATTAAAATACCCAATGCAAACTTTCATGATACAACAGAGGATAAGCAAATGCATGTCAGTCAAATATATTTATACGCGTTGCATACGTACCTGTGCGTACTGTAATTTGAGCGGTGCAGACAAGCGCCGGATACAACATGCATCGGGACCTAATCTGCCAAATAAACGTTCATTTACAGTTATCTAATGGTATGACTTTATGGTGTGAGAACGTTCTATCCAGTACCTTCACCACTCACCTCTTCTGAATTAAATCAGTAACATAATCTTTGCCAGACTTTCGCTTCCCGCTAAATAAGAGTATGAGTTTTGGTGTAGTCCTCTCCATCTACACTAGTTAAAAGTCAAGTTTATTTAATCCAAAGGGTACTAGAGCTATATAAACGTGCATACAGTACCCCGACTCAGACCACAGGCAAAGTGTTTTACCGTAAGTATCAGATAATAAATGACCTAGGTAGCTATTTTATACAGTTATACATTACTTTGTACATAATTTATAACATACTCGTATATTTTGTTCTTAACAAAGACTATGTTTTGTTTTTTGGGTGGTGAAGGGGGGAGGTAAGTAAAATAAAATAGAAAACTTTTCGCAAACATCACTTCTCACAATACTTTACGGTAACGGACGACCATCATGCCATAGTGACTCGCGGACGAATGCGGAAGTACTTCTAACCCATAACGTAAAGGGTGAAATCGTAGAAAAGCAATTAAATGGACACAGCTGTGCATTAAATAACGAAATAATACGTGGTGTATATTATTTATTTGAAATTAAATTATTACTGTTTGTGTAAATGTGTTTTGTTTGATGTAAAAAATACAAAAAATACAATTGTTGTTTTAATGTAATATCCCTCCGGCTTCTCGGAAAATGTTTTCGTCCAGCGTGTTGAAAATGAGGGCTTTGTGGCCGAAGTAGTTCTAGTGAAGCATGGTAATGATACATTTTACCTAGAGAACCCAGTGAATCCATTGAAATTGAAGAGCTTAACCCTTTGATCATTAGGAATGTTCAGGAATTATTCAACGAAACGTAAAACGCGATTGATCATTCGCGTATCGCTTGTGGGTAGTCGGAATCGTAAGCATAGTTTCAAACTTTATTTTATGTTTCCTTCATTTATCATATTTACGGTTACAGCTGTTATGATGTTTAAATTACGGCACATGTCATTATAGTCGTGTTCTTGTGACGTGTCTTTGCACTATACTGTAAAACGGTACGGGTACTTATAGTTTCTGCACATGGATACTCGGTATATTTTAGATGAATTGTGGTTTAAATAAAATGTGTGTAACAGATGTGAAATTATTGCAGCTGCATTTGCATCATACATCAACACCGCAAATGCTTCCATCGTGCATGTTTCCTTACCTAGAGAACCACCAATTTGTTTTCTGTAAGCCATATTTATTCAGTTATTTGAAAATGAACAGTTTTCCTCCAGAGAAATGATACTTAATTAGTACCGTAAAATACAAGGAGAAAATTACATGTAAACTGTAAAAGAATATTAACTGAATATTAATTATCAACATATTGTAAAATTAAGTAACATATTGTAAAAATAAATACTTAATGAACTGACCACAACTTATGATTTTTTTTTCTCTATGAGTATTTTAATGAGTTTCGTTGTAATTAGGTTTTTGCTGTCAGTCTAGTTAGTTTAATACATTTGTTTATAAGCAAATTTAAACTATAACCCTCGTTTTCAGATTAGAACAGAGGGTCATTATCAGATTTCCATGCCTGTCCGGTCCCAGGCCGGAGTCGTCCTCTCCGACCATGCAGACACGGAAGCTTGTGATTCGCCCGCATCACAACAGCAGTGGCGCAGGACTCGGGCTTCCGCACCACTTCACACCAGGCCGGGTAATCCACTGGCTGTGCGCCCCTGCAGGTGGGGCCGACACAAGCTGATATTATCTGAGCAGTAATGGGTAGCACAAGTGGAGAGTGTAGATGGTTTAGTTTGTGTGTGGAGAGTACTGGTACACCAGGACTTGGTATTGTAGGTGAGACGTTACATGTAAACATCAAGCGCAAAGGCGAAGCTAAGCTTTTCTCCCAAGTAGTGCAAGGTGAGAGTGCCCATCCAGTCATTCATCCAGATATAAAATTTAATATAGAAAATAAATACATTTTCAATTAATCACTGTTACAAATTGATATGACGAACACAGGCTACATTGTAAAATATAACTGACCACTAGGGGGCCCCCTTTCACCCCCTGCATCCTCAGTAAAATCGCCTTTCACTGAGCCGACCTTACGTCGGTTGCACACAGTGTGCAACAACGAAATGTGTCCTCTGCATTTAACCCATGTGACATTGTGACACCGCAGGGGTCAGCTACTTGAGTGCCCGGGGAGCAGTTCTTGGGGACAGTACCTTGTTCAGTGTACCTCAGCAGTACTTGGGTCGGGGATGCAAACTGGCATTTCGATTACGCGGTTCTGTCCCTAACTACCTGCCTACCCCTAGGGAGAAAAGGTAGTAGCACTCACTGGTCACAACAGCCCACTCCTAGTGGCTCCATGCAGACGCACTGGTAACAGTCCTTGTTGGTCCAGCTCTCACCCATCCTAAACACCTGGCCCTGATACTCACAGCTTGCTGCAAAAGACAAATGATGGCATTCAGAAATGCAGATGCCTTTTAAGATAACGGGCAATGTTCACTGTCATTTTCAAGCTCTTTTGAAAAGCTGTGCACATGTTTTTGTATTGTTTTAACACATTACAAATCTGTCAAATGGACACATGCAGTGAGACGGGGGAGGCAGGGGGTGCCTTGGGACCTGCGCCTTCTGAAAGTGCCCCTCTTTTGATGTTCACCCGCCCTCCCTAAGCAAACATTTACAGAGGGGGACCTCCCCGGCCTTCAAATGCATGTCACTTCTGTCAAATGCTGTGATCTTTCAAAGCCATCTTTGCATGCCACACTGATCAGAGATAATTCTCACAGTGAGTTTATAAATTTCATGTAAAACATTCTTTGGTTACTTGGATATGTATAGACACATCATCAAGCTGCCTGTTTCTTTGTGATTTGGGTGAATACATTATACTTCATTCATCCTACACATAAAGAGGTGTGAACTGAGCTTTTTTGTAAAGTACTTTATCGGAAGAATAGTTTTCAATCACATTTTATGCCCCCCTCAATAGACAGAGGATTGTCTAGTCAAGTATGGACAGCAGGGTCGGCATTTTCACAGAAGCATATGGACACTGAGCGTAGGTGCAGCGCGCGGCCCCACCTTTGGTGCTGAAGTAGCATTCTCCTGTGCTGTGGAGAGAAGCCGAGGCCAAAGCGGCGTTCAGCATGTAAGCCGCTGCCAGGAGCGCCTGTTGTCCCGTCTGCCGTGGCCACATCCCTGTCAGACCTCACAGAAGGAATAAGGTCCCTGACTCTCTTCTCAGTTTAACTCAGCTCCTTTCACTCAGGTTGGTAACACTTTACTTAAGGGCCCTATGACAGATACATGACACCAACATAAGCCCTTCATGACAGCCGACATGACTTGTCATAAGCATTTATAAAGGTTTGTTCCAACTTTTGTGGCTGTCAAAATGCTAACATTAGGAACTTCTGTGTCCTGAGGTATCGCCCTGTAGTCTGAAATGCATGTAATGTTTGGCACATATATTGTGAAATTTTGACACATATATTGTGATTTTGAGCACTTGTTTTTTTAAATTTCCACCCTCATGTTACCCTAATTTTTGTGTATTTCATCGCTTGCCAATATGCTAAATTATACAGATACTCTTTACACTTTCTATCCTTTCTAAACATCTTTCCATCTCTCACATCATTTCATTGCCGTCTACCCCCATTTTACCCGTTTTTACGCAGCTTATTAAACGTCAGAATGGATTCTTACCTTTGCTCTTCCTTGTCCTCGGCTGTCTCCTACTTTACCCACTGTACACTGCTTTACACTGCGTTGCACTGCAATGCTCGCTTCGCACCCAGATATTTATGCCTGCTATCCCCCTCCCTTTTCCACTGGATATTGAAGTCCAGTGTTTGCTTTCTTAATTTCTTCTCCCTATCCACAGCAGTGCTCTTCACGCGCACAGGGTGCACCGGCACAGATAACATTTTCACCGGGGTGCAGTGTTTGGGCCTTGGGGGCCTTCGTCAATGAGACTGTCTGTTTGGTAATTAGTGACGGACATCAATAGCCTTCTGAGCCATTGAGCCAGTCAGGTTTTCATTTTTTTCCCGCAAGGTTGCTGTGTTGCTGTTTCGGCGGTGCTTGTGTCTTTAAATGCCCTTTGTAATGTATAATTATACACAGTAGAAATAATGTTCCTTATAGTATGCATATAATATTCCTATGCATCTTAAACAGATGGAACTTAATCTTCAGAAGTTTTTATTAGGCATTATAAGGGTTTTATGCCATCTGTATACTTATTATGGGGAGTAGGTGGCAACACATTGGAAATTAGCCGGAGAACATTTTAAGCTGGATTTGAGGAAGCACTTCTTTACACAGGGAGTTGCTAAAGTATGGAAGAGTCATAGTGTTAGTCTAGTGCAAGCTAAAACCTTGGGTTCCTTTAAATCAGGGGTAGATAAGATTTTAAGAACTCTGAGCTACTAGTTAAGTTCTCCCCAAACGAGCTCGATGGGCCGAATGGCCTCCTCTCATTTGTATATTTCTTATGTTCTTAAATACGTTTAACTTAAATCATGATTGTGTTGTTATGAATTTGAGCTTTCTGTCTGTTGTAAGAGAAAGATAAATTATGTTTAAATCAGTATATATCATTATCACAGAATCAGGTTATTAAACTCCAAAATCACTTAGTTATCATAACTTTGTCACTGTCTTGTCATTTGCAGTTTTAGTCGGCTGGCATTTTTTTCGCGAACCAAAGATGGCAGACAGCTCCTGGAAGCTGCATGATAGCTGGCAGTATTACAACGGACGTTAGACTTTACGTATGTGCCTGCGTTTTTGTTTCTGGGTCTTTGTGTATTTGTTTTTGTCAACTGTAGCTCTTTGTGTAAAGTGTCTTGGTTGTGCTGATAAGACACTGACATGCAAACGTATAGCCATAAATTCAACAAACACATAAGTACAAAGAGTGGTTTTATTGCACCGACCACAGACTTGGACTGGCCTGCTTATTGTAGCGCCCTCTGCTGTTGTACAAAACCATTACACCAATGCACGGCTGGGACTGAACTCCATCTCCTTCCGTTCGTCTTCTAACCGCCTGTCCTGGTCAGGGTTGTGGGGGGAAATGTATTATAAATTCATTGAACTACATGTTTGTCATACCTGATTAATCCAGATCCAGAGCATTTGAGCAAATAAGCAGAACAACCATGTAAAAGAAGCAGATTTCGATCATCTATAGCTATTACAGTATATGTTTTAAACACCGTTACAAATACGTGAAAGTCACATACACAGTCATACAGGGTACGACATGCAGTGAAATGTAGCAATATGGAGTCCCAAATTGTAATATGTTACATCACCGATTGTTTTCAGTCCTTTTAACCGAGCCTGTGTCGCAATTATTAAAATGTACAGGTCTCCACTTAGTTCGTCACATATGACGTTGATTGTTTTAAGATTTACTTCGCTTCGTGTTTTAAAGTGAACTGACAGTTGAAAACGAAAACGAGTACTATACACCCACTCCTCGGTTAGCTACCATTTGCAAGTGCGGCTGTAATTGGAAAAAAAATCCGATCACGATCCAAAATCCGAGAGCGATCTTTGAAGCAAACGTTTTTTTTTTTTTAATATGCAGTTCACGAAGGATAAAAGAAATATAGAAGGCTGAAGTAAAGTCGTAAGCATGGTCACGGTTATGCCATGGTTACCGTGATTTTCACAAGGAGACATGATCGTTGGAATGGAACTCGGTCACTAACTGGGTGGTTGTACATATATCTGATTTTCCGTAAGGAGAATTACATGGCACAGGATAGCCAGAAGGGCCGGCCTGCATGGTGCCGACTGGAGGAGCATGCTAGTGACTGCAAAACAAGTCAGCAAAAAAAACTCACTAAGCAATTTAAGTACAAAAGAAAAGTTGTGAAAGACAGGACTGGATCCCAACACAAGTCAGAGGCAGCAAGTTCTGTGGCATTCTCTGTTACCCTCCTTTGGTACATAAGTGTCTGGGGGAAGGTGTGGTTTGGAAAAACCTTTGGTTGGAAAAACAGAG
The DNA here is from genome assembly GCA_026780845.1 of Petrocephalus sullivani. Lineage (NCBI taxonomy): Eukaryota > Metazoa > Chordata > Actinopteri > Osteoglossiformes > Mormyridae > Petrocephalus > Petrocephalus sullivani. The sequence goes on along the minus strand of JAODKM010000126.1, from coordinate 13,897,068 downwards.
ATCTGGGTAGAGATGAGAAGGTATGTGGCGGATGTCATGTGAGGCTGATTGTTTGGATCAGTCTGTAACCAGATTTACCTGTTAGGGAGTCTTATCTTATACCCTATTGTATTTTGGATTGGTACAAGCCCTTAGCAGTTCTGGGCGACCAGTCCTAATTAGTAAGTATGTATTATTTTGCAATGGTAAAGCAGACTAGAAAGTGGTGTGTGATACAAGATGTGTCACTTTGAATCAAGAGCCGCTCGCATATCAGTCATTTCCAGCAGAGTCAATGAAATTCAGACCAACAGAACCGCCCTCTTGGGTGTTCTGGAATCATGCCAGGTTAGTAAGTAACTGAGAAGTGCTTCTCCATTTCCAGACACTGAAAGAGCCATTCTAAAGAAATCCCATTTTCTCAGCGTGAATTACAATCAGTGGTATGCCAAACACCCTTTACATTTTAACATGTGGGTCATGGCCATCAATGGGAGGGGGTGAGTTTCACTTGCAATTTGTTACCCAAATTATAAAGCAGGCTTTTGTCCTCCCTTCTGATCCCAGACCACACACACACACGCACACACTCGCTCACACACAGACCGTAAAGCCTGATCCCACTCTGCTGCAGCATGCACTCACTTCTGTCAGGACGGCTGCCTTTTATTTTCATCCCTCTCTATTGTTCAGCTAAATCCTTCCCCAGTTCCGTAATCGAAGTCCCCATTCTGTCCGCCCACCTCCAGGTATGTGGTTTCATTCACCCACCCGAAGCAAGTCTAACAGCAGCTTGCAAGTTAGGAGCAGAATTGTGCTGAGTGTGTGAGAACACAGTAATGGCGCATCAGGGGATAAAACATGAGAACATGCTAACCAAGTGACGTAATAATTGCTAATATTGTATATTTATTAAGCGGGTGCTTTTATCCAAGGTAACATACATTTTTTTTTGAGAAAGCGGGCCCAGATGCTGCCTGGAGCAATAGAGGTTTAAGGGCTCAAAGGTGACATCACGCTGCAGACCCAAGAGTTTGAGATTGCAGCCTGCCAGGCGCAGTCTCCCAACCGAATGAGCCACACAACACCCTGAGCTGTGTATATCGGCCGATATCTTAAGGCAGAGGTGTAGTGACAGGACAAACAAGACAGGCAATAGCTTGCAGAGCCCATTGCAGTGACAAACCTCCGTTATTTGTGTATTCTGTTTTTCACAAAGATGAAAACAAAGGTCATGTGTTTATTAAATTCTCCCAGTTGATATTATACGTTTAGACTTAACACTAAAATAATAGTGATACATTTTATTGTATTTGGTGGGAGGGGGCCCCCATGGACGTTTTTGCTAAGGGCTCTCCGAGATCTTTGAATCACCTTTATCTGCACGTAGGCAACACATACGTAGCCAGCCTCACGTGCGTGACTCAGACGAGCAGTGTACTATGGAAAGATGACTTCTGAGTTTTTTCGCGATGAACAGAAGGAATTCAGGAAATCAAGCTAAGTGTTGGGCGAGTCTACTGCCCGGGGGTGAGCATTTGTAGCATTGAGAAATGCGCGGAAGATGATGGTTGCAGAGATCCTGATGTGTGTTTTCATGTAGGTGTGTAGCAGAGGTGGAAAGTTCAGGTTCAGAAAGTACAAATCCAGACCAAGATTTCGTTCCAACCGACCAGTTGCGTCCTCTGTAACTGTGACTCATTATGCTCAGCTGTTTGGTTGAAGCAAAATCATGGTCTGGATTTTTACTTTTTACATCTGAAATTTCCACCTCTGGTCTGTAGGAAGGAAGAATGTATGTCCCCAGTGGCCCAGAACAATTAAATACAATCCTGCAAAAGCAATATCAGTACATAGACAACTTTATGAACAGCATAACATTGCTTACTGTATCTTTTACACTATAGATCAATGACCGAATTTTATATACGACACAATGGTATTTTGCACCCTCTTTTTAAAGAAAGATAACAGATGCCAAACAGAAAATCCCTCGAGTACAGGGCACTGTAACACCTCTAGTGCCTGCCAGCACCACAGAGATTGTTGTGGAGACTCCCACGCTGAGCTGTGCACAGGATCTGTAGGAATATGTCTGATATTTAGTTGATGCCTTACGTTGAAGAACAACCGAATATCAAACATATCACACAGCTCCTGGCCAAGAAGGGGCCCATTCACCTGGTCCGTCCATCCAAGAATGATGGGCTACGGTGTCTTTCTGTCGGTCTAACTGAGTAATGGGAAGGAAATGGGATCAAAAGATTTAGGCCAGGTCAGGGAACAGAGCAAGAGGAAGGGAGGAGAGCAAGGTTAGGCTGAGAGATCTAGATGGAAGTGAAAAATAAGAGAGAAAACACAATGGGATAAATGCTAAAGTTTAAGGAAGCAATGGAACGATTGGAAAAAATACAACTTTAAAGCATTTAGAAGATTGTCTAGGCAGCAAAGAAGGAAATCTCGCTTAACGAGTTGTTCCAGTATGAAGGCACAGAGATGAGTGCCAGTTCAAACAGAGGGAACATGGGAACGCTCCATCTGACACAAACAGCGGATGTTCCGGATCCAAGGGCCTGTGCAAGGAGACAAACACAAGCTCTCGCACGTGAGGCCCACACTCACGTGGTTCGGCGACGGCCCAGAAGTCCTCGCCAGCGACTCCAGTGGTGGTTCTGCAGGAGCGTGGTCATGCCGGCTAAAGCCGCTGTCCGTTCATGACTTCTGGCACGGCCCAACACGTCGTAACTTAACAAGATGCGGTTCTCCTGAGCGCAGGCCAGGTCATGCTCGTCATGCGTGTGCATGAATATACTGAGCAGAGCTGCGTCCGTATGTGTATACAGTGTGGTAATGTATTGTTTCTGCCCACACAGCTGTCTGTGTACTGATATACTGACTTTGCTTAGAGCGTAATGCAGAGTGAAGTGTTTGTCTGTGTTTGGTGGTGTCGGCATGTGACACTCTGCGATGAGCTGTGTGAGTGCTGTCTGTCTGCATGTGTGTACAGCCCCATGTGGGACCGGATATATATAGCCCCAGCCTGTAGTGCGAAGTCCCCCCAACACGTGGACACTTTCCCTGCTTAATTAACAGCTTATTGATTGGTACGCCCTGTTGCTCTTTCTCCACTCATTAGCTGGATCAATACATTTGATTTCCATTTGGACAGGAGTTCACAGTCACACGCCATCGAACCATTCGCCTTTAAGCCAACATTTTTTTTTGTACATCCCAATTGTGATACCAACTGTGTTGATATACAGGCAATATTTGCTGGTTGCTGTGCCAAGCAGATTCACTGCATGCCCAGGTCAAAGGACATCTACAGGAAGTTAGTGTAAGTGTTTGTGATAATTCTATTCCATTCTATTCTGTCATGGATTGCACTCATAGTTTCAATAGTTGAAGGGGATCTAAAGGCAAAGTGATCCCTCATCACGATGAGGTCTTCAAGTGGTTCTGATGTTTGCATGTGTGTTGCCAAACCCATCGTTTTCAATGACACTGTCTTGTGTACAGAAATCATTTGACCATCCCACTGTAGGCTTTGTGGGATTGTAAAGTCAGTTTGAACACAAGTCCATCATCCATTCATTTCCTTCAATGCTAAAGACCCTCCAGCAACATGAATGCCACTCTAGATTTTATAATTCCTAAGAGGGTATTTGTTTTCACATCCTGCTGTATATAACAATAAGACAAACACTCTCAGAGAACCAAATTACAATGGAAACTTGTGTAGAACACTTAGCGTAGGATGTAGAACAACACTAGAGTTTACAATATTAGTTATTTTAGTTGTCCTGGTGTGGAAGTAAAAAAATCTCGCTTGTTATTATTTCTCTAAGTTCTGATCAGCACCAAGTTTGAAGCAAATTTACTTGACACGATTTGAGTAAGATAAAATTTCGTTATTAAAGCAGGGCGCACCCGGGGTTAACAGCAAAGTGACAGAATATTCTCGTCTTTAAGAAGTGATCCCCCTGAACAGAGGAAAAAGCTAAATTCTTATATCTTTTTGTAAACTCCCCCCCCCCACTGGGGAATATTCTACCCTATTGGTTAAAATGAAAAGTGTGATGGCCTCAGAAGTGGTGATCTCATACACCCCCGCGGTCCCCTAGGCCCAGGGACAGGCCCAGGGACAGACAGCTACTCGCCATCAGTTACATTTACGTATTTCCATTTAATCTATCCCATTCAATTATTGCACATAAACATATGCCTGTTCTCTATTTGATATTTCTGGCTTCTCTCCCATTATCTTCCTCTGCCACATTCAGCAGCCGATGTAAGTCACCGTGTTCCCTCAGCACAGCAGAGGAGGCTCTGATTATCTTCACGAACAGGCAAACAAGCAGTTTCAGCTTCCAGTTTCAGGGTCAGCACATAACCTAAACATACACATTCTTCTTTCCCTAAGGCCTAAGACATTGACAGCAATCCCAGGATGCACCATTCCCCAGCCCTACTGGAATTTCTCTTCCACATTACCCCCTTTTGAATAGGCATAACCCCGCGATGTTCACAACATGTCGAGCTCAGCATCTCCCTCCCCCACTGTCCGCTCAGAGCAGCCATGTCCACAGTCGAATCCATTGAAGGAGGAGAGGGAAAGTTGATCCGGTGTCACGATGTCGGCCTTAGGGCTTGCCGGCTTGGCGGTGTGGCAGTGAACAGCCATGGTGGGATCACAGGCTCCTCAGGAGGTGGACGCAGGAGCATGACAGCCTTAACCTTTGGGGTGAGAAGAGCTTAAATAGCAACGCGATTAGTATAAGAAAAGTAAGTAAAGTAAACGTATAAGTAAATAAGTAAAGTGCAATTTGGATGGCTCTGGGTCCCCACTGCTTTGTGGAAGTCGCCAGCTGTCCCAAACCTGGGTCCATACGTCACCTAGAACACGCCGTAACCCTGCAAGATAAGCCAGCTAATCTCCATCCACAGTTTCCAAAGTCACCTGCTAGGGTACGGAAAGCACTCTCATAGGCCGACCCATCACTCCTTAGGGACCACAGCCATCTGTCGGGGTGCAAATGGCCCTTGAGGACAGGGGGTCACAGAGGGTTCTGTTGGGACACTCTTTCCTGTGTTATATTCTATACAAACAGCGCAGTTTCTGCAGAATCAGGCTGCTCCATTGGTGAATCCTGGTGAATGGCATACATGGGTGACCACAGCCACCGTCCTGTCTCTGGACACATGATCGAGGCCATGAGCAGCTTTGGCCATTCCTGGAGAAGCAGACCTGGTGAGAAAGAGTCGGTCTTCCACACCCCCTCTGCATCACATCTTGCCCCATCCTGTTTCCATCCACAGAGCTCCTCCTCTGTCACACCTGTCTGACTCAAAAGGAAGTTATTTTCAGGACAAAGCACCGTGATCATGACACCCCCCAAAGGCGTATCTTGAGTTTACACAGTCACTTTCTGTCCTTCTGATAGCCTGCAGACCTGCTGCAAAGTAAGCAGTTCAGCCGCCTGAGCAGACCAGTTTCTCAAGCACCACTGCGTAGGAGGTGGCGGGTGATCCATTCGCGAACACCTGTCGCATCATGATTGCGTGGACTGCATGGGGAACTCGGATGTAGTCTGAGCTTGCCATCGCTGCCTCAGCTGCAGCAGCTACAGCCCCTAGACAGGGTGGCAGCACTCAGGGGCCTGAGTCTAGTAAGCGACAGGTTGGCACCTTCCCCCATGATACTGGGTCAGCACAGAGGTCATGAAGCCTCTCTTTTCATCCAGATATTGTGCAAATGGTTTTTTTCAGTACGGAATCCCTAATGCTGGGGCTGACATTAGGGTCTGTTTCAAACCATCAAGGCATCCCCTGTCTCAGGCGTCCAAGTGTGTTTGTCAGTCCCAGTGTATTTGTCAAATCTACTAAGGCTGAGATCTCTGTGCATCTTGGATCAAGGGCCTACAACAGCCAATCACGTCCTGGACTGAAAGCAATTGCCGTTTTGTCTCTGGTTTAGGCATATCTCATACGGAAGCCACTTGTTTTGGTCCTAGATACCATCCATTACTTGTTAACACATGTCCCAGGTACTTTACACTCTGTGAAAAGTAGTAGTAGTATATTTTTTGTGGCTCTGAGCCCATTTTCCGCCAAGAACACTAACAGAGCTCTGGTGTCCTGTTTACAGGACTCTCAGGTTCGGGAACACAGAAGGAGATCATCCACACACTGCACAAGCACACTACCTCCTTCAGGCCGGAACCCTTCTAGGTTCCTGGCCACCTCCTGTCCATACATACTGGGTGCCTCCATACAACCCTGCAGCATCACTGTCCAGGTCCATCTCTTCCCCAGGAATTTGAAAGCAAACCAGTACTGGGAGTCTGGATGTACAGTAGTGGAGAAAAAATGCATCAGCCAGGTCAACAACTAGGAACCACCTAGCCTCAGCTGGGATAGAGACCAGTATTGTCACTGGGTTGGGCACATTAGAAAGGATGGGGCTTGGGGGTGTATGGCTGCATTAACACCCCATAGGTCCTGCACAAACCTCCAAGTGCCATTTGCCTTCTTTAGGCAGGATGGGAGAATTGGCAGAGTAGTAAGTGATCTCCTTAATAGCCCCATTTTTTACCATATCTGCTTGGATTTCTCCTCCTCAGCTTCTCTAAATAAAGGGTACTGGGCTCGATGGGGTCGGAAGTCAGACTTAGGGTGGACTACCAGAGGTTCAGCAGAGACTACCCTCCCAAAATCATTCTTACCTTTGCCCACAAGCAATCAGGCACCTCGGCCCCCCAGGAGGAAAATACCTTCTGCCCCCCCGGGAGCGTATCAGCCTCCTGACGCCTGACCTCTACAGTCTGACAAACCATTTTTTTCTAAACTTTTCCATCTGTGCTTACCCATTGATTTTCCCCAAAATAGCATACCTTTACATGACACACTGATCCCTGCTGCAGTTCTTAAGGATGTCAATATTTAGTTAATATTGATACTAATACTTTAATTCACACCCAGTTTGTGTGGTTTGCATGTTCTCTTCCATGTTTTTCCAGGCATTCCATCAGTCCAAAATGATAAAATGATGACATTAGCATCGTAATTGGTGACTCTAATGCAAACTATACATGTTCAACTGGATACCAAAATATGACCAGGTAAGGAGGTTCAGCTTGTTTAGTTCGGGTCCCATGAGATCTGCTGCACATGACCTTACTAGCTTAGGACTGTCGTCATAATGAGGTAGGAAACAGTTATCATCAAAATGGTTTTTGAAGTCTGAAGTCTGGCAGGGTCAATGTCATTGACCTGAGGGGTTAGGGTTAGGACCAGGATGCCCAAAGAAATCAGGGAAGAGGGTTGCCATGCCAACATCATAAAGACATTGCACAATGTTACCAACTGCATCAGCTATTGTACACTACGCCAAAGTCATTGTTTAAAGACGGAAACCAAGGGGGCATTTTGGCTGTCTAAAGGCAGACTATTCCACAAGGTGGGGACTTGATAGCCGAAGTCTCTGCGAGCAACAGAGTAATCAATGGAGAGAGTGGTTGGGCTCGTAGACATTCAGAGAGTCAGGTACTGTACAGTAAATATGGTGACACTTGCCCAAGCAGCGCCTTATAAGCGATGTACTGTATGCAGGAGCCAGTGGTGGGGAATGACCAAATGATTTTAAATGGTTTTAGATGTGGCACTGTTGTCAGTGTTGCTCTTGCTGGTTTCAGCATTTCAGGGCAGCCTGAAATTTGTTGTATGATAAACAAAATTATCCAGGCAGTGGCAGGTCTGGAAGCAAAGTAGAATGGGCAACAGTGGCGACCTGGATGGATTCTCTGGATGCAAAACTCATTTACAGTACCTCACTTGCATTGATTCTGGACAGAAAAGGCAGTGTTACCTGATGCTAAATAGGGGCACCAGATAAAATAGCCACTGAATATATGTCAGAATTGTGTCCCGTTAGACCTTTACATTTGTGCATAAAATCTCTTGCACGTGATATTTTACAGAAATGGACATCCTGGATAGCAAAATCAATAATGTAACTGAAGGCAAAATGTATTTGAAACCTCTGTGTGTAATTTCAAACTGTCATTGGCTGTGCGAGGTGTAGCATAACATAAAGCCCCAGTCTGGGATGCTGCTCCTGGACTTTCCTTATTATCCTGTTCCAGATAAGCTTGTAAAACAGGTATTGTTTGTCCCGAAGACTGCAGTTCTAAATAAATGTTTTAAAGGAATGTTTTATGGCAGCTGGAGGCCTTGCAGGGTGCTAATCAGATATCACTGATGCAACATTACTATGATGCAGCATTACTATGGTATGTGAACAACAGATACTGGTTCCTAAGGTTTCTCCTAGGAGTTCTTTTTCATGTAGACCTTCTTCAGGTACTGGGGTACCGTAAATCCTACAATTTTTCCGGCTAAGCAAGAAATCCGGCTTCGTGAAGCAGGCTCCTGCTGTTTGGTTTCGTACTGTGTCACCATGCTCTGTCCTTCTCGGCCATCATTATCATAGTAGTGACCTTCTGGAATCATCTGGGGTGGAAACAAAGCACACTACTTTTTGCAGTAATTGTAAGCCTGGGGGTAGGGCAGTCATCTGTCTAGTGGGACGGGCCATGGGGGGGTGAGGGAGGGGGACAGTATCAGACGACATCATCTTAGGGTGACTGGGCAAAACATGACTGCTCTTTTCATCTTTAAATAAGTTAAAATTAATTTATTAAATTCGTTTTACGAGTCAAAAACAATGACAGGAAAAGTATTAGCTCAGATAGTATTTTGTGCATATTTTATTTATACATACTCCTCGACTAAAACAATAATTTGACTCAACAATACAAATTCAGTAGTTATCAAACTTGATCTGCTCCTGGGCTAACAATATGCTGCTGTGTTTTTTCAAGTCAATGTAAAATGTTTTTTTGTATAATACTGTATTCCTAATGACAGGATAGATTTATATTCAGCTATTTACTTTCAAATACTGGTATTTTATTTGAGTAAATATTTATTTGCTTATTCTGTTAGTTATTTATTTACTTATTAGTAATATCAAAATCATATTAGACTAATGGTATTTTCACATAACGATGGGTTCATCGGAAGGTAGCCCCATCGTAAGTCGAGGAGCACCTATACTTAGCGTTCATGGGTAAGTACAGAATACAGCAATTGGCTCAGTTAAGCAAATATGTAGGAACTTTAGAATTATGTGATGAATACTTTGATTGGATAAAGCTGTGAAAATCTCTCTGTGTGCGGCATCCAACTAGCCAGTTTATTAACAGGGTTGTTTCTGGGACAGCGCAGCCTGTGTCCCTGACCCAGTGGAGTGAAAGTGATGGCCGGAGACAGGGAAAGCACAGCGCTAGTGAACGGTCAATATGGTCGAAAGCACAACTGGCTGCACTGGTCTGATGGACCCTAAGGGGGACGTGAGGGGCTATGGAATGGAGTCACAGTCAAGGTTAACGAGTGAAGACTGAGATAATTCAATATCAGAGACTTTTAATTGTGCAGTATGGTAAGCATGCACAACTAATAATGCAGTTTAACAGAGGGCAATGTGACGTCTGCATGCACAAATGTGGCTCTACCTATTCAGGGGCCCTAGGCAAAGCTCTGCTTGGGAGCCCCTCTACAAGGAAACTGATGATCATTTCACTTCCTCCACAATGCTGCCTATTCTGCCCTTAGCAACAGCCCACTTTGTGTGTTGGTTACGGTTAGAAACATCAGGCACATATTACAGTGTCTGAGTAGTAACTTAAAGAAATGCCACTTAGCGATGATATTTCTTAATGGGCTACTGTTTAGCTAAACAAATAGTGGAACGCCTGCACTACACAAGGCAGGATCTCCTTCATCTTGAACTCCCAGAACCAAACCCTTCAGCCCCTTTTATACTCCCTAACTGATTACTGGGCCAGACCTCCACAAGTACATAGCAGACACTGGAGGATCACAGAGATTGACATGTCCAGCAACCCCCTGCCAACACTGCAATTGCACGGTTGAGAGTCACATTATAATACGTTAGAGAGTCTGGCAAGATATAATTCTTTGTTAAAATGATGCACAAAAAATATTCAATATAAAAGTAAAAAATATTCACATCATGTAGTGTGAAAATGCTTTTTAATGTATTTAAACGAACGGGATACAAACAAACTTTTTGGTTTAACCACCAAGGACAGCGAAGCCCTCGGTTTGGGCTTCAGTGTTCGGAAGCTGCTGTGCCTGGGTGACCCAGTGACGCTGCGGCATCCGCTCCCCCAGGAACCGGACTGCAGAATGGTGACCAATGGCTGTGGAGGAGAAGGTGAAAGGTGCGAACGATTCAGCGCGTGTGTGTGTGTGTGTGTGTGTGTGAGTCTTTGGCTCATTCACCAGTTCAAAGACCACGGTGTCTACACATGTGACAAGTGGTGGGTGGCTCACTGCGACCGGAGCAACACTAACCCATCTTACCTGTAACTCGACGGGGGCCACAGTTCTATTTCGGCACAGCGGCAGGCTGCACAACCCCACACAGTTGTCTTAAAAGCAACAGAGTTAAAACGTATTACCATACAAGAATGCCAATGATTATTATATATGCATTATGTAGGGACTGTGAGTATTATGAGTATTCTGGACACAGTCATTTTTTAAGAGTTTTTTTTTTCAGATTGATCCAGGAAATGTTGTGGTCAGTTTGTTTGTGTGCTGAAAAATTAAGTATAACAATTATCTCAGTCAGCTCTTTGCCATTCCATGCAATGACAGTTTACATGCTCCTTCAGTTAACCTGAAAATATAGTTCCTGTTTAGTAGGTAACCTACTACAGTCATAAAGCCTTTTATACAATATATGGTTCAGACTACATGTATCCAGATGCTTACTGGGCCTCTGTTGACGTCATGTTCACGAACTTGCACACACTGCTCTTCTCTGCTAGCTGTTTTTTAAGGGCTGTTATTTCCAGTGTCCATGTTGCTTTATCCTTGTTGAAATCGTCTGCACAGAGAAGGTGGTACAGTGGGTTTCAGGACACAGTATTACTCTCACACATGCGTGATTCCAGAACCTATTCAGGGAGGCTTCAGCAACCCTATTTCTTGTTTTGCCCCCCCCCCCCCACACACACACATTATGGAAAAGGATGTTTCTAAATCCATGTAGAGATTTGTGCCATATTTTAATATTTTTGACTCTATAGTCAGGGACCTACCCCTCACCGCCACCCACCTCAGCAAATTTTGTCATCAGGGATCCAGAGCGGGGTCTATACTGCCAATAGCTTGCAAATCTAATTGGACTGAAACTGAGTACTGTTTCCAATAGAGATGTGCTACGCCGTCTTGGCTGCTGATTTAGTAGGCAGAAGGGGCCCTTCAGAAGTTCCGGATTGTAATTTTGATAAAATCATCAATTAAACAATCAACTGAAATGTAAACGTATATGATCTTGACGTCAGTGTATGTTTGAAATTAAAAAATAATTTAAAAATGAATGAACCTCACAAATCTAAAAACAACTCTCATTAGATGGTGCCGTTTGTATTTGAAAGCTAACACTAGGTGGCGCCCTTCGCATCACAGGTAGTTGCCAATCGTACAATTGCAGTGATAGGTGTAGTGGGCCGGGCCGGGGTGAGAGCGTCCCTCACAAATACACTGCAGCCTTAAGTGAAAGTCACGGAGATAATGATATCTGTGTCACCTTCAGTACTCTTCCTTTGGTTTTCACCGGATGTGATATCGTCATCCATTTGTTTCTGCACATGACAAAAAAGAATCCATGAAATGCACAGCACTGAGGAAAACGACGAACAAGTCTGCGACTCGCCTTCACTCTTAACTGACATTACATTCCCTCTTGTATGCTGTATTCCCAATGTCCCTGACCAGAATTTGAGAGAAGGATTGGGTGGAGGTGTACTGAAGCTTGCAGACATACAGAAGCGCAGGATTATGGGCTAACCTAATGCTTCATGCGGTAGATGAAATGTAGATTACTACCCACGAAAACCTTCCGAGGATGCCTGTTTTAAGCAGAAGTCCCCTGGCCCACAATCTGCGCCTCACCTCCTCTTCCTGACAGGTCTCCAGCTGATCTTTCTTACGACTTCTCGCATTCTGATTGCTTTCCAGCTCGGTACTCAGACTGTCCACCTGCTTGATGGTTGTCTCCAGCTCATCCTGTAGCACGGCGATGTCTGACGTCCGCTCGTTCATTTCAGCCTTGAATATCTGTTGCTTGTCCTCCATGTTGGTGAAGGTCTGAAAAATCTGTATCTTCTCATCCTGCTTGGCAATTAGTAAGTAAAGCGTGGCCACTATTCCGAAGATCGCGATGCAATTCAACACTACTATCAGCTTCATTGTGACCTGGATGGGAAGACAGATGTCCCTGAAATCTTACTTCCCGAATACCTGAGGTTTTTTTTCAGTTGAGTGTTTTATCTATATTGTTATACTTTTAGTATATCTGCCGGGACTGCTTCTCTACTGTTGCAGGAAGTCGTGAGAATAGCTTGAGGAGACTGAGAGAATGAAAGCAGACAGTGAGACCTTGTGCTGGCTCAGCCTACCTGCGGCAGCCCACGCCCTCCGCCACGTTCAGTAAGCGCACCGGTATGCAAAGCAAACACAAGAATTAAACCAAAATTATCCACGTTTCGGACGCGGGGAGTCATTGTTATAAGTTTTTCGATCTGGAAAAATAACGGGAAGGACTGCGGAGTGAAAACGAAACGACGTGTTTAAACTTTGGGAGTCAAATAAGTAAGTTTACGGCTTTAAATAATTTTCTTGTAATATCGCTGCAGAAGTGGTTTGGTAAAGCGTGCAGGTTCTTCACATTGTTAATGGGATGTATAAAACCCACCAGAAATGACCCAGTATAAAGTGTTGTAGCAAAAATACCAATATGTTTTAGCAGTTTACGCAAATTAATTTCTGAACCACTATTTTATATATATATATATATATATATATATATATATATATATGTTGGTGTGTGTGTGTGTGTGTAAAG
>JAODKM010000126.1:13868431-13879732 GCA_026780845.1 Petrocephalus sullivani | reverse complement strand
ATGCTCAACTGATTGGTTGAAACAAAATCCTGGTCTGGATTTTTACTTTCTGGACCTGAAATTGACACCTCTGACCATAAGTCACCACACAAAATACAAGACTTTTGACATTAGTTTTATAATTTAATTCACAGAATTTTATACAACTGAGTTTTCACAGTCGGGAACCAGGGAAATGTCCCCACAAGTTATAAAATAAGATTTTTCTTTGGTCCCTATAATGTAATAATTACACGACCAGACATGTATACACACACACACAAAATAACAATGCCCACATGCATGACAGTCATCCTTACAGGTCATATTATCTAACAGTTTATTTGCTGTATTTGAGATTTATATTTGAATTTGCTATCTGAGAAGTGTTTCTCTAGACTGTCTCCTGAGCCAGTGCTGTGTATAACAAAACAGAAAACTCAAGGTGGGCAATGAAGATCAGATGAATAAACATTTCTTGCTCTTACATTTCGCCATACATACATAGTGTCTATGTATATTTTCTTCAGAAAAAAAATCAGGAGACTTGAGGAAAAGTATGTATTCGTCGGGGGAGTGATCCATAATATTTAAAGGTTATCAGGCTGTACAGACTTTAATTTTGTGAAATATCAGACATCAAAAACATATTAAATGATTTATGCTCTATTCTTGAGAAAGAATAGAGCTTAAAGGACCTGTGCTGTGCAGGTACCTGAATGCCACTGTAACTGGCCTATCACTGAGGCATCACACATCTACCTGAATCGTTATCAGATTGATTGCATTGCTAAACCAATCTGCGACTGCTCTCGTTAACGTCACGCCCGTGATAATGGACTTTCGTAAGACTCGCCCTGGGTGGGGAGCAATGCAGAACAGATATGTGAGGACTGTATCTGGTGAACAGCGAGAGGGGATTTGCCAGAAGTGGTGGGGGTGGTGGTAGGGATAGGTGAAGAGCAAAGATGGCCAAAGATGGAAATGCAACAGGAGAATGTCAGTTCCCAGGAGGAGTTACATTTGAGTGTGGTGTCAGTCATTGCTGTCGGGGCACATTTTCTCGGAAGGAGACTGAAGCACACTCAGTCTTATGCAATAATGCCAACCTGGTTTATTACCAGAGAATTAGAAGAGTTCTTACATGAATGTAGACTGAATATGATAAACTTCAATGTATCCGCTTTTTTATACTATTTTTGTTTCATTTTTAGTCTTGTAAATGAAGAATAAAAACTGGAGACTGGCATTGTAGTAAAATGGATTTCTTTTTTAATCAGTCACATCATTTTCATAACGAACATAGATTGTTCAGTTATACCGTGTATACAGTGTATTCTTTACCTACAACTGATAACACACAAAAATTGTTTCTGCACCTCCAGTATCCCAATGCCTTTGAAACCAGAACTGGAGTATAGTTCCCAGAGCCCATTCCAGAAACATTGCAGTCTTTGTGAGCAATGCTGTTTGTCAACAAGAATCTCATTACTAAATCTGAAACTAGTTTTACAAGACAGTACCAAAGTCATGATTTGTCAAACTATTCAGAATGTGAATTTCATAATTTCAGTCAAATTAGAAATTACTGACCCATTGATATCGACTGTCCCTTCAATAAGCATTGTTTTAATCCTAATATAGATTCCATGCACCAATCACCAATGAGTTGTCCAGGGCGGGGTTGGTGGTGCTTTCCTGATGGTGGGAAATCATGAGGATACAGGCATATTCTTACCAATGCGTTCTACACACTTTGTGACCTTGCAACACGGACAGACTGGTGTTAGTGGACTGGTTGTTTTTTTATGGCGCCATCAGGTTTGTTAGGTCCAAGCACATAATCTTCTGGAAAAACACCCGAACGTGGCCTTGGCTTTGGAAGTTAGAAACATCTTATCTTTGTGGAGGGCCCCAGACGGGTTTAGACACTGAAATGATCCCATTCACATTTCCCAGATCCACGGACACTCTTCTTATTACTTTCTGTGGCTTCATACTCCTATTGTTTTATCTATTATACTTTAGAGTTAATCACTACAGAACTCAACCATCTCCAGAGTTGGTCATTTTTAGCAAAATCCGACAACTGGTGTTTCTGCCTGGTCGCCATAAATTAGTCTTAAAAGTTATGAGGCACTTGATACAAACAAATCACGTCCTTTTTTGATCTGACTGCTGGTAAAACTGAAGAACTAAATATTTCCAAACTGTTAGACAGTTTCTTTGCAGCTTCATCTCACCAAATCACATCCTTTTAACATCTGCATAAGAAGTGGTGTTTGTTCATTTTATTGGAAGTAAAACGCTTTCCCCATTTCTTTGAGTTCCACTGTGTGCTGCTGCCGCTCCTGTTCCAAAAGACTCTGTAATGCGGCCCGTCGCACCTGTCGGGGTGACATTTGCTTGGTAGATACACAGCAGGACCTCAGGAAGAATCAGTGCTTAGCACCAACAGAACTCTGGTTACTGCTCCGGTCCGGGTTCCATATGAGAGCACAGCTCACACTTTCCGAATCCACACAATTAATTAATTTAGGTTCATTTAAATCCATTAAAACTCCTAGGTCCAATTGTTCAATAAGTAATATAATCTGATTTTGGCTAATGGATTTGATCAAATCTGGGTTGTTTAAAAAAATTATAAAAAATTCTGAAATCAAATTAGGTCACGTAATCCAGTCTTACTTTTGTGCTGGATCAAACCTTGAGCATGTGTAGTTCCAAATTTAATAGTAGGTTTGGGATAGATCCAAAAATAATCAGGATTATCCTCATCCCTGCAGATGGGTGCATTCCAGGACGATTTCACGAACAAAATATAATACAATATTTGTATTATATAATATATATGTTCATTTATATTTTGCACTTGAATTATTACAGTGATAAAGTAGACGTGAGACTAGTAAAAAAGTCCATGTTGCTTTGAATTGTTGCTTTTTTGGTGTAAAAGTAAGATGGAGTATCTGATCCTGTATAGTAAAACATGGGATTTCCCAATCAAGGTCATTCTGATCCAGATTAGACTTTTTGAAGGCCTGGGCCCTGGTTAACAAGGTAAGCAGAAGAGTAATAAAATTTAAGAAACTGTAATAATTTTATGATCATTACATAACTATATCAAACTTGTAAAGAACTTAAGACCGGTAAATGGATTTGTATTGATACTTCTTGTGTTTAAAATGTGTGAGTGCCGCAGAACTGAAGCTACACTACACTGTCCGGCCAAGAAAAAAGTTGCACACTTTAATATTTCGTTGGACCACCCTTAGCTTTGATTATGGTGCACATTGGTCCATGCATTGTTTCCATGTGCTTATGCAACATCGCAACACTTCCCATCCAGATTTGTACTAATTTTTCACTGAGATCTTGTATTGCTGATAGGTGAGTTAAAACACTCCATAAAGTCTTCTTCAGCACATCTCAAAGACTTTCAATGGGGTTCAAAATGATTCCTCATGCTCCCTGAACCACTCTTCAACCATTGGAGCCTGATGAATCTTGGTATTCTCATCCTGTAATACGCCCATGCCATTAGGAAAGAAGTAATCCATTGATGGGATAACCTGGCCATTCAGGAGATTCAGGTACTCAGCTGACTGAGTACCTGAATATACTACTGCATACTGAGCAGTAATAATGAGCTGTAATAATGATCCAGTCATTGGCTTTTAAGTATTTGCTGATTGAAATTATAATGGCGACCTTATTTTTGGCCGGGCAGTGTATATTGCGTGGTAGGCCATGTAAAATCACAGAGCAGGGACAGCACATGCTGAGGTGCACAGTGTGCAGAAGTCGCCAACTTTCTGCAGAGTCAATAGCCACAGACCTCCAGATTGGCTTTTACTGGCTAATATGGACTTTAGAGCAATCGAGAAGTGTCCTCTGGAGTGATTATTCATGCTTCTCTGTCTGACAATCTGATGGATGAGTTTGGGTTTGGCAGTTGCCAGGAGAACCATACTTGCCTGACTGCATTGTGCCAAGTGTATAGTTTGACGGAGGGGGGATTATGGTGTGGAGTTGTTTTTCAGGTGTTGGACATGGCCACTTAGTTCCAGTGAAAGGAACTGTTAATGCTTCAGCATATGAAGGCTTTTTGGACAATTTCATGCTCCCAACTTTGTGGAAACAGTTTGGTGATGGCCCCTTCCAGTTCCAATATGACTGTACACCAGTGCACAAAGCAAGGTCTATAAAGACATGGATGAGGAAGTTTGGTGCGGAGGAACTTTACTGGCCCTGACCTCAACGTGATAGAACACCTTTGGGACGAATTAAAGTGGAGACTGAGCCAGGCCTTCTCGTCGAAGATCAGTGCCTGATCTCACAAAGGCTGTCCTGGATGAATGGTCAAAAATTCCCATAAACACTTATAATAAATAATAAACCTTATGGAAAGCCTTCCCAGAAGAGCTGAAGCTGTTATACCTGCAAAGGGTGGGCAGACTCCATATTAAAGCCTACGTATTAAGAGTGGGATGTCATTAAAGTTCATGTGTGTGTAAAGGCAGGTGTCCCATACTTTTGGCAATATATAGTGTGTACCTACATTATGTAGCAAATACAAATAATCACCCCACAATCAAGACGAAACAGGCTAAATTAGCACAATGGTGTGTTTTAGCAGCATGAGGAGAACTTAAAATACCAAATACGAACAAACGATATTATGTATAATAAATCAATCAAAAACTGACTTGAACACAAAATAAATAAAAATCACAAATGTCTAGAGTAACAACACTCAGTTGATACACAGTGTTCTTTCATTCATACCTGCCTCGTAATTCCCCAAAACTTCGCTTACCATCTCTCACAGGGAATTCGTCGAATATCGAGTTTTAACTTTACCTTGGTTACACCGGACTATTCTGGAGGACTGTCATCTATGTGGTCATTAGGGGGCGACATCGACTCGTATTATAATAACAGCGGCTCTCCATTTCGTTTTTTCCTCACCATGGTAAGTGCTCTGCGACCCAGCTCAGCCTCCCTTTGCAGGATCATCTGCTTGTGTCTCTGGCGCCGGGCCGAAACAGCCTGAGTTGAGCACTCGAACGCAGCCCTCTGCATTATTCTGTTTATGCTACACAGGAGGAAGGGCCATTCAGAACGGTGATGGTTGTGTAATTAAATTAGATTAGATTCAACTTTATTGCCATTACGCATGTATAAATACAAGGCAATATAATAGTAATGTGGAATAAACTGTGCGTTGCCATGGAAACCATATAGCGAATTAGCTGAGAGCAATAATGCTTTCAGTACTGAAGAAATATATAAAAAACATATGATATATAGGCCAAAGATATACGGCTTGCACAAGGACGGTAAGTTATATTGTTAATCAATGATATCTATGCCAAACTTTATAAATTAGGAGCATAAAACAGGAAAATGACCTACCTGGTCATTTCTTCTATTCTGTCCTTCAGCTCCATTTCCTTCTAGGAAATTAGAAATACTAGAGCTAAAGGTCATCAATCGTTAAAAGTTAGAAAGTCATATTACCAAATGACCTGAAATTTTGCTACGTGTGTGCTAATAAATAAAATTAAATAATATACATTTTAATATACGTAACAGATTTAATAACGTATAGTAATGTATGTCTATGCACTATGTCCTTAATTGCTGCTGTCTGCACACGAATTTCCACCTGCGATCAATACAGTTAATTTTAACATAGGTAAGGTGAGCTGTCTAGTATAAGAGTAAGTCACCCGACGTAGGTTAGCACCTTTATTCGTTCCTTCTCTCTCTGAACGGGGGAGTTTTTCGTCTGGCGTTCATTACGAAACTGACTCATTGTAGCTGCTTTGTAGCTCAGTCAAGAGAAATAGAGGAAAAAAAACACTAACTAAAGCAGCATGACCATAATAGCAATGTGGAATAAACAGTGCGTTGCCATGGAAACCATATAGCGAATCAGCTGAGAGCGAAGTAATCAAAAAGCGAGCCGGGATTCAAACGCACAACCGCAGGGACGTGAAACCGCGGCCCGCCCCACCGAAGCAGCCTATCCGGGGGAAGTTTGTAGAGGCTTTTTCGGTGTCAGAAAAAGTCCGCCAATCGAAGTAAAGGACTAGTACCACGTGACCAAAGTCGCTGGCGTCTCCATTTACAGGAAGTGGTCATTAAGGTTACGTGCCGTACTGCAACTGAAAGTCATGTACCGGCGAAAGGAAGGCTAGAGCGGGGAATGGATTACCGCACGTTTCGTTGTTATGTATAATATATCTACACAAAGATTAACGGGAGTGACATTTTCAAATAAAATGTATTCTGTCAGCATTTGGCCATTCAGTTATCCCTGATTTTGGGGTTTTGCTAGGTCATGTAAACCTAAGCGGTACGGGATGGTAAGCTGACAGGGTTGTCATCTGATTGAGAACCGTATTTATAGCACGTCTTCGTATTTGTACTTAAACCGTGTTAAAATTAGGGGATCCCAGTCTTTACGTAAGCGGCGTATTTCATACTAAAACTTCCGCTAAACTTCTTTTAGATATTTATATAGCATAGTATATAATTGAAAAGACTAATTTTAGTTCATAAAGGTAGCGATCTACGATCAAAGCGAGTATATTTCCCGGCCGTCATGCTACGGCACGGTTTGCAGGTGGCTAGAGCACTTTGCCGGTCGGTTAGACACACTGTCCCCGCTAGTTCCCTCAGGAGCACGATCCTGCGGCTGATTCCCAGAACCGCTCTGCTTCCTGGGCTCAGCTCTCGCCCTGTGTCGGTAAGACGTGTTTTTTTTTCGTATAGATGCAGTCAGTATCAAACTGAAAGAGAAGTCTGCATAGTAAGCGCTAATTAGTTCTTCCACGCGGCTTTTCCCGAAAGTTCTGCTTATTCACGTAATATTCTCGCTCTCCACTAGGTGTCGGGATGGCCATCTCTGTCTCCTCCACCCCGGGACTACAGCCTCCCCAACCCTTCCTGGAGCACGGAAATGCGGAGGCTGTATGACCATTACAGCAGCCTGTGCGAGGAAGAGATGGAGGATGGTGAGAAGAAGCAGGGAGCGTGGAGGAGACTCCCCAGCTATAATCGCACACTCAAATATGCTGCAGGTGTGAATCATAAATAACTTAAAGTACTTCCCTGGTCTCTTTTAGATATCGTAAAATATAGAAGAATGTGTCTTCTTGTGCATCTATTTCTCATTGTTGTTATGTGTCATTGTTGGACATATTGTGTCTCTGGGTTGTAATTCAGGGGGCCAGTGTCTCACTAAGATGCTAAAGGGGAAGGCCCGGCTCTTCACCAGGAACATCAGAGAGGAGGGAGCAGCCTTCGAGTATGTCGTCTTTATGAACAAGTCGGAAAAACGCTGCGTGTGCGTCTTCCAAGCCGGCCATCTCTTGGAGGGCCCCCCCGGGTAAGAGCCCGTCCGCTGACATGATCTGCATGCACATCATTTAGATTAAATGAAACGGCAAGTCGTAAGGGTCAGGGGTCCCATTTATTTCTTATTTCCAGTCACTGGCTCTGAATGGACACCGTGCAGTTGTTAAGAAATGCGTATAAAAACACGTAACATGAAAGCTATATTTTGTGCATTGTCCCCCGTAGTTTAATGCCTAAAGCACACTTCACTGGACATGTCTGTATCGTTTAGGTTTATATTTATATTTTGTATTTTAAACGGACACAGTATGGTTATTATTAGTAACACAAAACTATTTAAAGAAAATATAACCCCCCCCCCATCCTCACACAAATCTTAAATCAAACTACACTTGTAATATTTCATCAGCTCTGTCTTGCACCGCAACTGTTGAAATGTAAATATATTAATGATGGAGATGGCTGGTGCATTTTTTTTGTCACACCATTTTCACCATTTGTGCGTACGTGTATTTTTAGTGTGAGTCCTATGCACTGTTTTATAAATGAGACCCCAGAAACATATCAGCATATGCCTCTTGATTTTGCATGACCCTGCGTGTTGATGGACAGGCTCTTTAACACTGCAATGCACCCACAGGAATGTCCACGGTGGTGCGATAGCCACCATCATCGATACTGCGTTGGGTACCCTCGCTGGATACCTCTCTGGAATAGTCATGACAGCCAACCTCAATATCAACTACCGCAGGTATGTAGACAAATCAGCTGCCAGCCTTATTCACCCGGAAAGAGTGCATCACAATAAAATTTGTCTTTCAGTTCAGTTCCTTTATTTGAAATAATTTTTCAAGATTAGTGAGTTGCTGAAACAGTACTGTATGAGGGGGAAGGGTTAAAATTTATGTGCACTCTCTGTAATTTGAATTAATGACTTTTGTGTTGTTAGCACACTGCTCTACTTATTGAGCTACAGGAAGCACTCTATGGCTTAAGCTGTAATGTGAATTTGTAGTGTGCACTGTATTCTGTGCCATCTGAATTTTCTCTCCTGTGCCACCCAGCCCCATTCCCCTGGGCAGCGTGGTGCTGATTCACACTATCCTTGATAAGGTCGAGGAGAGAAAGACCTTTGTCTCCTGCCAAGTGACCAGTTCGGACGGCTCCAAACTGCACACAGAGGCTACAGGTAAAGCAGTCAAAGGGCTGCCTGTTCCTTGACAATCCCAGCGCATAGTACTCAAGGAAATAAATGCAGGATACACACACACCTCATGCATCACTTTGACGGCAGTATAAGTCATCCTTCGCTTATTTCAGACATTTTGTGAAGCCCGTCCTTTCCTTGTTGACTGTTTTTCTACATTTTCTTTTTAAGGCTTGTTTATATCCATCAATGTAGGACATCTATTTGGAGGGTAATGGCATGACCTCTGCGGCAGCCTCTGCACCCCCAACAGCAAACTGCAAAGTACATGTGTTTGAGGCCCGGAGAGTGTAAGCGTGCTGTGTGTTTAATGATCTGCGACATCTTCAGAGTGCGTCTACGGACCTCAAGGATTTTAACTGTGTTATAGTTACTCATTTTTATCGAAAGGATGGCGGCAAGAACAAACAGAGGGTGTTTATCACCGTATTTATTTGTATACGTTTGTTTTAATGTAACTTTGGTGGAGACTTTCAGTCAGAGAAATTCTTGACTAACTGAAAATGTGTAATCTCTGCTGACTCCATCAATAAAATGCACCTTTGTTCAATGGATTATACGGACTCAGTCCTAGTTATATTGTTACATGCTGATGTCGTCGAAAAACTGTATTTAAATAATATTAATTTGCATATGCTTTTAAGTATTCAGTTTTTGCCGTGTTTTTTTTTTATAATTTGTTAATATTTTTTTAGAAGTATTCTATGCTCTAATATGGGTTTATATTAGTAATATAGTTTATAATTCATACTTCCAAGAGAGCTGGAAATATATGGTTTTGTCATAAATAAGCCTGGTGTATGTACATCCTTCATGACGCATTTTCATGCCTGTGGAGCAGAAATTAGTACTTAGTACTATGTTATATTTTACACACATTTACCCCCAACCCCCTATTTTTCTGTGTTTACACCAGATGGTGCTTTTGAGCTCTTACCTGATTGTAGGACTTCAGTGCATTCACTTTTACGTTGTTTTTGTACGCAGAACCTGAAATGACACCAATGGATGAATATATAAGGCACCGTGGTAAAGCTGGATAGATATCTGATTCGGATACGATTTTTCTCCCAGTAGATCTGTGGAAGGGTTTGAGGGGTGACCATAACTGACAGGTAGAGGTAGTTGAGACTGCAACCCATAGGCACTCGATCTTGAAAGCATCACTTGATTTATCTATTTGGGATATTTATTCTTCCGGATGTTCTTATCAACTGCAAACCAGATAGTTCTCACAAGAACTGACAAAAAAAGTGCAACTCAAACAGTGAAATGCAAAGATAGACAAAAGGGAAGATGCTTGCGAGGTAAAAGGCTCCTCCACCCCCTGCTTTGGGTCTGTGTATGTGTATGTTTTACTTTGTGAATGGGGATGTTCCAGGAAGGTGACAAACATCAGGGTGTTACTGTAATAAAGCACATTGTCCACATCTAAAGGAACACAGCTCATTCAAAAAGGCCTTTCAACTGAGCACAACCACAGTCGCGCTCACTTACTTAACTCTCTTCTGAACTCACAAGCATAAATGCAGTGTCTACAATTTCATCATGCAAGTTGAAATACTTCACAATTTGATAAAAAAAAGTATATTGCTGCCATTGGTTTTTTCAAGCACTTTGCCCACTTTCCATTAATCAGCATAACAAAACATGATTTAAATAGGTAATGAATAGCATAATTTGATTTCTAAAATAACCAAAGTTGTGCTCCAAAATTATAAACAAAGTGTAGTGTAATGTGAAAATAGTTTGTAATGCATGTCTTTAATGAGGTAAAGCAGACAGAACTCAATCATTTTAAGGAATAGTTTTGCATACCAGCTCAGTAGTTATTTTAACCTGGCAGAGTCGGGGTTCGAATCCCAGCCTTGCATTGTGTAATGCGGTTTACATGTCCTCCACATCTGCATGGAGCCAGGTTTCCCCTGCTGCCCAAAAACTTGCAGTTCATTGACATGGCATCTCTAAATTGTCTATGGATGTGTGTGTATGTGCCCTGTGATTATCTGGCACCCATTCAAGAAGTGTAAGCCCTCTTCTACTTCAGATAGTCTCCATCGTCATCTCTGACCAGGCACTGCAGTGTTTCCCAATCCGGTCCTCAGGGACCCACAGTCAATCCATGTTTTTGCGCCCTCCGAGGTCACTGCCAGACAGTCCACATTGTTCTGCAAAAACATGGCCCATCTGTGGGTTCCCGAGCACTGGATTTGGAAACACTGATGTGCTGGGTGAGCAGTTGATGAAATCGTAACATTGGTGTTTAGTCATTACTCTTCAGAAGGGACTTTACAGTATATTCATAGAAACCGTTACCCAACAGTAATTTCATAGATAATGTAGGCTGGAGATTGTCAGGCATTTTGATGTTATATTTTTTAATGACATTCTTACAGAAATGTTTCTTACCAAAAAGTCTGTAGCGTTTGTCTGTTTGGTGCTCCATACAACCTTTGTGATATAAGATTATCTTTGTGGATTTTTATATAGGTGAGACGCCGTTGGTCGATGTTCACCGGTCTGTCCACCCACACTGTCACGAGAGTACTTCTCAAGGGTGCGGCCCTTTCTGGGAGAACTTCGAGTTAATTACAGGCCAGGTGTTTTGTGGTGCTGTTGGAATCCTGCTTTTCCGTGTTTTATTTGATGAAGCAAGTTCATGAGATTCTGCAAAGTGGCAGTATATTGGCATAAAAGAAGCAGCAATGGAGGGTGAAGTGATGGAGCCCTGATTAATGACCCCCCCC
>JAODKM010000126.1:13856292-13868331 GCA_026780845.1 Petrocephalus sullivani | reverse complement strand
ACAGCCCCCACATGCACACGCCCTGTGCTCGAGTTTGGGTTGGCAGTGTCTCTCACCTGCACATCTGTGGTATATCCACATTCACGGAGGCCCCCCGTATCTCTGGTTCGGTGGGGGGGTAAGTAGGACACTGGTAGCAGGGGGGGGTTGGTGGCCAGAACGTACTATTGGGTGGTTGGGGGTTGGGGTCTAGGAAAGAGGTTAGGGCTGTGAAAACTGAGGGGTGGGGCTGTGTGGACATGTTTCCTGTCTCACCCCTTCTGTTACAACCACATGCAGCAATTAGTAAGGTAATGGTGCCCCTGCTCACACACAACTTACAACGTACTTGAAGCTCGCCAGTTTTGGTATTTCCTTTCAGATACTCATAGGTGGTCAGTTAAACTAGGATGGCAAATATTATCTAATGAAATAGTCTGAACTGGATATTGATTTTATAACAATTTCTGTAATAATGTGCAGTGTCAAGCTCCAGCTCTAAATATTTCAGCCCTGTGTTCTCAGGCCTTTTTATTTCAATTTTAAATGGCTATTAATCCTTTATTTTATGAACTGGCTGTAATATCTTACACTAAACAGATTTTGGTATGATTATGTGATAGATGACTAATTCACTGACATTATTGAATGGTAAGCTGCAGCGTAGAGTCCTAGCTAATCTTTCTAAAAGGGAATTAGATACAGCAACACCTAATATTAGCAGCAACAACTTCATGGAATTGTCTGATAAGGTGTGATTATATTAGCTAATATAATTCCCTACGAACACTAAAAAGAATATATCTACTTTGCCCTATGGTAACACTGATTCTGTTTTGCTTGCAAATAAATAAAAATGTTTATATATAATACATATACAGTACACACATTTCTTTGAGATACTTTATTGATCCCCGTGGGGAAAATCTCTTCTCACCTTCCGCAACCTTTCCCTCCACGAGAGCAAGCTGGGCCACGAAGGGCAGCCACCTCGAGTGGCGCCTAGGGAGCTGGGGGTTAAGGGCCTTGCTCAAGGGCTCACAGATGTGCTGAGGCTGGGCTTGAACCGGCAACCATCTGATTACAGGCACAGAGCTTAACATATGTATTATTTTTTTTATATTATATTTATATTATATAGTTTAGCATACATATATATATATATATATATATATATATATGCACACAGTGATTCCCATCCATCTGCCTCCTGTGTTTATGGCACAGGGCCACATGCAGGCCTGGAGTCTTCCCTAGGACACCTATGCCAGGGGACACCCTCAGCAGTATGTCAATCTTCCCTAGGACACCTATGCCAGGGGACACCCTCAGCAGGACTTCAGTATTCCCTACGACACCTATGCCAGGGGACACCCTCAGCAGGACGCCAGTCTTCCCTAGGACACCTATGCCAGGGGACACCCTCAGCAGGACGCCAGTCTTCCCTAGGACACCTATGCCAGGGGACACCCTCAGTAGGACGCCAGTCTTCCCTAGGACACCTATTCCAGGGGACACCCTCAGTAGGACGTCAGTCTTCCCTACGACACCTATGCCACAGGACACCCTCAGCAGGGCGTCAGTATTCCCTAGGACACCTATGCCAGAGTACACCCTCAGCAGGACGTCAGTATTCCCTAGGACACCTATGCCAGGGTACACCCTCAGCAGGGCGTCAGTATTCCCTAGGACACCTATGCCAGGGGACACCCTCAGTAGGACGTCAGTCTTCCCTAGGACAGCTATGCCAGGGGACACCCTCAGCAGGGCGTCAGTATTCCCTAGGACACCTATGCCAGGGGACACCCTCAGCAGGACGTCAGTCTTCACCTAGGATAGCTATGATTAACACACGGGACCATGCAAATCAATTTCACCCTCCAGAAGTGCCAAGAGTGCTAACCCCTGAGCCACCAAGTGCTTACTTTCTCTGCCCTAATGTAATTAACAGCTCAGCCACTGTAGTTAAGAGCAGACTAACTCAGGGATTATTTTATTTGTTGTCTTTCTGAAAACCTTAAAAAGCTCTAGGCTCCATCCGCGGTCTTCTTCAGACCCAAGTAAAACTCTGTTAACCAGAGCTGTCAATCTTGATCCCTGTATGCAGGATACACAAAAATAAATATGCATCTAAGTTTATAAATTTGATTGCACTGATCCTTCTTTTTCCACATACTCAAGCCCTACACCAGCCTGCTTCAAGCTGTACCTGGTTGATGTGCATCTTATCTCGTAAATAATTTTCAGCACTTCCTGCATTAAAAACAGATTGCTGTGCTGCGTCATCACTGACTAAAGCGATATACTCACCTAGCTGTATTCTGTAGTGCGTGCAAGCAGCATGGCCTTCCCAAATAGAGAGTTTTAGGTTTTCACTTTTTGCCCCCAGCTACAGCTACAGGGCCCCAAACTGTGGGACAGGTCACCGGGCAATGAAGTCCAGCTTGTCCCTGTTCAAACTGCTCTTATTGTCATAGTCTATGTATGTCATATGTCTATATCCACAAGAACCCTCTGTTTGTTCCTGCCACTCCCACGTTACTGGAGTAAGTCCTACAAGCCACTGGAACTGGCCTTTGCCCATGCAGAACATGCAGCGCTCCTATTGGCTGACAAACTGAACATTGCAGTCTAACCTAACAGAGGGCATGGCAGCCAGTCACACTATCTTACCGTATAATGTTAACTACAAACATTTCTCTCAATGAAGGCTAATGGATTTTGTTGCAGTTGATTCCTGTTCCAACATAACAGACCACAATTTTTACGCATTCTATTTTACACTTAATGTTCTTAGTAGACGTGCACTACTACAATAGTAATTTGCAAGTTTGCAGGGAACCACAGGTAACCACTCTTGTCTCAGTTGTCAGGCTGTTTTAATTGATGGGTCTCTGGTGCCAGGCTTTTACATGCAAGTAGATAAGTTGTATGATTGCTTATGGTTGACACAACACCTTGCAACATGGTAAAATATTCTTAATTCCTTTATTCATTTACCCATTGCTTACCTTAAGATATTTTCTGGAAAACTCTTTAAGTTGAAAAATTCACCTTTTGTCTGGAGAACAATCTGTTTTGCTTTTAACACTGGCCCGTTTATTAGCCCCTTAAGTAATTCAAATACAATATTTATTCTTCGTTATAACATTAAAAAGTTCCGAGTACTAATGCTGTTTCCGTTTCAGCTTTTCTATGAAACCCTACAGAGCACCCCAAACAAACATTACTCCACCTACACACAGACTCACACATTATTGCATACCCCATGGACGTGCCAATATTAAACGTCATTTATTATGCAAATCGCCAAGGAATGGTAAAGGCCGTCACTTCACTGTCATTTATAGGACTGTACTCTACAAGACGTCCCATTTTGCTACTAGTATTTGTAATATTTATCCCTGTTGCTACACAAAGCCCGATTAAATAACATCTGTTGATGTAATACAGATGTTTAACTTATATATGGAAGTCGTATAATAATACACATTTTCGGATAGTTGACTTTTGTGTTTTTTCAAATTACGTAAATGAGCTCTTTGAGCAGAGGTTATCCCCACATTCCCAACGAGCTTATCATTTGTATTTTTAACGATTATACCGGAACAGGATCCCGGGGTTCTGGATCTTATGCCAGGCAGCACAGAGCACACAGTAGGGCTACTCTTTGAGTATGAATTGTATTTCGCAGGGTGCATGCATGCGCACACACATGTAACCGGTGCCGAAAGTCGACCATTTCTGTTAGTAACTGCCAGTTCACACAAGAAAACCTACGCACAACCACATAAGATAAATACATATATAAGCGTCAAAGACTTTCAATACAATAACAGGAATGCAGAATTTTCCGGTGTTTCTATATGACATTCTTTATTTTAGTTCAGCCTTCTGAATTTCAGCTTTGAAAGCTTCACGATTTTCGGTGTAAAGCTGCAAATGTCACATGTCAGGGAATCAGGAGTCCTACTTGTGTGGATTGAAAGTACCGCACCTTTAATACAGATTCTGACTTTATTTGTATCTAACAAGCCAGACAGAGGGTAATACACGAGGTGAAATATGCACACGTTTAATAAGAAATTGCGACATCAGAATTCTGCAAAGGATAACAATAATGGGAAGCCGTGGAGCGAGCGGCGGCCGCCGCGCTGGGCTGAGGGCTGCCCGGTCTCCCGGGTTCGGCGATCAGCTACTTTCCCCTCCCTAGAAAAGACTCTAGAGTCCAACTACCTCTGGCTGAGAGAAACGGGGGGTGACTAACTGAGTGACAGAGAGTGAAAGAGCGTGACAGAATTAAAAAAATACACCGACAAAGTGGGGGAAAACATTATTATATGCACACCCCCAGCGAAAAAATGGCAGCTTACACATTAAAACGCTTGCGAAGTCTCGGACGCCAGCACTGCGGTAAAGATCAATACTTTGTTTAGTTAGCTAGCTAGCAAATACTTCCTAAAAGTTATTATTAGATCATGTCAATAAGAATTGAAATACCTATAACATAAATGTATAATTTATAGAGAGTGCCTAATTCACACGGAGGCTCTGTGCTGTGTAGCGTTAGTGTGCGATTAAAGGAGAGTAATGGAAAATGACTCACAAACATCGGACCCAAGTAAGAGAGAGGCACCTTCCAAAAGAGGTGAGAATTAGGTACTTTCTAACACGAATCTCTGGTGGGTGAAGCCTATTACAGTGACAAAACATGTGCTCCTAACATTAAAGCAATATAAACATACATAGATGATACTACTGGTACACCTTGATTTGTTTTCTTGTTGCTATTCCTGTAACCAATATTTCTGTATTGATACAGCAATGTTTTCTTTTCAGTGGTGTAAGGCAGACCTCGTACTCAGGCCTTGGTGTTCTGACGCTTTGAAAGTTACGTTTTACATTAACACTGTGCAGTAACACCACTATAGATATAAGGGGCTGTCTTACAGTAACATATAATATTTTTTGTGGATATGTCAACAAAAAAAATCTAATAAATATATAGTAAAATCTAAAATTGTTACTTTGCTAACCGTTATTTAACTTTGACATTTTGACAGTAACTAGTATTGTTCTTAAGAATTATTTATACGTGATGGTTTGATTTTATAGCATTTAATAATATTTTAAATAATATACAATAATGTTATTTTAAAATGTTGGTTTTGAAATGGTTTTGTCATATTTACTACAGTTTTTCTGTAAAAAGTTATTTCTGACATTTTTATTCCAAGTGATATGTCTCCCCTTTGACCAGCTGAGGCTTTACATAATGTAATGATTGTGAATGATTATCGTAGGTCCACGGTTTGCCACAAATTACTACAAATTGCTTCTGATAATTGCTACTATGTTTTTATGCCACCAGAATGAGTGGTAGTGTTGTGTGCAGTGTTTCACTGGTCCTCTCCCGTTGCAACAAAACACAATGGCAGTGCAAGGGGCTCTTAAATGAGATTACACACTGGAAAGGTCTGAGGGACTTAATGCTGTCGACTGCACGCCTGTTAGCTCAGCTGGTACTTTTACAAAAGACTCATCTGTTTGTAAGTTTACATTTAATACCTTGCTTAAGTGTATATTTTGTAGGTATGGTGTCTTCTGGGATCTGAATCCGCATCCTGTAGCCTTACTAGACCCAACCCGGTCCCCAGGGACTGCTGGACAGCCCACGTTTTGGAGCAAAAATGTAAACTGTCTGACAGGGAGCTGAGAGGGGGCAAACTTGTGGATTGTCTGCCAGTCCCTGAGGACGGGGTTTGGGAGCCCTGTACTAGAGGAGACCCTTGCTCACCATGATGTACCATTTAACCAATAGAACTTGGGTGGAATAGTGTATAACTGTGACATCAGGACCACATATCTGACCTCGGTGTGGCTCATTGCTTGCACATAATTACAGATGCTTGTACATTAAGTACAGTGTACTGCATTAAGATAGTGACTGATAAATGTGGTATATGTTTGGGTGGCCGTGTA
Source organism: Petrocephalus sullivani (assembly GCA_026780845.1). NCBI lineage: Eukaryota > Metazoa > Chordata > Actinopteri > Osteoglossiformes > Mormyridae > Petrocephalus > Petrocephalus sullivani. The sequence continues at coordinate 13,862,370 of JAODKM010000126.1, read as the reverse complement.
TTATGCCTGTAGCTGGTGGCTGTAGCGTTTGCCTCTATCTGCCTGTGCCAAACGCTCTCCCTTTCTCAGGTTTATCTTCCCCGTGTCTTGTTCTCGCCTATCGAAACTGCTTACTTATCTGTCCCTGTCTCTTCTCACCCTGCTGCACTCTCCCCTCCTTTCCTTCCACCGCCCTGTGCCTCATCTAGTGTGCACATGCACTGGGCTTCCCAGGCTTCCTCTCAGCTCCCACCCACCCATGGCATGTCTCAGTGAAGAGCACGCCATTCAGGCTTTTTCCGCACCCCCTGTCCTCTTCCTCATGCTTTTTTAGACTGTTCACTTTTGTTTTGAGTATTTTATATTGAAATATCATTTTTTTTTTACTTTGGCTCTGCATTTAATGTGTCATTGTCGAGTCAGCATTGGCTAGTCTGAATTCAGCCTCATGTTCTGCAGCTCTTCTGACCTCGCAGCGATGCTATTACACAGATATTACGACACAACAGGAATAATAGCCATGGGAGTAATAGGAAACAGCCCCGAATTAATGTCAGAGATTGAGCAACTATAGAAGCAGAACAGCTTTGACTGCTAAGCCCCTGCTCTCTCCCTTCTGAGCGGGATGAGGAGTGCGGAAAGCTGTAGGTTTGGTAGCCGGACACGGACGTCCGAGAGACTGCCAGTAATCCTGAGTGCCGTCATGCCCCATTCCTCGGTGTAGACATCGGGATGGCATCAGCATCGCGGAAAGTGCCATTTCCAGTGACTACAGAGTGTGCGTTTTTGGCAGCGTACAGTCAGGGGTGTCAGAGAAGCATGAATACCCAATATTCTGCTGTGAGCGCACCCGTCTCCTTCCAGCTCGGCACATTGTACCGTGGGGGACCCATCTTTCTTCAGAGCTTAGCGGGGGGTGCAAGGTGACAGGTTTTTTATGGGACCCAGAATTTCTTGCTGTTCCCCGGCGTACAGTATGGTTGTTTGGCTTGGCACCTGCGCAGATGCAAATGTGAGGCTCTGGCAGCATCAGGCGGGTCACTTCATGCAAACTGCTAGGTCGACTGTGCGGGGTCTCATTGGCCCCGCACCTGCTGCTTTACACTTACTCTCTTTCATCAGTGTATTCTCACCATTCTTCACACACTTTCATAGATCATAAGTCTGCCCCTGCACTGGTATGTTATTCATTGTCTTCGTGTAAACACAAGCTTCTCTCATTCACTGTTTTGCTTATTTTCCATGCCACCTCTCACTTTTTGAATCCCCTGATTCATACTCTGCAGAAATACAGCTGCCACATTACACTTCCTGACATGTTATTGTGCGTAATATACAACCTATTTCTCCTCCATGAGAATACTGCACCGATTAACATAGATAGAGCAAGAGTTAACCATTAATGAGAGGAGTTTGTGCAGGAGATTCAGTCAGGCATTCTCTGTGGGCTCCCAGTGGGGGCAGTTGGGGTCCTCTAAGTCCCACTGTTATGTAACAGTCACTCAGCACAGTTGAGGACAGCTCCACCTCATTGGCCAGTTATGAGAGCACTAGGAGTCTAAGTGTTTTGTACCATTATGTGCAAAGGTTTTGTGATTTTTATTTACAAAACTGCATGTCTGATTTTTTGTGGTTTCTGCAAGTGGCTATTAACAGCATTTTTTGGTAATTTTTTGAATGCTTAGAGTATATCTCTGCTTCTGTTTCACACTCATTTGCTTGTGTACTTAACTGTACACTCTATACCCATATGCATGTATCGTTGTACAGGTCATGAGAAAGTGAAACGAAGCTGGAATGTCTCTTATGTAATGAATTCTACAGCAAAACCTCTGTTGTTCTAGTGAAGGTAAATAAAGCAGAGGAAATGAAGAAAGTGTGAGAGAGGTTCACAAAGTGAAACGGTGCCTCTGTTCTGAGGTCATCTGAAGAAAACACCGGAGCAACGGCATAAACATTTGCAGAGTAGTGAGGAGCTGAGGTGTCCACAAATGCCTGGGGGCAGTAACTGCAGTTTGGGCAACTCACCGTCCAAACCGTTTAGTATTTAGTATTGCCCCTGGGCATCATCAGTTCATAAGCAATTTAAACCTGACAGCTATAGAATAGCTGTAATACAGCTGTAAACAGTTACCCATTGGGCTTTAAATCTGCAGTAATTGTAAAAATGGATGCTCTGTCATTTAACAGAAACTACGTCCATCGTTAGGTTTTAAATCTATAGAGAGGCTGAATGAGTTGCAAGTTTTGAATTAACTGCGTTGTAATAAACCCATTCGTGAGTTCACTCTTTCAGAGATGATGTTTTGCACTGGAGAATGGATGTCTTTCATGTTTGTAGGAAAGAGTCTGCTTAGCGCACATTCTCCCGAAAGCTCATTTTGAGTTTTTACGGTGGGGGGTTTTCGCCGCCCCTCTCCGCGTAACTCGGTGCCTTGGCCAGCTACTCAGTGCTTTGAGATTTAAGCGAATTAAGGCACTGACACGTAGCCATGAGGGGCGTCGTTGGGATACACACACAAACACACCAGATAAACTGCTACGGCTGAATCATTCTGAAACACAAATGCTATACAAGTTGCTCAGATCAGTCAATTTTCCAGAACTTATTTTTTCCGTAAGTGCGGAATCTACAATATTAAACAAAATATTACGGGAAAAAACAAGGTATCTTGATGCTTTAAGTACCGTTGAAAAAGTGGATTAAAGAGGCATTTCGGTGTCTGAGCTATGGTCAAGTTGTTCTTGTTTTTCATTTAGAAGGGTTTTTGCTTGACCGAAAAGTTGTTATCTTAAGGTTATGGAGGCAAGAGTTGTCCTCATATTATAAAAATAACTAGGTCTATATTGATTAACAGTTTAATTAGTACTATTTCTACTGCTAAATTCTTTCAGAACATGTAATTAGGATTACAAGTAGAGATATTTTTATTTTGCTTTTATTTGTGTGAGGGTCGAGTTTACGATTCCTGGTCATTACGTATTAATGATTTTGCAAAAACTGTAAGGAATGAGTGTGAAATTTTAAGGTTTTTAGAAAACATGAAAATGCGGTTGTTTGTATGTGCGTGTGTGAGATCACAGCGCCGGCACCTCCCTCGCTTTTCAGCGTCCGTTTCCATGCGCGTCTCTGCAGCATTGCTCAGTTGTGCGTTCCGCTAAATAAGCAAAACTGTCTTTACAAAAAACCCACACCGACCTTCAAAGTTGAAGACAAAAGGAGAGTGAGTTGCACCTCACTCTGTCGATACTTATCTTAATTTTCTAGACACGCAAATCGCACTAAAAATAAATTTCGGAAACGAGACCTCCGTTTAAGGCCCTCTTCCAGATGAAACATTCTGAGGGCTGCGGCCAGACGGCAGTCTGCTTGCGCCCTCCCCGCCGCGCTCCGTCTTTCCACTCCGCGTCTGCGCCCCCTCCCCCGCGTGGGACCGCCGCCCTCTGCGTAACGTTGTGTCACTGGATTCCCAGTTGGCCTAGCATCGAACCCTGTGCGTTTCGGCCCGGTCCGCTCAGGCCCTTACCCATCATGCCCTGCGAATCCATCGTATTGGAAATGGGAGTCACTAGGCTTCAGCATTGATCGGCAAGGGCGGCCTGAAATGGCGGTGTTGTCCATCTCTCCCCATGCATCTCACATCAGCTGAGTGTAGCTGGCCCTCTAGGCCTTTGACAAGCCTTTATCAGAAGGAAGCTGCCGTCCCTTTCTCCTGGGAGTGTGCCCTGCTACCTCTGCCTCTGTGTAGCGGTTCACATGTATCCCTGTGAAAGGAATAACAAATAACATCAAACCATATCAGAGGTCTATTCAGTTTGCCTAACACTGATAAAAAATAAAAACTACGTTTGTTTCTCAGAAAAAATACACGATTTAACCCAACTTAAATTCATTTAAAAGTCATACTAAACAATCAGAAAGTGTTTGTAAAATGTATACATTGTATTGATGTTTGTTATAGACATTCTAAGAAACATTTTAGTCATAGTGCTTTTATGGTTTATTAGTGTTTTCTCCCATTTTAGCTACATATTTTTAAAAAAGATGCTATATGCAGTGTTACCCATGTGGCATGTCTGCACTGAGATTGGGCAGAGCTCGCCTCAACGCTGAAATCGGAATATCTCAAGGTAAGATCGATTTGGCCTGTTTCTGTCTGGGCTGGTTTTTTCCCCTTGCTGAATTGCGGGGTGTTCGCGGAGATGGCACATGGTATACCGGACGTCTTACAGTAGAGTCCGGGATTTACTGGAACTCTGGTAGAGCCCGGAAGATTTACTGTTACTGTCAGCACTCTTGGTAAATCCTAGGCTTTCTATGTCGCACATCAGGATGCGCATAAATTGCATGTGTCTGTCACAGTCCTTCTAGCATTGCATTCATCCTCACGCTGATCAAAGGGCCTTTTATATCTGTGAGAACTGTCGTGTTCGCCTGTTCTTTACGGACACCTAAACTGATTTTCACATGCGCACTTTTCCGAGGGCCCAACACCGAGATCGGGGTTGCTGGCCTTTGTGAAAAGGGTAACTCTCACAGAAGAAAGAAAGCGAGTCAATCGTTTAGTAACCCGTTCGCATAACTGAAAGTGTCCGTGTGGACTTGCTGGGCCGTAATTCTGTGCCGTGCCATGTGTCAGTGAGTCGCACAGATCTGAGAGGAGATAGATGCTGTTTGAAATTGAACAAAGCAATCTGTTACGAAAAAAGCACACCTAATCCATTTTTTTCTCTGCCCTAGGAACTATAGTGCCCAAAAAGACACATTTGAGTGAGTACGTTCTTATGTTTATAAGTTCTTTACACACTGCGCGTCAGTGTTGTTTTGCTCTGTCATTTTTGTTGTTCCTTTACCCGCTCATTTCTTCATATCATGGTGTTTAGAGTTCACACACAGCACTTGTGATGTAGAGTGCTGGAAAATGCTCGCACTTTTGCCAGCTGATTGCACACGCTCTTGCTGTTTTCTGTGTGTGTGTGCGCTGGGGAGATATGGCCTGTGAACGTACCTGTGCGAGTGTTTGCGAGGGGCTCGTCATCCTATGTTCTGGCAGCGTGGTCGCAAACAGGATGCATGTATATGCTGGCATACACCCAAGGCCTTACACACCTGCAATCTATTATTGAGCTCTGCTGCGATATGCCTATTGGAAGCCATCGCTATGGCCGCCAAGCAGATAGCTCATCTGCACCTGTTTCCTCGCCTAACTTCAACTCCTCCGTCTCTGCAAAAGATACTGAATTTACGACTTCCAGTTGTACCTTCAGCTTGGCCTGTGTCCTGTATTTTATGACAAAACCCGTTATCGATCGTTTTTGTGATATTTGAACTGCCCTGACTTGATGGAGTTTGAAAAGTAATTATCATATATACTTTTTCTTATATTTTTTCTTATACTTTTTCTTAACTTATATTAAGTTCCATTAAACTGGCATTATTATTAACTGGAATTATATTTTAAATGCTTCTCATATTTTACGGATTCAATATTTTGTTACACAATAGCATTTTTTTTTTAAGAATTGAGTGTATTACAGTTAAAAGATTAAATGCTGGGATGATAAAGTTCAGAGTTTTTTGGAATGAAACAGGCCTGTGTGTGTCCTGTATGTGAAATATGTGGTGTATTTTTACATTCATGTGTTATGTTGTGTTTCTGTGTGGCATTTTGTAGTAAAATGGAATTTGAAGTAACTTGTTAGAAAAAATGTCTCTGTAAGTTGTTTGTCATCTCCTGCTCCATTGTCCTACCAGGGGCCTTCTATTGGCTGGACAAGGTGTCAGTTGGCACTGTGGGCGTGGCCAGGATGCCAGCTGTCTCTCATGGCTCAGTTGGGTGACAGACCAAAAAAGTTTAAGATGAGGCACTGTGTTGGCCCCGCTCTCTGCATGGCGGTCAGGTGTTAAGGAAGAGCAAAAAAAAAAAGGAAAGAGACGGGTCGATGTGGGGGCAGGTGTTTCGCTGAGTGCGGTTAGTGTCAAACGCGAGCAGTCAGGTGCTGGGAAGACGGGGGGGGGGGGGGGGGGGGGAGGGGGGGGAAGAAGCCAGGCAGACAAAGACTCGGGGGTCGGCGAGGGGGGGGCCGCCCACGCGCAGG
>JAODKM010000126.1:13845626-13856192 GCA_026780845.1 Petrocephalus sullivani | reverse complement strand
GCGCGGGGGGGGGGGGGGGGGCGGGGAGGGGGAGGGGGGGGGGGAGGGGGAGGGGGGGAGGGGGGGGGGGGGGGGGGGGAGGGAGAAGAGAGGGGAGAAAATCGGAAGTCAGAAAGTACCTGTGTTAAGCATGCATGTGGGATCTCCAGCACAGATGCTGAGTGACAGAAATAACAGTGCGGTAGGATCAGAAAGAGGCACGACTTAAGGCAGATTGGTGTTATCTCAGCGTCCCATGTTTAGTGAGAGCGAGTGAAGAGAGACTCAGAGACCCAGGGGGACGGACCGCTTAGAACGGCGAGAGATGAGAGGTAGGCAGCTGTCTTTCTACATGCGCTTTGCGCCTTTACGCTTTCCGTAACGCTCGGCTTGTGTGCCGTTGGAAACCAACTTTTGAGCGAGGATGTATGATGTGTACAATGAAAGGTGATGAGAATTTAATTAATACACAAACTTTCTGGTGTAATGAAACATTACTTCCCATGGGTAAACACACACAGGCACATACATTTGTAATTATATCTTTGTGGGGATTCTCCATTTCTGTGGGGAAAATGCTAATTCCAAAGATAACATCCTTAACCCCTACCCAGTCCTAACCTTAACCATAAGTAACCAAACAAAATATGAGATTTTTGGTATTTTTAGTTTTTTGATTGCACTCACAGATCTTTGTGGGAACCTGAAAAATGGTCCCCACAACATCAGAATGACAGATTTTTATCACATTGTGGGGGACATTTGGTCCCCACAATGATATATAAACATAATCCATACACGCACATACAAACACGCATATGTAAGGACTAAAAAAGGACGGATCTGACTATTCTTTAGTAGTTTTAATTTAAAAACTACTATGAAATGATAAAATGATAAAATATTTCTTCTTGCTGTAAAAGGAAATCATTTGTTGTATATTATGTTTTATGTTTTAGGTTTTTATATGGAGTCGATTCAAACGCAGTGGTGAAATGTTTCCCTCGCAAAGAGCCACATGTGAGGAAAATCAATTGAAAAGCCCAGTTAAATCTTTATATTTGTAAATGTGCTAAATGTAGTTGGTTTTAGGTGGCCTTATGCTGAAGTAGCCTCAAAGCATTGGTGACATGCTGTGTTCTTATTGGCATGTGTCACTTCATATCATAAACTGTCACTTGTGGATTATGCTGAAAGTGGACCGAGAGTGCAGATTTGATGGACCCCAGAGAATGGTTGCCCTTTTTCGTAATATTAAATCATATAAGGAAAGGTATTTGTGGGAAAAAAAAAGTCTGTGTTGTTGGTGTTCTGGTTGGCACAGTTTTGAAACCATACGCTAAGATGAAACACACTAAACATCAAATGATCAAGATGACACTCTGCAGAGCATGTTTATCATGTCATTCGGTTTGAGTCATACTCACTCCACATCCACAAGGCTTATAGTCCTTATTTTGTTTTTTTTTTTTTTTATGTTGTGTCCTCTGTTTCTGTTGGACTCGCAGTGTCAATGCCAACATCGTCTCTGAATTGTGCTCAGTATTCTCCGTCATCTGTTGTCTCGGTTTTTCATACAGTGTAGTTCTGGGTTTCAGAATCGATCAAGAATTAAAGTAAGTACAGTTATCTTATTAATAATCATCACAAAAAAATCGATATAATGTTGCAAAGACTTTTTTTCCCTATTTTACGTTTGGCGTATTTTTTAAATTTTCAATTCATTTTTAATTTTTTTTAAATAGTTGAAGCTTTGTGAAGATTGAATTTTTGAGGAAGAGAAATTGGAGACATGAATTTGAAATCTATGCACATCAAATTAGTGAGTCTAGTGAATTGATTAAAGTTACTTGCCGACAGATACTCAAAGGTGTTTCTTAGGCAAGCTTTACCAGTTTTCTCATCTGAAGCTGATATTAATGTGTGGCACTTCACGTGCTGACATGTTTGTTTGCATTGCGCCTGTACTTTTCCCATTTAAAATGTATTTTCATTGAATACTTGTTTACTTCTCGTTTGCCTAATCCTTCCTTCACTTTTTTGTTTTGCATGAGTCTTTATGCATGTTTCATTCAATCAAAAGAGTGCATAGAATTAGTTCCTGTAAAATGAAGCACTCACTGTCTATGGAAATATTTGAATAATACAATTGACAAAGACATAAAAACACATGAAAGCTCAGAGACCTTAAATGATGCAACATCTCCTGAATTTTTATATTACATTAGTTGGCTAGCCAACACCAAATCATATCTGATGTCAAATCACTGATATCTGTAAAGATGGCTAGTTTGACATGACTTTGGGACTGTGTTTTGTTTTGTTTCTTTTGACAGTTTCAAAACTGCTATGAGACATTCACTGCTGGCCTCCCACATAACTCATTTGCAAAACCACTGTGCAAAGTGAAATATTTCTATATAAATAAGAGTGTCTTTTAGACACACTCACATTGTGTTTAATTATGTGTCAGTGTTCCTGCAAATGGCATATTAATATTGTGCCAGCATCATAAGGACCAGTAAATACATTCCAAATTTTGATAGTCACTTTATAACATGCCATTTTGAAAAATCACTGGACTCATAGTGATCACCCTTATTACTAACCATTTGGGTAACACTTTACTTAAAACAGTCATTATACTGCATTACACATACCTTCATAATCCATTATAATGCATTCATAAATTATTATAAGCATGACTATATGTATAAAAAAGCATAGCATATTATAGTCATGTGTATTATGCATTATGATTGCTCTAAGAAGGTTGCATTTATAGTGCACTATAAACACCTTCATAATGTAGCACAAAGCATCCTTAATTCTTATATTGACCATTATAATGCATTATGAAGGTACTGATAGTCCATTATAGACGAGGCCTCCATAGAGCATTCATTATACACGAGAAACCTGGCAATAATGTGTTATGCCTTTTTATAAATACTTATAGCAGTGTTTAAAATACTTTATGAATGTGTTACAATGAATTATAAGGACAGTTATTAGGCTTTATGATTATGGGCTTCTTATAAGGTGTTACCATATTTTGTACTGTGCTTGTCAGATTCTTTTTCTGTTTTTTGTATTACTGTAGCAGATCTTTATTATGTTTATCTATAAATTACTGAATTTCCAAAGCAAATATTGAGAAAAATACTGTTAGCCACCAATGGATGGAGTTTTGATGTATCGTTAACAGAGCTGAAGGTAAGGTTAATGTTTGTCTAACGCAGGCAGCGCAAAGCCACAGAACGCAAAAGAGTAGGGAGAAATGCAGGGCTTAATAGCTGCACATGTTCGATGGCTGTGGGCGGGATAGTGGGGAAACCACAATGCCTCCACATGCACCAGTTCAGCATGCAACCTGGCACCAGTGCGGGTGGTCCTGGCTGTGCAGCTGCTGCTGCTCCCACTGCTCCCGGCTGCGCAGGTGATGTAGCACTGGCGGTGGCTACCTACAAGTGCTCTGCTGAGCAGTGACTGTCAGCACATTTATGCTCCGTACCAGAGCTCCAGCTGTGGAGACAGTACTGTGCATGTGTCTACATGCAGTATATGTTCTGTACTGATTTGCCACGTTACTGCACTAATATTAGAGACAGTACGCCGTTCAGCGCTGCATCCTCGTTCTAATTCCGCGACCTGCATTTCAGGAGGAAGCGGCACATCAGATGTAAATGCAGCGTGTCCAAACCTGGCCAAATCAGGTGCCAGGTGTGGAGGACGTGAGAATATGGCTGGACACCATCTCAACAGCCACTCTGAAGCCGGTGGGGGTGGGGTGGGCTGAGGCAGACATTCAAACTTGTGAAATTTGTGGGAATTTCTCCAGTCATATAGAAGTGTTTGTTTCCAAAGCATTTACATAAAGACTGGGAACTGTTAGATGGCTAGCTGGTTTCATGGTAAAATGTGAATTATGGTACAACGCCAGAAAACATCGCAATCAGAATAAGAACAGTCGCACTCAGAACACCCAAGAAAAGTGACTCGTTGCTGAATTGAATGCACGGCACCAGAGCTCGTCTGTTTCACGTGAAGCAATGTGTATATAATCGCGCACTTATTATGTGTGGTCATCGTATCGGGCATTGTTTAAGTAAATAGTATATGTTTTTGTCTGTCTGGTAACAGAACAGGCGAGTAAACGCAAAATTGGGACAAAAACTTTAATGGCTTTGTTTGATTTACATGTATTTATTATTCCGATTGACAGAATAACCATTTACTTGAGTTTCACTTGAGTTTTCACACACTACACGTTTTTGCTAACCATCGCAATATTGTTATTAGATGTAGGTGCAACAGTTAATGTTACGGAAACACTTTGATATGAATCCATCGCAGGCTTGTAGGAAGTTGTAAGGCGCTACAGGCCTACGTGTATCTGTATATATGTATGTAATTTTCAGACTAGAACTTTTTCAATGCAGACGTGGAAAGCTTAACATCACAGTGCACTGCAGTCAAAGGTACAACCCCACATTTCGGGCCGCAGTCAGAACAGTACAATCAAAATTCACACCTTCTCTAGGAAATGAGATTAGACAAGGAGTGTTTACTTTCAGCTCCCTTTTGTACTTGTACAGTATTATCCGTTAATTTTTTTAGACAAACAATTTTTGCTCTTTTCTATGACTTATCTGTATTCTTCCGGGTCTGACATGCTAATGAAACTTGCCTTGACTTTTTAAAAATTTATTTCTGACTTTTCACAGAAGTAACTCTAAAAATCCACCTCACGTTACTCTGTAATGACACTGTCAATAAACATTTATTTGTTTATTAAGTTTATTAAACGTGCGGTTTAATCTAGGTCTAACTTTTATGTATATAAATATTAAAAGGGTTTAATTGAATATTTCTGGTTGTGTAGGCCTATGTAGAGGCGCATTCTGCGCAACAATGTCAAATTGTTTTTATTTTTCTTATATTAACCTAAACGGTCAACCGTTTTTACTGGAAATTCATATTCTTATTCATTTCATTCAGATTCTGTAAATAGAAGAAAATAACATTTTCAGTCAGCCTTAAACATCTCGGCCTAAATATTAGTACTCTAATAATAAAATTTAACAAAACAGTTTATCTCCAAATTTTTATTTTGCCAATTTTGTTGTACATTATAATAATCGTTGATTGTAATTACATTTTCCTCATCAACATTTTTCTGTAGTTTATATAATTCATATTTCCATTCACATATTCGTTTTTTATGCCCAAAACCTGTACTTTTTAGATTGATTTCCATCAGATCCCTGTGAGTTTGCACACCTCCTGCAAGATTCTTATTCTAATTATTCCTGTGCAAAGTAGTTTTTTATGATCTACATGATTTGTTTAAAATAAAAGCACATTCAGGCGTCCCGCTGTATTGCATCTAATCGTAGAGGCCGATTTTTTATTACAGTCAAGCCCTGCTCAGCTGTGATTTACGCGAGGTGTTAGACCATCAAATAGAACAGTTTGTATCTTTTTTGGGAACAGCTTGATTGAAGGTTTTATGTGTCGTGTTGTGCGTGAGTACAGAGTGTGTTTCCGCCCGAGAAAGACTGAGGTTTCTTAGCAGTCTACAGTACGAAGGTGCTGGTCGGGGAATTTAAAAAAAAAATAAAAAGCGCTGAGTTAGACAAGTCTAAACAGCCGATGACTGTGAACATTTTACAATGTTCCCATGCATTTTAACGGTGATTGACTGTTCGATCGATAAATAGCTTGATGAGTTATTCTCTCTCTTTCAGGTTATCTCTAAATATCTAACTCTAAATTAATTTTATGTAAGGCCTTTGTTTGGTGCAAAAGGCCTTACAAGTAAAACAAAAGTTATATCTGACACCCACCATTGAGAATTTACCACATATATAAATATATATGTATCCCAGCTTCAGCTCGATCCCTCATTCGCCAGTCACGTGCGGCGGAATAAAATGTTGATATCTGCATGCGTATTTGGTGCATGACACGGATGCGTCGCCTTTATGCCATCTCCATGTTCTTTGGCTGGCGCGTCTCAGCTCGGCTGCGGAACGCAGAGGCACATTATACGCCTCTTCCTTTCTTCTTCAGTCTTCTATCTGGCTTTTATCAATTGGCATTTGATTTTGGTCGGAGATAGAAAAGAGAGCGGGACCGGATGAGGGTGGGAGAGATAACTACCTTTTTGTTTATATCAGCATGTGGTCAGAAGAGATAGCGATGCATGTATATCTGTATTTACACACAGATATATGTATATATTCGTTCTTTATCTTTGTGTGGTTTAGTTCGGAGACGGAGCGCGATATGCAGTAGGCTAGTCCGTAAGCAGTTCTGGAAATGGCTTTCAAAGGTTTCTGAACTCTACTTTCGTCTGCAGCGCTACCTTTTCCTCATCCGTTCCTCACATCCACCTTTCTTATATGCCACCTTTTCCCCTTTTTGATTCTTCATTGCGGTCTTAAGTTTTTTTTATTATTATTCATTATTATTATTATTCTGATAATGCCTTCAAACCCAGGAAACCGAGTTATGCATGTTGGAAGCCGATCCTTTAGCGCGTCCCGCAGCCGCGCGTCCCCGAGGCCGCGTGCGTGCGGCGCTGTCTGCGGGCAGAAGGCGCTCAGCTGCCGCCGATGCCGCACCACGGCAGTCCGAAAGCCTTCCTCGCGTTTCATCTCTCGTTGTGCGCCAGTCTGAAACAGTGATTTTACAGCGCTCTCTCGTCCAGAAATCCTCATATGCGCTCACATTTAGAATGTCTGGGTCAATTCGTTTATCAAGCTAATACATACGGTGATTTTCTTCTGTATGTATTGTTCAGTAACAGGCGTATCCATTTCCACTCTCTTAAAGAGCTAATCTGAGGTAATATCTATGTGATTACAGGGCTCTCATGCTGTGTGGGCTTGTGTGTATGGTCACGGAGCAGGGGAGGCATTTCGGTATGTCGCTATGGTTGGGCCAGGCTTTTAACGTAGAAAAGGTGTCACAGCATTCCCACCCCTCCCCTCCCCTCCTAGTACACAAGCATACTGGTCACGGTCCCTCTCCATGCCCCTACCCAAATGTTAACAGCTTTTCCTCCCAAGGTGCCAGGGTGGCATCAGTTTGCTCAGTTCCCATTGGCGTATTCCAGTTTTCGAGGTGCCATCACCAGCTGAATGGCCGCCTTGATGACCGCTTCTGTTTACAGTGTGGGTGTTGTGGCCAGAGCAGTGGGGATGCACGAACCTACATGACCCAGGTGCTTTTCCACCTTTATGTCTCTGTGACGGGCCCGGCTTCATGGGGGGTGAAAACCAATCACCCAATCACAAGACTGGCCCACCCAGCCAAGAGGGGGAAGTGTATTCATTGAGTTTTATTCTTGATTCAAATTATTTGGGGCTCTTAGGGTCTCGTCTCTATCTTGGCGAAAGAGATCCGTCGACGGCTGGGGTTTCCCCTGGCAACCTCAGGAGTGAGGTCTCAGGGGACAGATAGGTTTGGAATGTGCATTTGCATTTATCTGATGCTCTTATTCAAAGTCACTTACAGCCAAGGGAAGGGTTATAATTCATGTGCGCTCCCTGGGATTTGAACCCCCAGCAGCACCCAGCCATTAGGGAGCTGCAGTGGTCTCTACTCCCAGCTCTAGTAGTTCTGATTCTCACCCACAAAACAACAGGAAACCGACGCGACCCACAACCTTTCACTTCGTATGCACATGCCTCCCCGGGCCGACTTCTGGTAGCTCGCATGCGAACATGCAAACTGAGTCCTCGGCCACTCGTGAGGCTGCCAACCCCCTTCACCTCCAGGCCACTGCTCCCACAGTCACAAACATTATTACTGGCTCACTGTTTCCTGGATCACAAATTCGCCTTTCAAATGCCCAAAACGTCCACGCAGAATAGACTAATGTCCAAATCTGCCCCCTACCATAATTGGGCCACATGTAAGACATTTTACCACAACCTGCCATATATCCTGTATTGCTTTTCAGAAGGTTCTTCGAGGTACCCAGAATTAGGGCATTCGAACTGACACGGTGACATACACACACTGACACACTGACACACAAAATATAACACACACTCCCAAAAAAAGAAACAACACTCAGAGGTATATCACCGATCCACATTTCCTGTTATTTATATAGGTTTGATCAGGGGTCTTGGAGGGGCATGGATACCCTGCCAGATTCCTGTATTTTGTCATACTGAAAGTGGCTCCAAACCCCCTGCAACCCTGAATGAGATAGGTGGTTATGGAAAATGAATAGATGGATAGATGGATGGATGGCAACCCTTGTGGGGGGTGACCCAAAATTGTCCTGCATATTAAGTGCAATTAAGAGCAGCTGGACAGGGCTGCAGAACCTGTAGAACTCTTAATATTATAATAATTATTATTGACAATATTAATAATAGTAATAGATAAATATGCAAACTGCAGGCCTGAAGATTTTTGTGCTGGGGTTGGCGATTAATCATTTTTTGAGATGTTTAAAAAAACCACTTAGCCTGGCCTGTGACGGTCACCTGGAGCCTATCCCAGGCAGTACAGAGCACAAGTATATCCTGAGGATATATAGAGATTCATTGTACATCTAGTGACAATAAAGATATGATGTTCTAGCCAGTATGACAGCCCCAGGGTAGCTACAGGTAGAATAGGCAGCTGCATGGGGCCCCAGAATTACCTGCACTCTGGAGGAAGTGAAATGATCATCAGTTTTCTTGGTCAGATGGCCTCCTTTCCCTAGTGCTCCTGAAAGCGTATAGGGCAGTGTTTCCCAACCCAGTCCTTGGGGAATACTGTACAGTCCACATTTTTGCTCCCTCTCAGCTCCCAGCCAATCAGGAACACCGAATACCTGGTACAGGCTTCCCCGAGGACTGGTATAGGGTATAGTAAAGCAACAGCACTATCCACTGAGTCATTAGGCCACCACATATAGTGCTTTCATAAGAGTAGCAACAGAATTAATAGTTCCAATTTTTAATATGCACTTGTTTTGATGCATTTTATAACTCATCGTTCATACAGCAATTTTAAAAGCAGCGATTCTGCCTAATTCACACTCACTGTAGACTGGATCACGCCCCGCAGCTGGCAGCTTGACCCCTTATGGGGGCCTCGCTGTGGGGGTGGCATGGCTCCAAATTGAGTGTCCTGATATGTGTTTGTGGCTTTATACCACTTACTTACCATTTACTTTAATGCTGACAACTCCGGATTGCCTCCCTGGTCTGAAGGGTTTATCCTGCGGAGGACTTTTCAGGGATGAACTGCTCGGTGGACTGGGAACTGTGTACCGCGACTCATGTGTAGCGTACCCGATGCTGTAGGGTCTCTACTCTATATTGGCCATAAAAAAAAGTATCCCTGTGCAATGTGCAGGGGTCAGGTGACAGACATTGTGATCAAAATGCAGTTTTTTACATCTTATCCCCCACAGACACAGAAAGTCTTGTCACAGACACGTATGGCCACGTACGGACAGGTCGAGGAACCCTGTACATGTATTATAACAAAAGTATGCACTGAGGATGTATTTAACCATAAATTTCACCTGCTCATAATGCCTGGGTTAGCCATCTTTTGATTAGCAGTATTTATCATGAGCTAATAGTTTGCACATGGGCATCAATTTAACAACATGAAGTGGGGGGAGATACGTGTGTGTGTGGGGGGGGAGGGCTATGGGGATTCCTGGCAGCTGAAGGAGAGAGATGAAAGGTCCTATTACTGGCAGGTCTGTCCTTTGTGAGTGAGAAAGAGAGTAGGACTGAGAGAGAAAACGGGTTTAAAAGGAAGAGAGTCAGAGTGAAAGATACTCTGGCAAGCCACTTAAAAAGGCCCTGAGGTTAGCGCCGTCTCGTCCTCCTCCTCTCTCCATTCTCAAATATCCCCCTCTCCTTTTCCTCAGTCTCTATTTCATATTACTTACCTCGTCAACTGTCCAGAGCCCTTTGTTCTTCTTCTTCAAAAAAAAGGCACCTCGCTCTCACTGTTCGACATTTTCTCGTGTGCGGTCTTTGAAAGGCACTTTTGGAAAATGGAAAATATTCACGCCTCTACCACCGTTGAAAACAAAAAAAGATTTAAAAACTTATGTCAAGAGTGCCTTGGTAGTGTATTTGTCAAGTATGTTTCTATATACTATATTGTATAATATTAGCGTGTTTGTCGTAAGCTGGGTGTTTTTATGAAACAAACATATACTAATTCAGTTTTACTGTTCTATAGCACCCACCATTTCCTCATGCTTTCCCACCCATCTACCTAACTTTTTCTTAAATTTGCATCTCAGTCTCGTTCTCTCATAATGGTGATTTTGCAGGATTAACCCTGAGGAGTTTGTCTTTAGTGTATAAGTGGGTCGTTATTTAATAGAAATATTGGTGCAACTATACTTTGCAGTTTAGGGGACTTGGTTGATAGGTTAACCTGGCTCTGAAAATAGATTTATCAGTCTGGTTTTCCTCTTGGTCTGGTGCCTCTCCGCGAGAGTATGTTTCTGCTTTGGGGTTTGGGGGGCCACATTGCACTGTTCCTCGTGGTGGTGACCTTATTTGTGAATCTGTGAGAACACAAGACAATGCAATTTTCCCA
>JAODKM010000126.1:13831103-13845526 GCA_026780845.1 Petrocephalus sullivani | reverse complement strand
AGAGAGGGTGGGGGGGGGGTGGTGTAGGGGGGGGGGGGGGGGGGTGGAGGGGGCTGGTTGTGTGGGGGGGGGGGGGGGGGGGGGGGGGGGGGGGGGGCACTGCTTCTCCCTCTGCTGGCCGATTGGTACACTGCAGCCTGACTGCACAATGAGAAGAATATTAATCAAGGATGTATGAAAAACATGAAACATGAAAAAGGCGAGGATACTGAACTGCAGTGTCATTTCTGCATGGATTTTTAAATTTTCGATCAAGTTAAATGATAAATGTGTTTGTGTGTGCAGCTCAAATTGAGGTGATTCCCTGTAAGATCTGTGGAGATAAGTCGTCTGGAGTACATTATGGTGTCATCACCTGTGAAGGCTGTAAGGTGAGAGGAACCACCCCACCCCCCAACAACCATTTGCAGTTTAATCCCCTTTTGCAGCTATTACAGCCACACACACACAGTGCACACCCTGCTAGTACATAAAAATGCCATACAGCCACACACACAGTGCACACACTGCTAGTACATAAATATGCTATTACAGCCAGACACACACACAAGCTCACGCTGCTCGTACATAAACATGCTATTACAGTCAGACACACAAGCACACACTGCTCGTACATAAACATGCTATTACAGCCAGACACACACAAGCACACACTGCTCGTACATAAACATTCTATTACAGCCAGACACACACAAGCACACACTGCTCGTACATAAACATGCTATTACAGCCAGACACACACAAGCACACGCTGCTCGTACATAAACATGCTATTACAGCCAGACACACACACAAGCACACACTGCTCGTACATAAACATGCTATTACAG
Organism: Petrocephalus sullivani; assembly: GCA_026780845.1. Classification (NCBI taxonomy): domain Eukaryota; kingdom Metazoa; phylum Chordata; class Actinopteri; order Osteoglossiformes; family Mormyridae; genus Petrocephalus; species Petrocephalus sullivani. Next base: position 13,844,696 of record JAODKM010000126.1, on the reverse strand, counting down.
CCAGACACACACACAAGCACACGCTGCTCGTACATAAACATGCTATTACAGCCAGACACACACACAAGCACACGCTGCTCGTACATAAACATGCACGTCTGTCTCAGGGCTTCTTCCGGCGCAGCCAGCAGTCCAGCGTGTCGTACTCCTGCTCACGCCAGAGCAACTGCCACATCGACCGCTCCAGCCGCAACCGCTGTCAGAGCTGCCGGCTCCAGAAGTGCGTGGCTCAGGGGATGAGCAGAGACGGTGAGGGACAGGGCCGGGGGATGCCGGGGTGTCGAGGCTGGGAAGCAGTGTGCTGCTTATTGAGCCACAGGAGCTGTATAAATGCAGCAGCTACCCCATTCACGAGCTCCGTGCTGCTCCCTGCTTGCAGCGGTGAAGTTTGGCCGCATGTCGAAGCGTCAGAGGGACTCCCTTATCGCTGAAGTGGAGAGGCACCGGCAGCAGCAGCAGCGCCTTCAGAGCAGCCCTGGCGAGGTGCCCCCGCCACTGCCCTACCCTGGCAAGGAGCCACGCAACCACTCGCCCCACCTGCTCCAGCCCCTGGTCCCATCCTACCCCTTCCACGTGGAGCCTGAGCTGCCACCTACCTCCCCAGAAGCGCACGCCTACCTGAACTGCTCCCAAGGAGAGTCCCAAGCTGTGGCCCTGTCCTACAGAGGGTCATGCGCATCCCCGGTGTCCAGCTCTCAGTGCCGGAGAGACAGTGGTGGCCTGTCTGAGGGGAGAGGTGGGTCTCCTGGGCCGGATCTACCTTCTCAGGGGCACTAAGCAGCCCTGTTCCCCTGATATATTTCACTTATGGGGTGGATCCCCTTGGTAGACATTAGGGGGGACTCATTTCTGATGGTCTCCTTCAGTAGATTTGGGCCACCTTCTGCCAATCAGGCCCTAGACCTCTGCCTAGTTTGCCTGTGCCTAGATCCAGCTCTTCTCCTATCGTGTTCTTTCCTCCTGGACAATCTGGTCCAGTGCTCCATGTGCCATATTAATGGCTGACTAAAGAACTGTGGCTCTGTTCTGCTCCAACAGTTGAAAGGTACCAGAGATTCGACTCCTGCCATCCATCACCCCAGCAGCTGGGCTTGGGGATGTCCCGCGGGGACATGAGGGTGAATTATGAGACAAAGGACTCCTTCTGTTACCCCAACTCCATGCTGCACATAGGTGAGAGCACCAAAGCATGTCTGTCACCTCAGATTTCTCAAAGGAAGGTGCTTTCGGTAGGGTATGTCTGAAGCAGTGTCTACTCATCTGCTCATCCATTCACTCAATGCCTTGCAGAGGAGTTCCGCACCAGCATCCTGCGGTCTCACAGGGAGACCAGTCAGTACCGGGTGGAGGAGCTGCCAGCTTTGCGATGGAAACTCTTCACCAGAGAGGAGATTCTCACCTACCAGAGCAAGGTGTTGTGGCGATGGCGCAGTCAAATCAAGGCCGGTGACCAGTCATAGCAAAGCATGACCTCACAGGCTCATATCACAAAATGGGATAGAAAAGGTGCTTTCACGCTAAAGTTCAGGAACGTCGTCGTCCCGACCAGGAACTTTTGTAACTCCTGGCCACTTTAGCGTGTTGCTTTCCCATCGCACAACAGGAATTATGTATGTATGAACAAGTTGTTTTGTTGGTTATTTCAATCGCATGGTTGAAAAAAATTGGACAAAGCCTTTTGTTTGCATTTTATTTATATGACTCATGACATGTTGACCGTTTATGAATAAATCTGGCCATCTGATCGATCTTTTGTTTTCCACTGAATAAAAAGACATGTAATGTTATTTCACTAAAGCTCTGGCAAGTTTCACCCCCAGCACTGGCAATATTAAGGAAAAGTATATCAGTTAACAATCAAATTTTCTCAGAAAGGTATTCATTAACGCATCTGTGTAATTGAGGTACAAAAATAATTTGATCTGTTGAATATTTGCTCTGCTACTTCTATCTCTTTTCTCCACACTTCTGTGTGACTTCCAAGTTAGCAGCAGTGCTTGTGGTCAACCAATCAGCACATTTATCACTATAAATCCTACCCTGCTGGGTCACGGTAGAACGCAAAAAAACTAAATCTGGAGTAGGCACTCTCAATACAGCATCTGAGTCAAGTGTGGATTTGAGTTGCTCATGACTGGTGACCTTTACTTGTCTGTATTGATACTGGGCACACTGTAACAGAAGTTCCTGGTTCCTGAAAAAAGTCCTGGTTCTAGAAAAAAAGTTCCTGCAGTGGGAAAGCGCCTAAATAGGAGTTTGCCTGAATCATGTGATATAGGAAATGCCAAAAATGACCCTAAAAGATTGCTGTTAGACCACTAACCCATTTAAAGTCAAAGCATGAAGTCTGATTAATGATAAACCATCAATGGCTTAGTATTGTATTTGAGCTGGGAGAGCACTGGTGCGGGGTCTGTGTTTCAGTCTCAGGGCTTGTCACCAGTTCAAATCCCAGGGCTGGCAGTTTTGATGCCACCATTGGGCCCCAGAACAAGGCCCTTAACCCCCAGCTCCAGGGGCGATACACACTGTCTGACCCTGCGCTGTAACCCCCAAGCTTGCTCTCACCTGTATGTGTGTCTGTGTGTCTCATGGAGGGCAAGATGGGCTAGGCGAAAAGAGGCTCTCCCCACAGGGATGAATGAAGTGTCTGTTTTATTATTATATAACATTTCTGATTCAGAAGTTGTCCATGCATTGGGTGTATGAGTAGTGATCCTGAGCAGTGGTGACCCCCCCGCCCCTTTCTGTTATCTCTCCCCCCAGTCTATGGACGAAATGTGGCAGCACTGTGCCGTCCGGCTGACAGACGCTGTCCAGTATGTGGTGGAGTTCGCCAAACGTATCCCGGGCTTCCGGCAGCTGTGTCAGAACGACCAGATAGTTCTGCTCAAGAGCGGTGAGATGGGGCGCTGTCCGCTTTCCAGTCCAACATGTACTGGCCTTCAAAAGATACAGCTTCTTACTGCCCCGGCTCGTGTGTTTGTCTGTTTAGGCTCCATGGAGATCGTCCTGGTGAGGATGACCCGGATGTTCAACGTGGAGAACAGCACAGTTTTCTTCGACGGCAAGTTTGCCAGCACAGAGCTCTTCAAGTCCCTTGGTAAGGAACAGGAAGACCCTGTTAGTCTTGCCACGTGACTGATGTGCCAATAAAACACTAAAAAAATGCATCCCCTATAACTAAGTCCCTTCTTGACTCCATCCCTCAGCCTGCAGCGACCTGATGACCTCAGTGTTTGACTTTGCCCACAGCCTGTGTGCTCTGCATCTGACTGAGCAGCAGGTCGCGCTCTTTAGTGCCCTGGTACTAATTAACGCAGGTAAGGAATAAAAGGGAGCAAGCAAAAATACAAAGCAATTTATTATGTAAATGATATTTAATGACGTATTATGTAAATGATATTTAAATGATTGTATGTATTCATGTTTAAAATTACAAATTAAGTGTCAGAATTGTACATCACTTTACTGTCCAGTCTTAAAGTATGTAAATCTTTTTGTAATGCTGTCGTATGCGCCGTGTTTCTGTGCACGCGTATGCCTCAGATCGTCCAGGTCTGGAGGAGAGGGGCAGAGTGGAGAAAATGAGGAAGGAGGTGGAGCTAGCGCTCAGCCACACCCTGCACAGAGACAACCAGGAGGGCCTACTGCAGAAGGTAAGGGAGGGGGGTGCAGGTCGGGTCATGACAGGACAGCCAGGACAATCAGAGCAGAATAACAGGACAGTAGCACAGGCAGGGCGGGAAATTAAGGATAAGAGCTGTCAGCTACCCAGGCTAAAATTCTGTGTCTGCAGCTTTAAGGGAGTGTTATCCACATCTGAGGTCTTCGACTTATAAAAACATCGATTCATTGTTTGTATTTTAATAGCCTGTCATGGGGTACTGGGCTGTAGCTGTGGCTATGTATATGTGTATGTATAAATATGTGTGTATGTGTATATATTTGTATACGTACGCAAATATCCATATTTTTATCTTGCCTGCTTATTGTGTTTTGCACGTGACAACTTTAGTTTTCTCCATCCTCTGACGTTGGTTTAGTTTTTATCAGTGCACCTTTTGGCGCCCTATAAATAAATTTTACTTACTCACTTACTACTAGTAACTTCGTCCTTTTCCTTCACTTCTAGCTGTACCAGAAAGTGCCAGTCCTGAAATCACTGTGCAGCCTGCATATTGAGAAGCTGTGCTGGTTCCGGCAGCTGTACCCTCTCACTGTGCACTCCCTCTTCCCCCCTCTATACAAAGAGCTGTTTGGCTCAGACTCAGACCTCCCCCTGTTGGGCATTCACTGAAACTGCAGCACAGGGGATTTCCCCCCCCCCCCCAGCAAAACAAAAAAACTGATCGGTATCTAGCATCTCAATAGTGGTTCAATATATTTGTGACACAGTCTGCCAATAAATTAACACAGATAATAACACACATATGAAAATCAATGCACTTAAAATTGATTATGTAAAAGGGGGTCCCATCAATGGCACTATCTGCTGAGTACTTATATTTTTGTAATTCAGGAAACTAGCTGGAAATGGTTGCATTAGCGATATACATGTGAGAAGTACGTCATAAGAAATTGAATTATTTTTAAAATAATGACAATGTTTAGGTGCTTTTTTATTGCAGAAAATGTTCTATATGTAAGCAAAACTTATTTCTGATGAAGATGATACATATGTATCTTGGTGTGTCCAGTGTGGATCTGGATCATTTAAGGGGGTAATATGTTATACAGTTTATATTAACATTTTGTGTGGTTGAAAGATTCTACTGTTGGGGATGGATGTGCCCCCAATGCTGGACATAAACAATGTGCCATCATGCAGTAGATATGTGTGCTGTTCCTGTAGACCCAAGAAGTAGTGTAGGCAGAAGTTCCTTTATTTGCTTCATTGACACGCTTTGATGCTCAAGTCGCTTTGATTGTCCAGGTTGTCTCCGTTTGTCCTACCAGCGGTTGTTTTTGGATGATGGCTACACTGGGCCTATAGGAGATCAATGACACTTCGAAGATGCACATTGTGACACACAGGACATTTTACCGACATCATACCATTTCTCCCTGATGACTTCCACATCATAGCCTCTCTTTCAGAGGCATCAGTAGCATTTGAACAACTACAGTTTATATCTTGATGAATAATTTACATGTCCTCCGACACTCTGATCCCGTCACTGTTTCACCGGGGTATTGAGAATTATTTAGTGAAGCGTAGTAACATAGTTGTTTGTTAAGCTTCATCTTTGAAGTTTACTTTGATTTCACTTTTGGGTCAGTTCTCTAAAGCGTTCTATGCTAATTATTTGGTTGTTTTATTGTTTGCACTTAATTGTGACAAAGAAATATTGGTAATAAAATGATTTTTAAAATATCACCTGTGTTTTTTTCCCCATGTAAAGGCAGCATCCGGCATGTATGACGCATTCTTCACCTGTTTAAAAATCCCACACAACTGAAAGTATTAAGAAACCATGTAAATCTGTGTCTTGGTAAACATCCACCCTCAACACATGATTAGATAGTTCTGACTCTGACACTGTTGAGTCTTCAAATGTTTAAAAAAAAACTTGCTGATTGGAATGCAATGCATTGACTAATATACTCTTCAGTGTCCTTCTCTAACATTAAAATCCAGACTGGGAGATTCCTTAAGCAAAACTTTTGTTTTGTTTTGCAGCATGTAAGAGGAATAACAAACATTGCATATGATTTTTAAACTATGCATCTCGTTAATGAACTTTCCCCAATTCAATACACTACCTAATTCAGTATAAATCCTTAATGTATGCCATCAATTTCATTGACCTTGGTGGTTTTATGGAGAATCATTTATTGTTACACCCATTAGTTCTTGCAAAAGTGCGATGGGTGACATTTTAGGTGAAGAGGAACAGACCTAAATGGGTGTACTGCTTAAATGAAAGTAACAATTTTTTTTAGATGTCCCAGAAACAGGTGAGAGTTGTCAAATTGATTTAAATTGTTGACCAAAAATTTTGTCATCTGTCAAATGAACTTGGTAAGATTTTACTATATTACTTTGTGATATTCCTGGTTATATTATCGCCATGTAACACAGAAATCCCAGTTTGTGTGGCTGCCTGTAATGAAACTGATGATGATAATGGTAATTAGGAAAGCAGCTACTCCTCACTGCCTATTGAGACCAACAGGCAAGCTATCCAATGAAAATCACTTAACACAGACGGAGCAGTCAGGCTGCCACAATGTAGGATGGTCAATGAACCGAGTCCTTCATCACCATCTTCTGGGTCCTGCCCATCTATCTTGTGGCTCCTGCCTGGCTGTGATCAACTGATCTACTGCACCAGAGAATATCATCTGGAAATAAACCCCTTCCTCTCAAAGAGAGTGTCTCTGGTCTGCTTCATTGCTTAAAGCTGAAACAATGAAATCTAACAACTTATAATGTCAATATTCCACCTCTTCCTGAAAAACTGACAGCAGTTCCCTGAAACCTGCCAATGGCTTGGAATGTCCCGGAAGTTTGCCATTCCGCAACTCAGTGGTGGTAATATTTGCTGGGAACAACTCCACAGTCAACCACCCCTGGATCACCAACTTGGAGTTTCTCGGAAGGAGTGATCTCTGTCCTCCAATAGTTTTTTTCTGTTCCATTCCATGATCAGTCTCCACTGTCTGAATCCTTTCCCCGTGATGTATCACTCAGCTGTAGTCATGATGATGCAGTTTCAAGTTACCCCGCACGATGCAGCAAGAGTGCGCATCAATAGTTTCTTCTTACAAATGTTTCCCCTTGGTCATAAATTGCTAACACGGTCTGTATTCTAATCATCAACCAAAAACTTTGGGGTGCCTTTACTACTTTTCCTTACAAGCAAACTGATGGCCCACAGCAACGGACCCTGTCCCCATACTTCTGAAACAACCCCGCACAGGATCTCCAAAGGGACATAATTGTATGCCTTTTCCAAATCCACAAAACACATGTAGACTGGTTGAGCAAACTCCCATGAACACTCCCTTATCCTTGTGAGGGTCAAGTGTTCTGTGATCAGAACGGAATCTACATTGTTCCTCCTAGATCCGAGGTTCTCCAGTACCCTGGCACAGTCCATCCCAGGGAGGCAGAGAAGTGTGATCCCCTTGAAGCTGGAACACATCCTACGGTCCCCTTTCATAAAAACTGGGACCACCACCCCAGTCTGTCAATCCAAAGGCACTATCGCCAACCTCATCGCAATGTTGAAGAGACGTGTCAGCCCCACAACATCAAGAGCTTTGAGGAACTCAGGGCAAATCTCTTCCACATAACACTTACCATTGAGTTTTTTGACTACTTCAGTGACCTCAGTCCAAGGGATGGGCAAGTCCTTCCCTGAGTCTTCCAGCTCTATGTCCTCCAAGGAAGGCATATCAGTGGGATTCCCGAGTCACCTGATGGTTTGCCAGAATCTTTTCAAGGCCGACCAAAAGTCCTTCTCCATGGTCTCACCAAACTCCTCCAACACCTGAGTTTTTGCTTCAGCCAAAGTTTGCCACTGCCAAAGAAACCTTTCCGCTTGGCTTACCTGTACCTGTCAGTTGCTTCAGGAGCCCCACAAGCTACCCAAGCCCGGATGGCCTCCTTCTTTTATATATTGATTAATGTGTGTGTGTGTGTTAATCTTTATTTCCAATGCACAGACCGGCATGGTGGTCTAGTGGTTAGCACTGTCGCCTCACAGCAAGAAGGTCCTCAGTTTGATCCCTGGGTTGATTTCGAGGGGGCTTTTCTGTGTGGAGTTTCGAAAGACATGCAGATTAGATCAGTTAGTTACTCCAGAATTGCCCATAGGTCAGTTCTGGAATAGGCTCCATCTTTGGATTAAGCAATATAATGAATGATACACAGTGTTAAAAAAATTACCGAAGAAGTACGATTTCGCCTGCATGGAACTTCCCAATTATAATTTCACTAGTTGACTCAGTATGGAAAGTGTGTTTTCTTTCCTAAATTTCTTGTCTCCTATGCCCCCTTTTCTCGCATCTGATTTTTTTTAACTGTAAGCGTCCACCCCTTCGCGGAAAGCACGCTTCCTTAAACAAGTAGTAGCCTATTTATACCCCCGTATTCAGAGATCGTGTGTTACACTGCCCGGGATCTCTGAGCTCCGAGACGTCTCCTGATTATGGGCAGATTTATATAGCGCGATCCGTAAACAGCTGCAGCGGAAACAACGACAGAGAGAAGTCGCTCGCCAGATTACTTGTCCTCTGTGGATTCAGCCTCGTCGCGCATTTTGCCTGAGAGCGATGGGCTGGTGCGGGGTTTTGAGAACCTGGTTGACTGTGACTGTCCCGTTGCTGTTGTGCGTGGCGTCGGAAGGTAAGCGCCGCTCGCGTTCACGGAGTTGTGTACCGTATTTTGCGCAGTGGCGGCTTCCGACAAGGGTAGGAGAATCATTCACCGGCAGGGCAGGAGTACGCTGCATGTGCTGTTTTCAATCCAGTTAAATTCTTATTATGGATGTAAAGCACGTAGCACTATGGACCACTTTTGTTTTTGTTAAGATTTTTCTCATTTATTATTATTATTCTTCCCTAAAACGAAATGGGCAGCCTAAACCGTACGTAACACATAGACTTACCGAATTTGTTAATAACTACCCACTACTCAAAACATCTGACCGAAATAAGCCAGTCAGTTTATGCCGATATCTTCTGACCTGTTACTCCTAGAGTCGAAATTCTTTTTCTCTCCAGATACAGGCAGCCAAGCCTAACGATCTTGCCAATCAGACAATTAAGCCCCGCCTATTAGATTTGTTTACTAATTTGCATATTTTGCAAAACCTACTTTTGTGAACTAGTCCTACCTCATCTGACCAAATGAGGTGTCAGACCAATCAGACCCCTGAGCTGATAAATACCTGTTAAAAAAAGTCTGACATTTGTCTACACCATCCATTAGCCATGCCCGGACTTCCTTAATCTGGCCTGTTTTAATCGGGCAGTTATATCTTGGCTATATCTTGCACTACCTTAACCAAATTTGAATTCCTACCCCCAGCCCCATTTTGGGGACACAGTACAAGGCTGGCCACATTTCGTTAATAGGGGGCGCTTCAACTAAAAACTGCCAATAACTCCCGACCTCCTTGGCCAATAAGAGTGAAATTTGACAAATATGTACTATGACTGAGCCTGAGGTCAGACTTTTACTACCACACTCATAGCTTATAAAAACCTGACTACCATCAGCCAATCAAAATCAAGCAGCCATTTGACAGGCTTAAAAACACCAATCCAAACCAAAACTGGATGATCCAATTTTTCTACAGACCCTTAGCACACCTTGGAAAAGGCACCTCAGTGTCCCATATGGGGGCGCTACTGGGACAACTTTTGCATTTCTGCCTATTTCTCCGAAAATGTCAGGCTTACTGTTAAAATTTGTTGCAAAGCCAATTTAAAATGTGATGCCAAATCAAACAACACATAAAAGGAATTTTCGAACTCATCCTAGGATTTTCACCCAACCTATATAAATCTCATGTCATTAAAATCAGCAGACAGTCCTTATCAAAAGTTATATAAAAAAAAATCTTACATTTTTTGTAAGGTACGGCCTCCAGTAACACCAAAACTACACCTGTGTCTGCTAGGATTTGAATCAGCACACTGCTCTTATAAAGGACTAATACAAAAAGCTTTAACTTCACATACAGTACGGCCACCAGCCACACCCAGCCTATACAATTTCCATGCTCATTTCAAACTGACAGCTACAGTCACGGCCAAAAATATTGGCATCCCTGCATTTATGTAACAAAATGCACCAGTTCTTCCAGAAAATTGCTGCAATTACAAATGCTTTGGTATTGTCATATTGTCATGTTTATTGCTTTTGTTGGCACTGGGAGAGCAGAAAAAAGTGGAGGAAAGGAAAACAAATCGGAGACATTCCACACAAATTTCAAAAATAGCCTGGACTATTAAGTATTAAGTTGAGGGTGCCAATCATTTTGTCCAGGCCATTTTCACGTTTTGTGTGGAATGTCGCAGATTTGTTATTTTTTTCTCTGCTTTTTTGTGTTTTTCCAGTGCCAGCAAAAGCATTTTTAATTGCAACAATTTTCTGGGAGAAGTGGTGCGTTTTCTGACATAAATGAAGGGGTGCCAATATTTTGAAACATGATGGCATGTTTCAGCCAGTCCTCACCAAATTTGAACATATACTGTACTGCTGGACATAACTCCGGATAGATGCTCCAACTATGGTTGCGATTGGTCAATAGGAGGCGCTACAGCCACATATGTCTAAGGCCCAGCCTGGCTAATTCACCTGAAATATTATTATATTTCGTAAAACCTTCAAAGAGTTGTCAGCTTTCAGTTTACCCGAGTCAGTACTTTTAATTGCCTTCCATTTTTCTGCAGTTTCACTCATAGAATATTGTCAGAGTTAATTGGAAAGTACAGCTACACAGTATGGAGTACTATTACAAAGTGTGTAATAAATTGTCCAGTAGGTACAGTCAGTGCTCCATTTCAGAAATCCTATTAAAAACTGTAGGCATTTGTGTTTGAATAATTTATCAGTGTTGTTTGAATGCATGTTGTTTGGTTTTTCAAATGATGCATCACATCTTACTCAGAATATTTCTGCTCTGTTCCCACTTGAAGTCTTCCAAAATGTACAGACAGCAGACTTATTCCTGAGGATTCTGTTTCCATGTAATACTTTTTTGATTTACAGTTAGGGGTCCAAAGCACTCAGGTATTGCGCTGATATATGGAGCAACTCTCAATATAGCAAAGTTCTGAATATGCAATAAAGTTTTAGTTTAAACACAAAGTTTACCCTGTAAAATCAAGACCTACCGCATTCGGTAGGGTGGGTATCAGTGACCCTATTTCGGACAGGGTACTCTGGCCCTTTCTGGTCTGGCCTCGGTGTTTGTTTGACTGGCTTCTCCACATGACTTGTCTGTAAGTAGGATGTTCTTAACCCGGGGACAGCCTGTAATGAACTTGAACCAGGAATGTTGTCCCTCAGCCTTGCACAGGGCATTTTTCAGTAACACTTTCACCCAAAGAAACTTATGGAAATGAATTCTGAACTTTATACTCCTCATGCTTTGTGCATTTTCATTTTGCGATCCCATGTGTCCCACTGTTCTGTTCCAGGCCCTGGTCATCAGATGAGATGGATACGTCAAGTGGCCTTCCCCCCTGCACGGCCATCTTTGGACAACCTCCCTTTTCTGTGTGACTACTTTGATTCCCACCCCCGTTACACACACCAGTCCTTCTCAAAAATCAGCTCCAATCGGATCACTCGGCAGAGGGATGCAATCAACCGCATGGAGTCCTGGTACAGTGGCTGTTGCCAAAACAACAAGACTCAGGAGAGCACTCTCACCCTCTGCTGTGCTCTGCAGGCTGTGAGTGCCTCACCATGTGGTATTAAGTTCTTTTTAGGCAGCCATGAAAATCTGGAGAGCCAAAACGTAGTTATTTCTGCTGACTCAGTTTTACCCCAAGTGTGTCTCAGATAGTAGTGTCGTGAGTAAAATATTGAGTAATTTTATGGGATTAAGCAGCTTCTCATTGTTTTAAATACAGGTATGGTGTTTGGTGACATATTTTTACTAAATATTAACTGTGATATTAGCATAATATTTTTAATAATATCACAAGGTAGTACTTTTTAACTATGTGTTTTGTTATGATGCCCACACAACTCAACTTATCAAGATGCCATCTTGACAAGGTCCCCTGGAACTCCTAAAATTACTCTCATTAGTCGTTTGAGGAACCAGTCTTGTAGTTTGAATGTTGTAAGCTGAAATTTCAAGAGTAGCCCCAATCTGTAATTGAATGCATTCCACCTATGTTAATATGTAATGGGTAATACTGTAGGCTATGTCAAATACCACTGCCAGGTGAGCAGATTGGTAAATAAACCATGTAATTAAACATAAAGACAGTTGGCACTAGACATAGCCCTTTATTATGTAATCTATTGTTTATTATGCATGTATATGGTTGTACCTATATAGAGTCACAAAAAAATTCTGGTTATTCAAACAGTGGAAGACTACTCTCTCTGACTTCTGCGATGAGGAATTCCGCTTCAAGACCAATCACTATCACTGCTGCCACAAACAAGGATATTTCAGGTGGAGTTGTTTTGAGAAGGCCGCCCCCAACCCCACCTACATACCCCAGAGCCGTACAGCCGATACACTACTACCACTACTGCCACCACAAGCGCATGGATTCACCTTTAACCGTAGCATCTGCCCGAGGTAAAGCGATAGACACAAGGAGGGAAAGGGTTCGGGTGGGAGAGGTGGTGGGGTTAGGGAGGCAGAGCTGCAGCTGTTGGAAGTAGCAGCATCTCAGAAGTGCCCTCTCAATCACACATTGGCTCATGTTCCCCCCAGCAACGCCTCCATGATGGCTTCCGGGAATCCACAGGAGAGGAACGAAATCTATGATGCGCATTACATCAGATTCCCACCTGGCCGGCCCACTTCCAGCAATATCGATCTGATCTGCGGCTTCCAAGCAGAGCGCCCCCTGTACCCCCTGAGATGCCTGCCGAGCGAAGGCTATGGCTGGTTAGTGCTACAGTCCAAGGTGATCAACCAGCTGGAAATGGGGATATACAGGTGTTGCAAAAGAGAGGGGGAGGAACTGGCTTGTGTGGAAAAAAAGGTAAGTGCCTTTCCTGCCGATATAATCAAAGCTGTGTGGCTGTTTTTATAGAACAGATGGGTATTATAGGTGTTGCGTGCATGTCAGAGTATGTGAACGGAGTGGAGCAGTAAGGATTTCTGCTCCTCACTCGCAAGGCTGTTGGCTCCGCCCGCTCCTCTGCTCTAATTCGCACTAAACCACTCCGCTAAATACCACTCCTCGCTGCACTAACATTTCCTCCCACTCCAGTCAAATCGCTCCATGCTTGCTCCAGGAGTGTTGCTAAAGGTAAAGCCCCCACCCACCCGATCTAAAAATTTAGTGATATGTTTTGCTCTGCAGCGGAATCAATATTTTTTTGCACTGCGAATGTAACATTTTCTTTGGGTTTCACGTGTCTGTTGTTTGTGGGCGTATACGTAGTCACTTTGGGTCACTTCTGATTGGTGAGCATGACTGGCACGCGAGGAGCACGGCACTTCCGCTTGGTGAGACTGACTGTCACACAAGGAGGATGGAATGAATTTGTGAAGCTATTCTCACAATAGTTTTAAACCCTGGATCAGACGTGCTGTATAATGCATATCCTAAATCGCAGCCTTTGCAATTTACTAATTACATTGTTTCTAATCATGAGTTTGATCTTGAAATTGATAAATCTTTAAGCCCTATCATCAATGAAGGATTTTTTTTTACTGGGGCACGGCTGATAAGAACTGGGGCACGTGCCCCAATAAAACGGGCCTAGCGACACCTATGGCTCGCTGTAGTTTAGAAGAAGGAGGAATAATAGTAGTAACTCATTGACTACTGAAGTACTAATCATGAACATTATTATCATGAATTAGTTAATGATTAACTAATGAACTAACTAATGAAGTTCCTGCAAAGAATACATGAATCGTCATAATTGAT
>JAODKM010000126.1:13754449-13766331 GCA_026780845.1 Petrocephalus sullivani | reverse complement strand
AGCTAGTCACGTTACAGCATGCCAGGCCCTTCCATTTCCCTGAAACGTTTTTGCCTTGCAATACCGCCTTAAAAGTCAAATTAACTTAATCTGTGTTGCTGGTATCCCTTAGAACAAGGTAAAAAGTGAAATGTGGCAATTTTAATAATGATGATCATAACATGATCACATTTTATACCCTAGGTGTTAAGGTTTTGTCATGGGATAGTTTTTGCCATGGTTAGGGCTGAAGGATTTTAAGAAAATATCGAATTGCGATTTATCTGACAGATATTGCGATTGCGATTTGCGTTTTTTTGTGAACTCAGTATTCACTATAAGTGTATAAAAAACTGTAACTGAGCACAACCATACACTGAAATCTGAACTGCGCTATACATTAATCCAAAGATAAGAATGGAAATATATGAAATGAATCCAAAATGTATTTATTCTAACAAAAATCATATAGAACATACACCTAATAAACCATACAACAATTCTCTAGCAACCCAAACATGGTAAAGTGATTGTATTTTTACGTGCACATTTTAAGTTCCATGTTTGCAAACAGCGCTCAACCACATTTTTTAACCCTTAATAAAGTGCTTCTGGAAAGTCCCATGTACACAAGGGTCAAATCAGCAGAGAACAATGACACTTAAAACTACCATCACAAAAGCCACGACTGTGTCAAGTAAAATAAAGTAATGGAAATAAAACAATTCCAGTAATAAAAACATTTGGGATAACGCTGCTTGGACCCCTAATAATAGGACCTGTCTGTAAACAATCTCTGATCATTAAATAGGTAGGTAATTCACTTACAGCTCAGCAGTGGAACCAATATTTTCTTGCACTGCGAATGTAACGCTTTCCTTGGGTTTCACGTCTGTCGTTTGTGGGCATATACACACTTTGGGTCACTTCTGATTGGTGAGCGTGATCGGCACGCAAGGATTAGTGAGACTGTCACACAAGGAGGATGGAATGAATTTGCAAAACTATTCTCACAACAGTTTTAAACCCTGGGTCCAACGTGCTGTATAATGCATATGCTAAATCGCAGCCTTTGCGATTTGCTAATTGCATTGTTTAAAATTGTGATTTCAATTTGAAATCTATAAATCGTTCAGCCCCAGTTAAGGTTGTGTTTATCTTTAGAGCTGGTGATATGAATCATGTCTGCTTCTTAATACGCCCACTGACGAGGGCCATGGATTCACCTTTGTAAGTAACATGTAAGTACGCTGTCACCCTGACTCATATTGGAACATGGGGATTCCAACGCTCTGCTTGAGTAATTGCAGTAACTTGGCCACTCACTCACTGTTTTTTTTTTTTTATTTAAATAAAATTTTTAAGAAAAATCTCTCTCTCTTCCCCCCCCCCCCGCCAAATCTTTATTCAGTTTTGGCCAGAAGGCAGAAACCACTTCTGGTTGCATGTTTAGCCTAGGAAATATGGTACCTCTTGGTGTCATATCTGTGCATGGTATAATATATCTGTAGCATGTGTAACCATGTACGCTGTTTTTTTCCACAATAAAATCTCCAATCAATTTAGTAACATCAGCAGGATGTGAGTATACTCAGAAAATAGGCTTGTCATCTATTGTCCAAAAAGGTAGCCTGAATCAATAAGAACATAAGAACATAAGAACTATACAAACTAGAGGAGGCCATTCGGCCCATCAAGCTCGCTTGGGGAGAACATAACTAATAGCTCAGAGTTGCTAAAATCTTATCTAGCTCTGATTTAAAGGAACCTAAGGATTTAGCTTGGTTAACGTGATTTTGAAATTAAGGCAAAAGAGATCAATGCTAAATTGTATCAAGCATGTAAATGAGACAGATGAGTGAATACAACATTTGTTAATTTAATATTTTAGATTGAAGGCAGTAATACATTTCCAGTGTGCTATGAGCCTATAATTCACCATGCTTCTGGGTCTCAGGAGGATAATGGAACAGTGTGCTGCACTCACCATGCTTCTGGGTTTTCCCTGCAGGACCACAGAATACTGCAGCTGGAAAGTGAGTTTGTAGAAATCGCCCCTCCATGAGCGAGGATATTTCCAAGACACAATCAGCCGGTGTTTGTTCCCTTCTTGCTCACGTACTGAAACGTTATATGGCGGGTCCGGTTTAACTGGAGACACAAGACTCAATATTAGAAAATATATATTGTGCAATTGCCCTATAGCACTATTCTTAACCATTTAGCATGATACTGTTTATATATTTTTTATATATGTATATATAAAAATATTTAAATATGTATATATTTTATTTCTCTTTTATAACGTAGTATCAGTAGAAAGAACACAGTATCATTGCACATGTATAATAACAATAAAGATATTCTATTCTATTCTATTCTAGAAATGGTGTATGAAAAAAAAGATCTAGCATAGCCACTGGATTGTTCAACATGTCAAGGCAAAATCAATCAAAATCAAAAAAACTCGTTGACCAGCAATCCAATCCAGTCCCACACTCAGTGTCTGATATTCCATAGAAGCTAATAACGTGTATTCTCGTTAGTGACTAATCAGCACCTCTCTGATCTGGTTCCACACCAAGTTAGATCATAAAAGGCAAAGAGAGAAGGTCAAATACAGTGGATAGTGTATTAGTGCAGTAGACAGCCTGCTACTCACGGATGTCATTTGGATAGATAGCAATCAGGGGGCTCGTGACATGGCCGGCAGTGTTGTAGACACACAGAGATGCCCAATAACTGTCTCTACTCCCCTCTGTCTTTTTGTCCAACACACACCAACAGCGATGCTGGGGCTTTGAGTAGGTGCACGGCTTTGTTGTAATTTTGCCCAGCAACCTGTAGGGAAAAGTCGCAAACTCAAAGGTTTTAGCTGCTAACCTCTATGCCGCTAATATGGCTGTCTGTGATATTTAATCCGGAGAACTAAATTACGCAACCTGAAAAATCAAAGCCTGCTTTTAAATGCACTTAAAAAAGTTCTTTATTAAAGTAGGGCGCGCCTGGAGTTGACGGTAAAGAAACAGAGTATTCCTGTCTTTAAGAAGTAATCCCCCAAACAGAGCCTCAGCGGTGGCAATCTCATACACCGCTGCGATCCTCTAGACCCAGGGACAGACAGCTAGTCGCCATCAGTTGCATTCACGTACTTCCATTTAATCTTATACAATTAATCAAATCAGATTCAACAAAGCACACATATAAGATTGCACACGAACAGATGCCTGTTCTGTTTTCGATATTCCTGACTTCTCTCCCATTATCTTCCTCTGCGACATTGGGCAGCTGATGTAAGGCGTCTTGTTCCCTCAGCATGGCAGAGGAGGCTCTGATTATCTTCACGAACAGGCAAACAGGAAGTTTCAGCTTCCAGTTTCAGGTTCAGCATATAACATAAACATACACATTCTTCTTTGCCTAAGGCCGAAGACATTGACAGGAATTCCACTATGCCCCATTCCCCGGCCCTATTTGAATTTCTCTTCCACAGCTCTCCACTTGGCGGCAGCAGAGTGCACTTTACAGACGCCTACAGGGTAACTGGGCCTCATTTGCAAAAGGCTTCGTATACATACCCTTTTTTCAGGATGAGGTGACACTGGGGGACTGGGGTCACAGGCTGACTGGCCCTCCATTCACAGCGGATGTTACTTGTAGGTGACTTCTGGTAGCAGGATAACGATGGCTGTTCTGGAGGAGCTGAGAAAATACAGGAGCAGCGCTGATGGCAGCTTTCATGGGGGAAGCATGTTCCTTGTCCTAAACATACAGCACTGTGAAAAAGTCTTAGGTAGTATTGTTGCTATTTGTTAGTGTTGGTAGCAGATGCTAACCAATTAATGTAAAACCAGAAACAAGTCTTTCATGTGGTCTTAGAACCAATAGAATTCAAGAGAAAAAAACATAATAAACAGGACAAATAACTACAATTTAAAAACCCACAAAAACTGCATGAATGTGCACACAACAAATCATATGCAAATCTATGTCCAAACTCCTTCTAGCATCGAAGGTAATTCCCCACAATTAAAAATGAGCTGTTCCTTGAAACTTTTGTGGTTGTGTCCTACTGGGGAAGTTATGGCGCATCAGAAGTTGACAAAACATCCATAGGATCTTTTTATTGAAAGGTACCAATTAGAGGGAGGAGCATACGAGATTATGCAAGACATTGGATGTACCATGGAGCACTGTGAAGGCTGGCATCAATAAGTGGAGAAACTGTGGCACCAGGGGAACACTCATTACAAAGATGGAGAGGACCCTCTAAAGCTAATGACAGGCCGAGACGAAAACTTACCAAGCAGGCTACAAAGTGGCCAACCAAGAGGCCTACAGTAACATTATGTATGACAAAAATCCCCTGTATACTGAACATGTCTGGGCTATGGGGTAGGGTGCCGAAATGAAAGCCATATCTCACAAAAAAGGAACACCCATCTATATATAGCAAAGAAGTGCTTTCAATCTAAATGGGAAAATGTCTCATAGTCTGAAAAGACAATGATTGAATATTTTGGCTGTAATTCTAAGGGTGACGATACATAGGGCAACTTTTTGAGCAATACTCCCGAATTATTATTGTTAATTCTTATTATTTTACTGTTAATTTGCATGTATTCTAATGTTAAATAATAAATATATACATCCAAACACAAATTCACAAGGCTTAAGTCAATATACATAGGATGCATACGAGGGCAAAACGTTAAATTATTAATTAAAATGGCCACCTTGCTCTATAGTGTGCAGAGTTTGGCATAATATACAACTTGAGCAATCCTGTGCCTAAAAAACCCTTGTTATTTATAGGGGTGAGATTAGACTCTTTAAAGATAACAGGAAGGAAAAACCACAATATAAAAGTGCTCAGTGGGAAGGCATCTCTAAACAAACAACTCATACAACACATATGGGATCTTGGAGACAAAATGGGCCATATAAAGTACTACATAGGTGTACTTAATAAAGTGCTAACCGAGTCTATATACATATACTGTATGTATGCACAAAATGTTTTTACATGAAAATATTCATGTAAAATATTCAATATTTTTACTCCCCCCACAAGAATATCTTTGTTCTTGTATCTGTTGGTCCTGGATTGGACTGTATAATAGCAATGTCACACCTGGCAACAACTCTATTTTACAATTTGACACACGTGCATTTGTGAGAGTGGGAATGAGTGACTCGCACTGAGCAAGCAGTGTGTGAACACACTCACCTTCCATAACTATTTTCACCCAGAAGATCATTTTCCTTCCCTGGTGACAGCTGTAATTTCCCGATTTGGATGCAGAAAATGGGCCGAGGTGCAGTGTGTCCATCTCTTCCCCAGTGACTTGCATGGGACGACCGTCCAGTTTCCAGTGCACGGCTGACCTTGGGTCCTTCACCAGCCCTGCTTGCTGAGAGGCCCTGCCCTTTGTTCTGTTCAAATCCCCCATCTCCACAGATGTGCCCTCTTGGTATTGGAACATTGTGGCATCCTTAACATTAGGTTTGGGTTCACTTGAAGGCCAGTGATGGCTGACAGTCATTGTACTGGTGGTTTTCTCTCTTAGTTCCACCCCTGAGGGAGTCTCAGTTGGACTCCTAGAACTCGCAGTGTCTCCATAACCGCCACCTGTGCTCAGAATGTCCCTTCTCCTCTCACTCTGCTCTCCATCTCTTCCTGCCTGGCTTGTGGTGGTCAAGGTGACACCAGCTCCATGCACTGTGATTTGGCCACTGCAGCTCAGAGTTACGATGCTGCCCGGGGCCAACACCCGTACACCAGGGAGGGGTTCTGCATAACATAGAGAGTGATTATAAATGAATAAAATATACGCCAGTTTAAGACATACAAGGCATACCAAATATATTGTTTCTGCTTAGCATCTATTGGCATGTGCATGTGATTGGCTACATAAAGTCAACACCAAGACTGTGGCTGCATGCGGTGATAAATGACTGAATGTCCCGTTCAGGGATAAATGCAGTAAAGCTGCAAGACTGCATGTCTCTTTCAGTGATAAATGCAGTAAAGCTGCAAGATGTCTGTTTCAGTTCCTGTTCTAACCTTTTCTCAAACTTTTGTCTGTCCTTCCCTCGGGACATATCCTCTCACCCAATCTTCTAAAGACCAAAGGCCAATTTATATATAAACATATACTAGTATTATTATATAGTGGTATTATGTAGCTACTTCCTTAAATCCTGTTATCCAGAAGATCTGTCCCAGAACAGACACAAAATATTTAGATAACTGACAATTAATAGCATAATCTGCAAAAAAATCACAAAACACAATTTTTTTGTAGATACACATACATATATATTTGTATATATATATATATATATATATATGTTTGTATACATATATATGTGTGTGTGTGTATGTGTGTGAGCGCACATAAGCTGTCTTGTAATTTTACTAAACGTACATGAAATACTTACAGAAAGAAGCCAGCAGAAAACCGCAGACTTAACAGTCCGTTATGCTATGGTATCAAGCGTGCTAAACGGATATTCACATTAAGATACATACATTTGTACATATATAAAGCAGGCCCTACCTTTTCGTTGACAAAGTCCTTCTTGAAAAGATCCGACACGGACCATCGTCAGAAGCCACAGATATTTAATCGTAGCACTAATACGCATTTTATTCCCGTTATGAAAATGTTCTACAATAATAGCGAAAATACGGCTTCTAATGAAAATAAAAGAGAGACTTGCTACATCGCAATTACAAAAAACAACAACGAAGATGGCTTAAAATTGAATACTAGATATGTCATTTCCAAAAAAATGTAAAAGATGAAAAAATGTTACATTGTAACCAGCAAAAAGAAAGTATAGATGTCGGTATTAGACAGCGAATTACCGACTCGTTGCCCTTTTGGTTATAATACTCCTTACGTATTACATTATTAAATTACGTATTAAATTAACTGAGACTAACTGAGAGGTACGAGGTACGAATACAGGATTAAGCGTACCTTTTACTTCCATCAGAATAACTGGCCAGAAAGGTAGGCGCAAACTAATTTTCCTCTTCCTTTCACACGTCCGTCTGGCTTGCTGTTGGTTAATAAATCCGGTCTTACGAAACCACACGGTGTTGAAACTTTTAAAAAGGACAAACCGTATACATTAACGCCCCAGGTGTTTTAAACAGACTGATACCCTCCAGTGAGTTTACGCTTCTACTGTTCGTGGCGTCAAAATACAAATGTTTAAAAAAAGAAACTTAAAATGTACATTAAATAGTTTCAGTTGTGTGTTCTGATTCATTTTATTCAATATCAGATCCCTTAGTAAAGGCTTAATTTTCAGTTTAAAAATCAGACCCCCCTCTTATCATAAAAGTCTAGTGCGGCTCCTGGTTCTCGTTAATCAACATCACTCAAATGAATGGCTATAGTATCACACACGAACGTGCTTATTCAATAAATAAACAAACAAAAAATCAAATGAATAGCATAGAAAGACATTTTTCCTAGATATGAATATCCCAAGTAGAAAAGGGAGCTGATTTTTTCATTACACACTGACTCCACACACACACATACCATGAAATCTTTCACTCAAGACCTTTATCTTTTGCCAGTATAATGCCTTCCCCTTTCCTTTAGTCTCCACCCACTTTTTCCGGTTTTGGCCTATGACGGCCTTTCTCCTGCTGCTTCAATGTGCCACTGCACTTGTGAAACAAACACCTTTCTCAACAAACGTGTACCGACGAACACGCTCAGGCCACGCCACAGACTTAACAGGGCACTGTGGTGCTGTGGCACACATCCGTCACACCTCAGGTGCATGAACACATTTAAATAACAGCCAGCACAAAGATGAAGCACAGACCATGTTGTTTCACCACTCTGCAGAGTGTGAGGGCTAATCTGATGATTTATTGACTTTGAAGAACCTCATTCAGTTGGAGCACCGAGTTGTCACAGTCCAGACATCAACCAAACAGGCCAAGCAGGTACAAGATTGGCTCAACCAAAGTCAAGTTTTGACCAAGTTACTAACCATGTCAAATATGATGTATTTCAATGTACTATATAACAATTTCAAAGCTAACATTTCAGTTTGCTACTTTCTTTATTCAAAACCGATTGAGAGGACAAAGCAGTGGGGATCTGCTAGGAGTTAGAAGTCAAAGCTTTTCTTTTTTTACTTTATTTTAAACTCCACGACCACCAAGTCATGTGTCGTTTGGCGAGGACCCCACGCCTCATCTGCATTTGAGCTAATCAATACAGTCCTTACAGTAGCCCAAATTTTTCAAGTCCTATCTTTGTGGGTTGACCTGATAAATGTGGGTTGAGTTATTCTTATCGAAAAAAGGGTGACAGAGTTCAGACCTGCCAGGTTTGGAGTGCATCTTATCTCCGAGAGCACACCAATATGGTGTAGAGAAATAGGGGCTGGAAGCAAAGGGTGCTGTATCCAGGACTTGTTCGGTCAGGCAGGTATGCGTTCTCACTGAGAACTGAAGTGCACACAGACACTGCTCTCCCAGAGCGTTTCCTGCTGTCTATACAGTCCGAGCTAGCAGGATCCATGTCCAGTACACAGTCAGTGGCTGCCAGTTCCGAATTCCATCCCGACAAAATCTGTCATCCTCAAGCAGATGGGATACATGACTGCGGAGATAGCGAATGAGGCTCATACTTTCAAATCACGCTGTGTGCCGTTGGTATTTGTGGTAACATTGACCAATTTCTACATCAAGCCATATTTTCACAAGATAGTCTTAAAATACCATGGACCACAGGGGCAGCGGTAAAACGGGAACCAGTGTGACTTGTGATCAACTTACTGTCGAGCAAAGTGATAACTGTTGAAAGAAACAGCATGTTTTTTTTGTTTTTAATTGACGTAAAACAGAGTGAACAGCATCAGCCACACTGCGCAACTGTTCAAAGAATCAGCGCAATGGAGTCAGACGGGCCTCTGACGTCAGAGCACTCGAGAGATCAGCTCCCTTTGGCTGCCTCAGTGCCTGTAGGGATTCTTTCTGTGGAATAAGTTTTAGAACACAATGTAGACCTCAGAATGAGACCTCCAAAGTATAGGATCAGCTTAGTAACTCAATAAGCCTGGGATTTTAGTTATCTAATGCAGGTGCGTTAGTTTCTTACAAAAGTAGATTAGAGTGGCACCCTGCATGGAAGCCAACAACACTCTTTCAGTGTTATTATTACTCTTTTATTATACGCTTTACTCTCGGTTCTCCTTGTCTCCATGGCTACCCAGTAATCTACACACAGTGGAAATGTAATCAAAGGAAACCGTAATCACAACGTCTCATTTTTATATTGCATTTATATATTTCACGTTGCTGTGCATAGGAGTCATGGCTCAGATCAATGGTGTTGTCCAAACAAATGGAAGGAAACTTGTCTCTGTGGCGTTGGCATTTTCCCTCCCGTAGGACAGGTCAGGTGTGGCCAGGAGCCTTTCATTAGAAGGGGCCCCATGGCCGTAGTGGTACTGAGGAGACACGGTGTCTCTTCTGCTCAGAGGGGCCAAGAATTCAGGCACCTTCCCCTGTGCACGGGCATCAGCAGTTCAGCTTTGCGAAGTGGAACAGAGCTTAACCAGAAGCAGCCTCTCCGCTTGCCTGCTCTGCTGCTCCTCACTCGGTCAACGAGGTCTCCTCGACAATGGGGGGGGGTCCTGGGCTACTGGCACCGCTGATGCGGGCCCCCACCCCTCGCCAGCCAAAAAGCGCCTCCTACAGGGGGTACAAGAGTGAAAATTTGGCTACAGACAAAGTAACAAAACTAAATGAACAAGACCACTGTGTCCCTGGGGAACCTTATATCCCCAACAAGCTTCCAACCACCTTTGCTAGTTAGATCCTAACCCTAACCTTATCTTGGGTTGCATGGGGCACAAAGGTAGTGGATACACTGAAAGGCATGCCAGTCTACTGAAGGGCACATACACCATCTGGCATTCCCAATGCACCCCAGCATGTTTTTAGATTATGGGGGGTGGAGGGAGCTGGAGAAGCCAGACATAACCCCACAGTGACATGGAGATAACATCCTTAGAGCTGGGTACTTGAACCCTGGTCTCCAGAGGTGGGAGCTAACTATGCTAGGTACTGTACCACTGGGCCACCCCTCATGCATTAAATAATATGTGAGACATTAAGCCAGATATTGGTCCTGATGCAATGGCCAGTACCTGCACAGCCCCAAGACTGACGGCCCAGCCTCCGGTTGACTCTCCCCCCGGACTCCTCGCCGGAGTAGGGGTAACGGCACTGCTGCCGGCGGAGGGAGCCAGGCCCAGGGGGGTGTGCGCCGTTTCTTCTGCCTGGGTATCCGGGGGTCCCAACATGGAGGAGGAGGTGGAGAGGGGAGCAGCACAGGATGAGGCAGGGCTGCCCTCCCCCCCGGGCTGGGCGGGCTGCTGCTTCTTCTTACGCAGTGTGTCGATCCAGCTGGCGCTGTGGCGCGAGGCGAAGGTGGCCAATGCCAAGGAGCTTAGCCGCATGTTCTTCCCTGAGGTGATGAGCTCCCCGAAGCCCTCCTGATGGGCAAAGGCGTAGCCGGAGCGCCGCGAGCCAGCCCGGCCCAGCCGGCCGAGGGCTCCGCCTCCCAGCCCGGCCACGCCTCCATGGGCGCCACGCCCACCGCGGCCTCCTGGCTTCCGCTTCTTCTGACGCACGAGTTGGGTGTATCGCACCTGGAGAGGAGGTTTGGGGAGGAGAGCAATTTTTAAGTGACAGGCCATCTGTCATCAACACTGGATACCCGTAATTCAAAGCATTTGATGGGCAGTGAAATGACGTCCTTCGTCTTAGCCAATATTTGCGGAGTACAGGCCAAGGATTGTTGACACAACATTTGAATGTTAATCATTAGTAGAATGGTGGAACTTGGGACCCATCTCTCAAAAACAGATACTCCTACCGTGTCCGAGAGTTGAGGTTTCAGGTCAAGTTTGAGAAAGCGGAATGCCAGGACTGGAACGATGCAGACCACGGTGGCCAGAGCGATGGTTAGCCACACCACAGGCTGTATCAGGGTGTTCTGGGCACTGCCTGCAGTAAGAAACAGAAAAATACAGAAAAAATCCAGTTGTAGTTAGTATCAATAACACATAACAGGAATTTATGCAGTTTAAGTATGATTTCAGTTTCAAAAGTGGATACAGCAGTAATTTCACTGGGATTCTTTCAGTTTTCAGAGTAACTCCAGTTTCTGAAGTGGATACAGTGGTAATGTAACCAGGATTATTGCAGTTGTAAAGTATTCAGAGTGACTCTAAAAGTGGATGAATTCGTAATGATGCTCAGATTTGAGTACAGTATTCATAGTGACTTGGGTTTTAAAAGTGGATGAATTAGTAATGTCAGTGGGATTTGTGCAGTTTCAGTACAGTATTCAGAGTGATTCCGGTTTCTAAAGTGGATGCAATAGTAATGACAGTGTGACTTATGCAGTGTAAAGAGTGCACATGCAGTATGTGGGAGAATGCAGCGTCTCACCAAAAAAGTGGAACTGGTTTGGGAAGATGCTGAAGAGTATGTTGCTGTGCATGGCGAACAAGATGGTAAAGTAGGCACCAAGGGAGCCCCATACGAAGAAATGGTTGATGGCCGTCCAGTAGCCTGTGTCCAAAGCAATCTAAACCCAAAATACCAGAAGTGTCAATTTCAGGTCCAGAAAGTAAAAATCCAAACCAGGATTTTGTTTCAACCAATCAGTTGAGCATTAAGAGTCAAAGTCACAGAGTAGCTCAACTAGTTGGTTGAAACAAACTCCTGGTTTGGATTTCTACTTTCTGGACCTGAAATTGACACCTCTGCAAAATACAAATGAAAGAAAGGCAAGAGAAGGGCCCTTTAGGTCTTGTCTCCATTACTCACAACGCCTTAGGAATATCTA
>JAODKM010000126.1:13723153-13737957 GCA_026780845.1 Petrocephalus sullivani | reverse complement strand
GCGTTTCTGCATCTCTCTCGTCCACCAGATGTTTCGGTCTCTCTTTGTGTGCGGCGACGGAAAATGCGCGCATGAGCTTCTGTTGAGGGATTTCAGAGGAAGAAAACCCAGGAAATGCCCCCAGGCTTTGTTCTCGACTGAGCGGAACAGAAGCAGAGAGAAACTGGGGGTGGGTAGAAGGGTTGTGGTAGGGAGGCTTCACAGGGCTGTGACAGAGCAGCTCACAAACACAGCACGCGTGTTTCATGCCCTGCCACTAGGGGGCAGCAGAAGGAGGGGGCAAAGGTGTCACCGAGGCCACTTGGGTCAACAGAGCGTGACCGGAGTAATGCTGGGGGTTTCACTTCCTCTCCCTTACAACACAAAGATGGACATGCGGAGTACCTGCCCCGAGCCTCACACGGCCATCCCACAGGGAGACCTCTCATAGTTCTGTACTGTCCGTGCTTGGTGGTGGGCTGTCAGGACTCCTCTGTACATCTCCCACCAAACACATATGCACATACTCACACACAGCCCACCCGGCCCTCTAGTGGTGTCATAGGCACATGACATCCACACGATGGCAGCTGGGAAACATGCCCATACAGAACCAGATTGACACACTGAATCATTCACAAGAAGGCTGAAATATACCGAATCAAGCTGAACAAAAGCGATTGTGTTTAGAGGTAAAACGTCAAACACAACATCAAAGTCAAGAGACTGTACCGTCAAACTGGGCCAGGCTGTTGGGGTCCCCGAGCTCAGAGGTGACGGGTAGTGACTGACGCACCTTCATGTTGGTCTCGCTGGAACGGCAGCAACAACAAACCCATTACGAGACGCAAATGCGCCGACACACTTCGAATCTGACTGCGTTTCTGTCACTGGAAAGCAGCAGAGAGCTTTGACCAGATGAGCTTTGATGCATGAGGTTTCCCGGGCTGAAGCCCAGGGTCCCCTGCTAAAAACAGGCCTCAGTTAACCTACTTTAATAAGTTTTTAAACCTAAACCGATTCTATATTAAACGGGATCATTTTGTATTGACAAATAAAGTGCTGTGTCCCATTTTGAACCAATACAGGAATGATATGTTCTGTACTTTTGTGTCTTTGCGGACCCCAGTCCACAATGTTTATCGTTACCATCCTAGTTGGCAACCACCCTATCATTAAAATAATAGTGGGCCCTTCGACACCTCAAAATGCCGAGGGGGCAATGAGCAGGTCAAGGGGCCCCTGAGTGTGACTCATATTCCTTGTTATGTGTTATGATCAGTTCTCCCTGCTTCACTTCATGCTGGGGTGGCTGCATGCATTAGGCTTCACTCACTGCACAGTCTGCACAGGGGGTAACGTGTGTGAGCAGAAAGTAGGGGTCCAGAGGGAGACCGCGAGCCGGACCCCAAGTATGCAAATATAATTCAGTGTAATTTCTCAGGACTTTGAATCTCTCAAACACGACCGTCCCACTTAATTTAACTGGCGACAAGAACAACCTCCTAGGCTGGTAAAGGAACAAAAGACAGAACAAACACAGAAATGCACCTCGACTGGGAATCAAGGGCCAAAATGCAGCTGACTGCAAGCGCGGCTGATGGGGAATGTGCACCCAGGCACTCAGAGGGCTGTCCAGTGGAGGGTAGTTCAGGTCCAGAGAGTAAATGTCCAGACCAAGGTTTTGTTTCAACCAACCAGTTGAGCACTCTGTGACTGTGACTCTTCGTACTCAACTGGTTGGTTGAAACAAAACCTTGGTCTGGACTTTTACTCTCTGGACTGGAATCAGCCACCTCTGGGAGTGTCCTGCCAGTCTCCCTATCCTTACCCGTCTAGTTCTGCAGTCTCGATGTAACACAATCCATGGGGTTCACTGCTGGAGAGCAGAAGCAGGTCAGCCTGCATGACACACAGTAAGGTCAGACTCTGGGACCACTCAGGCAAGATACCAGCACTAAATCCATAACTAAGATTCACAGTAGGAACTGAGGTGATGCACAACCAGGCAAGGTCAGATATGAGTGCACATATCTGTGTGTTGGTGTGTGCCGATTTCCGTGTGTGTGCGTATATGTGTGTGTTGGTGTGTCTATATATCGCACTGCACTGCTATCTGACTTACTGCCACAAACTGGTTGTTCTCCAGCCTGATGATGTCACCTACTCTCACGTTCATCCACTTTTCGCTCTGAAGGCTGGGGTGAGAGAGAGCGGGTCAGGAGGGTGCTCAGCACATGGGAGTCACGGACACACGCGGCTAAGTGAGCAACGCAGCCACATCGGCGGCGGCCCAATCACTCACCTGCCACTGATGAGGACCTGAGACTGGCGATTGTTCACCTGGTTGTCACTCTTGTGACGAAACTGCAGAGGAAGCAGAGACATGCGGCACTGAGCAGAGCTCTTTCCCCAATGGCCATAAACACTTCAACCAGGAAACAAGCTCTGAACAAGTAACAGCCATGCTGTGTCAGGACAGAAACGCCAGGAGGATTGCCATCTTATCCTCAATGAGAGCCATAGTGTAGGGACATTTGTGTTTATAAGTGCTAGGACAAGTGTGGCAGACCTTAGACTACAAAAACTGGAAAAGCATGCAGCATCAGACCTAATATGAGACATGAAATGTGTATATTTTCATCCATCCATTCATCCACCCTTCATTCCATCCACTATCCATCCATCTATCCATCCATCCATCTAGCATGAAACTCATCCCAGGCAGCGCAGGACACAAGGTTGGTTACACCCCGGATGGGACGCCAGTCCATCACACACATGCTCACATTCAAAATCATACACTGTGGCTGCCAAGTCACCCAACGGCATGTCTTCAGACTGTGGGAGGAAACCATAGTACCCGTAAGATTCCTCGTGTGATGCGCGGGGAACATGTAAACTACGCAAGCAGAGTGGAGCTGCGACTTGGGGAGCAGTGGGGTGCAGTGTATTACCTACGTGGTAATGACCTGAGTGTCACGTGGGGGGGGGTGCACTGGGAGCTCGACGTGGGCGGGGCACGTGGAGACTTACATAATCGTCAGTAGCGTCCTTCACTGCAGTGATGCTCAGCACCAACACTAAAGGCACAATGGTGGTGAACCAGGACAGGGAGGAGATCTGAGGGATCAACTAAAGGAGAGAGAAACGCTTCATTTATATTTTTTTAGCAGACTCATGCAGTGCCAGTCAAAAGTCCGGATACACATACTGAAAATCATTTGCTTTTTAATCAGATGACGACATCACCTCAAGGTTACGTAGTAAGTATTAAGAGACAGGGCTGCGACAGATGACCTGGGCCCCACAATCCACTGACCTAAACCCTACAGAGCTGGTGTGGGATCAGTGGGATTGTGGAAAATCCTTCAGGACTGTCGAAGAAGCATTCCAGGTGGCTACATCTGGAAGCTGGTTGAAAAAATTCCAAGAGTCTGTAGTGCTATCATTGAAGCAAAAGGGGGCTATATTGAAGAGTCCAGAATTTGAGAAGAGCTTCTTTTGGCTGTTGCAATATATGAAATGTATTACTTCATTGCTTCGACGCCTTTTACTATAAGGTGAAAAACATAATTAAAATAAGGACAAATGCATTAAAGCAGGAGGGTCCAGACACTTTATGGCAAAGTACAATTGTGAAAGTAGGGTTAGGCAGTCCCCGGAGCAACTGGGGTTAAGGGCCTTGTTCAGGTGCCCAATGGTACACATCACTCAACCAAACCCAGGGTTTGGACCTCTGTCCTTCTGGCCGCAGACGTGACATCCTAACCCACAGAGCCACACATCAACCCGACCCAAGACAATACAATGCATCCAGACCTAGTCGAAGAATAGCAGCTTTTACAAACCAGCAACAGACCAACAGAGACCAATGACAGAGCTGCAAATTAGGTGTTTTGGTGAGATAAACAATAACCTGAGAAACAAAAAACTGAGAGTGATAGATGGCTTACTGACTGCAGCACTCCCTCTACGCACCATGCAGCGTTTATCCGCTTTGAACAACGCGGAGGAATCACCAAACCAAACAGCCGTCAGCTGTCATCACACAGAAAATAACAATCAGTTATTATAACCTGCCTTCGGCCACGCAGCTTTGAGTAAACTGAAACTCATTTACAGGAAGGTGTCTACAGGCTCGCCTCTGCTAGGTGTTGACAGTAACTCCAGAAATAAAACTCTCACGATTTCCCAGAATTCATTCACAGTAAGACAAAGCACAGAGGTGAGATATAATAACCTGCCAAAGTCTTTGATCTCGCCATACCTACAAATATAGGACGGGGTCATTCATTTCTAAGCACTTTAAGCCTCCAGAAACCGTGACAGCATTTAAAAGCACTAAACTTGACCCTGTACGCTTCAGCTTGAGATGAAATGATGACTGAAGTGCCCGGCACGGAACATTCGTCAAAGCCTGGCATTTTCCTTAAGGGCCAAACCGTGTTTTCTGAAAGGGACGGATCCGGGCGGAATCCAAGAGGAAGCGAGAGGGTTTAAAATAGAACCGTTACCCTACACTGGGTAGATGATCATGCAGTGAATGAGGCTGAACCACTTCACTGCATCGGGGACGCAGTGAGCGAGTGAAAGGCTTTTATAAAAAAATTAAATAAAAAAAACATGCTGCATTGGGGGGGGGGGCTCTGTCCTCCCGCTCCCCATCTGCCTTTCAGCCCGTTATCCATGCCCTTCTCTGTGTTGAAAGCTGATAGCCCCTCAGGCAGCAGCAGACACCCATAGCAGCAACCTTTGCCTTCCCCCCTCCCCCCAAAGCCCCAGGCCTAGATTACGTAATGCTACCTTTTACACCAAGTCTTTAGTGTGGAGAGTGCCCCCTGTCTTCACTGGTGAGGCAGATCCTAAAGCCAGAATTGAGCCTTAACCCCAGCCACCTAGGCCCCTAAAGACATCACCGCTTCATGCAGCTTACGTAACCGCTGCCCCATAGGCCAGCCTCTCGCTTCCCGTCGGCGTGACGCTAACCCACGCTACCTGATCTCACTTTTTACCTGCAGGATGAGCAGGAAGAGGAAGTACGTGTTGGCCACTTCCTGGAACTGCTCGAACAGGTTGACTGGGAGAAAGGTGATTATGTTGTACTTGGAGGTCATGATGCAGTTATTCTGAAAATGAAGAAAAAAAAACAGTAAAGTATTTTTTTCAAACATGAAGGGGTCCTCAGAACACGACAATTAAAGGCGTCGAAGAATTTAGGTTCCAACAAAACGGAAGTCTTACCGCATACTGGAACTTCTCGTTGTGCTCCCTGTCGTTGGCCTTGACCCTCCTCTCCTCCTCTGCAGAGATGAAGAAATTAAACACTGAGCTGACCATCCTAGAAAGTGCGCTAATCTTTAAAAATATATTTGCTGGGACAGAGCACTGGCACAAATGTCACTGGCACACAGCGTTTTTCAGTACAGCCAAAACTCCCTGTGCACCTGCGCCTCTGACCAGGGGAATTTCAGACCTTTCACTCAGGGAATGGGATTTCAATTTATGCTGAATTCGATGGCCCTCTGAAGCTCACACTCAACCTGCCATCGGAACTTAAGCAATTATCTGCAATCTTTAATTGTCTCCCGTTTGGCCACCTGAAGATTGAACTAATACTGGGGCAGAAAAAACAGTGGTGTATCACTTACAGTTTGGCACTTTCACCCCCCCACTTGCTCAGAAGTCTCTATTTTACTCAGTAGCCACTATTTTGCCATTATCATCAAAAAAGTACGACATACGGCAGCGTCCGACATATTCACAAAGAAAGCATCTTTCAGGATCATGTTCAGTGCCAGTGTTGGCCAGTTAATGGCTTCTCCACTCGTTCATTCACTGGAGGTCAATTTCAAAACAATCTGCAGAAAATGCTGCCCTCCCTTGTCCATGGAGAAGGACATTGCAGGCCTGTGTTCACTGTACCACGTGGGAATAGCTCGGATGATATGCACCAAACGTAACGCTGGCTCAAGGGATTGGCTCACCCCGCCACATCCCTGTTGTCCCCTCAGCCAATCAGGGACTCCCTTACAAATCTGATGAGAGGTCTGTAGGTAATGCTGTCCTGACACGGACGTCTCCGCCATGCTGCAGAGGCCTGCTAACGGAACTAATTACTCTGCCCCTTTCTCACTATAACCGAGACGCTGGCGGAAAGCCACCGGCTCAGGCATGCAAGCCTGTGTGGGCTTAGCATTCCCTGGCTAGCTCTGGTGCTTGCATCAGGGACGCACTGGAGAGGAGGACCATCTGAGGTCCGAAAGGTGCCCTCTAGATGATGCCCAGCTGGACCCAGGCCCCCTTACATGCATGTACATACAGACTAGCATGTGCGTTGAGTCTGCCATAGAGATTCGTCTCATGCCACCGCCACACATTGTACAAGACATAACCACAACAGAAAAAGAATACATTTTCTACAAAATGGCCTGAGACTGTAACTTCATTTATTTTTTAAGCTGGTTCTGCAGAAAATTGCCTGGCGTGACAGAGATCCATCCTCCCCTCCCTCTCCTCTGTTTTGAAAGCCTTTCTGCTGATGCCGTTCTGTTTGGGAGACTCATATTCCCTCCCCGTCTCATGCAAAATTGATGAGAATTTCTTTAAAAATGAAAAGCCTGTCTGAAGTTCATGAGTGAAAGGAACAGCCACCCACACACACAGAGTCCATGTACTATAATCATATCTTTGTAGTGACTCTCCGTTCATTTCTATGGGAAAAACTCTAATCCCAACTATGACACCCTTAATCCCTACCCAGCCCTAACCGTAACCATAAGTAACCAAACAAAAATACAAGACTTTTGGCATTTTTAGCTTTATTTATTGTATTGACCAATTTTTATAAAATCGATTTTCCCCTTATGGAGACTGAAAAATGCCCCTACAATGAAAAATACACATAATCTCTCTCTCTCTCTCTCTCTCTCTCTCTCACACACACACACACACAGTGTGTAATCCTATCATTATGGGGACACTCCATTCATTCCTATGGGCAGAACCTTGATTCCAACTATGACACCCATAACCCCTATCCAGCCCTAACCTTAACCATAAGTAACCAAACAAAATATGAGACTTTTGGCATTTTTCACTTTTTGACTGCAGACACAGATTTTTATAATACTGAGGTTATCCTTGTGGGGACCGAAAAAATGTCCCCACAAGGTAAAAAGTAGCAGGTTTTTATCACATTGTGGGGACACTGGGTCCCCACACTGTAAGAATTACAAAGTCACACACAATGTATAAGCTGCACCTGTGCCATATATAAACTGCAATTACACAATGCAGAAACGGTAACCGCGGAGATGCCAATGATACAGTTACATCGATGAAGTCATAAAAATATCCAGAGGTTGGGGCGACATGGTGACTCAGTGGGTAGAACCGCTCCCACAGTCCGCCATGCTTGGGGGGTTGAACCTGCTTCTTCGAGGTACTCCTACTGTTATGCTGAACTCTACTTCGCCTCTATTATGAGTGTGCTCTGCGATGGACTAGCGTCCCTGCATCGAGTAAGCGGCAGGAAGATGGGGGGACGAGAAAGGAAACGGGGAGATGCACGACGACACAACACTCAATGGAAACAGCACACATCCTATTCTCATTATAAATAACAGAGACTGACCTCCTGACAGACAATGCAATTCACAAGACTCATTCCGGTACCCAGAATGCCATGCAACAGTAAAGAAGGTCACGGTAACCGCGGACAGAAAGGCAGCGGCTGAAAAGCAGGCTACGGGCCACTAGGAACACAAAGAGCTGCACTTCACTGGAAGCTGCGGCTGTCACCCAGGAGCCTGACATCTAGATGCGAAAGTGGCGACAAGCAGCTGACCCATTTCACCGCCCCCCCCAACCCCTCCCCCAGTTACATGAAGAGTCAAAACACGGACCCCAAGCAACTAGCTGTGGTTTCCTGCCTAGATCACAGATGTGAGCCTTTTTCAGCACTGGAGCTAAAGCCTGGTCCTCTCAGATAGGCCAAATTTAATAAGGTCAGTTACTCCTTTTCAAGAGCTAACCACACAGTCATATCTGATGAGAATTGTGTCGCTGCAAATTGCCAAAACGGCAGCACAAATGCTGTAAAAGGACAAATTTTTTCCACTTCATATTTTAATAGTAGCATATAGATATACTAGCATATTAGCATATATTTTACTCACTTGCTAGCCTTTAATCATTTGCTTAGTGCATCATAATAGTCAAGGGGTTAAGAAATGAATCTATGTGGGCTGCTGTTAAAAATCTCCACAGACTAACTGGTCAATTCCACAAAAAATAAAGAAATAGATAAATAAAATACGAACGCCACCACAAATAAAAACAAATAAAATCACTTTGCAAAAATACGCCGGCAAAGAACTTTTGAGAAAAACAAACACACTGCAGCGGCTTCCGCAAATTATGTAAAATGGCTTTTTCTACATTTAGAAAGAAACCCTAACCCCCTCAACACACTGCGATGCGTTTCTCTGGGCCGGGAATGCCTGCACACCCCACACTGCGATGCATTTCTCTGGGCCGGGAATGCCTGCACACCCCACACTGCGATGCATTTCTCTGGGCTGGAAATGCCTGCACACCCCACACTGCGATGCATTTCTCTGGGCTGGGAATGCCTGCACACCCCACACTGCGATGCGTTTCTCTGGGCCGGGAATGCCTGCACACCCCACGGGCATAGCAAGGACGCCTGAAGCAGAATAAAATGCTAAAAGCTCACGTCTCTAACGTCTCAACAAATCTACGTTACGGTGCGTTTATGTCAGTTGATTATAGAAGAGGAACATGGCCACTAAGAATCCTTTGCCAGCCTGTCAGCTGTGAATTTTTAAGTCGAAAATATCTCACTGATGACAGGCAGTAGAAATAATAGCTCATGGGAGCGCTACCCAGGGCTGCAATCTGAATGACATGTTTAACACTGAAATTGAATATTAGTACAACATGAATCCTGTTCTTACCTTGTCATAGGTGTGCTTGGTTAGAAGAAGATTCAATATAATTTGGTACCTTACATGAGTACAGTGACATACGGATAAAAAAGGGATTTCAGGTGCATTTCAGGTCAGGCCTAAAAGCTGAAGTGGGGATAACCTGGCAACAAGAAACACTATTTCACTTCAGTTTTTTTAGATTCACCCTCTGAATAAGGCAGCACACCCTTGAAACCCCTAATAAAGTCAAAAGCTCATGTAGCGGTTGTATGCCAATCTAGTACTCTGGGCGGCCATATTGTGAAACATCCAAGTGTAATGTAAGACAAAACTGCCAAATATACAGGCTTGGTTGAGTTTTTTTTCCCGCAGGGAACTGGTATTTGCAGAATTAAGAGACAGCACCATCCAGACTGCTGACAATGTAAGTCAACAGGTTTGTAAATGCACAAAAATTACCTAAACCAATAACAAAAGATAAAAATATTGTAAATAATACTACTAAACACATTCTGATGCAATCGGAATATTGTTGTGGGTTAAAGCACGTTATCACTGAGCTGCCAGCGATCATACTAGCTTTCGACGATTGCAAAGGGACTTAATGAGTGAGACAGATGATGCTGGGTGACTGATTCAAGTTGACTGGCTCTGGACATGAAGCCTGGGTTTGTGGTGTGGGTACATGTGACAGGGGACAGAGCGGGTGAAGGTGAAGGTTGCGAGTACAGATGACATGATATACTACAGGCACATGAAGGAGGAAAAAATTAAGAGAGTGAAAGAGGTCAACAAAGGGTGAGGTATGTTTTTATTAATGGAACATGGGAGGAATTTCTTTTTGACATCAGAAAACTTTAATAGGTAGTCATTAAACACTCACCAAAACAGAATACCACGACTACAAACGGTAAAAAGATCGTTTTGATCATGCTCATTTTCAGAAAAGATTTGACCTTCATGAATAATTCCTGCCTGTCAAACGGCTACCAGAGTGAGACTAATGAAATCCAGAAATATTTAAAAACTACATTAATAGATGTATATATTCATCCACAAAATGAAACACAAACAATAACGTAAATAATGTAATTAGTACCTGTCCCGTCTCTCGCCTCTTTAGCTGCACTGTGTCTCACTTCTTTCTTCCGTTTGAGTGGAATCAGGAGAGGAAACCACTTCTCAGGAATAT
The DNA here is from genome assembly GCA_026780845.1 of Petrocephalus sullivani. NCBI lineage: Eukaryota > Metazoa > Chordata > Actinopteri > Osteoglossiformes > Mormyridae > Petrocephalus > Petrocephalus sullivani. Next base: position 13,727,832 of record JAODKM010000126.1, on the reverse strand, counting down.
CTTTTGGGATAGTCATATTGGATCACTATTCACGGTATTTTGATTACCAAGTTTTGATTACCGCGGCTCTAAAGACCGAGGCGGACCCGCGCTGCGACAGCACCTGGAGCGCAAACCAGCGTTCACCATCACCGGATACCAGCCAAGGATCACTTTCTACCATCATCTCTCGAGCATCACTCGTTTGCTTTTGTCGCAGGACTGCTGAGGTCATTTAGACTGGTGTAGTCTGGCTGTCTCCGGTGTAGGTCAAGAGCACTTTCTGTATTTGTTTTTTTTACTGTTGCCGTCATCATCCGAAAAAAATCGAAAATAAATTAAAAAAAAATCCCCCGTTACGAACTGTTTATCTAAATACAAACACCCCGGACCCCCGATTCCAAAAACACGGCTACATCACTACATGATTACAATAGATCTGCAGAGGCAGAATTTATGATACTTTTGATCAAACAAAAATAAACAGTAAGAAAATCCTCTGAGGTTCAATAAATAATTATTGATCTGTTGCACAAATAGTCCATTTTTTCGTTTAAACCTGGAGCAAAATATCTTCCGATTGCTCCAGTACGGCTAAATGAAAATCGACAGGAAGGTGACACCAAACATCTTTCTTATGAGTAAGACGCGCCGAAGGTGGCTTTGCGATCTGGGTGACTATTCCAGAGTACCAACATCGCACACATGCTTCTCACAAAAACACAGACCAGCGCCGGGCAAATCCGATGCTGCTTTAGACATTACATAATGCAGACGGCTCGCGATTTGCAGAGGAAGTAGCCAATAGCAGTCAGCCGGCGACGTTGTCAAGGCAACTGCCTCTGCAATGGTGTGGGAGAGAAACAGGTCACCGGACGAGAGAACCCTTGCCATTTTGTGTCTTCGCCCGACGGGGAGGTGCGGTCGCCTTGAGTCACTTTGAGCCAAAGTGGCTCCAAATGTAGCGCAGTCGCACGACTTCGCAGTTGCACTGCGCAAACGGACTGGGCCGAGCAGGTGCCCGTGCACGTGCCGAGGAGACGGTGCTGTTAGGTTAAGGACAGGACGCCAGACATGCGGCTACATTTATTTACGCATTAACGCACGTGGATGCAAAATTGTAACTTCTACTGCGTATTGCTGCACAGAGCAACAACAGTATATATCCTAATACATGGTTAAGTGATAAAATGTTAGTGTTCATCCCAAAATTACTGGACAATCGCAAAAATACTGTTGCATAGCCAAGGGCGTAGGAGAGACTTTGATATGGGGTGCGTGTGTAGGGGGGCACAACTTAATAATTGCTATGGTCTAATTTATTGGGGGGAGGGGGGGATGAAGCATCATTAAATATTAGGGGTAACACACCCCCCACTCTCACATGCCTATCCACAGCATTGACCTCATTTCAAAACAACGTTCAATGTAATATACCTAAGATAATCCATTGCAGTCCAATAACGGAAAATGCCATTTGTGTGATATGAACTGAGAGAATGTGAATAAGTAGTATAAAAATATATTACTGAAAAATGGATTTTTGTCGTGACTCTTGTTATAGGCGATCAGTAATCCACCACAAGCATAATCCAAATCCATTTTAATAGGGATGGGGCAGTAACCACGTACTTAAGAAATAGGTGGGAACAACGTCCCATATGGTCAGCCAAAAGTGCCGTATAATGTTAATGATAATGATGTGGTCATTATCATTAACAGATATAATGTGATTTTTGTGTTACCCAGCCATGAGGATAGGTTTAAACTGACCTGGAGGAGGCTTCTCTTTGAACATCTCCACTCACAGGACGTCACACCACAAAATCCCATGGGAGAATCTATGCAGGGAAAAGGGACGGGCACAGGAAAAACACAAATCACAACATCAGCAGGCTTCCAGCAATCAATGGGGGCAATTAGGCTCATTTGGCAGCATTGGCTTTTTTAACTCTAATATGGGCTATGGGACCACCAGATCATTCAGGTACAATGTTAATACTCTTTATGTGAGCACTCAGTACTCTCTGAAATAACTTCAAGAGCTCAGAGTGCTGTTTTAAAAAGTTTCTGTCAAATAGAATGGATGCAGGAAAAAAAAACAACCAGAAAAAAATAAATAAAAAGATCAGGTAGGTCATGATTGAGCTTGAAAATATACAAAACAATACACATGACTAATATTAGGCTTAAATGGATAGAAGATTTCACAGATTTTAAAGTAATGGAAACTGTCAAAAAATGTTCTAATAGTTTTTGAATTTCAATCTGAAAATACAGTTCAGGATAGCTTTTGCCCACATAGGAAGCATATGAAATGGTGTTTAAGCTGTAATGAAATATTTATTAGAAGATGTACAATATTCAAGCTGACAGTTTTTACATCAAGAATCACAGACTATTTTCAGTTCCTCTTAAGTACCCTTTTTTGGTCTGCTTACTTTCATTGTAAACCAGCCAGGAACCAATTGATCTGTATTGAAATCAGGCCGAGACTAAGCAAATGCTCTCCTAAGCAAGGAGAGGTCTGACACTAAAGGGTGCTTATTCTACATAAAATAGCATAAATTGTATTCATTTAATGGATGATCTTTTTGATTGTTTTTTTTAATTACTATTGTTCTACATCAACTGCTCAGCTTGTTAACTTTTTTTTAAATTCTGCAATACCCCTTTATATTTTACTTAAAACTATTTACTGATAAATGAAGACAAGACAGATGGAATGCCTAATGTATGTAAGTGTTTAGATACAATGTTGGACAATGACCTTTCTATAAAAGTAGTTTTTTTTCCATTTGAAAGCTGAAAATCTTAAAAATTAAGAATAACTTGCCCTTTTAAGGATAAAAAAAATTAATCAACAAATTGAAATGAAAAGAGAAAATGCTGGTGTAACCACTCATGTAACCACCCTGGAAACATGAAGTGAAACTCTGAAATGATCATGTACTACTTCTACACACCTTACTCATTTGGCCACCAAAGCAGCAGCACTATCTGCGCGCCGAATTCTCGCAGCGCTGCATGACCCCCGAAAAAGCAATCAAGTAAACAAGATGTCTGAGAGCTTACAGAGCACAAAACGAAAAGAAACTGCAACACCTCGGGTCTCAGTGCAGTTACGTCATGCCACAGCCTCCCCAGGAAGGCGCAGGCCATTTTAAAAGGGCACAGCTAGATGTAAACCGTCACTCTCTGATATGTTACTTACTTAGCAGATGTTTTTATCCAAAGTGACATACATTTATTTTTTATTTTTGACAAAGCAGGGTCAGACAGCCCCTGGAGCAATCGAGGGCTAAGGGCCTCAGACAGGGGCCCAGCGGTGACATCACTCCACAGACCCTGAGATGTGAGCCAGTGACCTTTCTCTCACAGACATAATGTCCTAACTTACGGAGCCACACGCCGCCTACGTTTCATTTTTTGCAAATGCTTGCATTTTCTCCCTGATAATGGAAGAACAGCAAGACAGGCAAGTTGATTCTGAAGAATCTCATCAAGGACACAAGCCATGCATCCTTCACAGCAATGCTGTATTATATTGGGGATTGCACAGTGCAGCACTGAGAGGCTTCACAGTTAAATACACCAGGCAGCCAGCATTACTGTACATTTACAGTAAGCAGAAGACTGTTGCAGGCAACAATGTGCAGATCTCATTGGTCAAACTACATGCTGGGAAGGTGAATAACTGAATAACTGATAATATTATGGTCCAGGACAGGCTCAAATTGTAATTTTGGTTGTATCACTTGAAATCATAGGGAAGGTGTAATATGCTTAATATATATATTTTATTTTATGCTTAAAATAAGGATTCAGGCTGTACCTTTCCTGTTCTCAGATATCGTTGGATTTTAATTGCATGAAGATGGACTTGTAATATGTGGAATTATTTACTGTGATTTGATGTCATTGTAATAAGAAGTATAAATAAATTGAAAAGAATTGAAAGAATTTTAGTACAGACTGCCCCTGACTAACAACTGGGTTATGATCCGACAACCAGGTGGTACGTCGACATGGACGCATGTCAGAATCTTTCAGGGAGATGCACGTCAGGTTGGGATAGTCACGCTAACAATACAGTACAGTATTTTCCCATGGTAACTGTTGTACAGCTCGCAGCGAGTACCAGGTGGCTTAGCTCTGCCGGGTGTATGGCTGCTTGCAATTTATTTTTACAGACATATACAGTCAAACCTCCTTTATCCGGGCAGAATGTGCCAAGGGGTGCCCGTAAGTAAGAAATGCCCGTATCTAAGAACATGAACAGTACAGTACAACTAACAACAATGTATTGTTGTCGGTTTGCTTTTCTTTGATGGATATTACTGTGTGTGATTTGTCTGTACTTTCGCTTTGGTTTACTTGCTATTTGGTTCCGAACTCTTGCCCAGTTTTTGGTTACCGTCTTCACGCGCCCCTCGGACTTTGAAGGTTTGATCTCTGTCTATGCTCTGTGTGTATGTCGGGTGTATAGGGAGTGACTGCAGTTCTTGTTTTGCCAGCTTATGTCGTATGCTGCTGTTTGGATAGGGAGCAAGGTGTAGAATTTGTTGCTGTGTTTTTGTTTTCACTGCACTTAGGTAAGTTAGCTTACCTAACTTAACTTACTTTTGTTTATTGTTTTTGCGATAGTCACTCCTGAGTTCTTTTGCACCGGGTTTATTTGTTCTGTGTCCGTGGCGTGT
>JAODKM010000126.1:13705261-13717549 GCA_026780845.1 Petrocephalus sullivani | reverse complement strand
GCAATGTGCCAGCAGCCGCATGGCGCGGTGTGCAATGCAGCCAGCGCTGGCGTTACAAAGTGCATGCTCCAAAGGCTTCATGCAACAACAACAACAGAAAGATTTCTGCAGATTTAGTGACGGCATTATCGAGGACGAATGGCTGACGCACGCATGAGAGATCTAAACACCACCAGACCTCAAGGTGCTAAGACGGAAATCCTAATAACGGGCAGCATCACAGTGCAATACTTCTGAATGTCACCGGTAACAGTGCTGGTGTGCGCCTTACCTTTTTCAGGTCCTCACGTTTGTATCGTTTCTTAGCGACATCTGCTCCCCACTTCTCTCTTCTTATCCGTCACCCGAGGTGTATCCCGATTCAGTTAAGGCCACATTGGTGATAGAGAGGTCTTCTGGCACTAAAGGTCCTACTAACCCATAAGCAGTCTGCGTAAATGAAAGTGTGTTTTGACACACACCAAAACCTCTACAATGGGAAACGAGGGAGGGGGGTTAAAGGGAAGGAGGGCGGTGTTTATGTCCGTATCTCTCCTCCCCTCCATGAATCTCCGGAACACAAGAGTATCATCATTTTTCCCTCTTATTACTACCCACGGGGCCTGCGCTAACTGCAATTCATTATTTGCTCCGGTGGGCCGTATTATTTTATTGATTTATTTATCTGACTGTGACGGCAAGGTTGAAGTGTGGAAAAATATATATATTCAAAATGAACGGTGTAGGGCTTGCAAGGTATTGTTTACAGGTTTAAAAAATAATGATGATATAATAAGACGTTGATTGTGGATTTCGTGTGTGTTACACATTGTTGAAAATGATGATTAAAAACTGCTTAGCCGTGTATTACAACTCCTAACTACAGAAATCAAACAGTAAACCAAAAGCTCCCCCTTCTGGTAACAAAAAATAATGATGTCTTTTTCTGATACAGAAACCCGCAAGCGTGAACGTGCTTCACTTAACCACCAGCAATTCAAAGACTTGCAATAATGAGAATTTGCCCATCTAGATTTTTCACACATAGTAATTGTGCGTGCCAAAGCGCGTGTGCCCTGCGATGAGCTGGCATCCTGTCCAGGGTATTCGTCCCCATACCTTGTGACCTCAGGTGACTAAGCTCCATTCACCCGGCGACCCTGTAGTTGATAAGCGGTTGGAAAATGGATGAAAGGATGGATTTGACCTCCTGAACACCATGATACCTGAACTGTAAATGAAATACATTTACCTATATTTTCAGGGGTCTCACATCATTTAAAGTAATGCATTAGATCAGGGCGTTTCATAAAAGCAATACATTTGATTAATTTCATAAGCTGTAAAAGGAATAAATTAGAGAAAATATCAGTGTAAGCGCTGGTAGCACAGTGCAAGAATTTCAGTCTGGTATATATTCTGGGTGTATATTTTGCCCTAATATATGACTGCAGTTATTTGTAAGTTTCTGAATTCTCTGTTCTGTTATACTTAATTGTTTTATAATCAGGTCATTATGTTTATTGTGCGAATAAGAACATTAAATTCTCGATTTATTTAAAACATTTATAAAAAAATATTTAAAATATATTGTTAGGTATCCACTTCACCTCTGAATGTGAATATGAAGACTTGCGTGTCGCACAGTACATAAAGGACGACGGGGAAGAGGGAACCTTGGCAGTTTTGGCCAAATGGGGGTCCCGAGGGTAGATTATATATTGTATATTTAGACATCCACCTTTTGTAAGTTCAGTGGTTCTATTAGGGTAGGTAGTCATAGGAGGGGTATTTGTGGGCCATACCCCCCCCCCCCAACCCAAATGAGCTGTTGTGGCCTCCGCAATTCAGCCCATTGAAGACAACATCTTTAATTTAATTACATTTTTTAATAAAGGCATCCATCCTAAGAAATAAGCCCCCCCGCACATTCCATAGCCATGCCCCCAGGAGAGGCCCGGCTCCACCCCTCCCAATCGACAAGCTTTACCGTCGTCACCCCCACATCCCTCCCTCCTCCCTGTCACATTTATTGGCTCTGGCTCCTATCGGCTGACATCACTAATCCCAGTTTTCATGCAACTTCCCCTCTTGTCCATCCTTTGTTAAGGCATGAAGGCTGCTCGTATTGTACTGCTATTTGACAAAATCCATGGCTAATTTATTTTTTAGCTCAGCTTTGTCAGAGTCTAATACCAGACAGAGATAATAAAGCTCAGCACAGAGCCGGTGGAACGGACCCCAAAGGGGTAATGAAAAGCCGCAGCAGCTCTGAGACAGAAGCGGAGATTACAGGACATTTTACGATTCAGCGGAGGGACAATTAATAATTCAATGAGAACTTTACGCTACATTAAGAGTTTCCATCTTCCAAATGCTTACTTGATCAGGGTCACAGGGACATAAAAAATTTGAATCAATAATATATAACAGAAAGTCAACCCGCAACAAGTATGGAAAAGTGTGAATTGAAGATCAGACATCTAATTATAACAACAAATATTACATGTTACAAGATTCAAGATTTCTTCAAGATTCACGTTGTCAAAACAACAATATACACAGTATATGTCGTATTGAAATGTTTCACGGAGGCCCTACATGGTGCATTTATAAAGAATGTAAACAATACATATAGGACAGGAAATGTAGCCAATATAAATCTAACTAAATTTTAGTAAATAAAAATATTTTATTCTAAGTAGCTAAAAACAGGACAGACAAAACAAAGTGCGAGGGCGAGTAAAACAGTGACAAGTGAAATGTCGATGAGTGCAAATTGGCATGAGGTAGATATGTTTATGCAAATGTACTAATGTGCGATAGAGGTGTGCAAATGAACATTTGTGTTAAGGTCCAATCTTTAGCATTTTGTTATCTGTGTCTGCAAACGTCTTTGTGTTCTTGAGTTTAACAGTCCTTTTGTGGCAGTGAGTTGAGGGCTCTGACTGCTTGGGGAAAAAAGCTCTTGCAGTGTCTAGCAGTTCCTGTCCTGATACTGCGGAACCGTCGTCCAGATGGAAGGAGAGAGAACATGTGCATCTGAGGGATGTAAAGTCTTTCACTATGTTGTTTCCATGGCGAATCTGCGCGTTTTTCGTAGAGGTGGGAGATGGCTGGGAGAGGACCCCAATGATTCTCTCCGCTGTCCTCACACTTCGCTGCAGCTTCTTTTCAGTGGCGGTGCAGTTTCCAAACCAGACTTTGCTGACTGTCTCAACAGCAGATCCCTTGATGTACAGTGGGGTCACCGGGCTCTTCCTGAGTTTTACAATTGAGAGACAGGTTGTTATTTTGACACCAGTCCACCAGATGTTCTGCCTCCTCTCTGTAACAGTGATATGGATCAACATTGACAAACTCTTCTGGAGTCCTCCCCCAGCCTAGAGTGTGAAGTAGGGGAACACTCAAGGCCAAAGGTCTCAAGCTGGTTCAAAGTGACCAGAAACTGCAACCAATGTACAGCCTAAACCAGTATTTCTCAACCCAGTCTACATTTTTTTAATTTTTTAATAATTAAATTAGGCTGCTGGTGGAATTGAACAAATACATTGAATGGCTGGGGTTGCCCTCTACAAAAATTGCCACCTTATTGTGGTGCGGGGGTCCGTGTGCCTCTGTGATCCTGTGAGTTATCATGTCAGGGGCAATTGCCCCTGGTAGGGCCTCTCAAAACATATTGGTCCCAGGTGAGCAGCTGAACAAAGCCCCCATGAAGGATAAGATCAAGGACAATGTGACTCTGCCCAGACCAGGCCAGGCCTGGGCGGGGGGCTCAAGGGTCAGTGCCTGGTAGCTGGGTTTCTACCCATGGGGCCCGGCTGGGCACAGCTTGTGAAGAGAACATGGGTCCCTACTCCTGTGGGCCCACCATCTGCAGGTGGGGCCATCGGGGTCTAGTGCAATGTAGATCAGGGCAATAGTTGGCGACCAAATCTGGATTTAGGCACATGGAATGCGACCTCTCTGGTGAGTAAGGAACCTGAGCTGGTACAGGAAATAGAGAGATACCAACTAGATCATCTCAACACATGGCTTGGGCTCTGGAACCAAACTCCAGGAGAGGGGCTGGACTCTATTTCACTCTGGAGTTGCCCATGGTGAGAGGCGCCAGTCTGGTGTGGGTCTACTTATAGCCCTGCGGTTTGTCCGCAGTACGAAGGAGCTCAACCCAGTGAATGAGATGGTTGCTTCCCTTCAACTTCGAGTTGGGGGAATGTTGTTTGTGCTTATGCACTGAACAGCAATTCAGAGTATCTGGTCTTTGATTGGGTGCTGGAAGGCGCCCCCTCTGAGGACTCTGTTGTTCTACTTGGGGAGTCTCAAATGGGTGTGACTGGGAGGAATGGCCTGCCCAATTTGAACCTGAGCGGTGCTCCCACAGTTTGTTCATAACGAGCACCATGCTGGAACATAAGGATGTTCGTAAGTGCACCTAGCACCAAAGCATCCTAGGCCGCAGTTCGATTTTGTAATCGTATTGTCGGATTTACGTCTGCATGTTTTGGACACTCGGGTACAGAGAGGAGCTAAGCTGTCAACTGATCACCACCTGGTTTGCAGGGGAAGATGTCAGATAGTAGATCCATAGTGAGGGTATGCTGGCAGCATCTGGCAGAGGCCCCTGTCCGGGAGATCTTCAACTCACACCTCCAGCAGAACTTTTTTGCATCCTGAGGGTGTCGGGGGACATTGAACCTGAATGGGCCATGTTCTGGGATTCTATTGCCGAGGTGACTGTTGGAGCTCTGGGCATAAGGTTGTTGCTGCCTGTCGTGGTGGCAATCCCTGAACCTGGTAGTGGACACCAGCAGTAAAGGGAGCTGTCAGGCTGAAGAAGGAAACCTTTTGAGCTTGGTTATCTGGTGGGACTCTTGAAACAGCTGGCAGATACCGGCAGGACAAGCGGAATGCGGCTTTGGCAGTCGCTGAAGCAAAAACTTGGGTTTGGGAGGAGTTTGGTGAGACCATGGAAAATGACTTTCTGTCTGCCATGAAAAGATCCTGGCAAACCGTCAGGAGACTAAAGGGAAGAAGCAGGGCTTTACTTATGCTGTTTACAGCAGGGATAAAGAACTCTTGACTTCAAATAGGAATATAGTCAGAGAGTGGAAGGGGTATTTCGAGGACCTCCTGAATCCAACTGATATGCCTTCCTTGAAGAAAGTAGAGGTGGAATACTCAGAGGAGGTCTTACCCCTCTCTGTGGCAGAAGTCACGGAAGTAATCAAAAAACTCTTTAGTGGTAGGGCTCCGGGGGTAGATGAGATACACCCTTAGTTCCTGAAAACTTTTGATGTTGTTTGGCTGTTGCCTCTTCAACAATGCACGGAGGTTTTGTAGACAGTGCCTTTGGATTGGCAGACTGGGGTAGTGCTCCCAGTCTTTAAGAAAGGGAACTGGAGGAAGTGTTGCAACTTTAGGGGGATCACAATCCTCTGCCTCCCTGAGAAAGTCTATGCCAGGGTACTGGAGAGGAGGGTTCACTCATTGGTTGAACTTTGGATCCAGGAGGAATTATGCTAATTCTGTCCTAGTCACATAACACTGGGAACACTGATTCTGCTCATAACTTTTATGGGAAGAATTTCTACCCATAGCCAAGGAGGGAGCCGGTCCAGTTCAGCGCCTTCTGCTTTTTGAAAATCATGTGGTCCTGATGGTGTTGTCAGACTGTGACCTGCATCATGCATCGTGACGGTTTGCAACTGAGTGTGAGGTGGCCAGGATGAAGATCAGCACCTCCAAATCTGACGCCATGGTTCTTGACTGGAAAAGGGCGGATTGCCCTCTCCTGGAGGGGATGAGTTGCTGCCTCATGCGAAGGAGTTTAAGTACCTGTTCACGAGTGAGGGAAGAAGGGAGCGGGAAGTCGACAGATCGATCAGTGTAGTGTCAGCAGTAATGCAGATGTGGTACCGTTCTGTCGTGGTGAAGAGAGCTGAGCCAGAAGGCAAAGCTATAGATTTACTAGTCTTTGTATGCGTCTACCTTCACCTATGGTCACAAGCTTTGGGTAGTAGCCAAAAGCATGAGGTCACAGTTACAAGCAGCAGAAAATTGTTTCCTCCACAAGGTTGTCTGGGCTCAGTCTTAGAGATTCGGGAGGTTGTTGAGGTGGTCAGGGCAACTATCTAGGATGCCTGTGACCCAACTCCGCATAAGTGGCAGATAATGGATGGAAGGGTGGATGGATGGATGGATGGATGCCTGGGTTGACCCTGAGGAGAGGTTTGGGAACTGAAATAGTGTTCTTCTTGCCATTCAACACTGTTAGTTTGCATGTTCTAAAGTAAAATTGTTTTTTCTGAGCACCATACACTTACTCCCCAAATAGAAAATAGTCTACCTTAATGGGGACAGGGATAGACATTTGAGTCTCATTTCCTCAGGAGTCGTCCAGTTATACTTACCGGCAAACTCATTTTTCTTAGAAGAACCAGCTGGATTGAGGCTCCATGGGGCCAGAGCTGTCAATCAATTGCAGTAGTAACACAGAATCACTGAAATGTAGCTCTTTATCTCAGGACAGCCTCCCAATGGCTCATAGAATGTGAAAAAGGTAACCCAACTCTACCCACACAACAGGGACCTTGGAGATGGGATGGGATATTCTGCAAAGCTCATCCATACAATTCAGAAAATTAAATGTTTTTGAGAACATTCTCCCAGCTTTTCTGACCAGTCCGCACTGGCGTTTATTTTACTATACAATCCTTTATGTAATGCTAATTAAAAATATACTAAAGGTCACTATGAAATGATTGACTTGGCAATATAAGAAAAGAAGGATGAGGTCCCAGTGCCATGAAAATAGTCAGGAAGGTATTTTTTTATTGATGATGTCATTTATTGCCGGAGTAATAAAGATAAAAAAAATGTGACCATCAATAACAGTCTGATATAGGCAGTGCTGGACTGAAAGGGTACTTATGCAGATCCTATACGAAACTGTGGGAAAACATCATTTGTTACAGGACTTACCGACACAGGGAATGGGTGCATAGACTTGAAGGTTTCCTGTTTATTCAGCTGGGAAAATCAATTAAGAAAAATAGAAGCAGCAGAATGGAGAGAGAGGAGAAGGGGAAAAAACATAAGATTTAGTCAAAGAATCTGTTACAAAGCATGCAAGGCCTCACAAAGAAAGGCTGGGAAACACAATACACAGCTCAGCTTAATTATGTGAAATGGGATTCAGGTGAGATCGACACTCCCGGGAAACAGAAGGAGGTAGTGCTGACGACCTGGGGCATGGGAGCCTGACAATACTGCATCATTATGCTTAGCTCAGGCCGTTATAGGCCTGTAGCCAGAAAACAATTCACACAGGGGTTCAGCAGCCTTACCGATAGGTCACACCCTGTATATTCTATCTGCTTATATTAAAATGACCCATATGGATGCACACTTGACCCTTCCACATTGCGGGGGTTAGGGGTGCAGGGCCCTCCGCGATCTGGAAAAAGCTAAGCGAAGCAAAATATTTAGGATTTTAGTGCAGTATAAGGCACTAAAACAGCAGGGAAAGATCGAGAAAAGCAAGATGCAAAGATTACGGTGAGATTGTACTGTATTCTATTCTTTATTATGTGAGAGACCGCCGTAAGCACGCTTGGCATCCTCTAAACCAGCACTGTACATCTTATGTGTTAGTGAAAACTTTTTGTGTCATCTACAGCTTTCACAAAATTCCCATTTCATTTCTTATATTGATATATATCAAAACCGCATTGTGGAAAATGTCATGCCCCGTCCATGTTGCTGGCCAAGTGGAGCTCCGCCCCTGTGTGGCAGTACCAGCCACTCCCACTGCCTTCCCTGCTCCTGCCCGTGCTGCTGGCCAAGCTGGCCCCGCCCCTCAGGAGCTCCGCCCCTGTGTGGCAGTACCAGCCACTCCCACTGCCTTTCTTTCCCTGCTGCTTGCTCCTGCCCTCATGTGGAATGTCTCCAGCTGTTTCCCGTTCAGTCTCGTTAGTGGTGTATATATGTGCCTTGTTGTTTATGTTTCATTAGTCCAGTCATTGTTAGCTGTCACTCTGTCCTATTCCATGTGAAATAAAGTTCCCAAAGGGGCTCGTTCCGCAGTTCTGTGTCCGACTCTTCCCTTCCCTTGCCTTGCCCGCCTGTGACAGAAAGTCATGATGCAGAAAGGGCAACTGTAATTCAGTTGAACACTGACAATCTGATGAATATACATAAAATTATTACATTCTTCTTTTATTTATTTGGACATGTTTTACTTTCTCTTTGATTTTTGGCTCCATACTGCTCGTGGCACAATGCAAATTAGCAATTCCAGTCAAACTTGCTGATAGTGACACTTCAGCCAATCATAGGCGTGAGAATTGTTGGGGTGAAAATTTGAAGTTAGTTGACAGTCTTGATGTTTATCAGATATGATCAAACAAGTTTCGGGAAGCGGTCAAGCGAGTATTTTTACTATCTACCTTACGTTTTAATAGATTGTATTGCTTTTAATGTGGTCTTTGGTCCTGTTCAGCTAGCTTAAAGAATACTTTGTATATATTATGTATTTGCAGTGGTTAGCACTATTGCCTCAGACGTCAAGGACTTGAAAGGACCTCTGAGGACCTCTCCTCAGGGGCACCCCAGCCATTCTATGTATCAGGTAAATTTCACCACCAGCTCACTTAATTAACTGAATTAGTTAAATAACTGAAAGTGGTATTGATTTGCCAAACATGTTGTGCCAGTGGTTAAGTCATGGTTTTAGGATTTAGGCTAATTAGCAACATGTAGTGTGTGATTTTGTATGTGACCTGTGTTGGACTGGCATCCTGTCTGGGGTGTGTGCTTGTCTTGTGCCTTGTGCTGTCTGGCATGGACCCCAGGCCTTCTCGTGAGCTTGTCTAGGATATGGAGCTGGAAGATGGATATATACAAACAATTTTATTGTTGAATCATATTAGATATGTATTGAACAATTCAATGTGTCCTTATGCTAAATAACCACAATTCATTGCAAGGGTTGTCAACTTAAACAGTAAACAAGCACAAAATTTCATGTTTCAACATAAATTATTTATACAAAAATTATTATACAACTGAAGCACCATAATGTGAGTACGCCTTTGATTGCATTAACTATGGTTGCTTGCCCAGCCTGTTGGCATCACGGCAAATCTCATAAAGTAAGATTTATGCCTCTTATAGCTGCTGGGAATATTTTATGTTTCCAATCAAGAAAGAGCTACTTAAGGTAGATTTAACCAAAAGTTGTTGTTGTGGGGCTCCCTTTGGGTGCTTGGGTTCCCCTACTCAGTTCAAAAATATGCTGGGGTTAATTGGAGGTGTGCCAATGTGCCCGGTCACAGAAAATATATATTACTAATAATATGAAATAGCTTTATGCAAAAGGATACAAAAAGTAAAGTGCAATGTAATTCTTTTTTAATACATTTCTATAAGCAATCTAATAATGTTATAAGCAATAAAAATGTTAGAAAGATCCACCGATAAAATTGATAGTATATGCTCCAAGTCAAATTCAGTAAGAATCCGAATGGATAATATTATTCTTTAGGACTCTGAATGCCAGTTTTAGACTACCAAAAAGGACTATAGTTGCTTCTCTATAAAATATTTCGGTATATAAATAAAATATTTTAAGGGTAGTTTTACTTTAATGAGCATTTGATCTGGTTTAAATCTGTGAAATGGAATGTTTGGCCAACTTAGCTCTGATCTTATCAGATCCAATGCTCTGCATTAGTAACACCAGTTCCTTTCCACCATTCCTTCCATCACAGGAAGTCCTCCTTTTCCTTTGGCGGCTTCTCTTCCACATGCACCAGCTGTTTCTCTGGGTTTTTGGTGACCGGGATGCCAGCCGGGCTCACGTCCGGCTCCGGGTCGGAGTCGGGAAGGTGCCACTGGATGAACATCAGATACATGCCTGATCCGACGGTGCCGCCCAGCATAGGGGCCACCAGGGGAACCCAGAACCAGTAATTAAAACACCTGTGAGGTCACGGGCAGGAAGAGATCAAAATCTCCCATACACATTGGCGATAATAATTAAATAATATTAAATAATTATAAATATTAAATAATATTAAATAATATTAAATAATAATAAAATATTAAAGTATTTAAAATATTTTACTTTATTTACTTCCTTATACTACCCTTAACCCTTTATACTACCCTAAAAAATAAGCAAATAAATTTTACATTTTAATATTAACATTGATTTTATAAAATGCTAGCAACAGAAGTTGTTTTTTTTTTTACTCAAGGTTGACACTCGCAGTACTCAGCTAAAAGGCATACAAAAGAGCAAATAATATTACAATCGGGCTTCAAAAAAGAGACGGGGAGCAGAATACGCACGTGAAAACCTCGGTGCCCCAGCCGGCTGTCAGCGTGAAGAGTCGGGGCCCCAGGTCCCTGGCTGGGTTGATGGCTGCCCCACAGTTGGCAGACAAGGAGATGGAGATGCCCAGGACCACGGCGCCCACAATGGGGGGCAGCAGAGCATCTGGAGCTGGGCTGTTCCGCTTGTCATCCAGGGGCAATATGCATAGCAGCAGAATCGCCGTGCCAACCACCTCCATACAGTATGAAATCTGTTAGATTCTAATGCGAGCCCATAAATCTAATAGCTTTTAGCTGGAAAAAACACTTTGTAGATAAACTGTGCTATAAGACACATAATATGCTGGCTCAGTGGGTAATATGATTGCCTGACAGCTCCAGAGATGAAGGTTTGAGACCTGCCCCCGCACTGCTGTGTGTGTGTGTGTGTGGGGGGGGGGGGTTTGCATAGATCGAATTTGAGGACAAAAATGTCCCCAAAGTGTGGTAAAAACCTGAAATGTCCCTACTTTTGAGGACATCTTTTCAGGTCCACATTTGGATAACCTAGATTTTATAAAAAATTCTGGGAATGAAAAAACTAAAAATGCCAGAAGTCTTATATTTGGGTTGGTTACTTATGGTTAAGGTTAAGGCTGGGTTTGGGTTAAGACTGTCATGACTGGGATTAGGGTTTTTCCCATAGAAATGAATGGAAGGTCCCCTTTTAGATAGGTATGCAAGTCTGTGTGTGTGTGTGTGTGTGTGTGGAGTTTATATGTTCTCGTCATGGGTTTCTGGCATTGTCCCTGTGTTGTGGATACTCCTGTCAGTTAGGTGATATAGTGCAGTGTTTTCCAATCTGGTCCCTGGTCCATGTTTTTGCTCCCTACCAGACAGTCCACATTATTTCCCAGTAGGGAGCTGGGAGGGAGCAAAACATGGACTGTTTGTGGGCCCCCAAGGACTGGATTGGGAAACACTTGTATAGTGTGTGACATAATTACCTTACCCTGTGCTTGGTGGGATTGGTTCACTGTGACCCCTAGCTGAATAAGAGGATGAAAGCTTGCTGGATATACTATATACATAGAGAATGTGCATTAAATTATGTGGATATAATAATATGTACCTGGTTTGGTAACTTAAATATTCACAGTTCTGCTGTTATGTTTCACACAACCAAACATTACATAAGCTTGAAATGTCATTTTATAATAGTTTCTCATTTATTACAGGTGACACTTATAGTTCTTTAGCAAATGCTTTTATTCAAAGCAATGTAAGTTCTTTAAGGTTAAATAGTCCCTGGAGCAATTGAGGGTTAAGAGCAAAGCTCAAGGGCCCAATGATGATACCACTCTGTGGCGCTGGGATATGAACCAGTGACCTTCTGATCACAAGCACAAGCATACACTGATTAACACACTGCCCCCAGCTGAGCAGTTGAAGGTGTGTTTTGCTACAAACATCTTAATACATGTTGGGTCAGTACTACTCTGGTGTAGTAAACATTACTAATGCATGTTTAACTCTGCAAAATGTCATTCATTTACATTCTTTCTGGGAGATAAGGTTGTGTATTACAGTCAGCAGCTTGCTTGAAATATACGTCCAAACAGCCAGAGGCATTTTGATGTGCAGAGTGGAAGACGTTTCCCTTTCACTAGTAACTGATTTCAAAGCAAGAATTTCATATGCGCTACGGCTGAACTGCTAGAAAATTTTTGAATTACATCCATCCATCCAGCGCTCCATCTTTCCTAACTGCATATTATGTTCAGGGTCACGGTGATCCAGGACCATGTCCCAGGTAGCACAGGGCAGGGAACGGCCTGGACTGTATGCCAGTCTATCCCAGGACACAACCTATGGGCAATATAACTTACCATATACAGTACTGTGCAAAAGCTTTTGGTAGTCAAATAAAAAAATTAAGGCTATTTATATTGGTTGTATATATGAGTGTATATTTACTCAATATTTACT
>JAODKM010000126.1:13684367-13696986 GCA_026780845.1 Petrocephalus sullivani | reverse complement strand
GATGAGGTAGCCATGCATTGCAGTACAGGCGCCATATTGCACATGGGGATGAGGTAGCCATGCATTGCAGTACAGGCACAATATTGCACATGGAGATGAGGTAGCCCTGCACTGCAGTACATGAGCCATATTGCACATGGGGATGAGGTAGCCATGCATCGCAGTACAGGCACCATATTGCACATGGGGATGAGGTAGCCATGCATCGCAGTACAGGCACCATATTGCACATGGGGATGACGTAGCCATGCATTGCAGTACAGGAGCCATATTGCACATGGGGATGAGGTAGCCATGCATTGCAGTACAGACGCCATATTGCACATGGGGATGAGGTAGCCATGCACTGCAGTACAGGAGCCATATTGCACATGGGGGTGAGGTAGCCATGCACTGCAGTACAGGAGCCATATTGCACATGGGGGTGAGGTAGCCATGCATTGCAGTACAGGCACCATATTGCACAGTAACAGAAGTTTCAGTAACAGGATTCACAGACAGACCAAATGATAATTTCAGCTGTTGTTAATGACACTGATAGACCTAAAATAAGTACTGTGCTTCAGTCTGTTGTACATCAGATGTAACGGCTGGTTAGTAAGTCTTTAATCCAGAGGCAGGTGGAGTATGAGAAAGCAAGGTTGTATAATTTGGTTACCAGTCTGTTTGGGATGATAGTATTGAAGGCAGAGCTAAAGTTGATGAAGAGGAGTCTGGCGTGGCTCCCCTTCTGCTCCACAGGGGTCAGAGTTATATGGAGGGCTGTGGCTATGGCATCCTCTGTCGACCTGCTGTTCCTGTATGCAAACTGGTGTGGGTCAAACGTGGATGGAAGACTTTTGGTGATGTGGCTTCTGACCAGTTTCTCAAAACACTGCATAATGACTGGAGCAAGAGCCACTGGGCGGAAGTCGTTCAGGTTGCTGACAGGGGTCTTTTTTGGGATGGAGATAATAGTTGAAGATTTCAGGCAGGATGGGACGATGGACTGGGCTAAAGACAGGTTGAAGATCTATGTGAAGACCCCTGCCAGCTGGTCCACAGCTGTGTCTCTGGGTTTGTGGTTGGTGATATGTTGGACCGTCTACCACATCTGCCTCGTGTAATCCTCAGTTTTCTTTTTATAGGCAGTCTTGGCCTGTCTGATGCCTCTTTTCAGGTTAGCCCTGTATAGTCCTCCAGGTTCCGGGTTTCAAAAATGCTCCAATTCGTTCTTTCAAAACAGTCTTGCAGCTGGTGAGAGGCACCTTCCAGCCATGTTCTGATGGTTCTTACTGTTGGGGCTGCTTTTTTTCCAAGGGACGTGTATGCCGGTAGCAATAGCGGGGATATATGATGCAACCCTGTAGCCCTGCTTGACTTTATCAAGTAGGTTTCTGCCCCTAGTAGCACAGTCCATATGCTGATCTGGGCAGTATTACTTTCAAATCAGCGTGATTAAAGTCGTGATTAAAGTCTGCCTCAGGATATTTATTCTGCTGGCTGCATACAGCGTTGTGCAAATAGCTGAGAGGTGAGTTAGCCTTAGCATCGGGAGGGTCTGCAATTGACGGTCAGATACTCTAAATCTGGGGAGCAGTGACTATCTATAGTCTTTGTATTAGTACACCAGCTGTTATTAATGAAGATGCGTCCATTGGTATATTGTGGACAGAACATACAAAATTAAACAAACAAAGCACCGAAAGGAAGAGCTCGGAGCCGCAGTGTCAGCATGAGCCGCCATCTTGGGAAGGTCAGCAAAGCGCAGAACGGAAGAGCTCGGAGCCGCAGCGTCAGCATGAGCCGCCATCTTGGGAAGGTCAGCAACAGACAAGCTGAGAGCCTTCACTGGCTGAGGAGCAGACAGAGCCTCCGGGAACTCTCACCTTTCCTGGTCACCAATACCATCTCAGACAGGAAGCTGGTGGGATGGCAGGAACAGTTTCAGGGATGCTGCATGGGTTTGAGGGCTTTTCGGCAGGCCGAGGCAGCACCTCTCTCTCAGGAGTGGGCTTGGTGGGTGAAGATAAGGAGTGCCTGCTCCAGCATGGCCACTGTTGGCATTTCACATCTGACACCAGTGTAGTGTTTGGCAGACTACAAATTCCATGGATATTTACTTGGAAGAATAGGGCTCCTTTATTGAGCTCTTAACAGACCTAACATGAGCACCAAACTAGTACCAGACCAACTATGCCTGGAAAACACAGGGAGGCCAAACGCCAGATAGTAAGGCACACATGGTGGATAATTTACATACTAACTAGAGACACGTGAGGATTGGACAGGGCTCACACAAGACACAGGCACGCATACTCGCCACAATGCAGCAAGTGTATATAACTACTCAAACAAGGAGCTATTTACAATTACCCAGCATGCTCCGGCGCAACAATATCATAGAAAGAAAATTTCAATGTAGATTTATTTCCGAGACTCTACAGAATCCGATGATACCCAATTGGGTCCCCCGGTATTCACTCTAGTCCGACAGATGGGACATCTTTGTTAAACGGGTTAAATTTTTAGCTCTCTGGGTATGTTTTTAGGGGTTTCAGAGCCAAAAACCAAACCGAAGGAAAAAATCATATAATAAAAGTTAACGGTCATCATTAGCTTCCACTAAAATCTTTTTAGCATTACTGAATTAAACTTAGCAGATTAGCAGTTATTGAAGCTAACTTTTCAGTTAGCTGTGCCCATGACTGCCCTGAACATTAAGCGAAAACCAATGCTTGAATTTCCTGTACTCCTCAGCATGTGGTGTTGAAGCGCACTTGATGGGAATATGGCATCAGTCTATACAGCCTATTACTCCTGGGAAGTTCCCATATTCATAGAAATGTATTTTGTAGTTAGCTTGACCTGGGATTCTGGGAACTTGATGCAATGGGCCTTATGTTGACAGATGGCCCTGCACACTGTTGCTTCACTGGCATTACCTAAATCTCCAGTTTCACAATGAAACCTATCAGATGTAAAAAACCTTAATATGATCAGCACTTGGAGAGAAGGGGATAAAGGCTTTGCTCTTTGTGACAGCAATGCCAGTCAAGGCTCCAGAAGAGAAATTATTTACACAGCATTTTGCTCATACATGCAGAAACTCAAAAACTGGTTTAATCCAAACTGTTGATGGGTCTCTCCTGTCAGTAAGTACTTACCTGGTTGGTGGTGCTTGTTGATATTCCCCGAAATGGTCCAGGTAATCCATGCGTCCGCAATAACAGACTACATTAATTTTAAGTTAGATCTACCTTCCTGGCCATCATCTATTCCAGTAATAGTTCTAATCTTCCTTCAGGAAATGGGCTTAATTAATGGAGGACTATGCTAAGTATAGGTCTATTTCCAACCATGACTGAGAATGTCATGATTTTCAGTTGATCTGTTTTAAAAGACCATTTTATTCAGCAGCAAGCTTAATCTCGACTGTGAAACCGAATCCTTCTTTTGTTTACACACAGAACGGAAAAGCCTTTTTCTAAGTGGAGAAAAGAGGATATGAAACTTATTAACGACCTACAAACTGTCATTAGTAAGTCATGCTGGCCTTCACACTTGCTAATCTCAATATTTCATCTATTATCAAAACCAATGATACATGGATGGTAATGTAGGTAAATTAAGGCTTTATAAAAGTAATTATAATTTAACTTCTTTAGCATGTGGTGTGGAATAGCTATTTATGAGCTTCTACAAGTACAACAATAAAACAATTCCATGGAAAATCAATGAAGCAAGTAGAGCTTTATTGCCATCTCAGCCATCTACATTAAAGCATACAGTGAGACAAAATAGTGTCCTCCAGGACCAAGGGTGCAATGTACAACACAGCAGGACAACAGATAGCAGATAATTCAACAATGATATACCTAAAATAAAATCTGAAAAGAAATCAGTCCAAATTTGTAGATATCGGATTGTTTTTAATATCAAATACCAAGCAATGCCCAGTTAGTTAAACTTCAAATCAAATCAAAATCATCAAAAAATCAATCAAAACCTTGCCTATGTTAACATCTTTGTGTCACGATTAGGGAAAAGTGGAAGGGAAGAGTCGTGGGCAAGATGTCTGTACGATCCCTTTCAGGGCTTTATTGTGCACAGAACAGTGCAAGACCACATGTTAATGACAGAACTGAGGACACATACCGGAACGCAGACTGAAATAGACAGGACTAAGGACAAGCAACGAGAGACAGTTGGTGAACATGGGGAATACACACGATGTAAACAAGGGGGCGTGGCACATAGGAGGATCAGACAGGAGGGATCATGACAGTACCCCCCTCCAAAGGGCGAGGGACGAGACAAGACTGGGGACACAGGACCTGAAAAAAAAACGAGACCATCAACAAGGCACAGGGAACAGGACGGATACACAGAACAGGCACAACGGAAGCAACCAAAAGACAGCAAATGACAGAGCACTGGCAGGGCAGACAGACACAGCAGAAAAGGGGACACAGGGGAAACAACAACCAGGGGAACAAAGGGACTAGGAGCGAACACAGGAGAAACAAAGGGGAAAGCAGACACAGGGGGCACAAGACCAGGGGGCAGGAAGGCAGCGGGTGGGGGAGAACGAGGAGCCCGAGGGAACCCCAACGGGTGAGAGATGGCAGCCGCAGGGGCAGCAGGCTACCGCGAGGCAGGAGCAGGAGGGGATCCCAGAGGGGGTAAGGAGGGAGATGGAGGAATGGGCAAAGCAGGCAAGGAGGAAGCCGAAGGGGGCACCCAGGAAGGCGAGGAGGGCAACCGCGAAGCAACAGCCGGCAAAGGCCCCGCCGACCGAGGAGGTTGAAGGGGGACCTCGCAGGTGACCGACGAGGCGTCGGAGTGGGACCTGCAAGCGACCGCCGAGCAGGAGCCGAAGGACACACAGGTGCCCCACGAGCTACCGCCAGGGCGACCAAGGGAGAGTTGGGGGGCAGGGTGGGTGGGAAGCGACCCCGTCGCAAGTGTCCCCTTCCCTTCTGGGATATTGAAAGGCGGAACAACTGTTGGGGTGGCAAAGGATCGGGAACTTGAAGCTTGGGTATTCTGGCTGGGAGTCCTGCACTGCACTGTGTAAAGAGAAAAAGCATTCGGAATGCATTGTTTGGGTGACAATGGTTGGATGTCATAACGTGATGGCAGAGATAAGGTACACACCTACAGAACAATCCAGGCCAAGTTAACGCCAGCCCCCAGCTTCTCCACAGCACCAGAACACACTGGAGAATTATTAGCAAAATACAATTATGTTGTGTGGCCTTGTATTTTTGTCAGAAGGACTACTATTTTAATAGAACAGTGATTTAGGGGTTTTCCGTGATTACAGGTTTCCATATAAACAGCAGTTTCTGCATTCAATTCCTAAAGCAATATTGAAGGACCCAACTGTAACATGGTTTACACATGGTTTATGACACTGAATACAAACATGGTTTATGACACTGAATACAATAATTTACTTAAATAGCGCAGGTACAAAAGACAGCAGTGCTTTTTATTATCTTTAAATGACACGTTCATTAATAAACAGTAGTGACAACTTACTAATCAGCAGCTACAAAATGTTCTGAATGTTGTTCCAAGGACAGATAAGACCTCAGTTTTCGTGTTTGTGTAATAATGGACAGTCTGTCTGTATCAGGCCATCTAAATGAGCGAATGCTGGGACAGTTAGGAGCCACCCATACTGAGAAATTACTTTTATGCAAAAATTGCGTATTTGTGCAGATCTTTCACACAGATGAGTGTTTACCCTGTTTTTTTTAGTACAAATACCGTAGCAGCATCAAGCAACAAAAACTCTGAACACAAATGGTGGATAAAAGGAGTGTTCTGAAGTACTGTGATTTCTTCTTTTTATGCATATCTGTCACACGTACATGTTTCAGATCATCAAACAAATTTTAATATTAGTCAAAGATAACCAGAGTAAATACAAAATGCAGTTTTTAAATGATGAGTTCACTTATTAATGGAAAAAGCTACTTTTTCTCCACGCCACTCACACACATCTATAAAACAAGAGACTCAGGTGTGTGTTTTAGCAATATATGACTACTATAAAAACTTACTAAAATTTAAAAAACAATTTAGCATAAAAAGCCCACTACCAGTAATATATCCCTAATTGTAAAAGCATTCACAGAGCGAAGTCCTGCCAGTGTAATCGGCAAGGGTCACTAAGCAGGCGCTTGTGCCCAGGCTGCTCCTGGGCCTACATGCTTTCCCTGGCTACTCTTGGGGCTCCGTGCCCTCCCCGGGGTTCCTGGAGTCAGTGGCCGTGGTGTCCTCTACCTTTGATCATCTCTCCCTGTATCCCTCTCCACCACGGTCAGAAAAGGTTTCACAAGCACATAATTATTATAACAACAAACACCACAAAATGTATCAAGCAATCTGAAAAAGTGAAGTAACCTGCTAATACCACATTTGTTCAGTAATTAAGCTAAATTACTATAAATAAGGGTGGCATGGTGGTACAGATGTGAATGGTGTGTGCGGCCTGACCTGGGTTATTCTGTGCCTGTAGCTTCCAGGATAGGCTCTGGACCCCCGTAACCCCGCATAGGACAAGCAGGCACAGGATGTGGATGAATGGGCCAGGTGTATTTTCTAATGACAACTGAAGATCTTTCATCCAGCTACTGTCCATGAACATAAATTATAGATGCATATTTGATTACAATGAAATTAAATTAAGATGCCCACATAAAAATTAGCCGTGACCCTAAAGTGGAGCATAACATGTATAAAAGGCATACAGCAACCATATTATTCACCTTTGTCAGAATGTTTCTGAATCTCGCTGTTATTCACCCCTTCTGGAGTAACAGTGACCAACCTAAAGAATGTTTTTGTTTTGAGCTCAACATCTGGTTTCTGCATCTGCAGTGCCAGATTCCATGAGAAGGTTTTTTTAAACCACATGTAAGTGCATAAAATCAGATGATAGGATAAAGTTTATACAGAGACCATGTTTATAAACTTTATTAAGTTCTTCCTGATTAGTTTACTGCTGATTAGAGGAATTAATCAATGTGGCTTTAGCTAATTAATACCCGATTTATAAATAATTACAGCATTTTTATCTGATTAGCTGTCATGTTCACCCAAATTAGCTTTCAGGCCCATTTCAGCTTTCAGACCCATTACCAATATGTATAACTGGACATTTGACTGGAGAATTTCAGGACAACTCCATTGCTCAAGTGTACACCAACAACTAATAAAGAGCCATACTAGACCTAACCATGTTCTTAATCTTTACCTGCTACTCTGTCAGTAAATTAAAAGCAGATAGTAGGTGCTGTTTTACATACACCCTCCTTCACAGTTTCCATAGATTCTTACTTTGTACTCAGTGCCTCTACCCAGAAGCCATCAAGCTGGCCAACAAAGCATTGGGGCGAGAGAACATTTAACAACAGGTATATAAAGGGCCATCGTATCAGAGCTGCAGGGACCTGGACTTATATTTGGATATAGAACTATGCGGTTGACTTTAAAGCCTTTGTGTTAAAAGGGAGGTGGTAATGCAGATGCTTCATGAACTGAACCCACGCAGAACCTTGCTGCGGACAGGTCACAGGTCTAGGGGACCAAAATACTTATGGGGTGTACACGGGTATGACAAACCGTCGTTGCATTGCAATATCTGGCTGTACAGATGGGTTTGCCCAGAGAGTCATGTGGCTGAAATGTGGACCAGCAAACAACAACCCTGAAGTAATACAAACAACTGTATTAGAGGTGCTGGCATTTCCCCAGGACAGCCTGTGGAACAGAGAATGGGACAATAGCCACCATCCAGTGCACTCCACATCAGTACCGCAGAGATTATTATGCTGGTGTCCGATATATTTGGGTCTGCTATGAGTAACCAGCGCATAGAGTCCTGGTGGTCAACAGAAAACAAAGGCATGTAACTTAACTAAACAGTGGTTTATTTCATCTCCTAAAATACTTTGCTAGTTTCATAAAAATCATTGAATGCCTATTACCCTCCTAGTTAGAATGGTCATCGGTTACTTAACAATGCCAGTTAATTTGTATCTTTGTAGATGTTCCAAAAAAACCCCAGTCAAATAATAACGCTGTACCTACAATGTCAGAAAAAAGTAGCAATTTGTACCTTTGAGAGTACAATTTCTTGACACTGGGGCTGTACCATAGCAAATGTACCTTTCAAGGTACATTAATGTCGCTTGTACCCTGGGGAACAAAACTGTACCAGGGCTGTACCCTTACAGTGCATATTACCACTGCACTAAAATTGCACATTTTCTTTTGGAAGTGTTTGCCTTTCCTTTATTCAAGTAACAATGTCAGACTAAAACTATGTTAAAGTCATGTTACATAAGTAGCAGAAGTATTATGAGCAAAGTTTATGTATCAAATTGTTGTGGAGTGTAAATATAAAGTAGCAACTAAAGAACAAGTAGCCTACATCATATTTGTGTGTAGGAAGAGTTTGTTAACAAAGCCATCTGTTAATCACAAGAGGACACTTCTGGATCAATCTCTTTGTTGATCTATGAGACCAGAGACACTTCTACAGCATCTGTGAGTACCAGAGCCTTCTATGCTTCTGTTTCACAAATCTTTCAGTCGGACTTGGATGAATGCATTCACCTCTGGAACAGGCAGAGAATCCAGCCTTCCAGACTTGCCTTTTGTCCTGGTGAAATTCCTGATGGGCTTTATTCACTACCTTGTTTGCATTTTGTAGTTAATAAAAATTTAAACTTAAATCTGGGCAACAAACCTCTCAGTTTCTTTATAGATTCCCATAGCTACTCAATTAAGTTTGCATATCCCCATCCATCTGTTTCTGTGTGAAATCAATGACATTGTTGTCACATGCAACACACAACTAGCACTTGGCAGACATTCCTGCAGCTCCCTCAGTGCTGCTGTAGGCCTCTTTACAGCCTCCCTGGCCAGTCTCTGTCTTGTCTTTTCATCAATTTAGGAGGGACATCCAGTGCTTAGTATCGTCACTGTCGTCCCCATATTTTCTCCACTTCCCGATGACAGTCTTCACTGTGTTCCATGGTGTATCTAATGCCATGGGAACTTTTTTGTACCCTACTTCTGACTGACAGCTTTCAACAATGAGCTCCCTTTGATGCTTTGTAAGCTCTCTGCAGTCCAAGGCTTTTACTGTAGGATGCAACTGAGTAAATGTCAGGAAGATCCTCCTGGGACTGCTGAGCTGTATTTGGGGTTAATCGGAGTCACTTTAATTGATGGCAGGTGTGTACCCAAAAAGACTGAATGCTGCACACGCAGAACCAGAGACAAGATAGAAACCAGCAGCCTCTGGAGGTGTGAGGCTATGCCGCTGTTCATTGTGGCCATGTGAAACCCTATTTATAAAAAGCAATCGCCTTCTGTTTTACAGCTGGCTTTACATGACAAATTATGTCACTTTATGTGACTCTGACACACTGAAGTGCAGAGTCAGTCTTATAACTTTTATGTCACTTGAATGGTAGGTGTCATAACATCTTTTTGTCAGCATTAAACTGAGTCAACATAGGTGATACATCAGCTTGACACGGGAGTTGCCAATGTCAGCATTTATGACAGCTATAAAAGCTGGAACTAACTTTTATAAATGCTTTTAACAACTTACATCTGATGTCATTGAAGGGTTTATTTTGGTATCATGTAGCCTTATGAAGAGCCTCCAAGTTTTACCCAACCGTGTTGTAAAGTATATATCATGTCAGTCCTAATTTTGTCAAGGAAAAAAGCATCTCTACCAATTTTAGCCAACAAGCCATTTGGTCCGCTATACATTATTTTTCACAAACAAAGCAACTTGTGGTTTAACCAAATTACTGACTGCGTACTGGGCGATACAAACACCCTGGGCGACTAAAATGCATCCCGATTTTTGTTTTTTACATTAACTGTTTAGTCTCCACCAGAACAGAGTGTCACAGACATCCCTGCAAACTTGCATTGAAAAAAAGAGAGCACAGCCACTAACTGGCTGCTTGTATAACCTAAAGTTGAGGCTCACTCATGAACATCTAATCTAATCTCAAATCATATTACCATATTACATGATCACTCTTATTGGCTATGTACTGATTTGCTTCCAAGTTTGCAAGTTTCTTCCAAGTTCACAGCTCTGTAGTGCTGTACTCTGGAACATACTAAGTAGCAAATAAACACATTCTAATACAAAACTAAAGATGTTGTTTATGAGCTAAAATTCACACTGGTAAAAAGAGCTGGGAGACAGTTTACAACATTGCATTGTCCAATAGTCATCAGACTTGGCTATAATACATCTTTCTCCCACAGTCTCCTTGGTCAAAATTACCCAATGACACTTAATTCCTGACAGTTCTAGTGTTCATCTCTCTGATCAGTAAGTCTGATTTAATAAACAACCACACACACACAGTATTCATATCATTAAGGAGACTCTCGATTCATTTCCACGGACATAACCCTAATCCCAACTATGACAACCTTAACCCGTACCCAGCCCTTACCTTAACCATAAGCAATCAAACAAATTACGAGAATTTGGGCATTTTTAGTTTTTTGAATGCATTAACAAATTTTTTATAAAATTGAGGTTGTCCTTGTGGGGACCAAAAAAATATGTCCCCACAAGGTATAAGAAATCTTGTTGATGATCTATGGGCAAACAGCTAATGTGTGACATTTTGATGGGTGACATATCTGCTTTGCCTGAAATACCTAACCAATTACATTTGTCATTATCTGTTTTAAGACATATAAAGAGAGTAATTTTTTTTCTTCTTCAGTTTTCTACTCTCTCAGAGTGACTGGCTTTGAAGTACCAGGAATGTTAAACACTTCTGTTCTGTCTGTGTAAATAAGAGCACAGGGACCATCTTCCAAATCAGTATTGAAGTCAGTCATCTTCTCGACCGCCAACAGATGTAGGCCAGCTGCATCAGGGTCTGGGTCAATGTTGAGGGGAAGAGTTTTCCCTCTGATAATTTTAGCATGTCATCTTGAAGCCTTGATTCCAATATTTATATGTGCAAAGAAAAACAAATTAGGTATAATCAAATTATATAAATATATAACTATATAAAACCACATATTAAACAATAGTTGGTTGTAACAATGTACTTGAAACCCATGATGTGATTTCTGTCCTCACAGAAATGTGCAGAACAAAAACTCCACTATACAATATGCATTCATACATGTACATACAAATCGCTACAGTGACTCTTCCTTCAGCAGCAAAGAGAAAACAGAAAATAAAATGCACATATAAAGAAACAGATGTAATCAATTAATTCAATGCAACCATTTTCCAAAACCTGTCTAGAGTCAAAAAAAAATTCTATAAGTCCTGCTGATCTTGATTAGGCTGACAAAAAATACCAGTACAAAATTCTCTTTCCCCCCTACTTCCCCCCTGTATATGGATACAACTGACATTATCTTAACTACAGGTGGTGTATCTTAACTACAGCTAATCATACAGGTAGGTGGTGTGGTGGTTAGGGACACAACCATATAATCGAAAGATTGCTGGTTTGTGTCCCCGACCTGCAAGTACTGCTGAGGTACTCTGAGTAAGGTACCGTCCCCGGGCGCTCACGTAGCTGCCCCCAGCTATGTCACGTTGTCACATGGGTTAAATGCAGAGGACACATTTCGTTGTTGCTTGCTGTGGTGCGTCAACAATGATGATTAGTCACCTTCAGGTGATCTTCCTCAGGTAAAGAAGTGAACATATCCCTGTATTTATGGTTAGTTTGTGATGAGATGTCATGTCAGCATCTCCTAGATCACCTACGACAAATACACCAGAACATGTACATGGACTAATTCTCAGTCACAAATCACTATCTCACTATCATCATGAATTGCCTAGAAAGCTGTGCCCACTTTTACCTGAGGAAGGCCATCGGTAGGTAAAACGGTATATCATCCATATCAACATTAAATGCAAAGAGTACTTTTTAAGGAGTACAACTTGTTGCCTACTTTAATACCCCTCTTATTAAGGCTACATTTTTTAACTATATAGCTGCGAAAACGCCGTTAGCTGAAATAGTACAGCATAGGCTAACAACAGAACATTGTGATTTAAGTTTTAAGACATTTATGTGATCAGAAATACGCTTTCGGCTGAAACGTGAAAAATGAAGCAGGCCACAGTTAAAAGTTATACAGAGAAGTGTTCACCAGTTTAACGTACGTATAGTGCTGGGCGGTGACCAAAATTTTCTATTATGGTGTTTTTTTAAGATTATGGCGGTATTTTTCTTTTCCAAGTTTACTTTCACGGCAGCAAGTAATCACATCATTAAAATACATTAAGGAATTTTTTAAAAAAGGTGTAATTAAATTTATAAATTACTGTATATTCAGCTGAGTAATCATATGTTTTATTGATCAGCCTATATAGCATGGGTGCCCAATACGTCGATCGCACAAAGACAGTGCGGGTTAGAGCTGGGCGATTCATGACTCACCCGGGTGAATAACCCGGATCCTTTAAATAACTCATGAGTCACGAATCTGAGGTCTCCGTTAACCCGAATCCATCTAGTCCTAACTACACCATGACTAAACTATATAAACCCCATCACGTACATACAGCTTATAATAATTTCAAACTCATTAC
>JAODKM010000126.1:13643081-13684267 GCA_026780845.1 Petrocephalus sullivani | reverse complement strand
TCGCACACAGCTATGAGTGAATCCGCCGGATCCGGTTCTGAACCGCACACCCGGATCAGTTTAGTGAGTGACTCAGATGGAGCTGAATCCTAAAAAGGAACCGAATATTACAGCTCTAGTGCAGGTAAATCGCGCGACATTCAAAGTTGTTAGCCAATCATCTATCCTCGCTTTCACGTTCGCCACTTGATTGACGTAAAGGGCGACCAGTCTGCTGTTGCTTAAAACTACAGCTGTAATATTCAGTTCCTTTTTACGATTCGGCTCCCTCTGATACCCCTTTTCCACTGCAAAGGTGCCGGTTCTGTTCTGGTGCTGATCCCAAATGTGGAACCAGTGCCACGTTTTTCCACGGAAAAAAAATCTTTGCTGGTCCCATGTCGTCATGAGAGGTGGGCACCATTGTTGCACTGTGTAGTGAGCGTGGTTTGTGACGTGGGCGCAGTGTTGTGAGTTCCGGTTCCCTCTGGGCTCTCAAGTCCGTAGAAATGCAGGACGACTCTTGCTAGTGCTCAACTTCAGCACCGGCCAAGCACCAGCCCCAGTGCCAGCAGGGGCCTGAGTGACTGAGTAACAGGGGTGCTCTCTCATTATCGCCATCTTCAGTGTCATTATGCATTATGTAATCAATAAAGGGCTCCCAGTAAACCAAACAGACATTGCACAAATTTCACAAATTAAGTTAACTGAAATTTTGTAGTTTGGCAATTCTTCATCATTAGTGATCAGCAATATGTACAAATAGATAATTCCCAGCAAACTCGTCAAAGGTCGAGTTCTGGACATCCTGATGGAACATTAATAAAAGGAAGTACTTAAGGTAAAATTATATATTTTAAATGTTATTCCTGGAAGCTGTCATAACTTTATTTTGAAGGATTTCTATATTTTTCATACTAATACGGACGTCTTTAGGACGCCCTCAAAAAGGGGACAAGTTGCGGACGTCCTAAAGGCGTCCTCTGAACGTCCCTTGTCTGCTGGGTTGTTTTTCTTCTAATTTTGTTCATTATGATCCACGGTCATGCAAACAAGCAGAAAAGAAATATAACATGTAAGATATCTTGTATGTTTTTCATGTGAACATCTTAGTAAAGTGGTACAGTCATTAAATATGCAACGTACAGAAACATGCACTCAATTGCCATTGCTTATGTTGACGATACATACGCCAGAGGTTTTTAATTCCAACTGAATTTACCGCAGTACGGTTTGGATAGTGAGGAGTGTTCTACACGAGTATCGCACGTCTCCCCCTCAATCGTTCGTCTCTGCTGTAACGTAACGACGCCCGGAACAAAGCGAGCACCTTCCGAGGCCGCGGTGTGACTCCCCAAGGTCAGCCCGTCCATACCGACCAGGGGCGCGAACGGCCCACTATCACATGGAAAGAGGTGCCGTTAGTCTCCACCGAGACCGAGTCATTCATTTGCACAATAATACATAACAGTGCTTTCCCTGTTTAGATTATAAATGTTTTAGCATCACGCGACACAAACTTAAATTTGCACAAAGTCTAGCTTGAAGGGCAGTGAGATGGCGCTTCTGGGCACTTCTGCGCTGTTTTGCACTTGAGGAAATACCATTTCCCTTTCGGAGGTATGTAGATACAGTAGACAGCACCGCTCATTCTTTACCTAATAAATTAAGCATACGCTCAGTAGAAGAACTCTTAGCTTTTATTAAAACAGCGTAATACTCAACATTGCGAGTACTGGTAAAGGAAAGCACGGCATTTTGGGCATTGTAGTTCTGAAGTCGCTGAAAGCCACACAGCCAAATAAAAGCAAACACACGGTATAATACACATTACCTAACTATGTACATGGTTCTCGGCTAAACAATTCGACTAAATTAAAAATGTTAACTGGCTCACAGCAAAGGCTTAAGTTATGCAAGGTTTATATACTCGAGATTTGTGTCAAATTCGTCAAGGACAGATTGAAATTAGAACTTCAGTGCGGCTCTGCGGAAAAATAGCATTACAACTTTAATGACTTTACATACAGTAAATGTCAGGTGTGATTTATTTACAGACAATATTTTAAACAACTTTGCAGTCCTGTATAGAATAAGCAAATTTAGTTAGAAAAGGGACTTTTTGAAATGCAATTTTGTATAAATGCAATGCATATGCAGTTTTAAAGGTTGAAAAACACCTTTTTTGCAGTTCAGATATTTTTATATATCAAGACCACACACTCTTTTGAAAATATTGTGTGTTTGTTGCCCCGTGTCAGCTTTTTGTCTTCACTCTCCTTTGGGTTCTCGTTTCTGCACGACACAAAGAAGTGTTACCATGTCTTTTGCTGGCAACACTGGATCTTGGGTTGTGAAATTCATACCAGTTGGTGGGCTGTCCCAATTTCATTTGGAAATGAAAGAGGACGATTCAGCAAGACCTCTACAGGCCCGGGGGGCAGCTTCTTAATCAGGTTCCAGACCTCCAGTCTGTGTAAACCCTGCAGGCTGTGGCCTTTGATTTCCAACAGCTCATCCCCTGGCAGCACCTCATTCACTGGGCCACCTGGAAGAGAACGACATGGGGCTTGTCATCCATCATCACACGTTATATTGCTCAGTATCACAAGGGACTAGTCATTACAGTATAAGTGAAGCCATTGCCATCTTACCCTGGAAGACCTTCTTGACAACAATTGGCCTGTCACCCTGGCTGGAGCCTAGTCCCCCCTCTACACTGAAGCCTAAGTCTGTGCTGCTTTTATTCAACATCACTCTCAGTGTCCTGCCCCCTGAGGGAAAAAACAGCAGAGAGAGAACATACACTGACTATTGTAAAGATAGACGTCACCCTTGGTGTCCCTTTGCCATTTGATTTTATACTTCACTTGTATTCATAGTGACTGGGTCCAGCTGCCGTTGACTCAGACTGTTCTGGACTTTTTGTGGCTTTGTGAGGCTGTCCTTCTGAAGCACCACGACCGCCATGCCTCTCGAACGTGCCTTCCTGAGGGTGCGCAGTGCCTCCCAGTGGGTAGAGCTCTGCAGTTTAGTGCCGTTGATTGACAAGACCCAGTCACCCTCATGAATTGAACCCTCCTGGGATGCGACACTACCAGAGAACACCCTGTGGACCTAGATTAGATAAACAAGCTGTTGAAAGGTCACAGAAGGCAAAATAATATGATGTAACATTACTAATTGTAGGGTTACTAATTATTACAATACAAGATAAGATATCGCGCTCAACTCAAATTGTTAGCAGGACCATAGACTAAAAACGTTATATAAGGTCAGACATTAACAACCCGGAACATGCAAAGGAAAATAACTATGGATGATAGCAAAAGGACTCTGCTCTGACACTTACCGTAATGGGTTTATTCTGATCAACACCACCAGCTAATGTGAAGCCCAGCCCACATCCCACCTCTTTGTGCAGAACAACAACCTGCACATCTTCATAGTTCTGAAAGAGGCAGGGAGAGGAATATGAAGAAACCGAAGGAACAAGAAGGAAGTGAGATGTGTATAAAATTTGTAATGTGCTAGACTTACAAAGAGAACCAGAGGCTCAGGAAAATATGACTGGGCAGGGCTCACCTGCAACGTTTCATCACCCAGGCTCCTCACATCATTAAGCAGGCGATCCAGCTCATCAGCACTAAGTATTGACACACATGAGAGGGCAGAAGCATCTGAACTTAGAGAAGCCGTCCGATGTGACGTGCAGTCCAGGGAGTCTGGGTCCAGGGTACCGTCATCATGGTACCCGTAGTCCACACCACCAACATGACACAGATCTGCTAGACTGAGCATCAATAGGGCAGAAAAATTAGCATTGTATGGATGATAAATGATTTGTTAAAACGCCTTAATGACAAAGATTCCATAGGACTCACGTGATTGAAAAGCTCCTGTGATCAGACTGGCTCATATTACTAGTGATGGTCACCGATGATTCTGCAGAGTCCGAGTCATAAATAGAGTTCTCTTCTTTCTCTGTGCCACTGTCATCATTGTTGTCAGACTCTTCGTCTGAACTCCACCTGGCCTTCTGGACACTAGAACAAGCACTGTCTTTTTCCAGGGGAGTCCTACCGATGTGAAGCAGTGAATCACTGGAGGAGATGATATTGGATGACTGAGGCTTTGAGGCAGGTGGAATAGGGACACTTGTAGGTAGGCTGGGTGGAGGAGGTGAATGTGTACTTGTGGTGTTCTTTAGTGTATTCAGTGAAGCTGGTGATTCCGTCATTGAAACACAAACCTGATTTGGGCAGCTGGAAGTTGTATTGCTGACATGAAGAAGAGGCGACCTCTTTGGGAAATTGGGTGCCTTGCATTCTACACTTGATGCATTCATTGAATCATAAACATTCTGACCACTAATATTGTTTTTCTTGTTCCCGTCAATGTCCTGAAGAGTGATATGTTGTTTTGCATTGAGGTGTTGAGAGATTTCTTCTTGTGAATGTACTTCCTCTTTGGTGTATGTGTGATGAACCTTTGAGGAATGTGGCTCAACTGAAGCTCCATGTAACCCAGCTCTGGCCTTAGAGCCATCGTATTTATTTCCGCAAACCATTCTCCTGTCATATCTCCTCTGCCTCGCCTCATCTATTGAAATAGATCTTATTACATAGCCTCTTGCTTTACGATCTACCTCATTACTTTCTCCTCCTCCCTTAGACCAGAGGTTGTCACTAAAAACTTGAAGCCCACAATCTCCCTTCCCAACCAAAGTTCTCTCTGATACATCCTTCTTTGCCCATCCTCCCCATAATTCTCTGGGTGGGTCCTGTACAGAGAAGGCTCTCTTAGATCGTGGTAAGGGCAGTGGGGGTGGCTGGCTATTTTGGGCAAGCGTTTCAAACTTGCGGATTTTATTGCGTACGGTATCTGCAAAGTCAGCCCCGAATTTTACAGGATCTGGTTTTCCCTTTTGATCCTTTATCCTAATAGCACTGTCTTCTTCCCTTCCTTCTCTTCTGTTTCCTATTACTAATGATTTGCCTGCTGGTTGAAAGAGTTCCACATTTCCATATGGATTATCAAGAGTGTCTCTCTTTGCTTCTTTATTAAACCTTATCGGAGCTGAGACTGCCTCCTGTGATGCTTGCAGAGGCCAGTCCAGTTTTGTGCAGATTTTCGCTGCAGGACTTCTCTGGACGACGGGCATAGCGCTCATTGATTTTGATTGCATGTTGCAGTCTTCCCCAATTTCCTTTTCCTTTACCAGCTTACCTGCTGAATTTCCTTCCGCCACTTTTTGTTGGTCAGCTTTATGTACTTGGTCTTGCATCACATCAGCTTCATTCTTCTTGTTTGGTCTACCTAGTTCATATTCTTCCAGCATCCTATCCTTCTCTACTTCAAGCTCTGTCCATCTTTCCCCCTTCTCCTGTACAAGTCTGAATTGGCTCTGCAGTGGGGGATTCTTTCCAGACAGTAACACATTGCCAGGATTAGGCCTAAATAATCTGGGTTGCATTAGAGCAGAAAGGTTCTTCGGAGTTCTGTCAAATGACCTAAATTGGCGTTTGCAGTCACTACTGGTGATTTCTGTTAATGAAGTCTGGTCACCTACAGTGGTGCTCCCTTCTGACTGTTCAAAGACTGGAGGCATCTCTTGATTCAAATTCCATGTGTTTTTTCCATCAGTGCAGAAGTTTCCATAACCACTTGTATGTTTCTCATCAATAAAATGACTCCTGGGGAATGTGCCACCCTTGGGGCCTTTGTATGGAACACAGCTCCAATGGCTATCAGAGAGAAATGGCCTGATATTATTGTGGTCTTCAAAGCCCTGCTTGGTATGCTGTGGAGAATCCACCAAAGGTTCCTGATGGTGTTTTGTAGCAGTACCCAAGCTGTTTGACCCAAACAGTTTCTCGATCCGATTCCGAATAGACTGGTTTGCAGACACCTCTTCACCCTTCCTGCTTTTGGCCTCATGTTCTACAGGTCCAGAGACAGGCTTGAATCGTAGCTGGCCCAGACAAGAACCATCCTGACTAGAACCCCCTACGTCTTTTCCCTCCCCAGAATCACTACGATTCAGCTTTCTTCGAGATGGCAATGACTGATAGTCATTGTTCACTTTTACATACAGAAGTCCATGAGTGCTGCCTGTTACTGGTGAGGCTCCTAAGGGCCTTCTTCCCTCTGTTTTTACAACTGACTTGTACACATCAGTCTTAGATAGCACACCAAGATCCTTTGTACTTGAGGTTTCTCGGTCTAAACTCTCTGCCCTCCGCATATTGTTCATTTCCCAGAATTTTTGCTCCCCAGCTTTCCCTCCATTATAACATGACCGTCCGCCCAGGTCCATGCTTCTGCTCCTACATGGCCCGCTGCCCTTTCGCAGCTCTGCCCGCCCTCTCAACTTGCCTAGTTTCATGTAGTCCTCTCTACAACATTTTTCCGGTTTTCCTACCTCTTGACTCCCTTGAGTACTCAATCTCTCTTTTTCTTTCAAGTCTTCTGTACATTTTTCCCAGTTCGGGGCCTTGAGCTGATTAGACGCTTGATAAGATGGGGTTCTGGTCTGGTCTTCAGGATCATCGCCGGTGACAGTCGTTGAAAGCTGGCGGATGTCATTCCCTGGGTGTCTGTCCGTCTGCTTGCTCCTGCTTTCCTCAGGTGGTAAGTTGTCACCTTCCCTCCTGTACGGGTTCCGAAGTCTACCAAGGTCCTGCTGAGCCCTATTTGTTCCTTTCGATGGATCGCGCTCAGTAGCAGAGCGGATTTTGAAACGACGGTTGTGATTGTGTGGCACTGCTGGGGGTAGGGTCTGGGTGGTAGATTCCGAGGCCTGGGCCATGCAATTAGCTTTAATGTCTGCTGAACCTGGCGTAGACAAAGCACCGGGAGGTGTGCTACATTTAGGCAATGGATCCCCAGATAGTTCCATCCTTTTTCAATTCCTTGCGTTGGCTGGGGAGGATTTCAGAATCACAACCATTGAAAAGCACAATAATGAAAATGCATTCAACATAATTAGTAGTAATATTTCAGTTACTGCTCATATGTATTTTTTTTTTTTTTTTAAGTTAAAAAACCAAATTCCATTTGTTTTTCTCCAAACATCTTAAAGTCCAGACATCACTTGTGTCCAAGTTTAAGATACAGTCCACAAGGTTGGCATAAAATTTGCAGTTGGAGGAAAAAAAAAAAAAAAAAAGAAATTCAGTGCTAAGCGACTGAAGTAGTTTCATAATCATGCTTCCGCAAACATGACTTACAAGATACATACAGTTTGACGGGGAGAAAAAAAAAGCACTAATTCAGAGATTTCCAAACAAAAGCCGTGTCAGTTATTCACATTTGATGATCATAACCAGCCCTGCGTTATTCCATGTGTGAGGACAGCCGCTCCCCATTCATCCCCTCGCGTCGTGTCCAGACAGCTGGCTGTCACAGCTACAGCTGTTGAGCTCAGCACCCTCTGGAGAGAAGTCCATGGAAACAAGACATATGTTTTTCCTCTTCTTGGTGGGAGCCGGCACAGCCCAGTGAAAATGCATCCACTTGTATAAGGTTACCCCTACCCTCACAGGGCAGTACTTTATGTTTATTTTTTGAGGAAGTCGCTCTCTCCCCGCACAGCTCGGCTTTTTTCTCCTTTCATTTTCGGGTGGGCAGTCGCCGCCCCGCTCTGCTAACTTCGCAGATGCTGCATCGCCACGGCCGCGGTTTCTCTGTATGCCAGCAGTTACCGTTGCGTGTCTTGGGTCCTCTTTCGGGTTACGTTTCCATTTCAGTCATGAGCTCGCCGGTCGTCCCGTACCCTGCAAAACAGTTCTCTTCTTTAGAGATTTTCCTTTACACAGGAATGCCGTAAGCAAGCATGGCCAGGACACTCAAGTGACCCTGCTAGAAATTGCTTAACCTAGTTAGTATGCAGTTCTGCAGCCAAAACTTTTCTAGGAAAAAAGCCACTTAGTCCAAGTGATCTAAATGAGAGGGAGGAAGATTGGGAAGTGTGTGTGCAGGAGGAAGCATGAAGGGTGGAGGCAGAGCAGCTTTAGGGCTGAAGAGAATATTCCATTACAAATCTCCATGATTTTTCTAGAACATGGGTGTAGGGCTTGTTTGTCCATCCTTTTTTTCCCACAAATAATACTCAGTACACACATTCAAGTGATCCTAGCTGAGAAGCAGTTCATTAAAATGTAAACAGAAAATATGGAATACGTACTGTATGTATCCATGCATGCAAAAAAAGTTAAAAATGCAAACCAGAAATACGACAGATGACAGTAACACGAAATAATTAAAAAAAACATGGCGACCCGGCGCTTCGTATGTATAAAGGTATGCAGTTAACTGGAAAAACAGCAATCCAGAAGAAGCGTTGCCGAGTTACACTGAAACTGAAATCCCATGCCACGCCACATACGATTGCAGTGAATCAAGCATTGCACGGTTTTCCACAGCAAAAACAAATGCACCATTAATGCTGCTTAACAAGCATTTCATTCAATCTCCATTGAGCACACATACCAGCTCCTGACAGCACACATTTTGATCTAAATGACAAATTTAAATGCTTTTCTCCGTTTAAGTAGTTTTTTTTTTTCTTATCACATCAGTACAGTCTACGCAGCAATATCAACCTGATACTTTCGGTTATAGTCAGTAACAGGTGATTTGTGATTGTCCTGCACAAGACAGATTTATGCATAAAGCACTCAATGAAGAGACCACCACAGAATGGGGGTCAAAACAAATACTGAAATCACATACGTGTAGCACAATTAAATTAACTTAAACCTTATCAACAAGCTTACGTGCCTTTTTTGTGATATAAAATGTAGTGACTACGAAAATCTTACTTTGAAAGGGTAGAAAGCTGGCTAGTCTTTCTAGGATCCATGTACAGGAGTGTCACCTTACAGGAACACTTGTTAGCGCTGCTCTTAAAGATAACTTCCTTCCCACGGCAGTCAGTAGACAAGTTTCTCAAAGCCAAACAGAAATCCACGGTACTTTGTATTCCTTCCTTCCCCTACTTCATTATTAATGATATGGTTTTTTTGGGAGACCGTTTTCAGGACTGTTTTCGGAGACCTTTTGTCAGTGTTGCATGATGCATCTTCGGAAGAACACGAACCCGCACAGCTGGTTTTTCCTCTTCCCCTCTCTCCCATTGTCTCTCCCGCCCTCTCCTTATTCTCATGGGACAGCATTCCTGACACAAGCGCCTTTGTGCCTCGGCTTCGCAGTGGGCAACGTGGTATTTCCTACGCACAGAAGTATTTATGATGACACGCGAGAGCCGTGGCAGGCTGTGCACTGCGCTCCCACACGGGGCTGGCCGTGATGATGGTCAGAAGCCAGGGAAAAAGGAGGGGGAGGACCAGAGGCAGGTGCTGGACAGAGGAACACCCTGGGACACCCTTCCGATGCATTTTCATTTCAGTGACGCGCAATGCCTCTTTAGTTTGGCACTGTTGGTGCAGAAACATGTGCACTCTTCCACATAGAAAACCATAAAATTACAAGGTAATAGACTGGTCCCTCAAAAGGGCTGCCATCTATTATACTAAACATGGCAGAGATGAATTCAAAGTTCATTCTGCCACAAATGGGCAGTCTAATCTAAATGTACTGTGCAATATGACAGTCAGTATATACTGAAATTTATATATAACAAAAAATTACACATGCAAAATTTACACCAATGCCCCCCTCAAGTTTAATACAAAAGGTAAGGGTGTCAATCTGTGAAATTAAACGGCAGGGTTACCAGAATACAAGCTAAAAACTAAATTCCAAAATGTACAAGGTTCAGTTAGGCTCATTACAATTACATCAATGAAAGCTAGGTCCCTAATATATTACTTTAAGACCACAAAACCATGTGCAACGTTGAAGTAATGTAGTAACACCATGATAAACAGGAAAAAAAGTAGCGTACCTCTCCGCATTAGGGCCTGGGTCTTCTTTCTAGCACCTGCATATTGAAAAGCAAAAGCAGGCATCTGACTTCCTGCCGTTGCGAAGGGCTGCGCTTCCAGCACATAACGTACAAGCTGAAGTAACCACTGTCTTAGCTCAGCTCGAGCTAAGCCTCCGATTCAGCAGCAGGATGTAGACGGCGGGAGGACACCTTCTGCACCAGTGAACCCAAGCTCTGACTGGTTGACACAAACCTTTTGTACCACTTCCTAGGCAACCGCTGCACTTTGACGTTTGATGTACCTGACCGTTTCTTGACAAATGTTAAATGAACTTTATAAATGAAAAGCAAAGAAAGTCTCCGCCACCAAGTAATAGTCGCCATGTATAAACTGGGCAAACATCTTGTAAAGGATTGGTCCGTACTCTAGCCACGACCAACCAGAGACGGGAAATAATGCCGGCGGTTTTACCCCATAACAAGTGCACAAAAACAGTAATGAGGCACAGCCAACCCACTGGTCCAGAGGAACTCTTCTTTTGAAAGAAATAAAAACAAAACAAGCAAAGGAAAACAGTGAATGAGGAAACAAAAAAAAGAAAGACAAAATGATTACAAAGGGCAACAGAACCAGTTCTGGGAAAAAAACTAAAATCACAGGTAACGTTGAGAGTTTTATTAGTCTTTATCTGAGGATGAATCACTTTTTAAACCCACCCCTAGGTCTCCCTCCCTGACGACTTCACTGTATGAAATGAACAATGAAAGTTACAAAAAAAAAAAAACCTGCTGAAGATTTAAAAAAAAAAAAACTGCTGTAATTACAAGCGATGCAAGCTCCAAAAATACATTAAAAACATTTGCATCCAAAGGATGAAAATGTCTTCCCGTTTATTTCCTTAATATTTATATATATATATATATATATAGTTTACAAAATAAAAAATAGGAAACCAAAACTAAAACAGGTCTGAGGGTGAGAACTGGGATAATACAAATAAAAAAAAATATTAAGCCATCACACATACCAGGACTACAGTACTTTGTTTTTTTATATATACAAGACAAGTTTATCCATTTAAATTCTTTTTAAACGCACAGTACAAAAAAGTCACTGACAAAAACAAAACAAAAAAGTACAATTCTGTCCATCATTAATCACGGCTTTAAGTCTCCTAATAATAATTATAATATAATATTGGGGGGGAGGGGGGAGAGAGAAGGAATGGAAACACACAAACAGTCCTAAATGGGAAGGGGGGGGGGGGGCGGAGGGGGACATTGGCCAGTCCTATCCCACTCAGCTCTGGACATGTGGCCTTCGGTTCCAAGCTCGCCCTCTTTCGAGGGGCAAACGGGCGGCTCTCACACACTCCTCCCTTCTGGACAGTTCCGCATTAAAGCATGATTTGAGGACTTTGCAGATTCACACTACCCAGTGGCGAGCTGGAGGAATAGCTTGCAAGGAGACAAAATGTTGGGGTGGGGGGGGTAGAGGAGCGAGTATCACAAAAGGAGACCAGGTGACCAAGGGAAGGCGTCCTACACCTGTCCATTTCACATGTCCATGCAGCAGTGGTAACAGTGAGCCAGTCCACTCAGGCAGCCCCCCCAAAGCACACCCCCCTACACAAACAAACACACAGCACCTGGCTATGCTAGAGTGCCCGTGTGTACATTTGGTTTAAAAAAAAAAAACAAAAAACAAAAAGAAAAAAAACAATAAAACTTCACCTGCCTTGCTGAGTTCATGTTGAGAAGTTCTTAAAATGAATCTGGTAACACCCGGGGGAAAGAAGGAAAAATAAAATCCAACTTCAGTGGGAGGAAGAGAGATTTTAATCAAGCAGATTGGGGCGGGGGGAGGGAGGGGAGGTGAAATAACACACCTGTAATACTCCATCTAAAGACTCCATTCCCTCCCATTAGGGGAAAAAAACCTCAAAAAGCCATCTTAGAATACAACTATGTGATACATACAACAGAAAGAGGGCAGGATACAATACAAACTCAGAGCTCTATTCTGGCTACTGGCTCTCATTCCGGGCTGTAGTTTACCCTCCAGTCCCTTCTACCCCCCAACACTAACAACTCCCCCCACCCCAAAGTGCTTCCTCACTCGATACAGTGACACCTGTGGTGGGGTGTGGGTACTGCAGGTGTGCTGTAGGGAGGGAGTTGCAAGGGGTTTGGCAAAAGAGCACTGCACGGGGGGGGGGGGGGGGCTGGGGGTGGACAGGCTTCTGTCAGACTTTGGGACATCAGGAAATGGATGTGGGGGCGGGGGCAGGCCGGTTAATTGGCCCCCCAGTTGTAGCTGTTGTAAGCAGACTTGTTGACCTGGGACTTCTGTTGAATGGAGGAGTTCTGGCTACGCTGTCCAGTGCCACTCTGTGAAGCAGGGGAAAGAGGGGACCAGTCATTAATATGCCACGGAAATTCCGGCACCATCTGACTTAACTGTGGTTCATGTTGTCCGAAAAGGGGCTAAATCTGTACAAACAGAACAGACTGCAAGAAGCTCCAGAGAACTATAATGGGATTTATGACACATCTATCTAAAGTGACTTACAGAAGAGGGAAGGCTTTCGAACCCAGGACGTTAGCACTGTTAGCACTATGCTTGACTTGTTGAGATGAAAG
This sequence comes from Petrocephalus sullivani, assembly GCA_026780845.1. NCBI lineage: Eukaryota > Metazoa > Chordata > Actinopteri > Osteoglossiformes > Mormyridae > Petrocephalus > Petrocephalus sullivani. The sequence continues at coordinate 13,671,753 of JAODKM010000126.1, read as the reverse complement.
GTATGTAGATGAATGTGTCTTGCTACAATCCACCCAACAACCAAAATGAACAGTCATACCTGACCGTCCTGCTGCAGGTGGTGATGCAGGATTTGGGAGTGCGGCTGTTGATGGGGGGCCAGGATGTGCATGAAAGGGGCAGGGGCATAGCCAGCAGCAGCTGGGGGGTTAATGGGCCCCCCACTGCCCAGGGCCGAGGGCAGGCTGAAGGAGGCCGCTGGCGTCCCCGCATGGAAACCCTGCTTGTCAAATGACTGCAGAGACAGACAAGACAGACAGTCACCCTACCCAAAATGAGGACCCGCTTAACATACAAACTGTATGAGAGAACGTCTGGCCATGAAGGGCTCAAATTACGTTTCAAAGCCCTTATTAATGTGACGGACATCACAAGAGGGTGTAGATACATCACTTGCTCATTTAGCGCCCTCACCTGTGTCTTTGTGTAAACAGACCCTGAGATGTCAGGAACCCCAGTGTTGCTGGACGTCACAGAAACTCCTAAAAAGAGACAGGAAAAGAGGCTTGAGGACTGGGTACAGGAGAACCACAGGGATAGGTGTGGGAGGTTGGGATACACGGAGCACATTTCCTTATAGCTAGCAGAGCAGACTTGGCCAGCTGAAGATGAGAGCAGGTTCCCCCTGGGGCTGTAAGATCACAGTTTTGCTCTCTCCCAGCTCCCAACAAACCCATACTAGGCATCAGTGTTCTTGACTGACTAGGAGCTGAGAGGCAGGAAAACTATGGACTGTCTTGGGGGTCCCTGAGGACTGGGTTCGGAAACACTGCTCAAGATGAATCCCTGACAATACCAGCCCGGGTAACAGCCATTAACAACTGCACACGTGAGAGGGAGGAGATGCACTGTCAAGGGCAGAAAAATCATAAGGAAGATGCAAAAAATAAAATAAAATAAATTCTGCAGGTTTGACATCACAAACATGAAACACAGTTACACTCGTCCACAATCACCACATCTGGCCCCGTGACCTTTTAGATCACAACATCCTAAGGTACACAAGGCCAAACACTTTTTCCCGGTGCTCCGTTTCGTTACGAGACTTTGCTAAAAGCATGTTAATAAAAGCACAAAGATTTCTATAACTCGGGGCAAACAGGAAGTGAAGAACGCAGTTTAACCGCGGCAGAAGCGCGACAGAAGCAGGTGGTGGGGGAGGGGGGGGGGCGGCAAAAACCAAAAGGGAAGGTGGGTGGCAACATGAAGCTGTAGAGAGAGAGAGAGGACACTAAGAGGAATATGGGCCACGGACAGGTGCACGAGGAGACCGTGGGGCTGAGAGACTCACCAACTCCGGGCCCGGTGACGGAGCTGGCCGGCTTGGTTTGCGCAGAAGCGGCGGCAGCAGCGGCGGCGGCGGCGGCGGCGACAGCAGTGCTATATCCACCCTTACAGAAATCCCCACTCCCCGAAGCCTGGCCCATATCCTCATAGCCTGCAACAGTCAGACAGCCACAGCCCTCAGCATTAGACACCAGCCAGGAAGACGGAGCAGGGGCTGGCGACGGACCGGCCCGCTGCGCCGCGGCACCGACGTCAGAGGGGGCCGAGGAGATCGAGACGGAGCCCCGGGGCCGCTGAGGCCGGAAGTGACGGGCCCTGCGGCGGGGACAGCGATGGATGGCAGAGGACAGAAAAGCAAGGGAGACGAGGAGGACGAGTCACTCGAGGGGGACGGAAACGCAGAAACGAAACCTGCGCAGATGGCGGCCCGTTTTTTTTGAGGGGGGGAGTGAAAGCACTGACGCGGAGATGGCACAGAGCTGCTCTGAGGGAGAAAAACGGTTGAGGGGAGTATTAGCGCATGACAGGAGGGCGAGAACGATCGGAAAAGCTGAGCCCTTAGAGGTTAGTGAAGGACCCTCTCTCTCACACACAGACGCCAGGCCAGACTGAGGGCTGGAGACGCTGCTTCACACACGAGTCCATGTGCACATGAACATGAACAACACAGACAGATCAGATATGGGGGAAGCAGACAGCTGAAGAACAAAAACCCAAACAGGCTCTTAGAGAAACATGCCTCCCTTTTTATCTCTGGTGGTTTCCTGCACTCAGCACCACTACAGAAACTCAGCCACCTCTTACTGTCTAAATTGCGCTCGCCACACTCTTACCTGTGCCAAATGCGAGACGGCAAATGCACACACATGCATGCGGGTTGGCGGGGTTTGGGGGGGGTGCCACTCACCGGTGCTGTATCCGTGGGAACCGTAGCCACTGGCCTGCTGGAAGGCGGTGGCAGAAGCGTTGACACTGACGTTCACGCCGTGCTGCTTGGATGACGTGGGAGCCACCTAGGCAGACAGACAGGGGGCATGATTTAGTGCTGCTGCCACATTCATGTAAAGTACCAGGTTTGTGCCACACGAGTCCGGTCCTGATTGCATGTGAATGGACTATCTTGCCACACATGAATGAATTTTCACCGACTCAGACTCAAACACACAAGAATCGAAAATCCTCCATAGTCCATAGAATGTGTGTGCAGTCTGCAGGCAGTCACACCCCCTCCAATTTCTTATATTTGGCTACAATGTTTTTCAACATGACACACCCATAGTGAACACACAATCTGTTCATGTCAGCCAAGACAGAAATGGTTCAGACTGAATATAAATTAAGATTCAAAGTCCAGAACTGAACTCTCTCTGGACCTGGACTGCAAATCAGCTACCCAACGCCAGTAACAATAATTAAAATAAATAAATAAAAATAATATAAAAATCGGTCTTGTGTCATTCGCCGCCCTGTTGGATTGTGAGTGACAACCATATCTTCAACAAATCGAATCAGATTCAAGACAGACTCAACTAAGGTTGACTCAAAGAACATCGAGAAAGTACATCACAGATAGCAAGCACAAGCTGACTGCCTGACCGTCCATCAGTGTGAAATCCAGACGACTGGGGGAGGACGGGATGGGCGTACCGGGAAGACGGCAGGGCCATACTGGAAGGGGTTGGGCATGCCGGGCACCCCGGTGTAGTACGGCAGGCTGGTGTAGCTGTAGCCTGGGGGCAGCGCCGGGTTCAGGAAGGGTTGCTGAGTGGTGTGGTGTGTCTGCGGCTGGCTCTGCTGGGGCTGCGCCAGTGTGGTGGCCGGTGCCGGTGACGGGGCCTCGCCACGCCCGAACTTTGTCAGCTCCGCTGCTGGGGGGGGGGGGGTGCAGAAGGGAATGAGTGTCAGGAAGAGGGCAGGAATTGCCAGCAGAGGGCACCAGAGATATGTCAATTTGCCACATGGGCTAATTCACGCCTTTAGCATGTTAAGTCAGACACCCTCAGCAATAATTATGCCGGTAAACAGGGAACAGGTAAAGAATCTGTTTTGGAGGCTGACGGCCAATCAGGAAAGAGCCCGGGGTGAAACGAGGGGAAGGGTTAGGCTACAGAGTGAGCATGCAGCGACTTACCAGAGTAGGGGTTGTTGGTCAGGCTGCCCTCGCGGCCGGTCAGCGCCGTGGTCGGGGTCGCAAAGGGAATGCTGTAGTAATCCTGGCAAGGAGCAGAACTCAATTAGTGCTTCCCAGCATTGAGAATATTAAAGGTTTTAATAGAGCAGTGACATGTGAGAGGATGAAGAAAGAAGCAGGGCTATGAGAAGAGGCACCAGCCTATACAAGACCTCTAATCAGGGCTCACAAGCGTGCATGGCTAGCCACTTCGCCAAATTCAAAATGGCTGCCACACACAGTACCTCAGCCTTGAGGACAAATACGAAGAGATGAACCTTACAAAAAAGGCCAGAGATAAGAGCTTAAGCTCTGCACTGAAAAGCTCTGACAGCCAGTATAGTACCAGAAAAAAAGCTTTACACAATCTCTGCCCAACGAAGAGAAAGAGGAGTTGGTGGGACAACACGTACCAGGGGGATTCTGGTCTGGAGCATCTGAAGGTCGTCATAGCCGTACACTTGGGGCTGCAGCACAGACAGGATCAAGTTACCATACAAGACAAGGGAAAGTGTCAGTCTGGGTACCGGAGACGGAACAGAGGCTGTGCCCGCGTGACCGCAGATGGCGCTGGGTATAAAGGAGCAAAACGCAGTACTCACTGGGTAGGGATGGAGCAGCCCGGGGGCCATGATGTAGGGATTTGGTAACAGGGGAGGCACTCCTGGGGGCAAGTTAGGGGGTGCTTTCCCTAGAGATGACAGAGCATATTGTTTATAGCGTGACACTGCTCCCCTTCAGAAGGGGGCGACACCGCATGCAGCGAACATGCTTCTCCACCAGGGCGGCGCTAACCTGAAGCCACAGAGCTGCGAGCTGAGGCTGATGTGGACGCCACAGTCACTGTCGCGGAGGACGAGGCCGCCGCGGCCACCACCGGGGGTACGGCCACGCCACTGTTCAGGCCCATGTTGAGGCCACTGACGGGGCCGAGGCAGGGCTGAGCCGACACAGTGCTGACCGAGGGCGGTGGGGCGTTAAGCGCAGCGGACGCCGACGAGGGGGCAGGGGGCGCCGAAGAGACCGCCACCGTGGCCGTGGAGGGGAAGGAGGATGAGTGCAGGCTGGAGTCCGCACTGTCCACACTTGAGTGCTGAAGGTGGGAGGTGCGCATTAGCAGATCAGTTGGTCTGTAGCTGGACGGTTCATATGAGAAGAGGAAGCCAGCCTCTGAGCATTTCCGTTTTCTTTTTGCGTAAATAGCCGGCCAACCCCCCAGCCGCCACGGTGAGTTCCGCACTGCGTCACACAGCCAAAAGTTCTACAGTCTCGTTCTGGTTATGGCTCTGGGCCCCTTAAACACTCACCAATAAGCTGGAGTTGGTGGTACGTGCCGTGGAGGAAGGAGCCAGACTGTTCTGCTGGGTAGACAGAGAGCTGGGGGGAGGGGGGTAGAGAGAGAGACAGGAGCGGTCAACTAACTACCTAAAACTCTCTCAGCCCTGACCACCAGACAGTCCACATTTTTGCTCCCTCCCAGCCCGATAGGGCACGGAGAAGCAAAAATACAAACAGTCTGATAGGAAGCAGAAACATGGACCGTCTGGGGGTGCGCGAGGACCAGGCTGAGAAACATCATACCATCACATTCATACCGCATGACACTAAATTCAATTAGTCACAACAGAGTGACTCATACGAAAATTAAAAAGAAAATGATATGACTGGGGACAGGATTTGCATCAGCCACCGTCCGATGACGGCCACAAATGCCTAAACTGCTGAGCCGCACACTGCCCCCAATCCTAACCAGTCCCTAATCCGGCATTCTCCGACACTGTTCCACAGGTAACGGCCAAACGGACACCCCCGCCAGCAGCCTCACCTGCCGTGCTGGGGCTGGGAGGCAGTGCCGGGGGCCAGATCATCGCCGTGTCCCAGGCTGCCGAGTGACGTCTGGTTGGGTGTCGTCAGCAGCGAGACGGGAACCGCGGTGCCGTCGGCCAGAGAAGCCATGCTGGACACGGAGACGGCGCCCTCGGCGTCAGAGGCAGGCTTTGCGGGTACGGCAGAGCCGGAAGCAGCTGCGGATGGCATGAGAGACGTTTCAGGACCAAGAGCGCAAACCGGTTATCCCTAGTAGGTAGTCAAACCTAACAGACGCTTTACAAAAGGTGGTCACAAACATGGGGTCTTACCGTCCATGGACTGTGTCGTCTGTATTGAACCGAATCCATTCTGTAAAAACACAATAGGCAGTTGGTCCAGCAGGGACAGATCACACAGACACATTAAAGTGCTACACACTGCTTCGTTTCATTGAGGTCAACAAATGTAAGAGAATTTTACTGAACAGATTTTTCAATGCAAAGAGCAACTAATATGTAAGTTAGAAAAAAAAAAACACATCACCTTATCGGTCTAAAATGTCATAAACAGCAGAGGGTGGCCAAAATTTGAATACATTACGGCAATCAGGTAATCAAAAAATCCAATTAAACGGGACTCTTAGGAAGACTTTATGTACTAGCAGGTCAGTGATATAGGACTGAGCATTTGTTGCCATGGTGAATAAGAGTCAGGTTTTTAAAACTGGCTTATAACATATTTTAAGCAAGAATCTGAATTAAGAAACTGTCACCCAAACGTTTGAAAAATGTGCCAGACAGATGATGCTAATTTTCACCCGAGCATCACAGGCCTTTTGCTACTTAAGGAGCGCAAAAATTATACCGTCTTCCTCTAGAATGGAGCCATTCAAGAAGTCATACATTAATGCAAATGCCATTATATGTTTTTAGGCAGATTACCATGACTTTAAGCAGCCATGCACTTCCATTCCTGTCTGTATGGCTCCCCCTAGTGGAGAATTCCACTACTAGACATAAGCTGTCCTATATTAAAGAGGCATCAAAACATCAATTTGATCATATGAAATGCTACAAAATGTAAATTAAATAAAAAAATCCTTATTGGCTACAGAGGGAATGTGGTGGTGAGCGATAGGCAAGGGTCAGACACCTGGCAGTTCTATGGAAGCAGATGGGTAGCAGGATCAGGACAGATTCGTGAACTCAAATAGGCAAAGGCCGGCCCAAAAAAAGACCTGATGGCAAACGGGCAAATTCCAAATCTGGCAGAACGATGGGGAGAAAAAAATGGGGGAGGGGAAAAAAGACTCCAAGCTTGGACCTACAAGTCTACAAAGGAAACAAGGTAACCTAATCAAAAATGAGTACTACACGAGTAATTCACTTCAAATGAAAAGTGCCGTCTGGCATGGGATTTAACTGCCATTAGAAAGGTTCCCAAAGTCCGTCGGGTCTCAGTAAGCGGCTTCCCATTCTGGTCTTTAAGGGCAACAATCCAGTTATCCAGCACAGATCCACCTCATGGGAAAACGGCACCCGGGCTAACCTGCACTGGCAGGGCGCGCGGGCACCAGAAAGACGGGGAGGGCGCGGCCAGGGGGCTCGCTCGGCTCCCCCTAACTGTGATGAGGTCACCATGGGCAAGCCCGCAGCTCTCTAGCTGGATGGTTTCCCCGCAGCCCAGGGCCGGGGGCCGCTTCTCCGAGGCCGAGAAACAGAATAAATTCCTCCTGTACTCACACAATGGATTCCCAAAGCATCTCCACTCAGACCACTGCTGCTCCACTGATTATAGATAACATTTTGGGGGCGGGGGGAGGGGGCAGAAACAAAACAAAAAGAATAAAATGCCTAGATATTTATAGGCCAGAATTGCCAGCTAGTTCTGTTGTCACACATGGCTGACAGAATGAATGAGTTACTGGAGATGGGTGACAGCAGATGAGCTGGGGTGGACCGAATGCAAGGTAAGGAATGGCATTGGAGGGTGGGGGGGCGGCTGGAAGAGGAACACCGGGAGGGTACAGGATGGACACCGATAGACAGAGCAGCGCAGCTGAGCCGTAACGCATGGCAGCCGCCAAGTAGCTCGGAGACTCACTCCGGCAGGGCTTCAGTACTCTAATCACTCCAACTGCACGTCTCACTACAGTGTGAGAGTGAGCGATACTACGCAAAGTCGACACTAGAGGGCAGCAGAGGCCTCAGGCATTAAGGTCGCGGGCCTAACTCATGAACTTTAGTCACAGCACAGATGACATGAACGTCATGCAGGCTTCAGGCCACTGCTCTGTCGCCAAGGGAGATGAAGCTGAGCGCGGCTGCATGCTGGGGAGGGCAGCGCCTGGCGGACACACTGGCCACCCACCTTGCCGGGCTGGACATCCTTCTGTGGAGACGTGGAGACAGAGGGCGGGTACCGGCGCGTTTGCGTGGACCTCTGTTCGTATAGTGCGGGCTGGCCCGGCCCGGACGCCGTTACCGCCTGGGCGGGATATGCGGGAGCGTTGCTGGAGAGGGAGCCGCCCTGGTACCCCTGGTCTGGGCTGGGGAGGGTGGGGGCAGGCTCACTGGGGGGCGAGGAGGGGACAACGGAAAGGAAGAAAGAAAATCAGTTCTAGGTAAGGCGGCCAGAAGAGCCCCCGCGAGCTAAAGGGCCATTGGGGGGCATCACGAAAAGCAGAACACGACCTTACACATGACCTTCAGGGAGAGCTAATAGTAGCAATTACAACTAAATGCCGATATATACCCACCTCATCAACCCCCCCGCCCCATCTAATCCTACTCCTCCCACATCTCTAGCCCCCTACACTCTCCCCACCTCTCCTTTACTAAATCATTATTAAGTCCAAATCGGAGTGACTTCACCAGATCTGCACCTGTGGCCGTCCTTTCCTGCGCCACCGCTAGATGGCGCCGCCGCACTTTTGGTCACGGCTGGTAAGATTAGCTACCTGCTCGCACTGGTGTACAGGCTGCTTGGGGCTGGGCTGACAGAGGCGCTTGTCGCTGGGGCAGAATCGTATTCGGGCAGCACCGGCTCAGACCCGAACTGCAAGGCCCCGAACTGCAGGTTCAACCCGGAGATGTCCGCCGAACCCGGCATCTCTACCGCCAGAGATGGGATCTAGCGGGGCAGAGGGAAAGCAGATTGTCACTGCTGACACCACGAAGCAGGACAGAGTAGAGCTCCGCCCACTCCAGCTACAGGAAATGACGTCACGGGGGAGGGAGAGGAATTTTCCGGACGGCTGATGGGGGCCCAGCTACCTTGGTGCTGATGGATGTCCGCTTCTTCTGCTGTTTCAGCTTATGCTGCTGCAGGGGCTGCGGGCTGGACGAGTGGTTGTCGGAGGAACCGGGGGACATCTGCGGCCCAGGGCCCGCAGCGGGGGGCTTGGAGAGGGGCGACGGGGGCGGCGCCGCGGGGGTGGAAGCCGCCGGGGGGTGCAGGGTGGAGGAGACTGAAGAGGGGGGCACTTTGTCTTGGAGGAAGGCATCCATCATGGAGGAGGCAGCGGATGCGGCCGGCTGGTAGGGCTGGCGCTTTGGGAATGGGGCGTGCACAGGAGGCTCTGGCTGAGGCTTCATGTCTGCAAACGAGAGGCGGTCGGGATCAACACCACACTCAAATCAAACCCAGTTCAGGCAGAGGGATCCTGGGGTCACCATGCCCCCAAAGCTGTGGCGGCCCTCACCATACTGTCCTAGGGAGGCGGGGCTGGTGTCCCAGGCAGACGAGGGCACGCTCGCCGGCCCCGCCTGGCTGTGCTGCGCAGCCAGCTGCGCAAGTGCCTGGGCCGTCTTGAACTGCTCCAGGAACTGCGAGCCGCTGGTGGAGCCACCGCTCCCCGCCTTGGGCTCCGCCACATCGCCAAAGCTCTTGCTCAACATGTTGGCCTGCATGATGAGAACGGGGGGGGCACAAAGTGGGGGGTGATTAGACCCAGCTCTCCTGGTCTGAGACAACATGGCCAGCCCCCCCCAACCCCCTAGTACCAGAGGGGGAGAGGAGGTGGGTTTTGCTTGGCTTCATATCATACCCCGATGTTTCCCAATTTGCTTTACTGGGAGTGAGCACTGGTGTGCAGGCTGGGCAGACTAACCATGCTGTGCTGGCCGTAGGGGGCACTGGTGGGGGGCTGTGATACCGTCCCACCCTGCTTGGAGTTGCTGAAAACCAGTGCCTGGGACAGGGAAGGGGGCTGAGATGCCTCCAGGGGGGCCAGTTCTGGCTCGGATGTGGAGGGAGGAGTCTTCCCCAGCAACACTGCCAGGTCAATCCTGAACGGGGGGGGAGAGAGAAAAAGCCACAATGTATCGGCACGCAAAAATGCAGTTTGATAGCAGAGCAGACTGGGTGTGACAACTGCAGAGGAATTTAACTATAAACATCCGGGGAAATAAACAGCGAGAGGAACAAAGGTCTACCTCTGTCCGGCAGTGATGGTGACATTCTCCTGGGGCAGGGACATGGCTGCAACACTGGAGGCTGTGAAGATCTTGGTCTCTGACAGCTTAGTGGAAACATCAAATGAAAGTGAGCAGCAAAAACTACCACCCCAGACAAAGAACAAACACAGCACAGCCCGATGATATCAGGATGCCTTTAACCAGTTGTCAGGCTGCTGACTGCACTTGAATACCAATATCACTAGAAATTCACTTATTAAAATTGATTTAGCAAATATACAAATTTTAAAACCAGGGTCAGCTTGTTCCTGGAGAACTAGGGGTTATGGGCCTTGCTCAGGGAGCCAATGGTGAAATCATCCTGCCGACCCTGGGACTCAAGCCTTCCAATTACAGCCAGGGCATCCAAAACCAGAGTCACAGACCCCCCTACATCTCTAGCTTGGGCACAGACCCCCCCTACATCTCTAGCTTGGGCACAGACCCCCCTACATCTCTAGCTTGACCCACTTTTCCACTTTTGATGACCTCATAGCCCGTCACAGCAGATTACCGGCTACCCAGCATGCCTGCTGAATCAGCAGGGTGGCAAGCCTGGGTACTTACATCCTCATTCCAGTCCTCCGTGCCCCACTCCTCAGGCGCTGTCCTCCATGCCCCTGGACACAGAGCACAGCCCCCGTCAACCCAGCAACCCGACTAAACAACGACCCCCACTTCCACCCCAACCCTAATGTGTGACATGCTGCCACTCCATCAGCTTTCACTTAAACTCTACAGAGGCACACTGAACACGACAATGTGCAAGATGATTGAGATTCATTAAACAAAACAAAAAAAAACATGAATAATCATACCAGGAGCAGAGTCAAATTTTCCAGGATAATTTGTTCCCTCAACGCCAGAGAACTCCAACCCTGCAGAGAGAGGAGCGAGGATAAGTTCAGCACACAGGCCGTGGGGGGGTCCGAGGACCACACGACGATACGGCAGGCAGCACGTGGCCACCTGTGAGGTCAGTCGCTCACATGGGGCAAAGCGGCACAAAAGCAGCCTCTCCTCAGAACAGAACTTCACTCATCTGCTTTCTGTAATTTTAACCGCTATTAATTTGACTACAGCTAATGCCCCCTAGTGGCCGAGTGCAGTAATGAATGTCACACACACCTCCTAAATTGCTATTATTGTAGGTACTTGCCATTCATTACAATCAGCAAAATCGTAATCCTAACTATGACAACCTAGCCTTAACCATAAGTCACCAAAGACAATACAAGACCTTTGACACTTAGTTCTTTGATTGCATCCACAGATTTTTATAAAATTTGAAGGAAAAAAAAAAAAAAAGCTATTAAAGACATTTTATCACATTGCTGGGACATCAGGTCCCTAGAATGCAGTGAATTCAAGCCCTCCCACACACACACACACACACACACACACACAGTAAAAGGACAGAGTAAAAGCACACTGACTGGCGCCATCCTCAGGCTCCAGGCTTCCGGTGTTGTTCCACGTGCTGCCCCCAGCGTAGCTCTCCTCAGCCTGGGCTGGCTCAGCATAGTCAGCGGGGTTAAAGGTCCTGGGGGGAGAGCAGGAAATGGGTCCTGTCAGTCTCACAGCGACTCACAGAGGGCACTGCTCCACCTGAAACGGGACACTGCTGGATTAGATTTAACCGTAAATTCACGAGAAAAAGTGCCAACGTGAGCCGCCGACACGCTCGGCACCTTTTCCTGCACAGCAGGTTCCCGCTCGTGCCATGACTGCCTACGGCACGTGGATCGCGTCACTCAGTAACAGAGAATAACCCCCCCCACCTCCCAACACGGCTCACACAAATTCTTCAGTCATCCCGACCCGATCTGACCTGCCTTCTAACAGACAAGGGGCTACTTTTCCGCAAGCACCACACCTGACGTCAGTCACTGGGAGCACTCTGCATTACGACGGTATCGCAGCGCAAAACGTCACTTCGAGCCGCCCAGACACGGGACAAACTGAGCGTTTTCGTCATCTGGCCCTTCCCCCAAGCTCCTAATCGCTAATGCCAACAAACACCCCCTCCCCCACTCACAAGCTATTAAACTGAAAAACGGAGCGACACACCACTCACCTCTCATCTCCCGAAAAATCAAATCCTGCCCCCTTATCAATCTGGCTTTAGAGGAAAAAGACAACAGCAAACGTTACAGCGGCCCAAAGTGGGGATGGTGGAGGTGCAGCGTGCAGAAGTGGCACCAGCAGCAGAGGGAAAGAGGGCATAGAAGTGCCGTGCATGCTGGGACCCCAGCACCACCGTGCACACACAGGCAGGGAAAATGGGCGCTCACCGAGGAGGGGGCTTCACGCTACACAACATGTCCCTTTACATTGTTAAAAAGCTGTGGGCAAATCCACGCAACTGTGCTTTTTTTATGCGTGTTAGTAAAACTGCATCCACCTTAAACAAATACTGGGTTAAAATTAGTGCACGAGGGACTACATGGAACATTTAAAGCAGGACAGCTTTGGGGAAACCACTCCTATTAGTGCAACTTATTTTCTGCAGAGTCCGTTCCAAATGAAAGGAGCTCAGACAAATCCAGTTAAAGTTTTATGTGATGAGTCCTCACACAGCATGTGGTTGTTGGGAGAAACTGATCGCAAAAGAAGAAAAAAGATAAACAAGGATTGGAGATTTGTAGGGTCTGGCAGGGCACACGCATGCAGAAGTGACACCAAGGTTTGGCTCACGCAGGGCTGCACGAGAAAACCCATCCAGAAACACGACACACGTCCAGCCTGTACGGGGCTGTCTGTGCGGCAGAACACGCTCGGAGCTTTGTGCATCACAAAACCAAGACAACACACACACCAAAGCCCCCTTTGTAGCAACGGACAACACAGCAAACCCAATCTACTCATACAACACCACTCATCTTAAGAGGAACTGAGAGTTGCTTGTCAGGTAAACCAATGAAAACAAATCAATTGCAATTAACATCAAATTGAAATCTGCTCCATGTTTCTCTAGAAGTAACCTGACGATTCACAATTATCCTTTTGCCTTGAAGTTTACAGATGTAGTCCAGTCGGTTTCAATGTTAAAACGAAAAACGGATCAATCTGTCCTGCTGAACAAACCTTTGTCTCCTGGTGAATAAAGAGCGAACACATACTTTACCAAATCCAAGCCACATCATTGGCTGCATTTCAGGAATCCCACACAAAACCCTTAGCAGCCTAGATTCACATGCACTCTGAATGTCTGTAAAATTCACTTTTTAAGAAATTAAACAACCAGGGATATTTCAAGGGGCACTCCAAATAGTCAGTGAAATCCATTTTTCACCAGAGGCCCCAATCATCCTACCGTTTCAAGCATATGGTTTAAGGAAATCCAAAGAATGTGGCCAAACATCCAGATGTATCAGGCAGCAATGAAAGTCTGCTGCTCAAGATATGTGACATCTCCAAGTATAAACACAGGAGACAAACACGCACAAAACCTCAAAGCAGGCAAGCCCACACTCAGAAGCTTTGACACAAACACACACCAGCTTCTGAAAAAGCTAACAGTACACTAGTCTCTCAAACACAACAGATATACCTAGATTCATTAACGGCACCCCTGCTTTAATCTCACTGATGGGCTAGGTCCTCACAGGAGTGCAGCAGGTAAGAACTTACCCCATGCCCTGGGCTGAAAACCTGCCCCCTCGTCTTCCAGAACCCCCTAAAAGATCAAAACAAAAACAAAAGAAGTGCAGAAATGCATACAGACATTATTAGATGGACCTTGCAACAGCTTAACTTACAATGCAGGCACCACGCTTCAAAGGGAACATCAAAAGACGGATGACATTTCAGACGAGTCACGCAGGTTGAAAAGGTACCTCTGCCGCCTCTGCCTCTTCCCCGGCGGCCGCGCTCTGTGCCCCGGCCAGAAGCTCCTCCCACCTTGCTGCCATCTAGGCCGTTCTCCTGACCTCGAACTGACAAGGGGGGTGGGGCAGAAGATGCAATGATTCATCAAGAACAGGAAACGAGGGGTAAATACAATTAAACTAAAAGGAGGGACAGAATTAAATTGCCAAATGAGGAAACGTGGAAGACTGCAAAACAACATTATATTAAACCCTTCATCAAAAAAGCCTCCATGTCCGTCATGGACCTGGACGGAATTGAGAGAGCTCAGTGTTGCCTGAAAGCTTGCGAGAAGCCGACTGAGCATCTGGTACCAGCTCTCCTTTGGCTATGGCATACACTGTACCTCCTTCAAAGCTACAGCAGAAGCAGCGAGAAGTGGAGAAGCGTGCGGCCAATGCAGGCATCTATGGGAAACCTGCAGTCACTTCCGTTACAACCCAGTTTCCAAAACTTAGGGCGCCGTGTGAAGTGTAAATAAAAACAGAACGCAGTTCTTTTAGAAATTCACATAAATCCATATTTAATTGAGAATAGAACAAACACATAAAATGTTGAAACAGAAAATTGTATGTTTTACGGCAAATATATGCTCAATTTGCATTTGATGCCAGCAACATATTTCAAAAGTTGGGACAGGGGCATGTTTACCACTGTGTTGCATCACATCTTCTTTTAACGACACTCTGTGAACGTCTGGGAACTGAGGAGACCAGTCACTGCAGTTTTGAAAGTGAAATGTTGTCCCATTCTTGCCCGACATATAATTTCAACTGCTCAACAGTTCAGGGTGTCCTTCGCCATATTTTTCATTTCACGATGCACCAATTGTTTTCAATGGGTGACAGATCTGTATGGCAGGCAGTCCAGTCTAGCACCCGGACTCTTCTACTACGGAGCCATGCTGCTGTAATACATGTAATACAAGAACGCGGTTTGCCATTGTCTTGCTGAAATATACAAGGCCTTCTCTGAAAAAGATGCTGCCTGGATGGCTGCATATGTTGCTTAAAAACCTGTATACACATTCAGCATTAATGGTGCCTTCCCAGATGTGCAAGCTACCGAATCCATGGGCACTAATGCACCCCGATACTATCATAGATGCTGGCTTTTGAAGGGTCCACTGATAAGCTGGATGGTCCCCTCTTTAGCCTGAAGGACACAGGGTCCATGATTTGCAAAAAGAATTTGAAATTTTGAATTATCAAACCAGAGGACAGTTGTCATTTTGCCCCAGTCCATCATAAATGACAGCAGCATTTCTGGATCATGTTTAGAAATGTTTCTTCTTTGCATGGTAGACTCATCCTGTATTTGTGGAGACAACAACAAATTTAAGCCCATGCAGATTTCCACTTTTGAGTTGTGTATTTTTAATGCAGTGCTGCCAAAGGACCCAAATACAGCTATCCAATATTGTTTTTTTGCCTTTCCCTTGTGCACAGATTTCTCTAGATACTTTGAATCTTTTAATGATATTAAGTAGCATACATGATGAAATTCCCAAATTCTTAGGACATTGTAAAATTGTTGCACTATTTTCCCATGCAGTCTTTCAAAGAGTGGTGAACCTCTCCCGGCCTTCACCGAAGAGACTTTTTATACCCAATCATCTTACTGACTATTGCCAATTAACCTAATTTTTTTGTTTTACTCTTATTGACACCAGCCACCAAAGCAAATTCCTTTTATGTGACAATGTACTTGGCAATAAACTCCACTCTGATTCTCTGAATTACTTGTAAGATATTCAACCAGGTGTTTTGTTTTAGCGTTACACAACTTTTCCAGACATTTGTTGCCCCGTCCTAACTTTTTTGAAATTTGTTCCTGGCATAAAATTCAAATTGTGTCATAAAACAATAACATTTCTCAGATTCAACATCTGATACATTGTCTGTTCAATTAAATTCAACTTTAATTTTCAAATAAATATGGGTTTATAGGATTTGCAAATCTCTGAATTCTGTTTTTATTTACATTTTAGACAACGTCCAAACGAGGGTTGTATTTAAACATGTAATATACCACTGGGTTTGGACATTTGTGGGACCTTGGGAAACTATAAAATATGGATTATAGAGCAGAACCGAAATGCGGCTGAACGTTAATGAGCTCTGTGCATAACAGGACAAGATGAGTGCCCAGAGTCCAACAAACTAGGAGGCTTCTGATTGGCTAGCGCATTCCAGCACACTGAGGCTGAGCATATGCACTGGGGAGATTTGAGCACTCACATTCACGCCCCCTGCTGGCACCGCGGCCCCTGCGTGGAGCTCCTCCTCTGCGCCGTGCCACATCTCTCTCTCCGCCTCGCTCCCTATTCTCCTTCCCTTCCTCTCCCACATCCATATGCGCACTCTCCTTCTGCCCAGACACACCTTTCTTCTTCCCCACCATCTCCCATGAGTCCTGACACAAGAAGGAGAGTCAGAGACCAGACTGAATCAAAATGTCAAAAACAATTCATAACAGCAGAAACGCAGCATACATAAACAGTAGCCACCGAAAGCAGCAGTAGACACAACCCATTGACTACTTAACTTGAAGCTTCATTCATGCAAGACCCTTTTCTGAAAACCTACTAGACATCTATAGGCAACACAACACAACAACCATCATATGCGCCACGGTCTCAGTGACACTCACGGTGTCCGGGCTGCCCTCCAGCAGCACATTGATGGCTCTGTTGACGTCGCCATTGCAGTCGTGAAGCGCAATCATGGACTCATCCTGGTCCTTGCCTGTGATGTCAATCAGCTGATGCATTTGGAGGCAGAGATACTGGAATTAGGACACTACTCACAGACAGGTACAGAATATTAGGGGGGGGGGGGTTAACATCATGCAGGAAGGAGGACAGAAAGCATAACAGAGTCCCTGAGACAGGAGACATAAACAACCTGCATGCACTGACACAGTGCATAAAAACTCAAGGAACCCAGACTTAAGGATGTAAGGCCTATACCATTACATAGCGATACTTCACCCAGCCGTGTTACATCATACATGACTGTATTAAAACCGCCGTGAAAATCAGCAGAGAAGGCCAGAAGAGTCATTCCCACCTGCTTGACCTTCTCCTCAAAGTCTGCATCGTTGTGGTCTGAAATCATCTGTGCGAGTCGGATCTGCTCTGCCGTGGCCTGTGGAGACAGAGAGCAGAGTCCAAACCAGGATTCCCAGACCTGGCATTCATAGCACTGAATGGGTGCAGCCAGTAGTTCAGGGGGTGCTGCACGGAAACTCCAGCCAGGGGGCGGGGCTGCACCTCACCTCAAACAAGGGCAGATTCAGCTGGCAAAGCCAGGGAGCCAAAACAAAAGTGATACTGACAGTGATATTTCCCTATCCACTAAACATAAAAGCAGGAGAGTGTTCAGTAGGATGCTGTGCCTTTCACTTTTGAGGAGTGTTGATAATTGACCTGTAAATGCAGGTCAGATTCAAGGGATAGACATCAGTACAAAAGAATGCTTCACTTCGAATGGACGTTGACTCAACCCCAGAGCAGTTACCCACGTGCGAGTCATGTGACCGGCGCTCCGGGATTACCTGTGGCCTCTGCTTGTGCTGTGTCTGCGTCTGCGTCTGCTCCCAGCTGCCGCGAGCTCGGCTGCTGCCCACTGACGTCATCATTTACAGTATATACAAATACAAGTATTTACAAAGGAAAAAACACCTGAAACAAACAGAAACGGGCATCAACAACTGCAGCAAGGTACGCTTAAACTTAAAGACACTAAATGAGCACACTAAACAGGCTACTCCACCTTTACAGATACCATACAGAAATTTACTTCATTACACATTACAGCACTTTGGTCGGCCTTGTTGTTGTTGATAAAGTGCTTTATAAATAAAATGCATGGTATGGGTATGGTACACGCATCTTCATAAGTTGTTTAACAGTCCCTTTACCAGCATCTGTAAGCTTTCTGAATTTCTACTGGAGTCAGTGAAGAGACTGAAAATACACCCTGGCATCTTCACATCAGCCTCACCCATAGCCCATCTATAACCCCATATCACAGCGAGCATCAGGAAGGGATCCCTCTGGAGGAAGCACTGCAGATTTATTAGACCGATATATAAAGTGCGCTAAGAAACAAAACGCTTCCGCTGCGCCACCGGCAAGTACAGGAGCAGCAAGGCAAAGTTAACATTTGACACACAGTCACTGTGTAGTAAACCCGCGCTGTCTGCCCGAAGCGGCGGGCAGTGACCCGGACCCAGGGCAGCCCGGCTACAGGGCGGCGGGCTCCTTCCCGGCCGGACCCCCGCGACGCTGCCCCCGCGTTTGTCACCCCCGACGCGGGCACTCTCCGTACCGTGCTAGCGGCGAACCTTGTAAACGCCTCGAAACCTATTTTTGCTAACTGGAGCCATTAAGCGCCACACTAAAAATAAAGTAGGGAGCGCTTCTAGCGGCCCTCCTACCGCGTTATTAAGTTAGACACTCGGCCGGCGGCGCGGCGGAATCACCGCTACCGTCGCGGCAGATCGCGCACGGGAAAAGTGAGCGACGGAACTCGGGTCACTAGCCGACTAACCACGTCGATAGACTCCAATATCAATTTCCGCACAACCAGGGTTGCATAAATGTAAAAAAAAAAGAACTTGGGCAAGTGCTAACAACGAGACGTTTAATTTCGGTTAAATATGTAATTACACACGCCTTAGGGACAATACGTCCAGCAGACAGACATCCCCTTAAGTTATTACTAACTACTTTCTCATATTCCCCATCCTACGGTACGACACACACCGATTCCTCGCAGTCCCCTTTCCCCCGAAACACGCCTCTCTACGCGGTTCTGTGCTCCGGATAAAATTAGCACTAAACTGGCGATACTCGAATGTTTTCGTGCACCGCGTTAACCGCTTCGTCAAATCGCCGCTGCCATCAGAGCTAGTTACCCGCACGTAGGAAGCGACCTCATGGCCGGTTGGTTAAAACAAACAGATCCATCCCGGCAAGTTAGTCAGTCAAATATTTTAACCATTTCCAAAGAAAATATACACAAAATGTATACTCCGCCGGCC
Organism: Petrocephalus sullivani; assembly: GCA_026780845.1. Taxonomy (NCBI): domain Eukaryota; kingdom Metazoa; phylum Chordata; class Actinopteri; order Osteoglossiformes; family Mormyridae; genus Petrocephalus; species Petrocephalus sullivani. The sequence continues at coordinate 13,653,092 of JAODKM010000126.1, read as the reverse complement.
AAAATCGTATTCTATTGTCAAATAATTCCCGCGACTCTGTAACATACCGAGTCCCCCCATAAACGCATTAGCATCCATACAATGCGATCAGCATCCCCAGACACCAGTAGGCTCACCCGGCGCAGAGGGACATACTCTACACCGAGGCCCTTAGTAGGCCAGTAGGCCCAGAATAACTACAATAAATACCAGACGATATAGAAACCAAAAAACCGGTGGAACGGAAGAAATGATCATTTAATCTTATTAAGTGGCTTCAATATACATATCCTAATCGTGTTTTAATAAAACCGAACCACGTAAAACCTTATTAAAAACAGACAATACCGACTCACGCAGACAATAAGCCACAAGCCCGGAGTTTACCTGTTTCTCTTCCACACTGACACCCCGATACAGCCTCGTCACGTGGTTATGAGAACACATGGCGGCTTCAGCGGCGGCTCCTAGGTCATGTGACCAGACCCCCGGGCAGAACCGCGCCGTCTCTGTGATGTCTTCCTGTTCTGTGGCCATTGACTACTGAAGGCTTTTTGTGATAAACACAACGGACTTCCTTCTTCACGAAAACGCTGACTGTAAAAACCGTAAAAAAATTAAGTCAGCCACAAACGGAAACGCAGGTAATTTCCGTAAACCACTCGAAATCACCAGTTTTTCTAACGGGCATTTAACATATTTAGGGCTACCGACGTATTTCTCATTAATTGTACACGCACGAACATATAAGAAGAGATGCAAGCAAAAACTGTTGGTAGAAGTTGCTCTTTAGTCTTCAGAACAATGATGTTAAGGTGTTTTAATTATTTTTATTTTGATGAGTGGGAGAGGTATAAGAGACCGGTACTTTTGTCTTTGTGCCTCCGAAACACTACTGCTTGCCGTACTTTCCATGTCGTACTACACTGTCTTTTTGTGCCACTGTGTTTCGCAGTAGTCACATTCTCTTACCCGTTGTTACTGTTGACTCATTGCAATATTACCTTATGGCCACATGTATATGCATGCATCCTTGCACTTTCCTCCATATCCAGTCTTTTTATCCCCGCAAGATTCCCATTGCACATATTTTTATATATTTTTGTATATAATATATTTTCTTTTTTTTTCTTTTGCTTAATCACTGGAGTGGCATGCCAGGTTTCATTGTACACTATACAATGACAACAAAATCTATTCTATTCTATTCTACACTTCTTGTACCCCCAGTACTTTGCTTCGGGGGTGCTGGTTGAGCCTGCAGTCTAACCCCAAAACTTGCCCTCGCCTGTATATTTCTTTTTGTCTCGTTGAGAGCTTGATGGGATAGGCAAAAACATCCCCATTTCCCCACATGGATGAGTACAAATCCTGCAGATAATTCTTTAAAAAACTTTGGCAGTGTAATAAAAGTGAAATCAGTAGTTTCCTTTTGCTCAAAGTAAATTTATATACAGGGGAATGTTTACATTAGTCTATCACTAACAAAAATTGAATTAAAATACTTCTAAGTGTGCACAATTATCAGGCAGTCAGAAACTATGTGGATATTTCTCTCTTCACCATCAACCAAAATAATAATAAAAGAGTTTTAGTTATTCAGTCTATAAGGAATAACAAACTATCGACCATTCTATATAGTCACCTTTATCAAGGTCAGTTGATGTCCCGTATCGCCATGTTTTTTCTCAGTGACCATCATGAACTCATCAGGTTTTTTATCTGATTACATCCAATATTAGTTGAGAGGTAGGTCTGCCTCTCAGATTTTGCTGCAAGAAGTGTACTGCTTACCACCTCTCATGCTTTAGTAAATCCCAGATCTTTTAGGCATTTAAGTCAGGTGATGATGGGAGCCAGGCTATAATTCCATCAACTTTCAAGACTTTCTTGGCCAATCTACTAAATACTTAGATGTATATGAAAGGGCATTATCCTGCATGAATATCATAACTTTTTTGAAAGTTGCTGACTTCTTCTGGCACCAGTATTTGAAGAGAGTATCTTTTAGAAATTGGCCATAGATCTTGGAGTTAATTTTTACACCATCTGCAAGTCAGAAAGGCCTTACAAGTTAATCACTGATAACTGCAGCCCACAACATCACTCCTTTACTACCTCGATGGTGTTTTAAGAAAATGACCATACATGGGGCCATCCATCTGCTCAATCAATAGTTACTCTAATCTCATCTGTGCACAAAACCTTTGTAAAATCAGTATTGACCCTTTGTGACCTTAACAATGTCATGTAGTACACTGCACCTAGGACCTCCAGAGATTCTGTTCAATTTGGATTTCTGATAAATGGTGGCATGTAATGCTAAATGCTCAATTTGATGCAAATCTTTGGCAGCCACTTTGCATCTTCTTTTTTAAACTGGCGTCTTCCTCTTTGGTTGTTCATTACAAAATGCTTGATTGTATGACGATCACATTTTATAAGTTTCATTTCCAATTTCACTTGTTCAGTATCCCTCTGACAGGTACTTTACTGTATTTATTTTGCTCTCTGTAAGATTTTGGCCCATTTTTGTAGTGATAATCATTTACCTAATAACACTACACAAGAAAGAACCCATGGTCTCCTAATGAACTCCAAACAGAAAGTACTCACACCAAACAGTAAGCATGCTCTATTTTTAAACAATCAATTCTTAGTTGAAGATTCATCTTGACTGAAAATATTGGAAGATGCAAGTAAAATACACACTTGCCTAATAATGCTGCATGCTGGGTATTATATTTTGTTAGTGGCATTGACGACTAGTGGCCTGTAGTTTTCAGTGTAATCTTTTTGGAAGAACTTCCTCATATATTATTGGTATCATCAGAACATCATAACAGTGCCTTATATTATAAAAGGCTGCAATAGACCACATACGAAAAAAATATGCCTGGTACATTTATGGAATTGCCATTAAGTCATTCAGGTCTTAGAGTTACTTTAGTGGTTTCCTCATGGACCTTTGAGTTGGTTTTCTGGTTACCAACATTAGCATTTAGGTGTGGCACTTATACTGGGATTCAATTCCAAGAACACTCAATATGCACTCAATTTAGCTGATGTCATCCAATTCCTGACCTGTTACTCAAGCAATCAATCAAGTTCAAGATGTTGATTTTTAATGCTAAGAAACAAGTCGGCCCCAGCCGTAATATTTACGAAGCGTTATCAGTCCCAGCCAGACTGCTTCACTCAGCAACCGCTCGGCATCTAGCAATTCAACTTCCTGGAATAAACCCTTCAGAGTTCTCGCTGTCATATGCTTTTATCTGCCAATTACTTTTATCTTAATATAGTGCATATCCAAACACAGTTTCCACAAGGCGTCTAAGACATAGCAAAATGAACAGTAGACTAGATATAGCACCAGTCACTGTTACAATATAGTGATAATATACGGAAAGACATGCTTTAGACATTGACCTCCACAGACACTCTTTCCAGTATATTGTTCCACATGCATCATGCAATCTGAATTTCTCTTCACAATTATATTACAGGTTTTTCCTTAGAACAGAAAATCGATAACAACGATTGGTTCATAAGTGTCTGCTGCCTTCTCAGGAAGACCAATCAACGACTGGATCTTGCTTGCAGGAAGTCACGCCTACTGTAATGTACCGCACCATCCTGCAGATGGCAGCAGCGCGCTTCCGGATGTTATATCTGCCTTTCGACAGCGCAGAGGAAGACGGAACTGAAAATCCTTCCAGGTCACATGACCGCCCATAGCTACTGAAGAAAACAACTGCTTTATGGTAGCGGTTGCTGGTTTTAAGAAGCAAACGGTCCTTTGTGATTTTGGGTGCATATTGAGCAAGCTGGAGGGGGAGAACGAATGCAAAAGACGGCTTATATTACTTTAGGTTTTCAAACATGGTTTCGGGTCCGCCGCTGTCAGGAGTGAACGTAGTGCTGGTGATGGCCTACGGAAGTCTGGTATGTCTTCAAACTGTTTCATCTGAAAGGTCTAGCAAGTGTTTATATTTTATTTGGCAATCCCTATGTGTAATTATTTGGTTAATTGAAATGCGTTAGTGACAATATTGTACAGTTGCGTGTGTTTTGCTAGAAAGATGCAGCTTTCGGTTGGATACAGCATTGTGCTTTTAAAGCCAATATAAATATAATTCATTACAGAATTGAACGTCTTATTTAAGTTCACAGCCGTCTTTTCAGGTCAGCAGTTCTGTCGTAAATGTTTCAGTCACGACGGCACACGTACCGCGACGGTTCGTGGTAATGACCGACTTTGCTGGAACAGCCAGTACTGGGACCTTAGGGGAAATGTCACGTACTCACGCCTCCTTTTCCTTCAATGCAGGTATTTGTGCTGTTGTTCATTTTTGTGAAAAGACAAATCGTGAGGTTCGCCATGAAATCTCGACGAGGACCCCACGTACCGCTTGGACACAACGCACCCAAGGTGAGTCTGATAGGCTCATGTTAGCCCAGTGCCTCTCCTGTGGGGACTGGCATAAGGGAGCCGCATCTTATGGCCGCCTACCTTCCCGAGAGCCGGGCAGCATCGTTTTTCATGTTTCTCTAGGTTTGTCTGCCAACTAATCACTAGGATAATGATAGGGTAAGATGTGAACCAGATTCAGATTTAGACACACCACCAATATAATTAATCATTATGGACTTGGTTTGCCAGCACTAAACTACTTGTATTGCCAGCCCTAATGTCAATGATATGCAATGTAAGCTGTAAACATTATACAAGGTGATTCCATATCCCTCTGCTTTGTCAATGACTGTAATATGATTGTTTAGGTTATGTCCTGTCAAATAGGATGTTGGGAGACTTGGACACTGCAAACATCATGTGTACTGGACCTAGACTGCACCTGTACTGGCTAAATAGCCAAGATATTTTACACTAATACAGTACTGTACTATTATATACTGCATTGCAATCAAACTAATAAGTAATACTTTTGGGGTGCACATTAAAATAGCAATGAAAAGTACAGTAATTATATAAAAGCATAACATTGACGTTCATTATTGCTATCAAGTATTATGGGTGTTATAAGTTGGATATGTACTGTACCATTATACAGCTGGTAACGCGGTCACTTTGTTTACAGCAGCTGCATTTGGTGCATTATGGGTATTATAAGTTACTCACAGGCAGAAGAGTAGTGATGGGCGAAGTGACCCTGTTTTTAGGACACAGTTCGTTTGATTCAGATTTGTTCTGTTTCGTTAACCAGCTCATTCAGTGGTGCTTCCTGTCTGCATAAAATGGATCTGAAACACTTGTTCTGATGTAAAAAAAAAAGTGTTATTTAGGCTAAATTGTAAGGAGTAAGCTAAATATTACCAATATGTCAATGAGAAAAATATTTACTGTAACTATAGTCTAAGTTTTTCAACCTTGTTCCTTAGCTACTCATGTTTGTTAAAAATGCAAACCTAACAGCCCATCACATAGTCAGCTAATGAGTCCAAATGCTCACAAAACTTGGTAAAAATAATATTAAATCATGAAAATGTTGCATCTGTAAAACCCAATTGCAGCATACAGGAAGTTACTGCACATGTATGCATATACTACACCAGTAGATGGTGTATTTCAGTCACGATTGAAGACCACTCTCTCGTTCAGTAGCCTGTCTGAATCTCTCATTCACCGACTCGCTCACCCGTTTGTTCGCTCCTTTGAGTCTCTTGGTCAGAATGAGAATGAGTGTCCCGAAGGAGTGCAGAGAGTCTCTCGTTCATCCACTCACCGACTCGTCGTTCCTTTACTGTAGGCATACATGTTGAGTCTCAGGCTTAGTTTCCAGTTAATTATATGTTTGCTTACATGCCTCACTGGCCATAGTTGAGGAGGGAAGCAGCATCATGTCATATTTCTGAGGATAAGAAGAATAATTAAAAGAACACATATTTGCAGGGAAGTGAACATGAGCGTATAGTTCCTGTAAGGGACACGTACTCTGTGAAGGAATCGTCCACGAATGTCATACCATTACAGGAGAGCCATGGCTGAAGGTACAAGTGCTGTTTTCAACCGTCCACAGCTTGTCGATGTACCTTGGACATACAAAGTGAAATATGGCATTGTTTAGCTTATGTTTAGCTTATGTTTCGCTTATGTTTAGCTTATGTTTCGCTTATGTTTCGCCAGCAGGCAAGGCAAGCCCACAGGCACCAAAAACTTTTTGTGTAAAAGATGTTTTAAATCCATGCAGACAAAGGGAGCCAACAAGCCGAACTTGGTGACTGACAGACATCCAGGCTTATTTGAAGAATTTAAAGAGTGAGAGGTTAACAAATATGATGCATAACTATAATCAGGTCTGTCCCTGAAATGTGTTAAACTAGTGTAATTTATCTTGTGACAAGCAAACTTTTTTTTTTTTACCACTTCAGTTTGAGAAGCAAAATTAAGGGCAATGGTAGCCTAACTGTTTAAAGGGGCAGTTCACCCCAAAACTGAAAAAAAAGATGTTTCAGAGGGGCTTTAGGGCTATCTATCCACCTAGGTTGTTGTACTGGAAGTTGCTTGTTTTTGATATCAACTGTAAAAATGTCGGGTTTCTCTCAAAGCACCAAAAAACTAACTGAACGTTGAATTTACCCTCCTTATGAAATGTGTTATGTAAATAGTTACCTTGAATGCAATTTATACAGCACTTAGTATTAGAAAACTCTTTATTGGCAAAAATCCTGCTCATTCTGCCTAACCTGACAATGTCCACCTCTTGTGACTGGTTGGTTCTCACTGTTCACTTAAAGGGGAGTGGAGTGGATTTAGGGAAGGCAGTGAAATTTGGGCACAACAATAAAAAGAGAGGTTCTCAAGTACAACTCTGTTCCTTTTGTTCGTGCCAATGAGTTATTGAAAAGAATCGGATCATTTGCAAACATGACATCCGTACTCTGTTGGGAATGCAGACTGATTATTTCTCTGTGCCCACCCCCAGGACATGAAAGAAGAGATTGAATCACGCCTGTCCAAGGTGCACGCCATCCGCTACGAGCCTCGGCTGCTTTCTGTACTGGATGACCGACTGAGGAACAGAGCTCAGAATGGCGAGTGACCGCACCTGACTCGCAGTGTACAGGATTCAGTTCAAGATTCTTTAGTCGTCTCACAATACGAGGATGCATATGTACAAACACTTGCGTACCGTGCCTCACATTGCTACCACGAAATGTCGTTTTTCCGGGCATGCCGTGCAATTTATAATGAGGAGAATACGTTTTTCTAACTTGTATCTCCTCATTCTTACCTCTGACAAAAGGTCATACAAAGTAAATATTTTGTTTGTGTACATACTCCGGCCATACTGATGGCAAACAATGGTCAACAAATACCTACAGAAGTCTTGGCCAGTCAAAGAAAATGTTTAAAGCTGTTTATTTGCTCAGAGGAAAAAATACTAATATTCAAACATATTGAAATTAACAGTAAAACAACAGCAAACAAGAATTTCTCTAAAAAAATGACTGCTATCCTGTTGGATGGCCAGATCACCACTTCAATTCTCAAACCCCGCCTCAGAGGTACCCCAGCTATTCCATATATCTAGTATGGAAATAAATAAATTTTAATATATTAAATTTCCCAACCACCTCACATAATTAACTCAGTGAGGTATTGCTTAGCCAAACATGTGGTGGGCTAGAGGTCAAGTAAGAAAAGAAATATATGGGTATATTGGATGGTTGCTGCAAATACTGGGGTGATTTTAGGAGAGATTTCCCAATGTTTACGTTGACACACTTTGGCAGACATAGTAACACAAGGATGATTTTCTTTGACTGCCTAAGGCTTTTTGCACAGTCCTGGAAATAAATATATATTCTGTACATATTTGCTCACCATTGCTTCATGCTTGCAGTCAGTCGACAGCTTGGATTTTACAGGTAGTCATTTTCTGACTTTGTTTTAAAAACCTCGCAAATCTAAGACAGGTATAACGGCATGTTACGCTTGAGTCCGTATTAGAATTGACTCTAGCTTCTGCCCAAGGCACCGACGCCAGTTTCCATAGTGACATCTGTATTGCAATGTAATGCTTCATTTAGGTATGCAGGAATGTTCTGTGTACTGTACCGTGCACTGTGTACTCTTTAAATTGGTTTGTTATGACTTTAGCAAAGGGCCATAGCACATGGGGCAGTGGTAGCCTAATGGTTAGGGAAGTGCACTTGTGATTGAAAGGTTGCTGGTTTGAATCCCCAACCAGCAAGGTACCACTGCAGTACCCTGAGTCTGGTACCACCCCCAGCACTGCTCCCTAGAATATTCAGTCTTCAAGCGCGCTACGATGATTTTTAATAATATCGCCATATATGATATTATCGGTCACACGATTGCAGCACTGAGCAGACCGACAAAAGTAGCAAATGATTAGAAACGAAGATCTTTTATTGAGTTCATAACAGCCTCTATTCAGGAACAGAACAAGCCCTGAACAAATTACTAGGGACACAGGAGGATAAATCAGGGTTCACATATGACATGGGTAACAGAATCGAGAAATACCAGTATTTACAACAACAACAGAATAAAGGAATATGTACACATTGCCTGCGAGCGTGCTTGGATATGATAATCACCCCCGTCTTTTAAAATTACTTTTAAAAGACGTCACTCATTAACAAAAAATTTCGCTGGTGTTGCTCTTAAGCCCCTTTCAGACGTGCACTGCCACCCGGTACTTTTTTTAGACATTACCTAGAGGGGCTGTATTTGTGAACAGAAATGTACGAAACAGGCTTTACCCTGCTAGATCTGTAATACAAAGTCTGGATAACTTCCGATTGACACTCAGGTGTGAATGGAGCAGGACATGTCCGAAACGGTTGTACCGGACATTTTACGGACTTTACCCTCCTAGATCCATAATACAAAGTCCAAATTTCCGAATGATCCTCAGGAATGGAGCAGGAGAAATCAGCGTGAAGGAGCGTGCGTGTTAATGACATTTCTATCATGGCGCTGGTGCAAAAACGGAAGAATATGTAGCAGCTTCATGCTGGTATATTATGGAAGCATATTGCATTCATCTGGGGAAAAAAAATATTTCTAAATGTTGTTAACGCAACTTTGGGAGACGCAACGAATTTGAATAATTCTCCGGCAAGTGTCCAGAGTTCGTGTATGAACATGGCTTTAACTATAAGCAGCAAGGGCTGATGATAAGCAAGTGCGAGTATAACGCGTGTTTGACGGTTATCGTTTCAAAGCGGAGGTTGACATGGTTAGTGAAGGCTGCCAACATCACCACGATAATATCGACATATCGCCCAAGCCTACTGTCCGCTGCTATGTCACATGGGGTAAATGCAGAGGACACATTTCGTTGTTGTGTGCTGTGGTGTCAGCAATAGCAATTAATCACTTTCACATGCATGATGTCTGTTTAACTTTACTGATCCTGTTACACATTAAGGTGTTTTATATACACTTGTCCAGTTATGCTTGTGTGTTCTGTGTCTGCAGGTTGCTATAATTACCTGTACAGAATGATGGCCCTTGATGCTATCAGAGACTCTGGTAAGATTTACTACCTATGTTAAATGTCTGCATATTCATTACATAAGTGCTTGTGTTTCGAATCACATCATTGTCAGAAAATTTCCAAGAATGAAGTAATGACCAGTTTTGTACCTGTTTTCCTTCTGGCACAATTTTTTGCATAGTTTTCTGTCCTGCTAGTTTTAGATGTGCCGGCTTTTGAGGACCTCTCTATAATTAGACATCTGCGTTTTTGTCACGCAATGACTCTCAAAGCCCTGGGGACTTTAATGATTTTAAGAAGCCATTGGAAAATACCATATTGTTTTTTTTGTAATCCAGAGATTCTTAGGGTGCATCTGAAATCACATACTATGTAGTAAGCAAGATACAGTAAGTGACATGAGCAGTATGTCCGAATCTTCAAAACTGATGAAATGGTAGGCGAACAATACCTGGGTGACATACTATTGGCGCTTTTCCACTGCATAGTACGGCACGACACGGTTCAGTTCAGCTCACTTTTGGGGGGTTTTCCACTGGGA
>JAODKM010000126.1:13626792-13642981 GCA_026780845.1 Petrocephalus sullivani | reverse complement strand
ACCGAGCCGAACTGAGCCAAACCAAGGTGAGCTGTACTGAACCGTGTCGTGCCGTACTATGCAGTGGAAAAGCGCCATATGTTTTGCGAAATTATGAAATGTGCAAGTGATGGACACTATGCTATCCCAAAAGGCCACTTAAACAACAAAGAAAGTCACTTGCTCAGAAATTTTTGTTAATATGTTGGAGGAAGTGCCGTCTCTGTACAAATTTAAGTAGAAAACCAATACCCAGATATGAGTTGACTCATATTTTTTTACAGTTTTTAACTTTCCTTGGGGTCAAGTTATGTCGTCGGTACATGCCCCGGATTACATAATACACAAAATGGTGACCGCAGTATGTCTGAGTGCATGCATACTGTTTTCATGCATACATACAGTACATACTGCATTAACGGTGAGTAATAGGCATCTAATAAAATTCAGTTTTCAGTTTATACTGTGTAAGCATGCAATTTCAGATGCACCCTAAGTCTACCTGCAGTCTACCTTCTCTGCTTCTCTTCCAGACATCCCGTTCCAGGAGCTGGGTCGCAGCCACAGTGCAGTCACAGGCTGCAGCTTCCGCAGCTGGCTGATGGAGCTGCGCAGCTCCCACTCGGCATTCAAGAACGACCGCAGCGCTCTCATTGACAGGCTGCTGGAGGGATACGAGAGTGCCCGCCATGGGACAGGGGTCTGTCTGCCGGTTTGGGGGAGGCTATGGGTCTGCGTCAAGGCCTCATAGATTGCTATGAGTGTGTCCTGACCTGTCTTGGCCTTTTGCAGGTGTTTGGAGAGGCTGAGTTTTTGAAATACCAGGAGAGTCTAAACGAACTGTCTGAAGTGTGAGTATAGCTGCTGCAACCTGTCGCTTTGTCCCGTAATGCACCCGAGTCTCTCCACAAGCGTGTGGCAGTTACACACCACCCTGGATTGTGTCCTCAGCCTGACTGACGGCACTTAGTCTGGTAACCTATTTCAAAATGCCTCAGTATTCTTTAAAAAAAAAAATGGGGCTGGCAGTCACCATTGGGCCTGAATCCTGGGGCTGGCAGTCACCATTGGGCCCCAGAACAAGGCCCTTACCCCCCAGCTCCAGGGGCGCTGCACACTGGCTCTGCGCTGTGACCCTAAGCTTGCTCTCACCTGTATGTGTCTCATGGAGAGCAGGATTGGGTAGGTGAAGAGAGAATCTCCTCATGGGGATCAGTTATCACTATTCGATCCTATATTCTATTATTCTATTAACTGCATTGTTTTCACTAGGGCTGGCCCATATGTCAATAATACATTGTACTGTGATTTTGAACATGGATATTTTCATCAATTGTCATATTGTGCTAAATGGATGCAAACTCTGTTGCCGTAATTATTATACCTGTTGCATGGTAACTGCTAGGCTAGTAAATCAATTTGGTTATCATAGTCAGAAACTCAGAACCAGCTGTCATTTCACCATTTTCTACTAATTTTATTAAAAATAAAAATCTAAAATATTTTTGATTATTGTGACGAATATTGATATTGTCAAAATCTCTGAAAATATATTGTGATAGTTTTAGGGCTTACCACCCAGCACTAATTAAACTTGATCCTTTTGGATATCCTCTTATCAATTTTATTTCCGTCTACCCCTACCCCCCCAACACCCCCGCCAGTGTTAAAACCCACTCCAGCTCAACCAGCCTGAATCAACAGCACCAGTCGGCAGCCAAGGACCTGACCAGCTCGCCCAGCCCGACTGGCCCCTCCACCATCCAGGTGACCTACCTGCCTTCCTCTGGCCAGCGCAGCAAGAGGCCCAAGCACTTCCTGGAGCTCAAGAACTTTAAGGACAACTACAACACTCTGGAGAGCACGCTCTGAGAGGGCGTGGGCATGTGGATCAGCAGATGCCACGCAGCGCGTGTCTGATGCCTCGCGGGGATTAGCGGAGACTCAAAGGGCACGGATCTGAAATTCACGGTGCACAAGGCGGGTGTTTGGAGACGGCGTGAAACTTGAGATGGCGCGGCACCATGTGGTCAGTTAGGGTAGACGTTCAGTCGCCAAGGCTAAACAAGCGATGCCCCATAGAATTCGACATCCCAGGTGGTATGGAGCCTAGCTGGTGGCAAGCAATGGAGAGTCCTTTTATGGAGCATCGCTAGCTGCCTTTTTGATATCCCACCCGACTCAGATGAGATGTTTCATGCACTGTGCAATGATGGAAACTTGCAGGAGAGCAGAGGGTAAACGCTGGTGTCCCATGTTGTGGTCCGCATCGACTGTCTGACTAATGTAACACAACATGGCACTGACCTGTAAGCCACAGATCAGCGTGTTGGCACCAGTAGGGATGGATGATTTCAGAGGGGACAAGTGCACTTCCTGAAAAACTTTGGGACCTCTCTATATACATGCAAGAATGTATTTTTAATTGTGGTATGAAGCCGTGAGTGAGTAGTATAAACACGGGCAAAAAAGGTGTTCTTTGTTTTGATGTTAAAACTATGTACTTTTTTTTTTGCAAAATTAAAGTGTATATACAGCAGAAGAATGCCAAGTTCCATGTTTTATTTTTTTATTAATGCCAGATTAAAGGTGTACTGAATTCTTAGAAGAGTTCTGCACAGAGGAAAAGAGAATGACTGTCGGCTACTGGATCAGAAGCACGTCGGCACGGGGTCACGCCAGCTGACTGGCCTTTGTGAATGTCTAATAAACTGGTACAGATTTCATATGCGTGGTCTAAAATATTACAAACTTTTTTTCTCTCTAGCTTAATGTAACACACATGTAATTTTAGTTTCTAAAAAGTGTTGGGTTTTAAAGAGACTGGACACCACCACTGAGACATAAGCAGGATCAGTCTGCACTTTCGCCATATGACTGTTGGATCTGTGTCATTCTTGAAGGGTTTGCTCTTTTTGAATAGATCTTTTAGGTGAAATGATCTGTCTGCACAGATTCATTCAGTTCATCATTCACAAATCAGATCAATGAATCTGAGAGCCCTTTACAACGGAGGTGGCCTGAGGCAGTATGGCCAATATACATTTTATTTGAGGTATTGATAAAATGGGACACTTTCTGAAAATTTGGCTTCTGGAAAAATTTTGAGTCATTTCAATGTCTTGAATCCCAACATACCATTCTAAATTTATTATTGCTCCTAGAACACTATATAGAAGAGAGAGTATTACTAAACACAATAACTGTAAAGGTTAATGGTTGGATTTTAACAATACTCACCCTAACTAAGTACAATATACAATAATGTGTGACAAAGTGTACATATAAATTTGCGTAGCAATGAAATAGTTTCTGAAGCAAAAAAGAAAGCAGGACATGTTGGTAGTGAAAGAATTTGCACAATCTTTCACTTTAATGGAATCGTTCACGATTACACCTCAATGAAATCTAATGACTGCAGCCAGACGCTATCCAACCGATTTTATACGCTATGCAGAATTTGACCACTAGATGGATCAGTATTCCAAAAGATGGTATGGATCTGATGTATATGGTAATATTAAATGTATGATAAAAGATGCGCACTAAGGCTCCTCTTGCTGAAAGCAAGTCTGCTACCAGCTGGTTCAGAATAGAAAAATAAAACAATACCAATTGTTTTGCAAGGACAACGAGGTAAAAACATTTTTCATTAAATAGCTTTAATTAAAAGTGAGAACACAAAGCATGGTTATATGCACAATGAATGAAACAGTTTCTTCTATACTTCTTTCACATTATATATTATGAATCTGTGTATATGCCAGAGAAGTGCCTTTAGGTAAGCCCATGTCTGCCAGATAGTTATTTCTACCCGAAGCTTGTTTCACACAAACAGAGAAACAGAGCTGTATATGAAACAGTGAGGCAGGACCACCAGGCCCCTGGAATGAGTGCAGTATGTACAAGCGAAATTCAACACAGAGCTCGGAGGACCCGAGTGCACACACACTTGAGGATTCTCGCACAAGCAGACACTCGCGTGTGCTCAAAACAGTCATTCTTCATAATCGTGGTATGTCTGGCCAGAGACTTCACAGTGTTCGGTGAACTGGACTCATATCGAGTCAGCTCACGTGATCGCTGAACGACATCTGTGGTGTAATGGTGGTGCGCCATGACAAATACCTTCTTCTACCCAGACACTTTACGAAACATTACGGTACACAATAAATAGAAATGCAAGGACACACAGCCAGGGGTCACAGTCAATATTAACAGATATACAGCTGAGGCCAAGCCAGCATTATCACCTTAGTGCACAGGAAACCCTCACAGAACCAGAAAACTGCTTAGATTGAGGATTTAAATCAAATGTTCATCCAATAAGGGAAAGTCTTTACCTGGTTATATACATATCTCTCCAAGTGTGGCTTACACAGACTGATTATACCGAGCCAAGGCACCATACGCCTCGCATGCCCGGTTACACAGCAGGGTGTATACTATGCTAACATCACATGACACAGCTAGTGCTAGTTCCAGCATTGGCTGGATGACCTGATTAACCAGAATTTGATACGCACCAACCGGTTTCAAATAGCACCGCCTTTGTGTCAAGCATGCAAAACATCTTGTTCCTTCAACGCACCCCAAATGCTCATGTCGGGCTTCCCACATTTCAGAACAAAGCTAGCCCATACTCTTCGATCACAAGTACGAGAATTACCCCTGATCCCTGAAGAGACTTCAGCATCTGACTTCCAAACAAACGATGAATCCCCTTCATTCTCTCAGTTCAATGGATTTCAAAGAATCTCTCTATGTTTTTCTACTAACACAGAAATATATGTATATTATGTCCATTGAATCAGGAGGAAATAATCGCTGTTCATTTTCTCCTGTTGCCCATTTGGTGAATCTTTAAGATTAAATATAAAACTTCACAGAGTCCAAATGGACCCATGCCCTTAGAAACCGTAAATCCTAAAAGGATGTGGGATTATATTTGACGAGGCACTCTACCAAGATTTATAAATTAGGAGCAGAACAGATGCACGGCAGGCTGTGTAGCTGTATCGAGTGTGGCGTGCTGAAGCCAGCCAGTCTCCTGTACTGCTGGCTTATGTAACGTGTCCATGGTGATGATGTGGTGCTGTCCCTCCCGCTCCCTGCTCAGGACTTGATCTCAATCACTTTGATGAAAGGCAGGGTCTTGCTGCTCTGCGTCGAGGGCTGGAATTGCTTACTGTGAACAGAGTTTGGATCGCATGAGTACGATTGACAACTGGGGGCGACAGACACCTCGGGTAAGGGCTGGGTTCGCAGAATGTGCTTCTTAGAAGTGCAGCCACCTTCTCAACAACTGCTTTGCTCTCCCCGTTTAGTCGGTTTAGTCATTTTCTATGAACGGTAATCTTCTGTATTGTAAGTTAATGGCAGTTATTAAGCCAACAGGCTAAAGCGATACACATGCCACAGAGATACGCTTTCAAGGCAGCAAAAGTCATTTCCCGCCACTCCCCCTCCGTAGCTCGGCCACCCACATACACCCAGCTGTGCGTCTCGCCCAAATCACGGCCGTTGGACACGCCCTAACACGCCGGTGTCATGTATCCGTGGGGATAAACGACAGAGAGACACCCGCTGACTGGAGTGTTTGGTGAGGTCAGGGACACGCACGTTACCTGTAGACTATCTGCGAGTCGCGCTCCGCTGGGAGGTAGGAGACGGGCCTTTGCCCCCCCAGGAAGTAATCCATCTGGTCCCGCATTTCTTTGTTCTGAAAGACAGAGAGGATTAATAGGCTTAATATGCTTAAATGATATTAGGCTGAAATGAAATGAAAAGCTGACGCGTAAGTAGCAGCACTACAGCAAAGGCACGAACCTCCGCCTCCAAGTAGGCCACCTTCTCCTCCAGCTCCCGGATCACGCGGTCTCTCTCCTGGATCACCGTGCGCGAGTTCTGCAGCTGTAGATGAAGACACATGCACACTCAGAGATCCTGTTCACCGCACTTTATGTCAGTGTTTACATATCTCCGTCTCCATATAATTCAATTCTTTAATAGTTTTACTACTTTTATATATGGTTTACTCTGTATTAACTGTGAATGCATTGGCCCGGGAAGTCACTATGGTAACCTCATTGTGTGACACAATGACAGTAATGAAAGCCTTCAGAATGGGAGCCACTGGCACTTTGGTCGTTCTTTCCTGACCGGCCTGCCCTCACCTGCTCGATCATATGCCGCACTTTCCTGGCCGGCCTGCCCTCACCTGCTCAATCGTGTGCCGCACTTTCCTGGCCGGCCTGCCTTCACCTGCTCGATCATATGCCGCACTTTCCTGGCCGGCCTGCCCTCACCTGCTCAATCGTGTGCCGCACTTTCCTGGCCGGTTTGCCTTCACCTGCTCGATTGTGTGCCGCACTTTCATGGCCGGCCTGCCCTCACCTGCTCAATCCTGTGCCCCACTATCTTGGCTCGCCTGCCCTCAACTGCTCGATCATGTGCCGGACTTTCCCAGCCGGCCTACCCTCACCTGCTCGATCATTTGCCGGACTTTCCTCTGTTGGCTCTTCAGCATGTCATCCAGGTGGTGGATCTTCTCCTTGAGGATGGCCACCTCCCTCTCTAGCTCCTCCGACCTGAGGAACAGACCCCAGCAGTCAGTCCCAGTCCTCCTGGGGTAAGGTTCATGGTGTCACACTGAAACACACTTATATGGCAGGCTTATTAACAAACCATATACAGATTATTATTATTATTTATTATAATTTTCTTAGATAATGCTTTTAGTGAAAAATTACCTAAAATTAAAATTCATACAACTGAAAAATCTGACAATATGAAACACCTTTTTTTAAGTACAACTGCTGAATCCCAGCATCTGAATGCCGGGCCCTAATGCAACACACTTCCTACAACCAGCCCGGAGAACGTGGCCAACCCACAGTGGAAGGCCTGACCTCTTATCCTTGCTGCACTGGCCCTCCCTGTTAGCGCGCATCTCCTGCAGCTGCGCCTCGCTGGCCTTCATCTTCTCCTGCAGGGCAGCGCTCTCGGCCTCCATGCCGCGCAGCAGCCGCTGCAGGTCCTCGACTTGCTGGTCTCGCTCCTCCAGACCGCGCTCGGCCCGGCACAGGCGTTCCGTCTGCTCGCCCAGCTGCTGCCGGCACCTGAGGCTCTCGGCCTAAGGGGCAAGGAGTGGCGCAGCCGTGAGCGACTGCGAAAGCAGCATGTGCGCAGGCATTTGGCCTCAACCCTGTCCAAGTGAAGATGTTATCAAACAGTGCCCAGCCCTTGTTTATTTTACCTCTTTGTTTAAGGCCTGTAAATGCATGTCACCTTCATATTGACACAATGCATTAATAAACTACAATGTTGTTTTGACAATAATCACCTCGGGGAAAATAAAAGTAAGCTATTTAAAAAAAAAAAAAAAAAAAAAAGGACGAAGGAGAAGAAAGAAGCAGAGGAGGGGGAGGCCACAAACCTGCAGCTTCTCCTTCTCCTCCTGGTGTTTCCGCTCTGCCTCCTGCATTTGGCCGTACAGCCGTCTGCTCACCTCCCGGATTTTAGCGCTGTCCTGCTCGTCCTCCCAGTCCTGACAGAGGAGGGATAGAGAAAAACATGGGGGGGGGGCAGAGCGAGAGGGATGGAGTCAGAGGGAGTGGCACTGGCGGGACGGGGGGTGTGACTGCCAGTCCTTCCTTTGTAAGGGCTGTAATTTGATCTTTCCACCCGTTCATTTCTCCTGGCAGCCATGGAGTGCTGCCTGCCGCCTGCCCCTTCCTTTTTAGCTCGCTCTGCCAGGCACATTAACGTCCATCACACAGACCCAGGACCGTAAGCAGGGCCATGGCAGCACTGCAACGCGGCAACCATACACAACAACAACGACAACGACAAGGATGAGAGGGGGCACGGCCTGGACTAGTGTGGCTCCTGTAAGTGGATTCCTGAGGTTTTAACGGGGGCACAGGTTTATCCAGTTAGAATCTTAACGGTTTTGAAGACCGTGCCAATCCTTTGTCAGCGTGTGAGGTCATCCTCTGGCAGGATTTTTTCTTTTTCGGCTCACTTTCCTGAAAGCGTAAGTATCTCCTTACATCACATTAATAAGCGCTACACTTGCCGCAGCCTGAAATGTTACGGAAAGGCGATACACGTGTGAAAGTGAGGTCAGCGCTACCGTGCTGTTCTTCCCCTGCTATGTGGGGCTAACCTGCCCCATCATTCTGCAAATTACACGTCAAGCAAATGAGGGGTTCATGGGAGCACAGCCTCACCTGAGTCCCTTGAGTGACCCCGCCCTCACTTTGCTTGGAGACAGCTGATTGGCCGTTGTGTAGATGAACTCGATGCCCATTGGTTAGAGGCTGCAGGAGGGACAACAAGAGTAAGGGGGTTAGGAACAGAAAACATACTTAATAAATGAAATAAAGGCGACACAGTTATAGGTGTGTGCACAAGCGCATAAAGGCCGGTGTGCTCCTACTTTGTGATCGCCTTGGTTATTGTTAGCTTTGTTCCTGGCTGCCATTTGTTCCCTCAGGGTTTTGAGGCAGAACCTCACCTAGGGAGAAAACACAGAAGTTACACAACATATACGTCCAGCCCTATAAGTACTCCCACTGTGCTGGTAAAACTTATTAATTCACCACCTGTCACTTTACTGCTAATTGCACACCATTTATGGTTATATATTATTATTGTTCAGCATTTTGTCTCTTTATGTCTTCTGTCAGTCTTGGAGTTAGGCAACTAAGTATTTCACTAACCATTGTACCCGAGGATGACTGTGTATGTGACAAATAACTTTAACTGAGTGATTGATGGGTTAATTGGAGAAGGGCGGGGCAGAGCATGAAGGGGGGGACGCCACCCTCCGCGAGACCGACCTCCTGAATCTGCGACACCTCGTCTGACAGCATCTTGAGACTCTCCCGCTGTTCGGCCTGCTTCTCCGCGCTCGCCTCCAGGTACACCTGCATGCCACAAACACGGAGCACCGCATGTCACGGGTCATCACAGCCGGGCATCGCGGGCATGTAGTCATGTAGTGAAATTATGGGTTTGAAACCCCCTCGAAATACATTTGCTCCCAACCAGGCACACAGCCAGGTATGTAAATAACGAGTTTGATCCCCACCTCGAAATCTGCCAAACCCCCCTTGAAATTCATTTCTGGCTACCAGCCTGGGGCACAGTCACGCACCCACATACATGCATGCATTAAAGCAACAGCTAGCTGCTGGCGTAGAGAACGGTACAGCTACACAGACCATGACACCCCGGCGTGCTAAAGACAGGTACCATTTATTCCAGTTCAAAAAAAATAATTAAAAAAATGGAAAAACATCTGTCCATCGTTTCTTTTCCATTGGACTTACCTTGATGACTTCTACTTTCTCCTGAGTGGGTTTAACCTTCTCCAACAACAACGTCCGTCCGCCGTTGGGTGGCTGAACCAGGGAAAAAGCACGTCCTACCGGCTGGAAAAAATGAAAAAGAAAGAAAGAGAGAACTAATTAAAGCCATACAGAAAGCAAGCTTGCACACAATGCATGGTATCACATGAACGAGCCCGGAAGGACTCCAGAACCTGTTCTTATCCAATAACACACCGAAAGTGAGGGTTGCCGGGGAGCACTGCCATCTGCCCCAGAGCGCAGCCACTGTTACGTAAAGTTTGTAAGTGAGTGCTATGGAGTGTTCCAGTGAGCAGCGGCAGACACAGGACACACGTAAAGTTTGTAAGTGAGTGTTATAGAGCGTTCCAGTGAGCAGCGGCAGACGCAGGACACACGTAAAGTTTGTAAGTGAGTGCTATGGAGCGTTCCAGTGAGCAGCGGCAGACACAGGACACGGCTAGTCGGAACACAAAGGACTATTTTACGGTTGTATCTGAGGGCTATACCACCCCCCAGGTTAATCGCTTAGCTTGATAGACCAGCATCTTGGATAATTAGGATCTGTATAACGGTCTCTCAGTCATGTTCCAAGTACAAAATCACCTCAAAGCTATGCTAATCTGACAGGCATCTGTCACGGGTTTGCCACCAATATCAGCTGGAGTCTTCTACCCTTAGATGTTAGAGGTTAAAGAGTCTGGGACAAAAAGCATGCACATTTCAGCCATCGCTCCCCGGTGCGGTTCACGGTACTGCCTCCATCAGTCGGTAACTTGGGCCCGGTACCTTGCTTGCGAGAAGGTCCGGGTCCCTGTCAGGCTGCCTCTGGGCCGGTGAGATCTGGTCCTGCAGTGTGAGCCTCAGCCGAGGGCACTGGTCCTTTGGGGCGAGACGGAGAGATCAGGGTGAGCAGAAAGGGGATGACAAGAGCAGGGAGAGAAGAATATAGAGGGGAAAGAGGGGGCTGGGGAAGAAGCAGAGGAGGGAAAAGGGGGAGGAGAGAGAGACTGGCACAGGGAGGGAGAGAGGACTGGGAGGGAGGAAAACCTGAGCTGGTCCCAGTGGGCAAGAAAATGCCAGAGAGAGTAATGACTGGAAAAGGCGCCGTTTGTGACGCAAAAAAGCGAACTGTGTTCTTTTAAACAGATTGGCCTGTGGCTATGCAAGTTTGTACTTAAAACTTCAATTTTGGAACAGACTGAATGGAAAAAAAAAAGTTAAATCAGGCCCGTTTACTACAGCAGCTAGAATAAGGGGTGGCGAATGACTCATTGTGAGGGGACTAACCTCTCAGCCACTCAGGAAGAGAACTGACAAACACGACAGGCATGGCACGGCCGTCTGTCGGCTCAGACACAACACCACAAGTCACTACAAGCAGAGAATCGTCGGCCATGTACCCAGAAAAGCAATAAGCTTCCATCACAGTATTACACTTGTTCCTGGTTTTATCTAGCACAACTTCAACATTCTCCAGATAACTATATAAATATTTCTGGGCATCTTCCATCAAATCAATGCCTCATTAGACTCATTTAACCTATAATCCAACAACTTGATGGTTGCTTTTCCATAATGTTTTATATTCTTAGACTTTCCTACGGAACCTTGCACTAAATTCGGGAGAAACATCTGCTCGGTACTGCATGCGCAGGAATGGCAGGGGCAGGGCTGGGAATGAACTCTGACCACGCTTACTTTATTACCCGCAGAGATAACCATGTGGACTCTCACCATGGTGAGCGGCCTCGCCAGAGGCTGCTCCTTGCGTTTGACGCTTGTGGAGTCTCAGCTGCCTGGGGTGTGTTGGAACTGGGTAAAGGGTTGTTATGGCGCATTTCCCCTTTAGACTTGTAGCCCCACCCTATAAAAAGCCAGCTGTCGGTCTCCCCCTATTCACACAGACACACGCACACTTTCCATGAGTCATGTCCGTGCAGAAGGGAAAACCACTGTGAGGGTGGGATGCTGGGATTCCCCCATTTGTGTCGGAGTGACTCTCCCACTTGTAACCATCATTGCTGCCCGGCGGGCTGGCTGTAAGTGTGTCGGAGGAGAGGCCGGGCTGAGTTTATGCAACGTTGCCCAGCGTCGATCTAGCCGCTGGGTTACTTTATTTGGAAGAGCTTGTTCGCCTTTATTTGCTCATTGCTGCGAGCCGCATTTTGAAACAAGCGTCTGCCTAACCAAAACTTGCATCACTTCGCAACCCCAAAATAACTCATACCAGGATGTTGCTCCTACATACATGCACAAGTCTCCTTCACCTCAGTTTCCATCCCATTGTGTGGAGAAGAGGTGTGCCGCCGTAAGTCTAGCTGGAAATAGCAGCATTCCTGGAAGTACCAGTGTAGCTCTCTTGGGTCTGCTTCGCTGGTTAAAAAAGAGCTAATAAAAACAAGCAAACTTATCTCAGCTTAGTGCTCAGCACCAGCATTTGCATGCTGGTATCCAGGGCAGCTCTCATTTGTTTAGAATAGCTGAGCAGGTGATGCCCAGCGACTTACCCAGCAGGAATAAATACAATACAGGCAGTAACATAACACAGAGTGCTCTGCCCTCTGCACACAAACACCAAGTGGGGGAGACATTCCTGACATACTTTAGCTGTCCTTGACCAATGTTTTGACCAGCGTCAACTGGTCGCTTTTCTCCTTATCTGCCTTGGGCAGCCATGTAACACGGACAAAGGACAAATGAGGATGGAAATGTGTCAGGAGAACTCCTCGAGAAGGCCTGTTCACCAGGCTGCAGTCGCTTAAGGGAAAACGCAGGAGATGTTTCATCCCATGTGCTATGAGCCTTCTCTTCGAGGATGGCGGTAGCAAAAGCACTTTGTTTCAGCAGAGTCATTTTTATCCACAAGTGGCTCAATATGCCGCGGGGCAGTTTAGGTTAAGTATCCTTCACAGGTACTTCAGTGGGGTCCCTAAGGCAGCTCTAAGCCCAATGCTGGGGCAGCATATTGACATAAGGGCACTGTTTCGACAAGTATGACTTTATTTGTCTCTCTGCCAGCTCATTCCAAGATGGTGAAGACGCATTTACATTGAAATTCCTGTTAATGCATGCTATTCTAAACCACAACAGCCCAAACGTCCACTGTAATGGGTTACCCAAAACTGCCAAACGTCAAAGGCAAGAAATCATCAACAACATCACCATACTCGAAATGCTACCCCATTCCTAAAGCATAGCCTTCAGATGGTATTTAAATCATCTTGACCAGTCTACAAATCCTTTCCTCTTAAATTTAGTCTATTTTTAGTTACATCCTCGAAAAATATATGTGCCCTTAAGACAATGCATTTCCTTATTGTGTGAGGATGCACCCTACTGCTTCCACGGAACACTCACAGACACACAAACAGCAGAACAGACAACCTCTCCCCGTTGATACTTCTTAATACGACAGGAAAGGAACCTGACGACACACCGAGTGGCGGTTTCAGTCTGCACGTGTGTGCATATTTGAGTTTCATAACCCTTATATAAAATGATGTTAGCCTCGATCTGGATTAGGAAGGACAGGAAATGACACGCCTTTGTGGAATGAGAATTCATTCATAGCAGATGTTGGTTTGACGGAGTACCTTCAGCAAACAAGGCATGGGCCCAGGTGCTCCTGGCCGCGTGTTGACTAAACACAATCGGAGATGACGGACACCCCCACAGTATCACGCACTCTTGTGACGCACTAATGCTCTGTTCAGAGCAGGAAGCTATTTCAGCTCCAATGTCAGCACAATGGTGGCGACATTGCTAATTAATGATTAAAATGCATTATCCCGCACCATAATAGGCTAACTGTCTATTCACGCATGGGCTGCAGCCCTGGCCAGTACACGGGTCACATGGCATTTGCACGGGTATGACTCCGCCTATTACTGCCCATAATGACATCTTATTTGCTTAGCATTTTGGTTGATCTGCTGTGATACAGGCAGCTGTCCGTCTCCATGTAGCACTGAAATCTGAGCCAAACACAGACAGTCAGGCAGTTTTGACATTTTTCCGCTATGCGTACGCATACATGTTGACACCAGAGCAAAGCCCCAGTGGAAAGGCCTACAGGGATACACCTTGTCCCCAGGGGGCTCTGTGATACAGTGAGGTTAAGCCTCTGTGCCTGTGATCAGAAGGTCGCTGGTTCAAGCCCAGTCTTGCCATGTCTGTGGGCCCTTAACCCTTTCATGGCCAAGCTTGCTGTTCATGGAGAGTGAGGTTGGGGGAGAAGAGAATTTCAATGAAGTATCTATTATTATTATAAAGCATACAAAAATAATCATGACAGGTATAGGGGATTAAGCCTCTATTCTGTGAGGGCTATGAAAAAATCTAGACAAACCAGAGAAGGCTTTTACCTTCAATTAATTTAATTTTTTTGTTCACTGATAGGTGCATCGTGTCCAAGAGGCAAAAGCACATTACATTTTACTTAGTTAGTAGGCACTTCCAGAGCAACTTACAGCTTCATCAAAACAAAGTCAGACAGTCCCTGGAGCTATTGGAGATTAAGGGCCTCATTCAGGAGTTCAATGTTAAAACCACTCCGTCGACAATGGGATTTGAACCAGTAACCGTCCCATTGGAGGCAAAGTGTCCCTACCAACTGAGCCACACACCAGCACTAAAGAGCTTAACTGCATGAACTACAGGAGGAAACCCACATAACTGAGCGAGCATGCAACGCCACACCCAGCACAGAGGCAGGATTTGCACCCTCAACCATGGAGGTATAAAGCAATAGTGCTACCTGATAAGCCACCATAACCTAGAACATGATGCAAAGATAAAACTTTATCAGGGTGCCAATGCATTATGGGTAGTGCTCAGTGGATTCATGATGTGGCTGGATTGCATTGCAGATCAACCCTTCGCTAAGGTCATGTTCTGGCCTATACAGAGTGCATGAATCCTTTTTAATCATACCTGAATGGGAACACTAATAATATAACCACACAATTGAAAATAATAATAAATATAGCCCATTACACATTACTCAGAACTGAAACATCGGGCCGGTGAGCAGAACAGGAATGTCCAGGCAAACACAAAGCTACAACAAGGAAACAAAAAGCATGTCCAATTGTGCTAAAATGAATGATGGACAGTAAATTTGGCAGAGACGCTCGTTTTAACAATCCAGGGTGAGGGGGATTAGTGTGAAAAACATTATGTTGCGTAAGAGTGGTTACGTAAAACAGCTTGACAGCATGCAAACCAAGCTTAATTATTAATTACCTGTCCAGGCAGCCGCGTCAACATGCAGAGCGGGTCTGTGGGAAAACGGGAGGAGGGACCGAGTGCTACGGGGCCCCTAGGGGGATGAAGCCTTGGAGAACAGCACCACTTCAGTCAAAGTGGATTTAGGCAATCGATGTTAACGTGCGTGAGAATGGTTAAGGTAATGTGGCGTTAATAGAAGCCCATGCATGCATATTGTGGGTTGTATTGTATGCAGTGTATACAAGAAAGATTAGAGTGTTTGCTTAAGTGAATCAAGGGAACCAATTCTGCACCTCTGTGTGATTAGTATAGCCATAGATAGGCAGGTGCCAATTAGCATTAAGGACAGCCAGAGAAAGCTGCCCCTTCCCCTTCATGTACTGCATTTCCTTTCCTCTCACAGTCAAAAGTCAGAAAGGCATTTGGACCTGCATGGAGAGGCAAGGCCTGCTGACAGCCTCACCTCTCCCAAGCCCTGACACATGAAGGGAGTGACTTGGAACTGGAAGAAAAAATGTCCAGTGACTGAACAGGGATAATGCTAATGTAATGAAGGCACAGGTCACACCCTTAGAATCATCATCACCACCATCATCATCAGCACAGCTCCAAAATAACTCGGCCGCAACACTTTTGTGGAGTGAGTGAATTCAGAAAATGAATTCTTGTTTCAAGCATTTTTTCAACTGTGTAAAGCCAAAGACAAACATTACGATGTCTCTCCGCTCCTTATCTGAAATTAAAGCTGTGCTTTAAGAAAAAAGAAAAAAAAAAAAAAAAGCCCCACTGTTGACAGGATCACAGGTGACAATGTACACAGTGGTTTACAGTATTTACTTTTGGAAGACCTACAGGCCATTTCTGACGCGCACATACATGGTTATTTAACCAAACAACAGTTCACTCGAGGACAGGCTGTTGTTAGGACGGGTGTTTTGGCACACTACAGCAGCTTTTCTCCCCCCCCCCCACGTCAAGCTCTCTGCCTCCGTTTGGAGTGGAAAAGCGAGGCCTAAACAGCAGTGCGTGCCGCGGTAGCGCGTCCCGCTGCCTCCCGAATGGCAGGGCAGAGACAAGAGGGCAGATGAGGAAATTCCTCAGCAAGAACCTGCCCATCTTTGGACATGCCTATTAGAATCACTACCAGCATCGTCACAGTGCAGGCTTAATATGCATTCCTAAACCTTAGATACACAGCTGGTGAAACCGTTTCCGCCCACTTTATGCAATAAACATGACAGCACGCCGGCCAAGCCCACTTAAACTGCGAGAACATTCCACTCCGCTGTGCGATGACACCTGAAATTCCACGGATTACTCTGGAGCTTGCTTTTCACTTAAGCCATTGATATACCGTCACGAACTAAAACATATCAGCATGTTCCAAAGAAACAAAACAATCAAACAAACAAATGATGCACTGATGTGGGAATTTGACCAATACCAGAAACCAGGGAGGTGGCTAGAGATTCTGGGCTCCATAACAAAATGTCATCATGGACCCGCACCCAGGTTTATACTACGCCACTGTTGATTATCAATACTACTTTTTAACTCCCGAGTCACTTGCAAGGGGGGGGGGGGGGGGGGGGCGGAGGGCGGGTTGGGGTGCCCACGGGGGA
>JAODKM010000126.1:13614153-13626692 GCA_026780845.1 Petrocephalus sullivani | reverse complement strand
GTATGCTATCCCTGGGGTCCCCTTCCTTAGAGGGAGAATCCCCTTCTATGGTTCGATGGAGCTGGACATTGACCTTTCGTTCCAATTAAGGACAGTGAACTTGAGCAGTGCAGATTAGCAGAATGACATTACATCTTTTTTTTTTTTTATTCTGTGGGAAACAGAATGATCAATCCGGGGGGCAGATTTAATAAAGATTTAAAAAAAGTCAAGGGGCATATAAAGCTCTGGTGGTGCTCACTTTGAATACTGATCAAGTTTAAAGTCGGCCAGCAATATCGGCAAAGACTGACACATTGGACATACGTATGTCAATACCTTGATTTAGCACGCAGCCGACACTGATATATCACACACCCCTACTCACGTTTGGCCAAAGTAACATACATGTGTATAGGAGCCAGCATTCCTGGAGCAAATGGGTTTAGGCCTAAGGGCCTTGCTCAAGGCCCACAAATGACACAACTGTTAGGCAACCATGGCATTTAGAATTATGGCCTTCTAAAAATGCAAGATGAATATATGTAAACACACACAATTGCATTATATGAATATTACCCAAACATCAACAATATAGTATACAGTAGATTATAAAAATGTATCAATACAATAACATTTACAGCTATCTTTAACATAACAGGGACATTCCTCTCATTACTCCTGACCTGAAAGCAGTTGAGTCTAAAAAAGTTCATACCACAAATCACAAATGATTGTTTAGAAGGTAAGAACAATGACTGGAGAAAAACGTAAAAACTGGGCCCAACATAATTTCCCCCACGAAAATAAAGCACATTTCCTATTTTGCCAACCCGTGCGGGTATTTCTTTCGAAGCTCGCACTGAAATTACCCATAGAAATGCAACGATATTTCAGCATTCTTCAGCTAAAACAGCGGTGAGCTTCGCAATCAGTTTTCTAACAGAGACCTACGCCTTGGAGTTTTTCAGGAGCTTCGTCGCGGAATCCCACATTCGACGGCGGAAACCCCCGTGAAAATGAAACTGGGGTCCCGACCCACCCCGACAGCCCAATCTCAAAATTAAAGATAACCATTCAAAATGTCTGGTTTTGGCATTTTGTATAGAACAAAATTGGTAAAAAATAAATGAATAAATTAAAAAATATAAATTCATTTATATCTAATCTGTACCATCTTTTATCTGTATCTATACATGCTTTTAACGTCGGCTAGCCCAACACTAAAACAAACTACGTTTATTAATGGGGAAAAAACAAGCAACAACTTCGACTAATATGGATAAAACTAGACGGGGACTTTATACAGTTTGTCAGTAACATCAGAAGCAGAACATGACCGAATTTTACCGGGATTACTACACTTCATTTGTCACATTACAGTAAGGTACGGACCGCATCATTGCCGCACTAACAACTAGCTTTGCGAAAACACCGAGAAAAAGTTAAAGGGCACTATCTGCATAGTTAGACTGGACTTACCGTTAGCCGCACGCCCGCAATCTCACGGAGTCACAAGTGGAATTAAACATCAGAAAGCGCACGTCTGCGTCCGGCGCGGCGAGCGATACGGACCGCGGCAGCTCCGCCGAAGCTGCAAGCGCCGACAAGGGCGGGCACATTTATATAAACAAGCGCCGCAGAACTCTTGATTGACAGCAATATTCACCAATAACATACCGAATACCACCGACTACAAGGAGACTGAGCGGTTATTCGACGCTACAGATAAAATCTATAGAACTATAGAATATATACCGCTCTTAGATTTATATAGCGTTTTACATCAAGTAGTAATCAAGAAGCAACCTCATGTCAAAACACAATATTACAGCAACAACAAAAATACAAACTATTATCACAAGCAGACCATCAAAACTGGCAGATAAAAATAATATCGCATTAATTGATACGATTATGCTTTTTTTCCATCTGCACCCCGCATAATTATTTACACAGGCTCGTTTCTTAAGCTGCACTGATTAGTATAATGATGAAAATGTAAAAAATAAAATAAACAAGCTTTAAATACAAGCTTTCCCTACTCAGAAAAATGTTAACATTGCTTGCAATTTCCAGACTTAAAGCAATTAATGTTTATGAAAGATTGACAGAAAAACTGCTCATAATTCAGTGACAGTGAAGGATGCAGCCCACTGACCGTGCAGTGCAAAGGAGGAAGGACC
This sequence comes from Petrocephalus sullivani, assembly GCA_026780845.1. NCBI lineage: Eukaryota > Metazoa > Chordata > Actinopteri > Osteoglossiformes > Mormyridae > Petrocephalus > Petrocephalus sullivani. Next base: position 13,624,527 of record JAODKM010000126.1, on the reverse strand, counting down.
CACACAGGGCAGGGCCAGTTTTGTGAGCTCTAAAGCAAAACCTAATAAACCCAGTAAAACCTAATTATGAATCTTTCAGCTTTCCTAATTGTATAAGAACAAGAAAAAATAGATTGCAATGCATCTTTTTCCCCCCACATAACATCTTGCTGTCATCTCTTTAAAGCCACACACACAGATGCAGACGTGAGAAGAATGCTTGGGGTCCGAGTGCAGGCTCCATCCAGTGCCCAGGGGGCATCCAAACTGGTGGTCTTCTGATCACGGGCATAGAGGTCTAACATGCAGAGACACACTCTGCCCCTCGTTATCATCCAGCTGATGGTCAAAGCAAATCCACCTTTACAGTAATGAGGAAATAATTTGAAGCACTTTACTCAATATGGTACAGTACAGTCAAATACAAAATGCTAAAGTAGTCATGGTCACAACATGACACTCCATTAAACAGCTCCCCACAGTTACGTTTGCATACTGTAATATGATTACATTAATTAGTAGAGCTTTACATTAATGACAAATGACTTCTAACACAGACAGGCCGCACACATAAAATTACTTCACAAATGACATTTTTTATTACACTCTTGCAAATGTAGACAATACATTTACAATGAATTAGTCAGTTTGTCAAATATATTCCAAAAATGTGCGAAACGTTCATGAAAACACGACATCTCCTCTGTATACTTTAGTTGTGTGGAAGTCCAAAGCAAAGATTTCAGGTATTTTATTACTATCAGCACAATTTCCACGTATTTCAATTAAGTCCTGTAAAAAATGCTGTGAGATGAGATATTAAAACTTTAACAAAAATGCTGTCATTTGGCATTTGTTTTACACTATGGATACATTTTAGCTCAAGTTAGAAATAAACGGCCTGCATAACAGGATACATTATAGACTAAACTATTTCATGTTTTTAAAATGATACTATCAGTTTAAACAGCAACCAGAATCTCACAGTTAAACAGTCCACAGTACATTCATCACTTGTGTCAGGAGTTCAATAACGTTAGTTATCCACAGAGCTATATATATGGATTTAGACCTTTATGTGCCTACATGATCTCTGCTGACCAGGACAAGCGGCCTCAAGGTACAGGCATGGATGTATACAATATTATGCAGGTGACATTACGTCAAATTCAGCCATTAATCAATTCATGGCGACTTGCGCACTCAAGAAAGACGCTGACGTGCACAAAGCTTATTGTTTTATGCCGGACATGAAACCAGAAGTACATAACCCGATTTATTATTAATCAGGGTCAGTAGTGGTGGCTGATCAAAGTTAACAAACAAGAGAAGAGAGTTAACAGAGCTTAAAAATAAAAAAGCTTATCAAAAGGCCATCAAATTACAAATATTTTTTTAAATAGATATGGTAATCATATCGCTATATCATATTACTCTATATCAAGGACGCGGGAGAGAGTTTGATACTGGATGGGGGACTCAACTTAATTTAAATGCGATGGTTTATTTCTAGGGGAGGTCGAATGAATTCAAATTAAATATTGGGACATATATATACGTGCCCCCTCCCCCGCTCACTACTGGCTCCTACGCCCTTGCAAGATATAATATCAGATAACTATATTACAACTCAAACAAATCTACACTAAGATACATGAAAAAGAATTATACTTATAAATTAAAAACTGTAACAAGTACCTGGTGAGATACAGACGGGGACAGTGACAGCGGGTTAAAGACAAAGCGGATATTCAGGGCAGTTAGTAGCTATTTTGGAGACGTCATGCTTACCTTTGCTCTGCCGTCCGGTCCGATGTTTTCAAAGGTACAGAGACTCCGTGAGAGCCCGTTCATCTTTACGCCACTACTGAAAAGTTCAATGAATTAGTATAGTACTGTTACTTTGGGCCAATTCCGCAAAGAAGCCGTCTTATTCTCCTTGCCAATGGGAAGTACCGCGCCGTAATTATTCCTCCGTACTTGCGCTCCGTCCTGCAGCCGTCACGCGCCGAGCCGCCTCGCCGGACCCTGCCTCCCGACGCGCGCCGATAAGCGGTCTCCGCGCACTTCGCTATCTGGCCCAGCGCGCCGCCAGCCAATCAGGCGACGCTCACCTCGTGACCTCACGGCCAGTGCGGCGCTCGTTACCTTTCGGCTGTCACACCCCAGCAGTGTTAAAAAAGCGCCAACTGAATTACACAAGAGGCTTTGATGAGGTCTCAGTTTGCCCCGGGCACGAAAATAGTTTCGAAGATGCCTGTATATTGAATAACCTGTTCTTCAAAATTATTTGAAAGAGGTTATTATTATGAAGCAACCCCCCAAAGTTTCATTAATGCGTATTAATGAATAGATAAACAATTACTCATAAACTTTAATTTACGCACATCTTTTCAGTTTATCCGTCTTCCGGCCACTTATCCTGTACAGGGGAGGCTGGGGGCCCATTCCCCACATCATAGGACTGAAAGTAGGCAGGATTCCAGTCCATTATATGGCATACAAATGCACATAACTGGCAATTCAGACATGATTTTAAATGGGGGGGACATGTTTGGATTTCTGACATTCCCAATAAGTCATAAGGAATCCTGCTGTGGAAAGACACTTTGGAAAGTGTTTTTTCTAGTTTACCATTATTTTTTGGAGACCCTCCAAGAGTCAGTGATGACATCAAACGCTGACCTTAGAGATGTCATGTACACAGCGGAGACAGGATTAAGGGGATGGGGGGGTGAGAAGTGACGGTGCTACCCTCTGGGCCACTCCAAACTCCTTTTTTGAGTCTGAAATTAATTATAAAGAATTACGAGCATTTAAAAATGAGCCACATCTCTTTGTACTGTGCCAGTATTTACTGCTATCATTGTTTCACTTTGTCTAAGGTGCTTTCAGTTACATTGTATCAGATTCTCTTTGATTTTCAACTCTGAGGAAATGTTCAGTAACAAAAATAGAACAGCCTTCCTGAGAGCTTAAGGCTTATCAGGGAATTAGTTTGATGGTTGCAAATTGGACGGAGGCTTAATGGCACTTAATACTACTTTAAGGAATCAATTAGAACATTACATCTTATTTGTTGGAACCTCTACGATTATTACTACCACTGACAAAATTATAGTCTGTAATTTAAAACCTTCAAAGGGAACTTTATGATCAATTATGTAACTGTTGCCATCTTGTCTTAACTGTGTCTAGACCATAAACAAATTCCATGTATGGCACCAGTCAAAAGTTTGGACACGCCAAACCGCCTACAATGGGGAATGATAGAGTGTCACATCACATGACCTGGCCACCTGACCTGAAGACAGTCAAGATGGTTTTGGAGGAGACTGGGGACCAGGGAGTGAAGAGAAAGTGGCCAATGAGTGCTCGGCATATATGTGGTATCTCCTGAAGGAGAGCTGGAAAAGCATCCCAGGGGGCCACCTCATGACACTGGCATAAAGGAGAAAGTAGTATCAGCCAGTCCCTGGAGGAATTGGGGTTAAAGGCCTTGTTCAATGGTGGGATCACTCAGCTGACCCAGGGATTTGAACTGACAGCCTTCTGTTCCCAACCCCCAACAAATATTTTCTTAGTTTAATACTTTTCTGGTGACTGCATAGTTCCATATATGTTGATTTATATTATTAATATCTTTATAATTATTCTAAAATGTAGATAATAATACAAATAAACCTTTCATTGGGTAGGCATGTCCAAACATTTTACTGGTAAAGTATGTGTGATTCAAATATTTAATTAGTTTAATTAGAAACCATTTCCCTAATAAAAATATTTGAATGCTTTATTACAAAGGCTTATACATTTATCCTACATGGTTCACATGAATATGTGATGCTATGGGTATCATATAGTTCTTGAAGGCCTATATCCCACAAATCATAACTTATTTTACCATAATCTTGTGGTTGTGGAACATAGAGGCTGACTGCTGTACTTTAATATTTGCTCTTGGCCATTACAGGAAAATGCAATGACGGGGAATCAGCTACCGGACTGATATTAGATCTTTTAGGTTCCTGCAGTGACGCTTCTCACAAAATAAAGGAGCCTCTTTAGTCAGGGTGTGTTTCACTTATTGCAAAACGCAAATGAGGTGTCATGCATTCCTTTTGCAGTGAGGTAAACCCAATAAAGTGTAATGCATACCTTTTAAATTCTGCGTTGTAAATATTGACACTTTCACGTTGTTCAACTTAGTGTTACCTGCATGAACAGAACTGCCGCTGTGGTAAGAAATTACACGCAGTAAAAATGTGCGCAAAAAGTTGGCAAGTTAATACGCTGACACCTAGACAAAGATAGGTTAATACTTGGGTTTTTCCTTTTCAATACACTATATTGCTCTTAGCATTGACGAAAAACAATGTGCGACACACACCTTACATCCTCTTTCCATGGAAATGCTGTGGCGTCAACAGGTCATGCATTTACTAAATACACTGATGGATTGATAGACAAATATATCCTTACTGAAGGATTCATTGGCTTCGTCTTTCAGCCCACGCTCAGCTCTCTGTTCAAGTTCCCAGGTTGTTTTTAGATTAAAGATTTGCATCAAGTGGTGTTTTTGTGTCTACTAGAATAAATGAGGGTCTGATGCAAACATCCAGTGCATTCTTTTCCAAAAGAGGGACTCCTACACACGTAAAGCCACATAGAGGATATTGTCCGTCCTTCATCACTTAAGAACTGACATATGCAGCTGCAATCATATTTCATAATATGAGACGAGTTCATGTAACCAAAATGATTTAAAATTTTTAGTGAATAATTAAAGAAAATGTCATTGCAATGCATTTCTTTTTGTAGCAGGTTACAAAACAGCACTGCAGGACACAGAAAGCTTTATTCTACATTTATCAGTTTAATTCTGTGGACTTCTTCGCATAGGCTAAATATCTTTAAACCAACACTGTCCAGTTCTGATTATTTCACATCTAGGGGGGCTTCTAACCTGATTTCTTATTGAGAATGCTTTTGGAGAAGGCCTAAAATGACAGAAGCAGAAGTGTACCTGCCATGCCTTAATGGCATTCTTCTTCAACAATACCGACACAGTCAGCATTGTACACGGCCATGTGTCAGGTATTGTAGACAGTCATGTGCGGTAATTAATAAGTGACTTTAGTCAGGTAACTGCAGGTAATTCATACAAATGCTCTAGCATCAGATCACACACTGTTATTATGACTCACGCAATAACGCAATCCCTGTTTTGCATGACCTCCAGACACAGCCTTCTGGTTTAAAGAGCATTCATGTTGACAGTGTACAGGAAAGAGTTTAATTTGCACGGGTATTATCCGCGGTCCACATTTCAACACGCCATAAAGCACACTAATCTATTCTGATGGAAAAAAATGACAGGAGAAAATGCTATTGTCCTTTTTTTGAATGTTTCCTTATTTTCTAAATAACCACTGAGCGTGCTCTGGCTAAAACAAATCAGTCAACAGATTTAAATGAAACTGGAAAGCTGGGATGACATTGCAACTGTCACACATTCCTTGTTAATATCAGTTCCCACATGAATGCCTGTCCTACAACTGTAGTCCTATAGGCTGTTTAACATTGCTGGGTCTTTAAAGTGGTAACAAAACAGAGTGCAGGTGTCTGGGATGGCTAAGCTCAGAGACAGACTTGTCTGGGGAAGGAGGGAGATTATTCCTGTCACATTTCTCCTCATGCGCGCCTGAAAGGGGGAAAATGGCAGGGAGAGGAAGGAATCTGCAAAAAGGGATCGTCTGTTAACAAGTAGTGACATGGGAGGGTGTGAAGTGCAAGACTTCATAAAGAAAAATTAAAAATAAGAGATATCATAATAATTAAATAAACAACTCCCTCTCCAAATACACATACAATACATACTTAAACTCTTGCATGCACATATTAACCGTTGCATACAGTCACACAACCTTCATCACAGATGGTAAATAGTAGTTTAAGCCTTGTTTCTCTCTCTCTAGATGATATGAGGAAGGGAATACCAGGGGTGGTATGTGGCTCAATGGGTTTGGACTCACCATCTGTGACCACAAGGTTGCTGGTTAAAATATTGTGGTTAGCAGAGTAGTTTCACCATTGAGTCCATAAGCAAGGCCCTTAATCTCCCATTGGTGTAGAGACTAGCTGAAATGTCTTCTTTACATTGTTGTAGGGACCAGCTGAAATGCATTCCTTAGATTGCGTTAAGGAACATCTGAAATGTCTCTCTTACCATTGGTGCAAGGACCAACTGAAATGTCTTTCGCCGAAAAATGTAAGTTGCTTTGGACATAAGTGTCTGCAAAAATGAATCTAATGTAACTTCTGCCATGGCTGCTCAAGTACTTGAAAAAGTAGCACTATATTATGTTATTTTTGTGTTTAAAATTTTCCACAGAAGAAAAACATAAAGAAGCATAAACAATAAATGGGTGAGGCTTCAATGTATTAATTTGCCAAATAGTTTTGTGACACCTGTGTTCCATCCATTTTGATTAAACACTTGTCCAAACAAGGTGACATTGGTCCTAACAGTACCCCAGGAAGCCCGGGGCAAATGGACTACACCCTTTATTGGACTGCGTTCCACATGGCATGCTCCTGAACCTAGAGCAATTTAGTGTTCCCAGCTTACCAGAAATGTGCCACACAGTTGAGAAGGAAGTCAGATGGCCTCGAGAAAGAGAGAACATGCAAGCTTCACGCACACAGAGCAGGGCGAGGCAGATCAAGTTCTAGGTGGTGCTTTGGTTCAGCAGATCAGTCAATAGACTGATGTCAGAGCACCATAGCCTGGGCCAGTTTCTTGGCATCCATCAGCACATGGATTGATAGCTGTTACAGGCTCAGCAACATCAAACTCTCTGTCTCTTGTTTCAAGTGCAACTGACGACCAACAGACAGAGTCCAATATATTGTATGTGTTAGTGTGATGAGATGCTTATGTATAACATTTTAAAACACGTCTCATAGTGGTGGCTACCGAGAGGAAAACAATGATGGATGACGTCTGATGAGACTAAGAAAAAAAGGATAAGGAAAGCGATATCCTCGTTTATATAATTTTACTTTATTTTCAAAAAAAAGAAAAACAAACAAAAATGGTAAGACAACTAAATGCTGTAAACAATTTCACAGTTTAAAAGGATTTGTGTAATAATTTTGGGCTCCAGAAGACAGTTACACTACATTAAAAAGTAAAAATAATGGTCTCCAACGTATTTACAGCGAGCGATCATTTTATACCCTGGCGAGATACCAAATTCGCAATGGTTTCCACTCAGTATATATTTTTGCTGATAGGTGTGGTCACTAAAAATGTCTAAATATCTTGGCGATCGACCTGTCAATCGCGATCGTACAGTTGGCGACACTGAACTAAAAGTTAAAAAATATATATGAGTAGACAAGCTTTCAAGTAAAATCAACCAATATAAAATCATTGCAGAAACAGATTATACTGATTGTATTGTAGTGACTAAACATTAAATATTTATAATGCTGTTCAATTTTCGGCATACTAATAAATAGTGAAACTAATCATGTATCATTTCAATAATTTCAAAACACTGAAAAAGGTATGGCTGCATTATAAACAGTATTGTTAAGACATGATTAATAATGCAGAATCACTGAGGATTATACAAAATTCATAAAGGTGCTTGATTTAAAAATAAAGAAAACAGATGATGAAATGGGAAAAAAACACCCAAATGTATATTCGGCAAAATATATTGTCAGATCACTTAATATAAGGGGAATCCAGTGCTTAGTGTAGGTTGATTTGAATTCAGTTAACAAACAGTTCTGCAGTGTTCAACAGAAGTCAATTGTGTAATGCTCTGTACTTGGCCTGCTTTTGGGTTCATTTGGCAGATTGTGAATACACTGTGTCACTCAATGCTCACTCGTGCCAATCTGAAAGTACAACATATCGTACCGTCTGTGCAAAAAGCACAAAAAAATTGTTTGTAAAAAACAACCATGTCAAACCTATGGTCAGATTTGTACAGCGTACTGACGTGAAATCAACAGAGGGCATTTCTGTACAGAAAGTAGGTGCAGCAGGGTTCCAGTACAAGACAGAGCCAGGTTGCAGGACGTGAGGACGTGCTAGATGTGCGAGGGCCCACTCTGCAGAGCACCTTAAATCTAAGTATCTCCAGGGTAGTCTGGTTCTGGAAGGCCAACACAGCAGTACTAGTGGAAAAATTATCTATGAGTGGAGTCAAAGCTAAACAATCTTCTGTACAGTAAACAGTAAACACTTGTATTTCCCACATAAATGCCGACTCCGTCTTTGTATGTGACGAGGGAAGAGCTCCCCCTTTTATTCGGCCCTGTATTTAATAGGCATCTTGCCTTCTCTCACCCTTTCTGTCGAATAAATGTCTATTTACCTCGCTTCCCTTATTAAGTACAATGTCAGTTTATTATAGTGTTTACTAGGTTTGTATCTTCTCTGCTAACAACTCATCCTCCCTGTTAATGTCTTACCAGTTATACCATTTTGTCTGAAAATGCAGTGTTTATTCTAATATCATGTGTCCAAATGTCAGCACTGTGACTGTGTACTGACCATTGTGGTTGTTAACCCAATAAATGTGCTCCCTCTCGTCCTCTAGCAAGAGCTGCTTTGCAGGTTGCTTTCAGTTAATATGGACGTTATACTGGAATGATCGTAGAGTCCATCGTCGTCGTCGTCGTCATCAGAGCTTAGAGCACTGTGATTTAGTGCCGACTGGTGGGACTGCTGTGCTTTCCGTCTGAAAGACAACGTCACCATAATGTGACTGAATGCGTGTATTTCAGCCGTCTCATGTAATTCGTATTGTTCTACTTATTGAACAAGGTCCCTGTATTGCATGACAATATGCTGCTTGTTATAGTGAACGGATGTAAGTGTTGGGAATCATTTTAGCAAAAACGTTTGTTGCTACAACTTGCATGCAATTGCAAGGACTATCAAATTTTCAACTTAAATTAAACTAATTATATTAAACTACAATAATGGAACGACAATTCTTCAGTTTCAACTATACAATAATGCATTTCAACCATGCATATTATTAGAATCCAACAAACTATTTTCATAAATGAAGAAAATGAAAATAAACTATTTGAAAACTAGTTTTGGATATACGATATTTAATAGCAAGCTGTGGCACTCTTGAGAGTCAACCACAGTATAAAAACTACAGCCCAATAACATGGTGCCCCCTGCTGGTCTTAATGTGTATAAAAGTCTAGAGAAGGAATGAAATCTTCATTTAGAGACAACTTAATTAATACAGTCACCCCTTTCACATTCAGGAAGGTTAGAGGTGGAAGTTCCCTGCCCAGCGCATGTGAAAATTTGCCAATAATACTCATAATAATATCCATTATTGAAAATGTATAATTAATGGCACTATAAGGTTTAGGTTACTATATTATGCATTTGCCCTACTAAATATTAAATCACACTAATATTTATATATTACATAATTTTTTGTGAACCTAATCATTTTCAGCATTGTTTATATATTTTTGGCTTATGCCTCATGCAAAAATTATTCCCATGTAATTGTCCACTGCAAACTCGCACCCCCAGTGTGGAGGGGTGACTCTCTGCTACTGCGACTTTGTCCCTCACTTTCATGCATATAAGCACTCACAGCTGTTTCGCATGGTTGCAATGAATTGCTCTTGTTCTGCACAAACTGGGGAACTGGATGGCTGTGGAGTACAAGACAAATGGCTCCTGATCTCACTGCACAGTAAATTGCAGTGTGTACAGTGTTCTGTGCCACAGCTTTGGACACTGGGATTGACAGATTTTTCCAATAAGCACTTTGAACTGAATTGGCAGGGTGGAGTCCTACAGTCTTCCTTTTTCTATCTGCTACAATCTGACCTCAGTGATTCAGACTGTGCACAATTTCTTTTACATCTGGGGACTGGGTTCTGTCCCCCCGGCATGTGTGCAGACGGCACTGCTCACTTCAGCTCGGCCTCCAATGCCGTCACCCGGCTCTGCAGCGCTTCCCTCATCTCCTGGTGCTCCTCCAGCTCCCTCAGCGCCTTTTTGCGCAGCCCCTCCAGGCGTTCCACCTCCTCCTCGCCCACATCTACTTGCCTCTTCAGGGCCTTCACCCGCAGGGCCAGCTGCAGGGGAGACAGGGCTGTTACCGTGCTGCAGCGCGCTCAGGGCAGCATTCGCCAAGCACCGCTACTCACTGCATATGTTGCATGCCAAATTGCTATGTACAGCTTGTAAGTATGTATGTCTATCTATCTATCATAATTACATACATAGATACATACAGACTGGAAAGTTTATATGGTAACACTTTACTTGAGGGGCCACAAATAATGCAGTAATACCTGCTTAGTAAATGCATTAATTAACCATTAACT
>JAODKM010000126.1:13588563-13606837 GCA_026780845.1 Petrocephalus sullivani | reverse complement strand
ATGACAGCAAGTGGACTGAGAGGTGGGCTGTTAGCAGGCTATGACAGCAAGTGGACTGAGAGGTGGGCTGTTAGCAGACTGACAGCAAGTGGACTGAGAGGTGGGCTGTTAGCAGGCTATGACAGCAAGTGGATTGGGAGGCAGCTGGTTTGCAGGTCTTGCTAGTGGGTGGATTGGGCGGTGGGCCCTTAGCATGTTGTGATAGCGGGTAGATGGGGAGGTGGCCCGTTAGCAGGTTGTTTTGATGGCTGGAGGATTGGGAGGTGGACCATAAGCAGGTTGCGATAGCAAATGGGAGGTGGCCCGTTGGTAGGCTGCGATAGTGGGTCGATAGGGCAGTGGACTGTTAGCAGGTTGTAACATCGGAATTTGGAGCTGGACAGAGAGTTGGCCCAGTAGCAGCTGGTGACATTGGGCGTGTCTAACCTCCAGGCGACTGTGCTTCTCCTTGAGTCGGGCATTGGCCTCCTGTATCTCCTGCTCAGCATCTCTGAGTCTCTGCAGCTCTGTCTGCGCAGCGGCCAGTCGTTGCCTCTGCTCCTGCATCTGCTGCTCGGCTTCGGCCACCTTCTCTTGCAGCCTCTCTGCCCTGGACTGCCACTCCTGCAGCTCCTTCTGGAGCTCCTCCACCACAGCAGGGTCCAGCCTCTGTGGGAGGAAGCAGGGCAAGTGATGGGGAAGGAGAATGTTAAAAAACTCTGTTAAGGGAGTAGGTCATCGGAAGAAGGTTGGACGGAAAAATAAAGCTGCAGCTATATTAAACAAATATTACAGATCAGAGCATGTGAGCGGAGCGGTGAGAATTTCCGCTCCTCGCTCACGATGCTGTTGGCTAGGCCGATGGGGTTGAAGGTCAGGGCTCTGTGTGGGCCAGTCAAGTTCTTCAAGCTAAATTTACCCAACCATGTCTTTATGGACCTTGCTTTGTCCCCTGGGCACAGTCATGCTGGAGCAGAAAAGAACCTTCCCCAAACTGTTCCCACAAAGCTAGAAGCATAGAGTTGTCCAAAATGTCTTGGTATGCTGAAGCATTGATTAAGAGGTGTGTCCCAATACTTTCCTGCATATAATGTACCTTTAGGCGTGTGAGGCCACTGTGCCACCTCACTACACATACATCTTGATATTAAAGGTAACATATAATTTGTAAAACTATACCTGCTTTACTTTGTCCAATGCCTTGGCAAGATCCTCTTTGTCCTTCCGTGATTGGTCCTTCAGTCGGTCAAGCTCATATTTCTGGTCGGCTTCACGCTCCTGATTGTTTTTTTTCAGCGAGAGTAACTCCATCCTTTTCTTGTCACATTCCACCTTTTGTTTCTCCAGTTCAAGTCTGGCCTGCTTCACTTCGGAGCGACATTTTTCCAAGTCCTGTAAACAACGAACATTTAAATCACTAATCAAAAGGTACTACGACACATTATGCGAAGTTTCCACATGCTAGAATGTCTCAACAGGACTCCGATGTTAGTTAGCTGTGTGTGTGTGTGCAGGTCATGTATATATTATATTATGATAAAAACCTGTTGAATCCATGTATCATTCATTTGTTTCTCACTAAAACCAAAAATGAAAAAACAAAAAGCATGTGTGTTTTCGATATTCGATTCCAAAACCAGGATGGTAAAACGGATAACGAGTCGTTTCCCAATTCCCCATTTTGCTGTCAAATCGAAAATGGAAAAAACGGAAATGAGCACCCACTTTCCATTTTCGTTTTTTCACCCGGAAGTGACCGTTACACATGACCGATCAAAAAGAAAAAAAAAAATCACATCCGTCAATATCGCATTGAATCATGGGATAGGAGCGCCATATTTAGAGGAATGCAAATAACCAGGGGCATTTCCTAGCAGCTAACAAACTAATTCAGTTGCATGGTTCTGAATACGTTAGTTGCCGTTGTAGTTAGCGACTATGTTTTTGGGAAACCTCAAATATTCACACACTTTTTTTAAAGAGTTTAAAAGCACACGAACAGTTTGCTACCGGCTGGGTGCAAGACTGCTTCTTTTTCAAGGATTTTACAGGACAGCAGAGACGGCCTCAGCACGAAGAAGGAGCAAGAGTGGCACACAATGTTTACAACATTTTATTTTAACACTTTATTGGTTATTTATTAATATTCACGCTACTGCGGCATGTACATAAATGTCATTTCCCCAGCATTAAAATCAATACTAATCTTAACTGTCTCAATATGTTTACAAGTCCCTCATGCAGGCTGTCATGAAGGGCTTATGTTGGTGCCATGTAGCAGTCATAGCACACCCTTAAGTAAAGTGTTACCATATTATATATGTACATGTATATACATACATATATATACACAGAGACACACACACAGTGGTGTGAAAAAGTGTTTCTTTTTTTTCCCTCCCATGTTTGTTACACATAAATGTGTCAGATCATCAAACAAATTTAAAGAGTAGTCAAAGGCAACACAAGTAAACACAAAATGCGTTTTTTTAAGTAAAGGATTTTATCATCAAGGAACAAAAAAAAATTCAAACCTACATGGCCCTGTGTGACAAAGTGATTGCCCCCTAAACCTAATAATTGGTAGGGCCACCTTTAGCAGCAACAGCTGCAATCAAGCGTTTGCAATAACTTGCAATGAGTCTTTTACAGCGCTGTGGAGGAATTATGGCCCACTCATCTTTGCAGAATTGTTGTAGTTCAGCCACATTGGAGGGTTTTCGAGCATGAACCACCTTTTTAAGGTCATGCCATAGCATCTCAATAGGATTCAGGTCAGGACTTTGACTAGGCCACTCCAAAGTCTTAATTCCGTTTTTCTTCAGCCAATCAGAGGTGGACTTGCTAGTGTGCTTTGGATCATTGTCCTGCTGCAGAACCCAAGTTCGTTTCAGCCTGAGGTCACGAACAGATGGCCAGACATTCTCCTTCAGGAGTTTTTAGTAGACAGCAGAATTCATGGTTCCATTTATCACAGCAAATCTTCCAGGTCCTAAAGCAGCAAAGCAGCCCCAGATCATCACACTACCACAACCATATTTTACTGTTGGTATGATGTTCTTTTTCTGAAATGCAGTGTTACTTCTATGCCAGATGTAATGGGACGCACACCTTCCAAAAAGTTCGACTTTTGTCTCGTTAGTCCACAGAGTATTTTGCGAAAAGTCTTGGGGATCATGAAGATGTTTTCTGGCAAAATTGAAACAAGCCTTAATATTCTTTTTGCTCAGAAGTGGTTTTTGTCATGGCACTCTGCCATGCAGGCCATTTTTGCCCAGTCTCTTTCTTATGGTGGAGTCATGAACACTGACCTTAACTGAGGCAAGTGAGGCCTGAAGTTCTTTGGATGTTGTTGTGGGGTCTTTTGTGAACTCTTGGATGAGTTGTCGCTGCGCTCTTGGGGTAATTTTGGTCGGCCGGCCACTCCTGGGGAGGTTCACCACTGATAATGGCTCTCACAGTGGTTCACCACTGATATATATGAGGGACGTTCACTTTAATATTTTCGTTGGAAACTGTGAAGGCAGGAGGAGCAATGTGTCTGATCGGGTCATGTCACTAGTTCTGTCTGGCAAGTTGGCTGCCATTGCAGGTTAGAAGGCTTGTCACCCTGTGGTAAAGATGGCTATGAAGAGAAACAGCGATCTGTTATACGCTTTTGTGGGCAGAAGGCATGCCGGGAGCACAAATTCATCTCCGAATGTGTCTGCCCAGTATGGGAATAAAGATCTCTCATAGAATCATCTATGAGTGGATTGAAATGTCTGAGAATGTGACGGATGCAGAGCGCTCTGGACGTCCAGCTTCAGCCATGACCGCGAGGAATGATGATGATGATGATCATTATGTAGAAGCCGCGGCGCAGCAGCGGCTACGCACTCAACCGAAAACATTTTTTGCTGATCCCATTAAAAAGTTGGTACGACACTGGGAAAATTGTATCACAAAAGGTGACAATGTAGAAAAGTGATATATTTCTTCTGGTCACTTCCAGGTCATGCCATATGGAAAGTGGGCGCTTGTTTTCCGTTTTTTGCATTTCTAATTTGACGGCAAAATGGGAAATCAGAAAAAAAACGTTATCCGTTTTTATCATTTTGGTTTTGGAGACAGATTTCGAAAACACACGTGTTTATTCGTTTTTTCATTGTTGGTTTTAGTGAGAAAACCGAATGAACGAATGATACACAGATTCTGTTGCTCCCACAACTCAATACAAATTCCATTTTACCAAAATCTATAACTACAATAAAAAAAAATCCAAAAGTTCTGTATTTTGTTTGGGTACTCATGGTTAAGGTTGTCATTGTTTGGATTAGGGTGTTTCCCATAGAAATGAATGGAAAGTCCTCACAAATATATGAATACAAAAATTTGTGTAGGGTTTAGGGATGCACTGATTGCAATTTTCTTGGTCGATTCCGATTACCGATTTTCTTTGTAAGTGCGGTCGGCCAATACCGATTTTTCCCTGAGAACAGCAAATACAAACAAAAAGCTAATTTTCTTTAACGCAAAAATGTAATTTCGTAACAATTTTATTAAACTAAAACAAATAAATACAACCCCAAATACAATATATTCCCTATTTAATATATTCTTTTAAATAATAGGTGCAGTAAGTTTTTTTTTTATATATATATTTGTATTATAAACAAAATGCCACCTATTTAATAGCAAGCATTAATAGCAAGTTTCTCTTTATAAACGGAATTGGGATCAGTTGTAAAACTGAATATCCCTTTGGGATCTACTTGTAGCAGGCTATGTGTGTGACATAAAACTAGATTAAACAACTCCGGTAGCTCAACGTCCGAAAAGTAACGCCTACTCGGTATTCTGTATTTTGGGCAGAAGTAATTTATCATATTTCTGAAGCCTCCATCCTCAACTACGGAAAACGGCTGGTCATCCAGTGCCATGAATTCCATAATTTTCCTCTTAGTTCCAACATGTTCTGTAACATGCTCTGCTGGCTTCAGTTTAAGCAGCGTTCACTTTGCTAGCTTCTTCAAACTGAGCATGTGTAACCGGTTCGAGCAGGGTGCTGCGTTGTGTTGATGTTGGTTGGCACGCCAGTAAAATAAAGGAGCGACCCAATAGTCAACTCCAACCATCCAGTTTTATTCCTAGCAATTACAGAAAAACATGTTTACCACTGATATACGCTGGGGGTAAACGAACACCTCTCCTCCTGCCATTTCCCCCGGGCAGCAGGAAGGCATCACGAGTGGGCAACCAATCAGCCTTACAGCCAGGTATCAAAATAAAGATCGATTTGAAAATCGGAAATATGTGTGACTGATCGGCTGATCACTGATCAGGCCAAAAATCAGCCAATTCCAATTGCTGGCCGATCGATCGGTGCATTCCTAGTGGGTTTGCCTTGATCACATTTGGGGACAAAATTTTTCCAAGTACCCATTTGGATAACCTCAGTTTTAAAAAAACCTGTGAATGCAAATCAAAAAAAGTTAACATTCCAAAAGTCTTGTAATTTGTTTGGTTACTTATGGGTAAGGTTAGGGCTGGGTAGGGTTTAAGGGTGTCATGACCGGGATTAGGTTTTCCCCCCCATTGAAATGAATGTCCCTACAAAAATATGAAAACAAATTATATGTGTGTGTGTGCATACCTGTGTGAGGGTGTTGATGTGGCTGGGATCAGGCATCTGTTCCTTCATTGTAGCTAGTCTCTCCTGTAGCTCCTTAGTCTCCTCTTCAAATTCTTCCTTCTCCAAACGAGCCTGTAGCAACCTGCACAACAAATACCAGTCAAAGGTCTGGACACATCTGCTTTTAATGCATCCATCTCTATTTTAGTAATGTTATTCACCTTTCAGTAATAGGCCTTGGGGCGATAAAATAATACATATCAAATAGGGCTGCACGATATCACATCGCGATGTACTTACGATTTATAGCACATATCTAAAGCCCTGGTGGTCATTGCATGACACAAACATTTAGCCAGCCGATGGCTTTTCGGTACTATATGGGTCATTTACTTACACCCAGTAAACAAATGAATAGTGTTCTTAAAATATTAATGAGATGCATATTATGATGCCCAAAAGTTAGTGTATATCTGTATAAATTCGGCGCATCCTTTCGTTTATTAACTTCGGTTAGCGGAGCACGCTACATACTACCGTTTTGGCAAATCATGAAAGCAATAAGCACTGAAGCGGCGGTGAAGATAAGGACAGCCCAACAGCCAAAGTATCTGTATATGTTGAATTCTTACAGATTACTAATATTTTAGGTGTACTGCTAATTTGCTTACCAAATGGGGCAGGCAGGTGGAGTAGTACTTAGGGAGGCAACCGTGTAATTGAAAGATTACTGGTTCGAGTCCCTGACCCACAAGTACTGCTGAGGTACCCTGAGCAAGGTACCGTCCCCAAGCACTGTTCCCCGGGCGCTCATGTAGCTGCCCCTGCTGTGCCGCGATGTTAAATGCAGAGGACACATTTCGTTGTTGCCTGCTGTATAGTATTGAAATGCTGGCGGCCAGCCAAATGATTTGCATGTCATCGAAAGCCCAGGAGATTATTGTGCATGCAATGACCAAGAGAAGTATTCTACATATCAAAATCTTCTCAAATTTTGGTTCAATGTATACTGTTAGTCTGGATGTAGCCACCTGGAATGCCCCAGCAGTTCCATAGGAGTTCTCACACATTCACACGTGCTCTTACTCCTCTCATTCCAACTCATCCCAAACCAACTCTAAGAGTTGAGGAAGGGGGATTGCGGGGGCCAGGTCATCTGTCGCAGCACTCCATCTTTTACCTTGCTCACAAGATAATATTTACCACATAACCTCAAGGTGTGCTTAAGGTTGTTATCTTGTTAAAAAACAAATGATTTTCAGTACACTTCAGTTAGGTACACAAGCCCATACACTCAGTAACAGGTGGTAGACATTTGTAATACAGTATACAGATGCCCACCATGGTGGCTCAAGGAGTAGCCTTATACATCCTGGTATTTAACCCATATCATGTGGGTTTCCCCCAAGTACTCCCCCACTTCTTCCCGCAGTCCAAAGGACACACCATTAATGAACCGGCCTCTGAATTGGCTGTAGCATGCGCCTGTCCTGCGGCATTCCCGTCCAGGGTGTTCCCCTGCCTTTTATCCTGTGCTGCTTGGGACCGCCCACCCACAACTCGGTACTTGATACGAACTTAGAGCATGGATCCATGGCTTACAGGCTGTAAATGCTTTTCAGACCCCAGCATGTACACAGTAAAAAATTCCCACATTGCTTGGCCAAATTCCTGAAGGTTTTAATTCCAGTTTTAATTCGTCACAGAAAAGTGGGTCTCTGCATGGCACTACACAAAGTCTCCTTTACAAGAAAAAACACATGGGTGTCCAACGCGACATCCATGTTGGTCGCCCGAGTGGCCCGCATGAAAGAGAAAGCAGTGAGTACGACCTGCCTGTGGGGGTCTTCTGTGGCTCCACACGCAGTGAGAATGGGATTCAAACCCTACTGATAAGGTGTGCGTT
The DNA here is from genome assembly GCA_026780845.1 of Petrocephalus sullivani. Taxonomy (NCBI): domain Eukaryota; kingdom Metazoa; phylum Chordata; class Actinopteri; order Osteoglossiformes; family Mormyridae; genus Petrocephalus; species Petrocephalus sullivani. The sequence continues at coordinate 13,599,338 of JAODKM010000126.1, read as the reverse complement.
AACGGTGCTACCCACTAAACCACCAATCATTTCTCCCCTTCTAAAACATTTAGCACAGGTCCTTTGCTCTGTGAGTTATGGAGCTTGGCGTGGTGAGCATGCGCCCAATAAGGAGTCATCAGCGTATGCATCAGCGCGCGACCAAACTCACTCCTGCTTGTTGCTCCGCAGCTCATCCCTTGCAGACTGAAACTGCTCCCTCCAGTGGCTGCTCTCCTCCCTGCAGTCCTCCAGCTGCTGCTGAAGCACACGCATGGTGGAGTTGACCCGCTGGCGCTCCGCCTCAATGCTGAGCTGGGACTGAGAGGAGGAAGAGGGGGTGAAGGAGAGGAAGGCAGCGCAGCCACTCACTGGGATAATTTGGCAGAGTGCCCCAGATGTTACTTCAGTGAGTTGGTGGGAAACGATTCCCCAGTTTGACTTCTACACCATGTCACCGAGAGCAAGATGTTCTTATCTGAATACATGTCTCTTTCTTTTTGCATAAGTAGCCAATGTTTTTAGCCTTTATTACATGGCCAAGTAAACTGAGAACCAGGGGTCAATTTTCTTCCTTGTTTACAATGTACATGAGATTTGATTAGATTAGATTAACTTTACTGATCCCAGAAGGAAAGTCTTACACATACCGCAGCAAGTATCTAGAGCTTGGACGAGCACACATTTTGTGCAAAACAGACAAGGAGCAAAGACAGTACTCATATTGCAAACAAGTAAATGTAATGCATGGTTACTGAATAATACTCACTTACAACATGTGCGTCCATGCTTGTGATGTGCACAGTATCAGTACTCAGATACTCAGCGTTACCAAGTGAGCACCAATTTTATATAATACCCATCCATCCATTTTCTGTAACCTCTTACCCTATTCAGTGTAGCAGGGGGTCCGGAGCCTATCCCTACAGGCGCAAAGCAGGGAACAACCCAGGATGGGGCGCCAACCCATTGCAGAGATATGTACAGATACACACTCACTTAGTGACAAAAAAAGTTAAGCACCCAGATGGAATGATGTAAAAACAATCTGCATGTGGTAAAAGGTCGTGCTACTGTATTGAAATGATTATATGAGATCAAACAGACAACAGAGTTGGCAGGAAGGTGTCGTACAGCCATTGTATCCTCCCATGCAGCAAGTTGGCCCACAGCCGTTGTAAATGGCCCTCGAGATGCTGCAGATTGGCAGTGTGTCGATTCCCCCTTCACGATAAGTGTGGGTGCCCTCACGTGCCCATTGGTTCCCACGTCAGGCAACTATGACACCTGCATGCCCCACATGCCAGGCAATTGCATGATACAATCAATTGGACTCATGTAAAGCCACGATGTGATCCCTATCAAACTCTGTCAAGTGCTGGTAATGCTGTCAAAAGCATCTACGAGGCATCTTGTGAGCCTAGTTACTAGACATGCCAGGTCCTTGCAAATCTAATCATTTACATACCCATCACTGGTCTGCACGTGTACCAAATTACATCCAGATCAGACTATTACTTCTGGGAGCTTAAGGTTTTTTGTCACTGAGTATATATAACTGATATGACATCCTGCAGGAGTGCTCTCACCTCAGAAACCTGCTCCATGTTGCTCCTCAGTTTCTCCATATCCTGCTGGTATTGCTCCCTCAGGGCCTCAATCTGGCTGTCGTGAGAAGACACCTCGTCCTTCAGCACCCCCTTCAGGGCAGTGAGCTCTCTCTCACGCTGCCTCAGTGCCTCGTCCTGGCGCTGCCGCACCGTGACGGCCTCTACCAGTTCTGTTTGCACCGACATCAGTTCCTGGAAACATGGGGAGAAAAGGAAACAAATGGTGTGGACAGAGAAAGGAGAAGTGAACAGATGGACATAGGGGTCACACATAGGGCCTCGAAAGAGCATCACACCTCTGATACACAAAAACAAGGACACAGACACAGAGGGAGTCATAAAGGTACCGTCTGCAGAAGGTCCAGCTGCTCTCTGCCACCTGACTCCCTCCTTAGCTCCTCCTGCATGCCGGCCATCTGGTCCTCCAGGTCTCGAACCCGTGACTCAGCAGACTCCCTTTCAATCCTTAGCTGCGTGAGCCTAAGGGAGAAGGACCCAGGGCATGAAGCTGAAGATATACCTGCACGCAAAAAGAGGTGCGACCAAGAAACACTGTAACACAGAACGGTAGCTCATCTTCTCACTCAGTCTGGGCCTGGTCCAGCTCCATCTTCTTCTTGTCCAGGTACTCCTCCAGCTGCAGGTTCTTGTCCAGACAGTTCTCAAGATCTGCCTTCAGGTTCCGCTCTGTGCTAGCTTTCTGTATGTTCTGCGACAAGGAACCATACTGTCAAAAGGAAGATCACCACACATAACACATACACATAACCCTCTACCTCAGGATCCACAAAGACGTAGAACTGCACAGTCCAGCGAAAGAAAAACAAAATTAACCACAAGAACATTTGTACTACAGTCCAAACCAGGACAATCAGCCTAAAGATGCAAGCACAAATATTCACCACCACAAGACCAGAACAGGTTCACAGGCTTAGAATGATAAACCAGCCATCTTCCAAACACTTAAGCTCTGGGCAACAGAGGACATGGGGACAGAATGCCAATCCATTATAAAACACATCCACAAGCACATACTCCAAGCAATTTAAAGATGCAAACTAGCCTAAGAGCATGTCTTTGGGTGGCGGGAGGAAACTCAAGTACCCAAAGCAAACACACGTGACAAGGAGAGAACATGCAAACTCAACGAGTTACCCCCTGATTTTTATCTGTATAAATACAACACATGTCTGTGTTGGACGGATAAGTGTCTGTGTGACACTTATCCGTCCATGTGCTTTCCGTCATTTTAGGACACCGAAAAAACAACTCAGACAATCGTATAAGCAGGATGTTTAAGCCAAAGTAACTGAACCAAACATAAGTCTGTCTCTTTCAGCCATACTGTTAGTCACTCACACATACTGGGGTGTTACATAATCCCCTTTTAACTAGGACAGTGATTCTCTACCTGGCACTCGGGGACTCACACAGTCCACGTTTTTGCTCCGGGAGATGGGAAGGAGCAAAAAATGCAGACTGTCTGGCAGGAAGCAAAAACATGGACCGTCTGGAGGTCCCCAAGGACTGGGTTGGGAAAATCTAAACTAGGAAACTTTTAATGGGCTGTTCTGCTCTCCCCAAAGTCTTTCCAGAACATCTCAGTGACTCCTTTTAATTAACATTCCCAGAGCAATTAGGTTGTATCAAGAAGTCATAACTATTTCACGGAACCCAGCCAGCATTACTCAGTGAAAGGGTCCAGTGGCCCATTTCTCTAATTAAGAACTTTAATTAGGTTTTAATTAAGGTCTTCAAAAACAGTAAGTTGGGCTAAAATTGACTGGGTTGGAGGTACAGTAGAATGGATCTCCAGGACTCCTTGAAATTTTCACATTCACCTCCTGAGCATCTCTCATCTAAATGCTTTTCTGAGCAGCTGTTCATTTACCTCATTTGACATACTGTCGCTACACCTGTGCTCTGCACCCCAAGGGAACCCATAAGCACATGGTTTAGAAATACACTGATTACCATGGATCAGCCCATGGAGCTATAAACATGCATATAAAACATGCTATAAACACCACACCAGCAGGCTAGAAAGTAATCAGGAAGGTTCTCTGGAGTCTCATCTAGACGCAGCAGATTTAAAGATGGTTATTACATCCAAATTAAATCAGTCATTAAAAGTCATCACTTTGGGACCTTCTCGTGTTGCAGATTCTCAGTTTGGATGATTAAAAATATTGTCCGGGCTCGGAGCCGATCACCTGCCTAGCCCCCTAGCATTAACATCTGGTCTGGGAGCCGGCCACCTGCAAAGCCCCTAGCGGCACCATCCAGGCTCGATCGCCAATCGCCTGCCTAGCCCCCTAGCGGCACAGTCCGGTCTGGGAGCTGGCTGTCTGCAAACCCCCTTGCGGCACCGTCTGGGCTTGGAGCCAATCGCCTGCCTATCCCCCTAGCAGCACCGTCCAGGCTCAGAGGCGATCACCTGCCAAGTACCTTAGCCGCAATGTCCGAGCTCGATCGCCCGCCAAGCCCCCTAGCGGCAATGTCCGAGCTCGATCACCTGTCAAGTCCCCAAGCGGCACCGTCCAGGCTCGGAGCCGATCGCCTGCCAAGCCCCCTAGCGGCACCTTCCGGGGCTCAGAGCCGATCGCCTGCCAAGCCCCCTAGCGGCACCTTCCGGGGCTCAGAGCCAATCGCCCGCCAAGCTCCTTAGCGGCACCTTCCGGGGCTCAGAGCCGATCGCCTGCCAAGCCCCCTAGCGGCACCTTCCGGGGCTCAGAGCCGATCACCTGCCAAGCCCCCTAGCGGCAATGTCCGAGCTCGATCGCCTGCCGAGCCCCCTAGCGACACCTTCCGGGGCTCAGAGCCGATCGCCCGCCAAGCGCCCTAGCGGCACCTTCCAGGGCTCGGAGCCGATCACCCGCCAAGCCCCCTAGCGGCAATGTCCGAGCTCGATCGCCCGCCAAGCCCCCTAGCGGCAATGTCCGAGCTCGATCGCCTGCCAAGCCCCCTAGTGGTGCCATCCAGAGGCGGCACCTGAAGCTTGTTGTTATTCACCGTGTTCCCAGAGGCAGTAGCAGTCAGTCAGCTGGGGACCGTTTTAGGAAAAAGCCCTTTGCTCCTGAAAACAAAAACACCTATCTGGATGCTCAAAGATGGACATATGTGATGGAAAGTCAGAGAACAGACCTGCTGGCCAGGATCCCCTTGGAAGTCATGTAGTTTTAAATTGGACTTATGTATGTGACTGGGTGAGGTGCACAGTGTGGCCCCCCATTACAGGCACTAACCCTGCGCTCATCCTGAAGGGTGGACTGCAGCTCTGCCAGCTTCCTCTCCAGACCCCTCTTCTCCGTCTTCCAGGCCTCGCTGGGGGCCTCACTAGCGGCTCCGCTGGACTGATATGCATGGCACACAGGTCAATGAAATTTACCAGGAAGTATATACCAACATAATGATGTCATTTCTGTTGAAAACAAACAGTGCACATAGGTCACGTCACCACAGACATACATACTCACTCCACAAAGGTAAATGCTCTTCTCAGTCATACACACCCGCGCGTACCCACACACACACACAAAAATGCACCTTCACCCAGTCAAGTATACCATTTCTGTCACTGTATAAAGATTCACATACAGAAAAATAATAAATATACATTAGGTGAAAGGTGATTGTTATTGTTGACACACAACAGCACACAGTGCACAACAGCAAAACGTGTCCTCTGCATTTACCCAATGCAGTAGGCAGCCATTTCAGCACCCGGGGAGCAGTAATTAGGGCGGTACCTTACTAAGGGTACCTCAGCAGTACTTGAGGGTCAGGGATATTATATATACATATATAAATTAATAAAGCAATGCTTTAAACCCACCATGCATAATTAACTGGATTAACTAAACCAAGGTCTAAACTTTATTATTGTTGTCATGGAAGTGTAAGTACATAAAGTTCGTACCCTCAGCCCCTGAATCTTGTCAAAGACGAGATTGACTTTACGTTCGGTGGCTGAAACGCTTTCATTGTTCCTTAGAAATGGAGAAGGAGAGAGGGAAAAACAGATGTTATAAAGGAGACCATTGATACTGCCCCCACAGGTTCCCAGAGCTAAAACATCACCTGACTGCAGCATCGCCTTATCAGCAATATCAGTTACGGCCATTCCTGGACCAGAGGAGAGAAGCTGCATTTACCGGTAACACTAGCTGGTCACTGGATAGGCCAGGAAGGTCAGAATTAAGCTTAAGTTGGGGATACAGTCCACCCGTATGGGTTCAATTACATCAGAAGCAGATCAGACCTCACCGAAAGTGGGACGCCAGGGAACTCTGCAGCCAAGTCTCACTCAAAACACATCCATGCTGCTCACTCTTACCGGTCTCTCAGAATGGTGTAGATCATCTGCTTGACCTTGTCTGCTTCCCCCAGTGGCTCAAAGCTCTGGTCCTTGTCCTTCAGCAGGTCAGGAGTTACCTTGGAAATGGATTACATGTTGGCTGACGTAATTTGACAACGTGGCAGCTGACACCAATCGGAAAAAGCACACAAGAACTAAGAAGTTGGGGGGACGTCTCATGTCCCTCAGTCAGGTGCCGGCCCATGTCTTCTTGATAAGCTTTACCTGCCCATTCTAATGCTACGCCACATACCCATGTGTCACCTGGAAATGTGGCCATTTTATGAAGAAGTCCATAATAACAAATGTGTCACGTGCTGCATATTAGAGAGGGGGGTGCTGATGCAGAGCACAGAGGAACTTTCAGAACATACGCAGTCATCCTTTTGACTTCCTTTTGTCTGAACTTCCAGATTTTCTGAAGTCTGCCAAAAAAAGTCCAAAACAATCCTGTAATGAGCTTTCCTACCATCTTTCTTACCCTTTCGAAGTGAGCAATCAACAGTCCTTCATACACTGCATACTTTTTAAGGACAGGCGTTAGACTAGTTACTCTTGGGTTTGGGAATGTTTCTTCTATTCATGTCTAATACTTGTAGATCATTTCTTTATAACCAATATCTAAAATACAAATCCCATCAGGCCCCTGGCGCTTGTCTGAGATAAAATGAACTCCACAGACTAATCATTTTCAGGTATACTAATAAAAAATGAAAATAAATTTAAATAATTATTTCATGATTTTTTTTTATTATCCAGTATTGTGCCTCTTAGACCTTGCAGTTCATTTGCTGATTTCTCTTCCCCAATCATACATCTAAGCCCGGATCTGAATCCTGAACGCACTGGGCCCAGGGCAGACTACATAAGGATGGGGCGCCATCATATGGGGCACATATACGCTCATTAGGGAAAGGGCACATTAGAGCAGCTAAACTACAAGTCTTTGGACACCGAGGAGGGCACTACAGGAATACCATATAATGTGGAATATATCTCCAAAGAAAACATGCTATTTCTAATCTTTTCTGTTATATTTCTTGAATTTGTGTTTCTTGGGTAGCTAGAGCATTGCTATTGACCCTTGTCAGTATTCTGAGAGTATTCTGTACTGTATACCTGGCATTCTACTTTCCCCCTATTTTTACAATTTAGGGCCAAGCTCCTATAAATTTAGTTCATAAGAAGTACCACTGACATTTTTAAAGACTCAGATTCACTAACCTTTGCGTCTGTCTGAGTGAGTGGAGTAGTCTCCCTGGTAACAGGCATCCCAGCAGGCTGGCTATAGTTTGGCCTCGAAACCGGCAGGGCTGTCACCTTGGCCACAGATGCGGAGCTCCGCGCCGGGCTGCTATAGGGCGAGGTGCTGGATGACAGCGGGGAGCTGCTCTGGTCTGGGGGGGACGCGGAGACGGTGGGCGATGCCGAACTCTCCGACACATTTTCGCAGATGTCCAGACTGAATGTGCGCTGCTCCGGAGCTCGAGGGCGCCCCCTGGCTTGGCTGCCAAAATTGCTGCCGTCAAACTGGCTGATGAGTCGGTTGATGGGTGCCAAGGAGTTTGTGTCCACGACACCACTGGGCTGCTCCCAGGCATCTGTAGACGGCTCTCGAATAGCTTCCATGGACCTGTACTGGGTCATCGGCCTTCCATCCTCTCCATCAAACAACCCATTGAGGCCTGCCTGGCATGATCCAGTCCAGTTGGCCCGGACCATTCTATTTGAGAACATGGGGTTGGATTCCCTGCTCTCATATCTTACACCTACACCCCCATCCAAATTTCTATAACTCCCTGAGCGCCCATCCCCTGGGGGTCTCCTTAGGGGTTCCTCATAGTCCTCTGCGGGTTCTCTGTCCAACAATGACCCTTGTGAACGTGCACGGCGGAGGTTGCTCCCCTCAGCCGACATGTGGTATTGCCTGGGGGCCACCCCTTCCTCCCTATTCCGGGGCAGACTATTATAATCTGGGGGGAAGTTGTAGTCTCGAGGATGGGTTCTCAGCTGCACTCCGTAGGAGTCCCCTTTCTCGCCTCCCTTAAGGACCACATAGGGCTGTCCCGCAATCCCCTGCACCCTGACCGCCACACCGTACTTGGAGGAGGTAGTGCGGGGAGCGCCTTTGCCTCTGCCCCGAACCCTGTTGGGAGCACCCTGTCCAGCATTGTGGATGTCATCGATAAAGCGTATTTGGACCCCATAGTCCAGCTGAGACTTCTGGTCTGACGAGGTGGCACTCATCCTAAAGCCAGATGGAAGAGAGCAGGGATTACAACGCAGAGCCACATAAATGTATTAAAGTCTAAAGAAATTATGGGTTTGTTGTCACAGCAATGAAGGTCTGTCTATGATTATGATCTCGGGAAGATAACAAGCACGGCGATAAAAAGCAAGCAATACCAGCCTGTGTCAACAAGACCAGTATTTACTGGTGAAAGGAACAGATTTCAAAAAACCAGAAGAGGTCAACTGAGAAAAGTAAGTTGTGTTCTCAGAGGACAGATACCACTAAAGGTTTTTAGAGGCCAAAGCAATTTGAGCAGATATATTAGGTTAAACACGACTGCTTAGGGAGCCACCTCGCCATTACTGTATATCTGATGCAATATGATTCATGTATCATTATATAGCCATCATCTGCTAAAAGTTAAATTACAGGTTCCACAGCATTTCTCTCCGGCTTGTACATTATTCCCCAAAGAAAGCAAATTTCACATTTCTGTGATACCGCTTTTGGGCTACCGCTGTCCTGAAGAGAGGAGAGAGAAATCCCACATTCAGTTTGCGGGATTTCACTACAAATTTGTTTTTCAAACTTATTCTAGATGAATACTTTATTTATCCAGAGGAAAAGTTAAGAATCTGGTATCTAGTCTAGCGGTGTGCAGGTTTCTGAGTAAAATGAGAGGAAATTTGCCAAAATTTTAGCTGAAGAATGCAGATTAGATATATAAATGTAACAATTTCAGTGTGGTTTTGGAAATGAATAAGGTTGATGCATAGGTCAACAAAAAGAGAAATATCCTTTATTTTCATGAAAACAATATGTAAATGTAACATTTCTGAACATGAATGAGAAGTTGAATCTGAAGCATGTTGGGTCAGTTTTTACACTTTCCCCCAGTCAATGTGCTTACCTTTTGGTACCTAATAAAATTCCTTGAATTTACTTAGTGGGAACCAACATGAAACATATATACCCACATCATTACTGGATATATCAATTTTCTCCTTTTGGTCACACTTTGTTAAATGATAGCAATGACTATTATTTGATTGTGCCTGGTGCTGTATACTGTGCCTTGTAGACCTTGATAAAATAAAATAAAATAAAGTTGAAAGAACAAACACTTAGCTCATTTAGGACACACACCTATGCACATACCCAGTGCAGGCTAATATGCATTATAAGCTATGTCATTTGCCTTTTACATGGTGCAAGGCTAGCAAACCACACTGGGTTTAACAGACTGAGCAGCCCGTTGGACTCCAAACAGGCAACACTTGCATGAGCCACTGGACCCCAGGGACAGATTGCCATTACCAAGCCCATCACGTCACCCTTGCAAGTATGCCATAGGTTGACCATGTCATAGGCACACGCCAATGCAGATGTGCCAATGACAGAGCTGCCTCACATGCCCCGACTCCCCCCCACTGCTCCCTTCCAAGTGAGTCACTAATTGAAGAATGAGGAAGCTGGCAGTGACCCCGGGGGTGCTGAGGTTTATAGTCCCGGTGCCATTTACCCCGAGAGCTCGGCCTAAGGCGGACTTTGCCTAGGACCGTTGTCAATCATTAACCCTGACACACGCATGCGTACACAGTCTCCCTTGGCACCTGCGGGCAACAAGGCTAACAGGGAAATGCGTCACAGAAACCAGCCTGAGGATCTGACAAACTCCGTCCTAGCTGCTGCTGCTTATGGAATGCTCCCACACACACCTCCTCCTGAGTCACACAAAAGGCTGCAATTGCCCTGCACTGGCCCCACTCATCCACATTCCAGTCCCTTTGTTACCCAGCCCTTATTTCCTTTTTATCATCTTTTAAAAGCCACAAGCTCTAAAATCGGGCACACTTGCTGTATAGTGCATGACAGCTGTCAAATTGGCTACAGTTTCACAACATTAACGCATGCTACAAGAAGTAAGCCAGTCAGTATCTTTGCTGTCCACCATCTTCCAGGAGCCTCTCCCATCAGAAGGGAACCATGCTTCCTCATTCTGCTGGGCCGCCAGCACCTACAGCAGACGTATATGGCACACTGTAGGACTCACACGACTCACATGTAGGACTGCAGCCACATGTGGAACAGTGCAAGGATTATAGGTGCTCCCTCATGGTGCAGACAACTTCTGCAGGCTGAAATTTCCTAGAGCTTCAGATTCTCCACTAGAGGTATGACAGCTACAGCATGACAACCAGGCTGTGTGAGGCTCAGTGGGTTAGGCCACTGTGCCTGCGATCGGAAGGTTGTTGGTTCAGGCTTGGACAGAATAGTCACACGTCTGTTGGACAGTAAGGCCTGTAATCTCCAAAAAACGGCACTAGTGCCAGACAAATAATCTGGCGCTCAAACTCCAAGCTCTGCCCTGAAGTGCGTGTAGCTGTCAAAAGAGAGCAAGAGGGCATGTGTGAAAAGCAGCATTCCAATGTACCTGTATTTATGCAAATGTAAAATAAACCATTATTTCCACCTGGGGGAGCTTTTATATACAGATCCGCAGAGGTGTCAATTTCAGATCCAGAAAGTAAAAATCCAGACCAGTATTTTGTTTCAACCAACTAGTTGAGCACTGTGACTGTGACTCTTTATGCTC
>JAODKM010000126.1:13578205-13588360 GCA_026780845.1 Petrocephalus sullivani | reverse complement strand
CTTTATGCTCAACTGATTGGTTGAAACAAAATCCTGGTCTGGATTTTAACTTTCTGGACCTGAAATTGACACCTCTGCAGATCCACTTATGTAAAGTAAGCAGGGAAAGAATGTTTTGAAATAGTCGAGCTCAGCGCTGAACCAGACTATTCAGTAGAGCAGACAAACCCACAGGATGACACATGGACATCTCCCATCTCAGCGTGTCCGTGTGCCAATATGTCACTGAGGGCAGGAGCCTGGAGCACACAACAGCCCTCAGTGTGTCCCGGGGCAGGAAGGGGGGTATAAGACCCATCATATTGTCCAAACGACATGGAGCAGAAAATGAGAGCTGCAATGCTTGGAGCTCGTCCCTTTGGACCGGTCCCGCGTGTTGACCCGTCTCTTTTGTGCTCGTGGGCTTTGCCTGGCCGTTTCCTTTTAATTATCCAGCTGGAATTCCTTGGTCTTTCATGCCAGTCTGTCCCAGTGATTTGTGTCAACATTCTGAAGTGCTTACGTCACAAATAATGAAAATAGCAATGAAAAAAAAAACTTTTCATAATTCATCATAGAAACCAGACTGCACCTCCGTCAAAATATTATGCAAGATGGACAGAAGTATCTACCGAACAGTGAAAACACAGCTGAACTGTAAACAGTTACCACCAACTGAGAATACAGTGACTGAGCCAGCCTGCAGGACCTAAGAATACATACATTTTAGAATATCACCACACCTGGGTGGTACAGTAGCTGTCAGTGCCACCTCACAGCTCCAGGGGAAGGAGTTTGAAGCTTTCCGTCTCATGAGCATGTTGTACCCATGTAGCACTGATTTCCTCAGGACACTCTGGTATCCTGCCAAATTCCAATAAACTGGCATGTCAAAACATGCACCTTGCAATGGACCAGCATCCCATTCAGGGGATTCACTGCTGTGTGCTCCAGCCTTTCCCTCCATTGGATAAGCAGCTGGTAGATGAATAATAAAAAAAAAAAAAAAAAAAACACGTCAACAAAAGCCAAGCACCAGTACTTCTGTGAGATTTGGAGCTGACTAACTACCACTGCAGGCTGCAGCCACACACAATGATGCTGTTCTCAAGAGGATGCCAACGTGATGCTGCTGTATACTATCAGGCACTGTGTGGTGAATTAGCCATCGAAAGTAGAGAAAACTGATTCATTTGAAGGAACCAAAATCAACTCAGCACTTTCTGAATGCAGTGAACAATGTGCCATATAAGAAACAGTTCTGAAGTTCCATAGTTTTAACTTTTGGTAGTAAAGGAAAGATTTAGCCCACAACACCTTAACATTGAACACAACCACAGCGTAACACTGCAATGGGAAACTGTAAGAGCCTGTGGAGACCACCGTCTGCACCGACTTCGAGTCGAGACAGGAAACGGTTGGTCCCAGGCAGGCAGATCTGGGTGTCGCCGGAGACTCGGCAAGGAAGAGTAGGGCAAAGAGCACAAAGGTGAATCAACGAAGTAAGAAGAGGAGTCTACTTGGTCCTGCTGCCCAGCAGCTTCCTGTCACACCCATAAACTGCGAACTTTGCACTGTGTCCTTGTAGCAGTTATACTTACATACATCTATAACTTATTACTGTGCTGCATAAAACGTGACCTTTTGGTTGAATATACCCTTTAAATTTGATACAGGACTATTAAGAATAATACATATGCATGCAGGATGCAGCCAACAGAAAATAACTCAGAAAAGGACCTCAATCATCATCAGTCTCTCAGTCAGGCTACATCACTTGATCAAGAAAGCACTGACCCCCCCAGATTCCAGTCCAGCACTTATCAGCATCGCACACAAAAGAGCTCTCCCTTACAGGGCTGCCTGTCCCCTTGATATCCAGTGCAGTATATGTTTACATGACTGGAGAAGAGAGGGGTGGCCAGGGTAGGGACTAGGGACCTTAGATAGAGCTGGACAGAGCTACTGCCACAATACATTACAGTCAAGTAGTTACTGGATCTACACAATTACCCAAAGAGCCACTGGCTCTGAAACTGAAAACATAAAAACATCAGGATTTGAAATGACAAATGCAGTCTTGATACAGGAAGTGACCAAACAACAATTGTTAAAATATGTTAGTAAATATTTTCCTTATATCAATGAGATTAAATCAATTTAAAAACACACGTTTGTCGTTTTTGCTTTTTAAATTTCTCATTTTATTTATAGATTTAAATGTACTAATTTTCAGCTTCAGCAATGAATTTGACTTTATAAAAATATACAGTCATCTTCACAAATGAAGAGTCATCGCAATGAATTCATTTTTCTTTAAATCTCTTCTCAGGCCAGTCTGCCCTTATCTCTCCCACTCACCCCTCCCTTCTGCTCGGTTTCACGGGAAAACAATCAAGCATTTATTTCACACAGATTGAAAAGTGCCTCATTGGCATAACAAAAAAAAGATCTCCAGTGGACCATATAGGGAAGAATAATACACTCTTGCAGCTTAAGACATTCCTCTTTTTTGAGGGATCGTCACGGGCAGTGAGATATTTTCATAGCTGCAAGTTCCCAGTCTTGTTTGTAACATTCACAAACGCTGGATTTCACTGAAAAGACTACGATCGACTCCAACCAAAGCAACTGTAACACATATTACAGACGCACAAACACTGCCATGATAAATAATACACGCTGTGCGAGGATGATACGGGACATAGAGTACTACTAGCATAAAGTGTAAAGCAGATAATAGCTGCTTGCCAGGTGCACATTACTCCTGATCATGTATAATTACATGATTCCCCCCCCCCCATGCCGCGCATCCCCGCCCCCGCCTCGCGCACAGAAACCCCGTGTGCTCCCTTCCCACGCGCACGTTCGCTTGCGTCACGCCAGGGACGGAGAGGCTCGAGCGAAACTCGCATACCTGCGACTCGCGCCGAGCGCGAGGTGGGCGCCCCCGCGCAGCACGACTCGGGGGGGGCGACGACGTGACGCCACATAAAGCGGCGAACATTTAGCGAAAAGTGAGCGCGCCTCCTCCGACACGGCCGGAGTCGCGCGAGGGTGACGCGCGGGAGACAGGTGCCGCGCGCGATCCCTACGCCCTGCTAAGCCGCACAATGCGGACTATCCCACATTCTGACAGCCAGAATAATGACCGGCTCTGCAAGTATTTGTTTTAAGGATGTGTCACCATCGGCGTCTAGCGCTCCGAAAAAACAAACAAGCTGGCGAACGAGACAACAACTTGGCAACTGTTACATTTAACAGAATAAACAATCCCCTTGAATAAAATAAGTAAACTGCTGATTGACAAATGAGTTAATAGACTAAAAAAAAAGTCAGCTTAGTAGATTCGGTGCAACACTATTACCGGGTAACCAAACAACTAGCAGCAGTTTATTACTGCTAGTGCGAACAACTTAGACATTTACTGTACCTGCTGCTAAGTTAGGAGAATCCGTATTCGTTCTCAGTTTTTGATCCTCTGTGGTACCTTCGGTTAAATTAAGTTAATTTTAAAACACCTTCTGTTACTTAAAATTTTATAAAATCCCAACAGGTCAAATATAAAACTACTTCTACATAGAAGGACAACTTCTCTTTTGAAACAACCTGTTACCTTTCGTAGTGATAATAGTTATCCCGCCCAGTTTCCCGCCCCTTTGGATCAGCCGATTGGTAAAGCGCAGCTTATGGGCGGGTCTTAGAGAGACTCATTCGGCTTTTTTATAGGTGGGGGATCGACGTCAATCTTTTGAAATTCACGCTGAGGGTGAAAATCCAGTTCTTTTTTTGGCTTTCAATCAAACCTAGTAGTTTCAACAGACCTTGGTGAATGTCACATACTTTAGACGTTTCATTTGGTGGTTCCTTATTATTTGTTCTCTGATACGGTATGATGTTTGAGGAAATATCCTTTTCTGAGGTTTGTTTGAGAGTAATGTTTGTTAAAAGCAAAAAGAAATACATAAAATATAAGTATAAATACAGTATAATATAAAAAAATAAAGCAAAAACAAATAATTTAAATCCATTATACATGTACCGATTTTTCTAGTTATAGTTTGTTTTCAATACATGTATATGGTTTTTAAATATTACATCTATAATGTAATCTCTAATTGCTTTTCCATCTCATGCAGTTTCACACATTAAAAGTCATATTTTGAGTTACTCAAGTACCTCATTTAAAAATGGTTTTGCCACTCCCTCAATCTATACACAGAACACTCGGATTGAGACATTATTCTAGCCTAATCCTACCTACCCACCCACAAAATACATATTGCATCAATTAATATATCAGAAATAAAAAACAGCCTATCAACAACAATCGAAGGGTATCTAATCGGCAAACGCTGTGAACGCATGGGTGTATGTCCTCAGTGAATGGCTGCTGTGCCATCTATAGGGTAACCGTCACATTGTACCTGTATCGGATAATCATTTGGAAGAAATGATGTATGTATACACACAACGTACGCAGTTTCAGCTAGACAGGATGTCGGCACAAAATTTTGCTATATGAAGAAATTAGACCATTGTTGTGTTCGTTTTTTTTGTTTATTAATAATAAGTTTATTAATAATAATAATAATAATAACAACCATAATCCAATTTAAGTTAGCTTTCAATGTGGTTTTGTTAGTTGTTATTGTAAAGATATACTTATGTTTAGCTTTTATATGTTTCAGTTTAATTTTCAGTGATTTTAGAGCAGGGTTCCTCAATTCCAATCCTGGAAGGACAGAATCCAGCACATTTTGCAGATTTCCCTAATTAAGCACATATTAATCAGCTAAAAACCATTTTTAGCATGTATGTTCAAACAGGGTAATATGCAAACTGTGTTGGATTCTGGCTCTCCAGGACCAGAACTGGGGAATACTGATTTACAGTAAAACCAGTTAACTGGTTTTACTGTACTACGGGTGTAACTATCCTCTATGGCCATGCCCACCTCCATCTGATTCCAGTAAATTATCACCCACACCTGCACCACAGTCTGTCAGTCTATTTAAGCTCGCTCTGATATTCATCTCTGTCCATCTCTGGCGTCTTAAACTGCAGGATTCTGTAATCTGCTTTAAACTGAATCTGTCAAAGACAAGCACTAGATGATAATTATTATACCAGTCAAAGGAACCATCTCACCACTCACATTATGCTTGGTCTTATAAGAATGATGAGATGGCTCCATTGATATGTACAATATATAACAGTTAAGAAGATGAATACGTAAATACTCTGTTCCTATTGGCTTTTAAATTTTTTTTAATTTATTGCTATTTTTACTTATTGCTATTGTTGTCATAGCCCCCAATTCACACCAGTTCTTTATGTACTCCGGTGATTTTATTTATTATTCGTATTGGATTACGAAAATAGAGGTGGATGGTTTTATGTGCGTAATTCCCTTTGTGAGCCACCAGGGGGAACCACAGCTCAGCAGAATTATTCATTTTAATTTTGTACAGCGCCTTCTAAGACTGAGTCGCCCCATGACACTTGTCAAGAATGTGTGACAATCCATAACTACATCATTTATACCAGTGTTTTTCAGGCCAGTCCTTGGGAGACATTTCACATCTTTGCTCCCACTCAGCTCTCAACACACCTGCCTCAGATATTTAGTGTTCTTGACTGGCTGGGAGGGAATAAATTTGTGTATTGTCGGGGGGTGCCTGAGGGCTGGGTTGAAAAACACTGATTTATTCAAAATAGAGTATCTGAAACAGGGAAATGGAAGTAGGAAAGAAAGAATGTCAGACGATAACAGAGGAGAGGAACCAAAAACTCCTAAATAGGAAGGAAAAAAAACCTCTAGGGGTCCAAGGTCAACTGGCTGCCCAACTCCCCCAGGGCTGACTAACGTTATAGAAACCTGCAAAACTATAAAGCAAAGCCTAAACTAAAGTTCTCAGAACAAGTCTGTGTAAGCTGGCATATTGTAGACCGCAGCCACGATGTCACAGCTCATTGCACAATGTCACACTTCCAAGGGACTGAAGCAGCACTCCATCTTGGACGGTGCCGACTCACCAGACAGGTGGGAAGGTAAGAGAAGGTGGTCAGAACATGAAGTGATGGACAAATACATTAGCATGTAGAGCAGCATTATCAGCAATGGCAAATCCCATTCTGTTTCCAAAGTACTGTGAAACTACTGGAAGTTGGTTGAGATTTACTTGGTTGAGAAACTGTTCACATAAGAGATGTCAGTGATGCCCTGGTGGCTTGGGACAAGTGAGTGAGAGACAAGGGTGTTAAAACATTCTACACAGAAGGCAAGCAGATATTCCGAATTCAAGAAATCAAAGCTTAATTGTCAAGGGCACAAAATATAGTGAAATGATTACTTGTGTGTCATCCTACAGACTTGTGACAAATATATAGAGGATAAATAGCAATTAACAACACAATAAACACTAAGCGCAATGCAAGTAATTGCACCCTCAAAGGTACAAATTGATAATTTTTTTTGACAGTGCACTGCAGGAACTTCCCCAGTGACAGCGCAGTGTACAGTGAACAGGCAGCATAGCAGCGGCACACACAGCAAGCAGCCTGCCAGCTGTGGCTTCCCACACCATAACAAACCTAAAGCACCCAGCTGCTGCCCCACACAAGGTAGCCGCTTGTCTGCACCAGTTTGCAAACTGGTGCTGCCCCGACGGCAGCTGGGGCAAACCAGGCTAACCAATCTGGTGATTCATAATGAAAACTCCACTGCAGCTACTTGCTTATTTTGGGCAGTGATTATGCTCCTTTTCTATAGCCCAGCGACGTTACGTCTGTAATTGTCATGTCTGTAACTATCCGCACTGCCAGCAACAAACGCATCAGTGCTGCAATGCTACCCCCAGCCCTCCAATGGCAGGAGAAAGGACATGGTATCTTCATTGGCCTTGGTTGCCTCTCAACTTCTGCTCAACCACCCCAGGTCACTCCATCTGGATAATTTGTAATTTAACATCCAGCTGCTTCCCCTTAACCTGGGGGAGGAATTCAGTGCTGACCTCAGACTCATAATGGTTGTGGTAGTGAGCTAATGAATGCCAAGTAAAGAAGATCTGGACACATGTGTCTTATCCTTAGGGCATGCAGTGAACTTCTATCCGTGAGAAATACAAAGTACTACAGTGCTGACTATACGGTGTCTACCATGGTTTCTAAATTAACCTTAGACCCGGGTTAAATCCATGTACTCTCTCCACCATAACAAGCAGAATGTTACTGTGAACCTGTTCGACTCCATTCAGCTTACATTTGGCCTACCTGACATTTTTTGTCCATTTTCAGACATTACAACCTTGTAGATGACAGGGAGCGTCATCCGTGTTTGTGGCATGACTTGTATATGGCCGTAATGGAAAAAATGTAGAATATAGTTTTAGATAGCATACATCTGTGGTAAAAATTGCATTTTGTTCACAATGTCTATCAGACTTCGCCGTGGTGCTGACTTCTGGTAGATGATATTAGCAGAGCTGGAGCCTGGATTTTGCGGACCGGGTTGGGGGTTCCCCTGGGAAAATACGCTGTTGGCTTGTCTAGATGGCTAGTCCAGCCCAGTCCTTATGTGAATTGATGTCATAGGCTAATAAATTAACTTTGAACAAAGGAGCTGTAATGACTTAATCAATTAAATTGGGTGAATACTTAGAAAGGATTAACTCTGGCATGATTAAGCGAAAACTTAATTTATCCTCAGGAAATAGTCCTAGCAGAGCCGCGTTTTCTGCCTCGCGAGACAAGCGACCCAATGAGCCAGTAGGAACAATGACGGGAATGGCGCTTAAAGAGAGGCGTGCCACCGAACGGCCCGTGGTCAAGGCTGGAAACAAAAAGCACGCGGAATAATACAAAGTGCGTGTCAGGATGTGGCTATAAACAGAGGAAGCTTATCTGTGAAATTAAAAATGTCTGTTTTGGGTGTGCGCCTTCTCAACTCAGGTGCACTACAAAACGCGTGCGTTCCTTATGACTAGTCATTATGACTAGACATTTAACGAGTAACCACTCCACAGGATAGTGAAATACGAACAGATCAGGTTGCGTTTATTTATTTATTATTTATTCAGGCTATTGTTATTATTATCAATAATAATAATGATACTTAGACTTATTATTATTGTTGTTGTTGTTTGCAGTTGAACAACACCCAGAAGACATCTGTAATGTATAGATAAATATACATAGATGTATATTTATATTTGTTATACATAACAAAATACATCATTAGGAATACATCAATACCTCCTTTTTACGTTGTGTAGTTGACCTATAATTACGTGGTATCAATGTTTGAAAATGGATAAAGCCGTCATGAAAGGTAATGTTCTGCCCACAGTTGTTGCTTTTTAATTTATCCTATGAGTAATTGCACTGATGCCTACTCAGGTTTAACTGCGGACACTCTCCCCGCCCCCATCTTTACAACGTACCCCCCACCCCCCTTCCCTCTCCGCCTCGGACCCCGGTCCCTGCAATGCTAACTCTGAGCAGGGTAGCCGCTTAGTCTGGACGCTCCGGGAATGGGATCTTCAGTGAGAATTAAGAAGAACTTCAAATTTTTCAGAGTATACCCACTGCAAAGACAGCTCTTTATTCTGCGAGAATAGTTTCCGAAAGAAGTAAATAACATACGGTGATGTGAGAGAAAATGATACTCTAAAAGTCGACAATAATGAGGTAAGGCAGTTGTAGGTACACAGAGCAGATAGGTAAAAGGGTAAAACTTGTGTATGAGGAATAGTGAGAGACGAAGTTTGCGCAAAATATGCTTTCTTGCGAGCGGCCGTAATTCAATAAGTATAACAATGAAAGACCTAAAAACAACGAACAAAAGGGGAACAATTAGGCGATGTCATTAATATCAGAATTGACGCGAAGAGATATTCTCACTCTCAAAGTTTATGTGTAATAAGACGTGAATTCGCAGTTGAGTCCGCAGATTTATTGTTTTAATTGTAATACCGAACGTGCGCCTCAGTGCCTGTATGGCATTGGGAGACTTTCAAACATATATTTTTAGAAAACAAGTAGCTATGGCAAAGTGGTTCAGAGATTTCCCTATCACCCTGAAGAACGGAACCGATAGGATCCGCCTGTCTTCTGAATCGGGGTCTCAAACAACACGAACAAAGCCGGGAATCACGGTCGGTACGGCAATTAGAACCGGTGGCAGCAAAGGTAGCCTGCGGAAGCATTCCGAAAGTGACGGCGGCGGGGTGGCTTCGCTGCTGTCCGGGAGGAACCGGAAAAATTCGGCAGTCGAGCTGGGACGAAGTGGAACCACCGGTTCGGTGAAGGACGGGAGAGTATGGGACAGTCTGATTCCCGGCAAGAGCCGCAAGAACAGCAAAAGCGAGGCGGCGCCCGAAGAGCAGCGGCCGCTCAGGAGTTCCACTTTGGCGAACTCCTACACCAGCAGGTTGATCAAAGTGGACAAACAGGACAAGAACTCCAACTTCAGCAACGGTACCGGTGGCCCAGGCATCGCAGAACATGAGAAAGCAAAGGCAGCAAGTAAGACGGACACGGTGAGTGCGGCACCTCACATTTGTTTATAAATGCAAACGTATCTGAACAACACAACAAAACATTTTAACTTTTTTTTTCCTTCTTGGTCAGATAAAGTTGATTTAGCTGTTCGAGAATATAATATTTATAGTATTTAATCATACACATCACATTAGACGGATTTAAACCCCTTTCCCCCGACACGTAATGAATTATTCGCCAAATGAGGGCTCTGTCGTGAATTACATTGAAATTTGAATCTATTACGTGTTCTCAGTTAGAAAATTAAAAATTAAAAATTCATCCGCTCAGTCTGAAAACCCTAGGCGTGAAAATCTGGCACGTATTCCTTTGGTGCTGCCGATAATCATCGTTGACTAGGCGAGACATTCATTTACTGCGGAATTGCAGCGTTGTTAAACAGACCGGGTCCTTGTTTTATGTAGACATGGGTGTTCTCGTTTGAGAAAACAGCCCATCCATTACGACGTGGCTTTTGTAAGATGAAGAAAGAGCCGGTCATATGAAAGCTGATATCACGGCTATTATCAGAGTACCTTTTTGCCCCTCCCCCCCCCCCCCCCCCCCCCCCCCCCCCCCCCCCCCCCCCCCCCCCCCCCCCCCCCGCTGTCTGGTCTCCCGTTCTTTTCCCCT
>JAODKM010000126.1:13554973-13566287 GCA_026780845.1 Petrocephalus sullivani | reverse complement strand
TTAATTAAAAGTCAGGTTAATAGCAGGTTTTTCTACAAAATAGATAAGCGACAAGACTTTTGTCAGGGACTGTATATATACTCTGAACTCTTCACAAAAGCATATAGAACGATACACATTTACTTCAGGCCAGTATTTGCTTTTTGCTTATAACCAAATCGATGCCGTGATTCTCAAAGCACACTCTTCATACATGCGCTCAATGTCTTGTTCAGTTCTACCCAACATCAAACTGCCTATATTATATGAGCTTTACTTTCTAAAATTTCCAGGTAAATAAATAGTGTGGTGCCTGTTACATGGCACCATTATAATAACACATGGATCTCTGAGACAGTGTGTGAGCAAAACTGCTCTGCTACATTCAACCATTCCAACATGCTTCAGGTCCTCATGCTTTTAATCCTGTCAGTGTTTTCCTGTTTACCTTAATACACCATCTTGCCAAACGTCTATTTTAACGTCACCCATTCTCTCTTCTCATACATTTCTACAATCAACAATTATTCTTATTCCATACATTACATACTGTAAGTTTATAGTGTTTCGCTGTGTATGTCACATGGAGACTGTACAATGAAACATGCTCTCTCAAGGGAGCAGAGACGATCCTGCACTGCATCACTGATGCTCTTCGCACTATGAGAGACATCAGCTTTTCATTCACCCTGATCTACCGCAACCTCCTGAATCAGCTGCCATCACATGCTTTTGACAGTGGTCATGTAACAGATGGGCTCCGTCTCACAGCCTTGCTATCTTTGAACGCGAGTCCTCTAGGTAATGGCGCACAGGCAAATCCCAAGTCCCAGTGCTTGGCTTTATTGCACGTCACCTGGCCTGTATTCCACTGATTTCACATACAGCTGGTCTTGGAGAACCATACACTTACATATTGCTCCTCACCTCCTCTGCCCCCAAGTATCAAGTACTGGCATGCTAGTACAGGTCTGCTAAGCAGCAAATAGTCCTAAAGCTCATTAGCCGCTACACCCCTGCGAGACCACTCTATCACTGAAAGCCAGCTCCTACGTTCCAGAATCGCGCTCTCTCTCCTTCCCCACCATTGTCCGGCACTTAAGTGAAATCCCAGAACTGCTGAATCACCTCCTCATTCCAAAGCATAGTAAAAAAACACCTTCACAGGCTCCCCTTCAGTCCCCAAAAATTCATGTATCTTCACGAAAATTCAGGTACACTTTACTGACTTTGGCCTTGTACGAGTAACTAACCACTAACAACCTGTTCTATGGAAGCTATCCCGTATTGTTGCGTCAATATCGTAATATTGAGCGGCGAATTTATTACATGTATGCCACTTTGGCCATCAAAGGGGCTTTGAATGAGGACGAGGCTTTGGATGACGTGATTTGATGCACCCTGAACCGATCCGAGCAGAATGGAAGCTGACAGCCTCTTTGTTCAGACATAAAAAATATATAGATATGTGTCTGAAATAAGCAAGAATATTCGAGGAATATTCACAGAAAGGGGATATGCACTTTGGTTGTTTTGGGTGATTCGCAGATAAATTATTTCTATTCTAGCAGAATCGTTTCCTCACAATTAAGCCACGCAGAAGTGAAATCCAAAGCGCTCGTTATGTTTGATGTTACATTAGGCGATGCCTGCATCGTTCCATGTCGTTTGGCGATAAATCTATTTAAAGGTGGAACGGATCGGAATATATTCGGCTTAGGCAGGAGACGGGAAATATTCTGAGGTGCATATACTCTCATCTACCCGCTGCTCCTCCTCCTCCTCTGGAGCTTTTTCTAGTTCAGCGCCTCGCTTAGCGTAATACGAGTTAAGTCTGCCTGCGCGAGATTGCACAGTCGCCACAGCAAAAATGTCACGAGCAGAAGTGACGCCGACGCGCAGTTAATAGGCAGAGAAAGAATGTCGCCGGAGCGCCGCTAGATTGCTGCGTGCACGCCTGCGGATGCATAGCAAGCCTCCCGTCTCTCAGCGGATGAGCCCTCCTGACAGCCATGGGTCCGTGGATGCTGCTCTGCCTTCTCGCCATTGTGAAAAGTGAGCAACTTCGTCGATTTTGTTTAATGGCTAGCCTGCTGCGTAGACGCACGGTTGGGGATTGCTTGTAAATGGTGGTGAGCAACCGGGGAACGATACGTAAGGTAAATATATAAAGGTAAATATAAAAATATACTGAGGGATATTTGTAAATATATTGAGGTACCTGTGTAGAAGGGTAAGAGTGGCTGAGAGCAGCCTACTGCTGACAATGATTGCATAATGTGACATTTCGCGTTTGCATAGCGGAGTTCGGGTTTTGGTTAATTTTAACGTTTACAGTACTGAATGTCGCCGCTCCCTATAATCTCATATGCCGTAGAGAAGATTGCATTAATCAGTGAAAGGGTCACTATAACTTGGACTGATATTTCCCGATATTTTACGACAACCTAACTGGGATGTTTGCGTGTTTATAAGTTGAAATGTTTAGAAGTTGAAATGCCTCCATGTTTGACAGTACACGCTTATAATTTTGACTACGGAGTTCGAGAAATCATTTTACTGCAATGCAATCTATATGGCCGCACACCATTTTGTTATAAGTTAGAGAAGGACAGATAATCATATCCTACGTAGCAGGACAACCGCAGCAAGTAATTAAAGATCCCCAGCCATTTATTTTCAAGGACAAAATAATTATAAGAAGCTTGAACGAAAATTAAGTGAAAGGACCATATAGGTGGGAGCAAGTCTGCACTGATAATGCTTATCAGTACACCTCGTTTTTTCGTGAGTTGTAGTGATTTAAAATAGGTATGGTGTATTTTTTTAGTTGCTACACCTGGCATCTTGTATGCGTTTATCATAAACTTAATTTTAAGAGAACAGTAACACTAAATGACTTACAGTACAGCGCATAGGTATATAGACAAAAAACTATAACAGCTATGTTTGTTGGGCCAGTATGTGTGCTTCTGTCAGCTCAAAAGCTTGTTCCGGTCTCAATATAAAAATACTCTGACGTGGGGTAGGGTGGGAGGGGGAGTAACCGCTACCTGGCCCATCAGTGCGGGGGTGGGGGGCACTGCAAAATTCAAGGCGGGGGCAGCCCCCCGGCAGCAATAACACACACACACACACACACACACACACACACATATATATATATATATATATATCGCAGGGTTGCCAACTCTCACACATCTGGCGTGACACTTACGCTTTCAGACTCTGAAACTTTAAAATAAATATTTACAAGGTAATATAATTGTTACATGGGCCTACAGGTAAATGCGTGTGCATGTGTGTGCAGACTTGTCTCGAAAATCTCACTCCAGCCGGCCGACCAAAGTTGGCAACCCTGCTACCAAGAGCCGGCCCCTCCCCGGGTCGGCAAATTTTACCGAGGGAGGCGCCGCTGCTGTGAGACTCCTCCTCCACCCCCGTGTGCCAGATTATCTGGTCATCTTTCACCAGACGAAAAAGTATTGCGTTTCCGCAGTTTCACTGAGGACAACCCGCAGATCAAAACCCAGGTCACCCTGTTAAACCTATAAAAGAAAATGCTATGAAATGGAAGTAGTTACCAAATGAAGGGCAGCTCAGCACCATAACTGTGTGTGTGTCACAGATCACAGACCGTGCAGACATTTTGTGCGGCTTTTCAAAAAAACTAAAACAATATTTGAAGGGATTACATAATTAGCTGACAATCAGTGATGTTTTCGGCGTATCTGTGTTTCAGTGTTGTCTCCCGTTTCTAACTTTGGACTAAAGTGCCTGCTAAGCAAAATAAATGTAAATGTGCATGAATCAAAATGTAAAACAATAATATATATATTTAATATTAATATTATATTTTCTTGAATAAAGTAACACAAGTCCACAGGGCACTCAGGCAGCGGTCTAGCTTTTCTAACCTCCTTCCACCAAGCCACAATTATAGTCATTATTTATAAGTCATGCTTAATAATTCATACATATAAAGAGCGGAGGTGGGATTCGAACCTCCGACGCCGGAGGTGTGCCGTGAGTTGAGTATCGGCCACACAGCACCTTATTGATTTAAAAGCGTTTCAGCGTAAAAGGATTTTGCTGCATCTAATTAGCCTCTAAGGTGCACTGCCAGTGCGATAATACATCCTCCCCACTCTATGCCTCTATCTGTTTGTAAGAATATGTTAAAATATCTAAGGAGCTCTCCTGCATTAGTACTTCGTTTGCATGTTAAACTTTTTAATCGTATAGTTATTTCTTGAAAGGGAGCCATCTTATATCTGTCGCTTTTAAATGGGTCATAATTAAAAAAAAAATTGTGAGAGCCTCTCAGCTGCCATGGTGACAGTCTTAAAGAGGTGAAACTACCCTTGTTGGCTTTCAACGGTCTAGCCTGGTGCATTGTGGGATATGCAATGATGGGTCTTGGCCCACCCCAGGTGGGCAGCTCTGGCCTCTATGACAGAAAGGATCCCGTATATGAACCAGCTGGTCAAGAGGGAGAACAGGAGTGGTGACCCAGTTTGTGTCAGTGGCTGAGGGGAAGATGTTAAGGGGGATGTTTGGGCAGGACCTCTGGCATCTGAAATCATCATTCTGGTCAGCTGGTAGCCAGCGGGAGCCAGAGAGGAGGAGGACAGAGTGGGAAAAGGGTGTGGGGAGTCTGAATGTCTCCACTTGACCAAGTTTCACTTCAAATGTTCTGTTCTTTCTCTTCTGGCTAAATTTTGTGTTAATTGTGATTGAAATTTAGACATGAATTTGTTTATGGGAAAGTAGACCTTTGAAAAGATTTTTGAATATGTTTTCTCTTTAGTTTATTCCATTGTAGAATTGAGCTCCCCAAAATAATAGTAAGTAACTGAACAGTTCTGTGAACTGTAATAATCGTGGATTGTTTCCACCTGAAAATCACATAATAGCAAATAACGAGAATGATTTCTTTCCGAATAATTCCCTCAGTGCAATTGCTGCATAAATCTGATAGCTCCCCTGAGTATATTGTGATGGAATAGGGCATTATACTGTTTGCAGGCAGCCAGGCGGCAGATACTGAGGAGCGGTTGGTGGAGCACCTCCTCAACCCCTCCCACTACAACAAATTGATCCGGCCGGCGGCCAATGGCTCTGAGGTGGTGACAGTGCAGCTCATGGTGTCTCTGGCACAGCTTATCAGTGTGGTGAGTGACTGACCGGTCACCCTCTGGAAGTGACAGGTTGCCGTCTGCTCTGTCAGTAATGCACTCTTGTGTGGCTGGGGACAGGGGGGAGGGGGCTTCATGGTAACTCATCTCAGCCGTACTTATTAATACTTTATGGTCTTGCCGTCTGTGTTTTTTTCTTGGTCTCCATTACAGCATGAGCGAGAGCAGATAATGACCACTAATGTCTGGTTAACGCAGGTGAGTCTCTCTGAATCTCTTCTTTCACCCCCCAGTCCTGGCTGCTTTTATTTAACCATGACCCGAAGCTATGCTCCGTGGTCAAACCCTGGATTAAGTACAGTCTGAAGCCGTCCGTAATGCTTGCCAGTCCCGATTGTGGGGGAGTCGCTAGTCACCGTCAGCACTGTGATGGTTCTGAGTCACTCTCTGCCTGGTCTACAGGAGTGGCAGGACTACAGACTGACGTGGGTCCCGGAGGAGTTTGATGGCATGGTGAAGGTCAGACTTCCCTCCAAACATATCTGGCTGCCTGACGTGGTGCTCTATAACAAGTGAGTTCTCTGTGGAAACACCTGCTCCTCTTTGGTCTACTGAGCAGCGAATAGTACCAGCCAAAAACCCTTTGTTTTTTTCTTCAGTGTACTGGCACCCCTCAGAATCTGCTGGTACTGAATGACAAGGGGAGTACCAGCACTTGGTGCTATAATAAGGGGAGTACCAGCACCTGGTACTGAATGACAGGGGGAGTACCAGCACTTGGTGCTATAATAAGGGGAGTACCAGCACCTGGAACTGAATGACAGGGGGAGTACCAGCACCTGGTACTGAATGACAGGGGGAGTACCGGCACCTGGTACTGAATGACAGGGGGAGTACCAGCACCTGGTACTGAATGACAGGGGGAGTACCAGCACCTGGTACTGAATGACAGGGGGAGTACCAGCACCTGGGACTGAATGACAAGGGGAGTACCAGCACCTGGTGCTATAATAAGGGGAGTACCGCCACCTCATACTGAATAACAAGGGGAGTACCGCCACCTGGTACTGAATCACAGGGGAGTACCAGCACCTGGTACTATAATAAGGGGAGTACCGCCACCTCATACTGAATAACAAGGGGAGTAGCGGCACTTGGTACTCAATAACAAGGGAGTACTGGCACCTGGTACTGAATAACAAGGGGAGTAGCGGCACTTGGTACTCAATAACAAGGGAGTACTGGCACCTGGTACTGAATAACAAGGGGAGTACCGCCACCTAGTACTGAATAAAAGGGGGAGTACCAGTACTGTATTATCTTGTGAATAAGGAAAGAGAAGGAGAGCTGGTCTGGGATTAGTTAGATCAACAAGTAAGAGCAAGGTAGCCAACTTATGCTCAGAACTTGTGGAAACTCCTTCCAGCATTCCAGGTGGCTACATCTTGAAAGTGGCTGGAAGAATGCCAAGAGTCAGCAACGCTGTCATTGAAGCCAAAACTTTTGAGAAGGCTAAAATTTGAGAAAATGGAGATGGTGAACACTTCTCCTGGTTCTACCAATATGATATGTATTGCTTCATTACCTTGAGGCCGTTCACGGCACGGTGAATAGCATAGCTAAGACAGAGGCAGAAGCATTGAGAGACATTTGCCTGGTACTGTCCCTGTCTCGCCCTCCCTCCTACGCTTACATATATGATGAGGCTGCATTGTTTTTGCTTCACTCTGCTCTTCCTGCCTCAGCTTCCCTTTATATAGCTATAGGGTTACGCTTGGAGTCACTCATATATCACGCAGTTAGCGTGCTTGGTCATCCCCGCGGGGGTGTCTCCTGCCTCGTGTCCTCTGCTGCCTGGGATGGGCTCCAAGCTCCCCTGTGGCCATGTACAGGACAAGCAGATGGATGGATTGATGGTCATTACCGCATTGTGGATACTGCTTACAATATGCCATGTTGTATAAACTTTTACACCTCTTCTTTGTCTCTTTGAATAACCGTCAATCTGTCAATTGCTGAACAAACTGTGGTGTTGCGTTTCAGTCTACTCATCAGGCCATTCGATCCGTTGACCTTGACTCATATTCAGAAAGAGATTTATTATTGTAAAATATTGTAACAGCTTTGGTACTATTTTTTGGTATCTAATACTATGGATCTAATACTAAGTCCAAGGCAATAGAAGAAAATTATGTTTAAATGATCTTCATCTCTCCTAAAGTATTTGCAGCAACCATTCAATATATCCATGTATTTTTTGACTGAATCACTAGCACACCACATATTGTGAATCAATACCTTGTTTAACTAACATTTAGTCTTCATTAATTAGGTTAATTAAGTGAGCTGGTGGTGAAATTTAACAAATACATGGAATGGCTGAGGTGCCCCTGAAGAGAGGTTTTGGACCTGAAGCGACGTTCATCTAGTCATCCAACAAGATATCAGCAGTAGCTGAAGAAATTTTAGTCTGTTTTTTGTTCTGGTACTGTTAATTGCCCTATGTTCTAATGTTAAATAGTGTTTTTGAGTGAATCTATGCTTACTACCCAGATAAATATATTAAGACATTTTCTGTGACTAAGACTTTGGCACAGTACAGTATATGTAATAATGCAATGTAATCAAAATGATATGTAAGAATTGCCATAATGAACCGTTTATGGTCTCACTGTGTCCTTGCTCCAGTGCTGACGGGATGTACGAGGTGTCCTTCTACTCCAACGCGCTGGTCTCCTATGATGGCAGCATCTTCTGGCTGCCTCCTGCCATCTACAAGAGCGCCTGCAAAATCGAGGTTAAGCACTTCCCGTTCGACCAGCAGAACTGCACGATGCGTTTCCGGTCCTGGACGTACGACCGCACCGAGATCGACCTGGTCCTCAAGTCCGACGTGGCCAGCATGGACGACTTCACGCCCAGTGGCGAGTGGGACATCATCGCTCTCCCTGGGCGCCGCAACGAGAATCCAGCCGACTCCACCTACGTGGACATCACCTACGACTTCATCATCCGCCGCAAGCCGCTCTTCTACACCATCAACCTGATCATCCCCTGCGTGCTGATCACCTCTCTGGCCATCCTGGTCTTCTACTTGCCCTCGGACTGTGGCGAGAAGATGACGCTGTGCATCTCCGTGCTGCTGGCCCTCACCGTCTTCTTGCTCCTCATCTCCAAGATCGTGCCGCCCACATCGCTGGATGTACCGCTGGTGGGGAAGTATCTGATGTTCACCATGGTGCTGGTGACCTTCTCCATTGTGACCAGCGTGTGCGTGCTCAATGTGCACCACCGCTCACCCACCACGCACACCATGCCCCCGTGGGTCAGGACGGTCTTCCTGGACAAGCTGCCTGCCCTGCTTTTCATGCCCCAACCCAGGAACAGCTGCGAGCGTCAGAGACTGAGGCAAAAGCGCAGGGCCAATGAGCAGAGGGATGGGGGCGGGGCCGGGCCAGGCTTCTCCAATGAGAGTGGGGACGCCTGCACCTGCTATGTGAACCGTGCCTCGCTGAAGCAGCTTGGGGGGGAGCTTGGGGGAGGGGGAAGCAGTTCAGCGGAAGGGCTCTCAGGACACAGGGAAGGGAGGGAGGGCGGAGCCTCCACCCCCACGCATCCCCCCAGCACCACCCCCCCTCTCACGCAAGCCCTGCTGGGCCAGGCTTGCCCAGGGTTTGAGGAGGCCGTGGAAGGGGTGCGGTTTATCGCCAACCACATGAGGAACGAGGACGATGACCAAAGCGTGA
This sequence comes from Petrocephalus sullivani, assembly GCA_026780845.1. NCBI lineage: Eukaryota > Metazoa > Chordata > Actinopteri > Osteoglossiformes > Mormyridae > Petrocephalus > Petrocephalus sullivani. The sequence goes on along the minus strand of JAODKM010000126.1, from coordinate 13,557,424 downwards.
GTCTCTGTCACTGTACACTACAGTGGGGTACACTGCCCCCCTATCCCACCCTAACCCTAAAGCCAACCCCCCTCCAAGGGTACACATATTTTTACTCCTTTACTTCTCAGTCAAACCCCTCCCACCCCCAACACTCTCCAGGAGGGCATTATTTTCATCCAGATTACCAAATTTATTCCTAATAATTAATCAAGTCACTTTATTGCCATTTCACACATGTGAAACTAAATTGTGCTCTGGCAGAGCATCAGACAGCTAGAACAATACATGTTGAATATATAGAAAAAAATACATAACAGCACATAACAATGGCTCTGTGTAAGTATAAGATACACGGAAACGGCATGTGAAAGATATGGACATATGGACAGCATATATAGACAGTGCAAACCCCACGGGTCACCTGATCCTCATAATTGGAATCGCTGTGCATCCAAGCATTTGCTTACGTCTACTGATACTGAGACAGCTCTCATTCCCTAGGAAGGCACTTCAGTACACTCACATTGCACTAAAGCTCTGCCCGCATATGAGAACCATTACAGGTGGCAGGGTGTGGAGGGACAGTGGAACATTGTCATCTTATCTCCCCGGTGCGGACCTTCTGTTGTACACTTTAGTGAGGCACTTAACCTGAAGTACTGCCATAAAATACCCACTTAAAACTTTAAGCCGCTTTCCAGAAAAACTTCAGTCGCGCAGTAATATATTAATAATAAGAGGCGAGGTGAAACCTATCAGTATTAATCACAAATAACTTGGAATCTAAACCCTTATGCTAAGAGGGAAACACAGCAGTCTGAAAAATTCATTATAAGTAACAGCAATTCTTTATAATTGGCTTGAGGATATGTGGTTTTGTCGTCATACAATATAAATGGTCTTTGGCAATTCTGTCTGTCCTTTTAACTGCGGACCCACATCTCCATAATTACAGGAAGTAATTTAAGAGCTTTCCTGCAGTCATCGCTTGGGACACAGTGTCAGTGCCCGTATTGAATGTCATTGGCTCGGAATCAGTCACTTTACATAGTAACCTTTGCTTTCGTCCCCCTTCCTAGGTGGTTGAGGACTGGAAATACGTCGCCATGGTGATCGACCGGCTCTTCTTGTGGATTTTTGTGTTCGTGTGCGTCTTCGGCACAGTGGGCATGTTCCTGCAGCCGCTGTTCCAGAACTATACAGCCAAGACCATCACCTACTCCCCTGGCTGACCAATCACGGCATTCTGCTGGGAAGATGGACCCTGCCCTAAATAAACACTGACCTAGTTGGAGGGTGCAAAAAAAAAAAAAAAAAAAACAGAGACGGCCCTACCTGGACAGAGTCATTTTTACCCATTATTGACCTGGACTCTTGGATGGTCATCTTCAGAAAGATTTATATGTAAACTCTAAATAAACAGTCAAAATATAAGAACACGTTTTTTGGCGACGTTCCCAATCCATATTCTCCCACTTCATTTTGAGAGATAGAAGTATTAGTAAATCAAGAAGACAGGACACATTTATCTACCATACTGACAATCCTGTTAGCCAATCAGAGTCTTCTGATCGTCCGCATCATCAGGCATCCACGCATTCCCACGCACCTCAGAAGACCTCCCCAAGAAAACATGCTTTGACAGCTCAAACAAAAGAGAAAAAAAAACAGAAAAACTGAAAATGTATGCTTGTTGGTTTGCACTAGTATTCCCTAGCATAGCACCACAGACCGCGTCATCATGTATCCATGTGTTTTACGTTTTTACCCTCTGTTAGCTTACTATAAGATGTGTCCTTATTAGAAAGATTAGAGCGAAGAAGGATATGTAACTAGATGAATGGTGCCTATGCACAGAAAACCAATGGCTATTGTTTATGAAGAGCATTTTATTAATAATTAACACAACATAATGTCAGAAAAGATATCTGTTATGGATGCTCAGAGTTTAGGGTCAGTTCCTGGCTCAGCATGTATTTGGTGAGGAGTAAAATAAGTCTGAGTTACTATGATTAAAAACAAACACCTAGAGATCAGGACAGTTCTACGGATGTCAAATGTGTGAAAACATTTTTGTCGTATTCCTCGTAGGCCTTATACCACATGTAGTGTCCAGACTCTTCTTCTCTCGTATCCTTTCCCTGTCCTCCACATCTCTTTCAGATGCCTCTAGCCATGGTGCATCAAAAATAATGGAAGGCGCTGGAGATTATAAAATGTCCATTTCAAATCGCCCGTCTTAAACCTCTCCATGCCGCATTCATATGACCGATATTTGCGATATGTTAAATGCGGGCCGCTGGAGGCTGCCTTTTCCTCGTCCTCTCCTCTGCCTCCAGTCCGTGCCGCGTGCTTATGACCGATATTTGCGGTATGTTAAATGCGGGCCGCTGGAGGCTGCCTTTTCCTCGTCCTCTCCTCTGCCTCCAGTCTGTGCCGCGTTCTTATGACCGATATTTGCGGTATGTT
>JAODKM010000126.1:13538450-13549359 GCA_026780845.1 Petrocephalus sullivani | reverse complement strand
CCCAGCCCTAACCTTAACCATAAGTAACCAAACAAAATATGAGACTTTTGGCATTTTTAGTTTTTTTATTGCAGACAGATTTTTATAAAATTGAGGTTATCCTTTTGGGGACCAAAAAAGTGTCCCCACAAGGTAGAAAGTAACAGGTTTTTATCACACTGTGTGGACATTGGGTCCCCACAACGTAATATATACTGACCCCACACACACACAACCAGGCTGGGAATATTGATAACACACATGCAGCAGAAAGAGATTCAAAGGGCATAATAGCACGTCATATATAACACAGTGAGTGCATTAAGCAGACTGACAGAGGTGGCAGGCTGATGGGTCCAGCAGCCAAGATGTTACACACAATTCCTCTACTGACTCTCAATCACACAAATACAGAATAAGAGGCACCCACCAGAAAGTAAGGGGTGGGGGGGGGCGGGCAAACATGGAAAATAGAGGACCACCTGGAAAATATGCATATGGAACACGAAACAAATGTAAAGTAAGACAAGAAGATGAGATTAGATGGTTGGAAGGCAAGGCGGAGGCCCTGGTCTAATGGGTAACCTAATAAGCCATTTCGGGCAAATCTCCCATCTGACATAAATGTGTCACACCTCAGTACCTACGCTTGTCTTTTACCTGTCTCCTCGCCTACAGCCAATTAAGCATCCCAGCTCTTAACCTAATTAGTAAGACTGAGTGCACTGACACGGATACATTATATGAGTCCGCACCAAAACAGTTTGTTTTGGAGGATATGCAACGTCAGAGTAACACAGGAAAATATCTATCCATCCACCCATCCATCCATCCATCCATCCATCCATTTTCCACACCCGTTTCTCCTATCACTGCAAAATATGTGAAACATGAAACTGACTGGAGTTAATGCCCCTGAAACACCAACAAACAGAAAGGTAAAAAAATCAGTTTGATTAGAAATGGGGCTAAATACTGGGGCTAGAAACTCAATAAATAAATGTTCACTCCATCAATGCATCTGCTGTCATCTGTACATTAACTTTCGCATTCAGAAATGCTAGAGTGTTCTGTCAATTAAGTATTATAATAATATATATTTTATCATTCTCTATGTCAGTATGTACCTGTATTTTTAATTACACAGTTCATGATATCCCTATTATTGTACATACAAAGATATTATACATAAAACAATGAAATACATGCACACACTGAGCTATTATTTTAACCATAACTCATACTGGTAAGTGTAGGACATAGTAAGTATAGGGCATAGGACAGGATTTGCCCTGGACTGAGCCTTTGCAGAGAGCTGACATGCAGTCATGCAGTCCAGGTATCTGAAGTGCCATGGTGTTCAGGCAGCCCTTGGAAGACATGTTTTAAAAGTATCTGCTGAAGAGCCAATGCTCAGTCAGCCAGCTAACTGAAGTCATAAACATGTCCTCTCCTCAAAAGCAGCGCACAATGCACTTAATGCTTCTTGGAACTGTTTTCTGTGACAGACATGGAAGAAGGAACCCTGGAAGTGGGCCACATCTTTCCGTGTGGCTAATCAGTGTATCCCACCAGCATGCCATTCCACACATTGTTTGTGGCACAGGCTAGACACAGCAAGTACATCTTAAGTATGGTGACAACAGTTTTTTTTTATTTGATAAATAGAATAGAGTGACAGCTTTGGCCATTCGTGTTTGACAGACAGAGGGGAGTCTGCATGATTTGTTTTAAAGAGATGAGTGCACAGGGTTTTTGGTTACCTTCTAACGTGTAAAGGAGATTGTGAGTTGGGTTACCAGCAAGAAGATGATACCTCCAGTTAGTAAGCTAATGACAGCCTAGCCTCTCGTAAAATATTAAAAATTAACCAAGGAAAGGAAGAAATTAGCTGACTACTCCCGAGACACATTTTTCATGTTTTGGGTTTTAATAATGAAGGGCCCACAGTGTACATTTAAACCAGGAATAGGCTCAAATTTGGCCAGTGCTCTTACATGTTTTCTACAAAACACACTTTAATTAGCCCCTGATTTGCACATGAAATGCCGACAAGGTGATACAATTACAGGCTAAAGTGAACCTGGGATTGTGGGGATTAGTGGGGTTTTCATTGGAGATTTACGAGTGAAAGTTTTAGATCAGAATCTTTGAGGGTAAATGTAGTCATGCACATAGCTAAGTAGTAAAAGTACGGGTTTGAACCCCTCTCGAAATGTGCTGGATCCCCCCATGAAAGTCATTTCTAGCTATGGGCCTGATTATTGCGAGCATAATTAGCCCGCAAAACCACCTATATTGGTTACTTACGGCATCCCAAACACCTCCACATCTTTATCCAGGTCGTGTGTTCCTAGCCGGTGATTATAATAAGGACAAACAGACTTGTTGTACAATAAGTGATAAATATACAGTAAAGAAAGGGGTAGATGTGAGAGCGATCAGTGAGATCGTGGGGTTGGGGGGGGGGTCCAGGATACGGAATGTCTAACACGGTCCAATACAGTCAACAAAGACACTCTACAGGGACCCAAACTTTGTTCTGAACAGCATTTATATTCATAAGCTTCATATTCATACGTTTCATATTTATTGAGTGAGTCACAAATGTCCTGCAATCAACAAGAATACCACTTGTCAAATATTTTTGAAAATATTTATTTGAAACCAAATTTGCATGGGTCGCACTGAGCTCGCTGTATTGGGGGCTGTTGATTAATATGCAGTGGCAAATCAACAAGCCATATTTGGTTTAGTTGGTCAGCCTGATATGTGCTTTGAAATGGTGTCATTAGATCATGCTAGGTTTTTGTGAGGTGTTTTAATATTAATGTTTTATTTAGTATTGATGTTTTAACCAGTGTCAGCATTGAACTTGAACGTTGAAATGAATTTGAAAAACTAGCATTGCTAGTTAATTCAGTTAATGGTTCAGTTAAAATACTTATTCAGTTCTACAGTGGGGAAAATAAATATTTGATACACTGCTGATTTTTCCAGTTCCCCCACTTACAAAGAATGGAGAGATCTGTAATTTTCATCGTAGGTACTTTTTAGATATAGAATCTAAAAAAAAAATCACAAAAATCACATTGTATGATCTTTAAATAATTAATTTGCATTTTATTGCATGAATTTTATCACCTACCAACCAGCTAGAATTCTGGCTCTCACAGACCTTTTAGTTCGTCTTTAAGAAGTCCTCCTGTCCTTCACTCCACCTGTATTAATTGCACCTGTTTGAACCTGTTAATTGTATAAAAAAACCCTGACCACACACTCAATCAATCAGACTCCCACCTCTCCACTATGGGCAAGACCAAAGAGCTGTTTAAGGACACCAGGAACACAATTGTAGACCTGCACATGGCTGGGATGGGCTACAGGACAATAGGCACAAGGCTTGGATGGGCTACAGGACAATAGGCACAAGGCTGGTATGGGCTACAGGACAATAGGCACAAGGCTGGGATGGGCTACAGGACAATAGGCACAAGGCTGGGATGGGCTACAGGACAATAGGCACAAGGCTGGGATGGGCTACAGGACAATAGGCAAACAGCGTGGTGAGAAGGCAACATCTGTTGGCGCAGAAAATGGAAGAAACTCAAGATGACTGTCAGTCTCCCCCGGACTGTGGCTCCATGCAAGATCTCGCCTCGTGGAGTATCAATGATCCTGAGAAAGGTGAGGGATCTGCCCAGAACTACATGGGAGGACCTGGTCAATGACCTGAAGAAAGCTGGGACCACAGTCTCAAAGGTTACCATTAGCAACACAACGTCATGGATTAAAATCCTGCAGCGCACAAGGTCCCCCTACTCAAGCCCATTTCTGAAATGTTCCAAAGACCATCTGGATGATCCAGAGGAAGCATGGGAGTAGGTCATGTGGTCAGATGAGACCGAAATAGAACTTTTTGGTATAAACTCCACTCGCCGTGTTTGGAGGAAGAAGAAGGATGAGTACAATCACAAGAACACCATCCCAACCATGAAGCATGGGGGTGGAAACATCATGCTTTGGGGGGGGGGGGTTTCTGCAAAGGGGACAGGACGACTGCACCGTATTAAGGAGAGGATGGATGGGACCATGTATCACGAGACTTTGGGCAACAACCTCCTTCCCTCAGTAAGAGCATAAGGGCATTGAAGATGGGTCGTGGCTGGGTCTTCCAGCATGACAATGACCCAAAACACACAGCCAGGGCAACTAAGGAGTGGCTCTGTAAGAAGCATTTCAAGGTCCTGGAGTGGCTTAGCCAGTCTCCAGAGCTGAACCCAATAGAAAATCTATGGAGGCAGCTGAAACTCTGTGTTGCCCAGCGACAGCCCCGAAACCTGATAGATGTGGAGATGATCTGTATGGAGGAGTGGGCCAAAATCCCTGCTGCAGTGTGTGCAAACCTGGTCAGGAACTACAGGAAACATCTGACCCCTGCAATTGCCAGAATTCTTGTTGGTTGGTAGGTGATAAAATTCTTATTTCATGTAATAAAATGCAAATTAATTATTTAAAAATTATACTATGTTCTGGATTTTTTTTTTTTATTCTGTCTCTCACAGTTGAGGTGTACCTACGATGAAAATTAGTGTATCAAATACTTATTTTCCACACTGCATATTTAGTTTACATATTAGCAAAATTCAGTATCTTAATAATTTCTCATCCCTTTTTTGTCACATCTTTTTAACAAGGTAAATACATTCACATTACTATTAATGACCTAAATGCAAACTCTAAACCAAATCAAAGGCCTTCACAGCGACCTTAACTTTAAACATAGTACTAATCCTAATGCAAAATATAACTGTAATTCTAGCGGTAACCATAATGCCAACCATAACCATGACCATAAATGAAATAACAACCATAATCCAAACCCCTACCCCCCAGAGCAGCAAAAAGCAAATTTTATCATTTAATTTATAAACCTTTCAGTAACACCGGGTCCCTGACTACTTACTAGCTAGCTAGCGTCTGTTTCACAATAAAAGTCCTAAACTATTAAAGCTAGTCTAAATGAAAGTAACGAATTAAGAGGCATTTACTCGCTCTTTTGTGCTCCCCCCCCAGTCAAACGGTGCCCTAGGCAGTTGCTTAAGTCGCCTACAGGGTAAGCCAGCCCTGCTTCAACTCTTAATATAGCCCAAAGCTAATATCAGCTCCAACCCTTAATCAAATGCTAATGTGAGTCTTAACTTAGCCCTATGCTTAATTTTTCTGCATCTGATTTTGTAAGGTGCCAGTGGGTTTACATCTTTTATATAAATATTTTTTACTTTTTTTGCTGCCAAGTCTGATTTGTAATGCGTTGTTATTGTCTAAATTGTTTTAACTGTTCAGTTTAAGTTTACAGGGGTTATTTTGGGGCTGTGGTGGCGTGATGGTTAGGGAAGCAATTACATACTCAAGCAGTTACTGGTTCAAGTCCCTGACCTGCAAATACTGCTAAGGTACTCTGAGCAAGGAACCACTGCTCTCCAGGTGGCAAATTAGCTGCCCACTGCTGTGTCACAATGTCACATGGGTTAAATGCCAAGGACATATTTCATTGTGGTGTGCCCGCAATGGCAATTAAGCACCACTGACTTCTGTGTATATATGTATGTACAGAACAGGGCAGCACTTTACAGAGAAATAAAAGCACATTGAATATTCAACATTACAAGAAACTTAAGTAATTAAAAAAAGAATGGTAGGTACAGACCTTAAGCTGGATGTTAGCTTTCAGCCTGCATCTTGGGCACCTCACACCTTACCCCCTGAAGCACTCCACTGGAGTTTTACAACCTTTAACAAATGCTTTTTCTATGGAAAATGGACTTCTCCCCATCGATCTTGCAACTGCTTATTTCACACAGTGTCACCCGGGGGCCTGTAGTCTAGTCCATTTGGCACAGGGGACAAAGCCAGAGTTACCAAATAGGAACTGAGAGCCAGTTAATTTAACTGTACAAATTTAACTTTGTACACTGCAATGAAAATAGATAACCCATAAACCATGGATGGGACCCCACAAACCTCCGTGTAGTAGCAATGGGGTTCAAACCACCAACCCATCCAGTGTGAGGTCACAGTACTGCCCACTTTGGTGCCAGGATCTTCAGCACCTTTGATAGCCTTCATTGTTAGATTCAGACTGTCAAACCCTACATAGAGGAAATGGTTGTTCTGATGATTTAGTTATAGATATAAGTACCAGGGGCATCTAGTCAGTAGTGAAGCAACTGGCCAATGTTCAATAAATTGATTTAATATTCTTTATCGCTTTTCTTTTTAAGTCGATGTGTAGAAATAATTAATGCATATTCTGAGCACCTGCACGTATTTTTAGGAAGCAACTACTGTATGTAGAAGACGCCAAACACCAGTGAAGTGCCTAATATCTTCCACTAGGTGGCGGTGAGTGACCATATAATGAACAAATATTATCACGCAAAACCAATAGCGTATCATATATTTCACAACAGCAGCCTGTCACTGAAGAGCACAAATTACCTGCTTAATTTACTTACCTATGTAGCTGTATGTAGATGCTTACATAGATAGTAGTAGTGTTGCCAATTATATGTGTGCTAAACAACACAGGTGATTCTACTATCCTAAACATTAATAACATATATGTATGTATGTATGTATGCGTGTGTGTATATATGTGTGTATATATATATATATATATATATATATATATGCATGTATGTATCTACCCATTGTACAAGTATTCAGTGATGTCACTCTATAACTTCGTTAATGGATCCAGCAGGGAGACAGTGTTCTATTTTATTTTAATGCTATCTTTTAAATATAGGCATTCATCATAAAACAAATAAATAAAAACACATTGAATATTTAACATTGCAGCTATATTTGATGCCCCCCCCCCCATCTTTTAACACCACCACCTAGAGTTGCCTGTTCAACAAACTGCGTCCTACCCCCCTCCCCCCACCAGCACTGCCTAAGCTTTAAACTACACTTTGTTTAAATGTACATTTATCTGAGTACCAGTACAATGAATGGAGCGCTTTCACTGTGAGGTCAGATGTTATATCGGCAGTTCAAAGTGAACGCTTGCCATATACATTTCTGGTGTCTGGTGGTGTGGTGGAGTGGCATCTCAGACCACAGATCCTTCCACACGGAGTGACCCACAGCTCCCCTCCCCTGAATGCTAATAGACTATTCTGGTCAGGCAGTCCTTAAATGTTACACAATAAAATGCACTGCATTAAAGTAACGTACTATGAGCCAAACCTAATTTAAAGAACAATACCACAAACAGCTGTCAAGATGGGGGCAGTGGTGGCCGAATAGTTAGGGGGGCCAACTTGTAATCAAAAGGTTCCTGGTTCAAACCCCAGACTGTCAAGTACCACTCATATACCTGTAGCAAAGTAATTCTCCCCCCCCCAGCATTGAATTAACAGCTATCAGTGATGTTAAATGGGGTGGACACACCTAGTTGTTGTGTTCTGTGGGGTAATGACAATTAATCACCTCTAACAGAGAGGCAGTATGAAACTGAATGTTGTCAAGTGTGATGATGTATTTATTGGACAGTAACCTTTAAAAATGAAGGTGATGTACTGTGTTAGCTGTCTGTGGTCTGTTCTCTAATTGGTGGATCTACAAGAACATCTACAATGAAGTGTCTTTCAGACCGACGCTGCTCATTCATGATGCTTGATTAACCTTGCAGCTTGCATAGAGGAAGGTGCTGGCTAGCGGGAGACTGTGCTGACCTTGACCTCCATGATTCAGCATAGGCACATCACCGATCCAGTAGAAAATGCTGTATTCAGTATGCATTGTCTGTTGACAGATTTCGGATCTATGTATATTACTATTATACTCAACATTTTACATAATACATAAATATTGTGACCATAATAATAAATCAATGCGAAAAAAACATTATTGTGAATGTAATATATTGATACCCATCTAATACGGTATTATACTGTGTATTAACACCGTGCATACAATTTATGTTAATTATTACATAATAAAAACCTATGTATATATATGGCATTAACTGATTACCAAAATGTCATTTTAATATTGGCAGCTGTCACAAATATAAAAAATCTAATTTCTAGAGAGTCAGGACTTGTCCCAACAAGCATCAGTGAAAATAATGTAACCCATGACTACCTACGGTAGAGTGTTTTTCTGTCGTTTTACTGGCAGCTTGCTTGTGTACTTTACTACTGGTAAAAGTGGCTTATGCGAGTCCGTCTTATGACGCCAGAGGATCGCTTTTGAGCAGTATAAATGGGCTTATGGTAGACAGATTGAAAAAAAAACACCTAAATATTTCATACACTTAATTCGCGGCGGGCTCATGATTTATAGGGCTGAACCAAAATGTGGTCTGCTAGTGTCCATCTTACTAGCCCGTTAATGGTAACAACATACAGACGCATTTGATTTTCATCCTTGTGAATGATTATTTAACACCATAACGCGATTTGCAAATGTACAAGAAATTAAATATTTACGTACAGATGGTGCAAAAAAATGTCATATAATAAAAATCATTTTATTCAATGTCATACAAATAAATACAAACACAGTTATTTAACTATCGGATTAAAACTGACAACCTATAATATAGCAAAATCTCGTACATTTTGGCTTATATAAACTATTTAATCTAGACAATTGTCCCTGACGTCTTCATGTGTATCGGTTGTACACTTACATGTACTGATATATAGACTTTTTTATATCGAGGTTTGTATTTGACAGCTGTACATTTTTTACGGTTATTAACATATTAAGTGAAAGCAATTTAATTATACCGTGGCTTTACGTAACTCCTGTATGCTCTAGGCTATTTATCCCCGACGCACGCACACCGTACTTTAAAACACTGTGGCTATTTCCAATCACGTTTGAACACTAGAAAGCAGGATTCTACAAAGTTAGAAACGATACAAACAGTGATTCTAAACGACGCCTGAATATTACGCAAAAATACATTTACAGTTAGAATAGGAGTATATAAAACGATTAGTTCTCATAAAAATAGACATCGTCCACATCGTCTCCCATCAATACACGACACTCCGACTATGAAAAAAGCTCAGCACTTATTTTGAGATTTCGACAAGAATTTAGACATATATTCAGAACTTGACTAAATATACTATTATATACTTTTGAAAATGATATATTCTAATTTCATATAATTCTGGGGTTTTCCCCCCATTTAGAAGCCCAGCCGCGAATTACTCATCTCGGTCTCCTCTGTTCCATTCCGTTCGGTAAAAATCCTGCGATTATAGGCACTGGCCATATGAGGGCAGCAACGCTCCACACAATTATTACTAAAGTCATGAAGCAGGCGACAAGAGTCGACTCGATGGGTTTACGGTTCTGTCTCCAGTTCTTATCCCCGTTCAGTTCATCCAAGCCAAACTCAAGGCAGCAGAAATTAAGGGAATCTCCCGTTTGCAGAGAGGGTGACCTGCTTTGCCCAAAGCGCCTGTTCCGCGCTAGACCACATCCGACGCACAGACGGAATTCCTGCTGGCCGCCGGAGACTCCGATGTGCTCCACGAAGACGGGCGAGACCACCCGATTGAAGGCAGCGGAGAAGAAAGCCCTGCCGTGGTTGTTGATGGTGTAGACCAGCACGTCGCACTGGAAGCCGAGCTGCTTGTCCCATCGGGCCACCAGCGAGGTGGGACGGAGTCTCTGCACGCTGACATTGCAGAGCGGCTGGAGCGACGTCTCGGACGAAGCTTCGCTCTCCTCCACCGATCGCTTAGAGTACCTGACGTCCACCTCCAGGTTCGCCAGGAACCTATTGGTGGAGTTGATGGGTGGGAGTAGAAGGTCTTCTTCGGTCCAGGCGTGAGACCAGGACGAGAGTGCTGCTGTGGTGGTCAGCGCCAGCAGCAGAATTGGGGAGTTATTCAGCATGGCACAGCCTGCTTCTGCTCACATGGTGCTCCGCGGGCTGCAGTGTAACTGAGGAGGTGTCGGCGCTGCTGTCCGCGGCCACACCGCCGTGCACACACACGCACACACACACGCACACACACACACGCGCGCACAGACGGAGCCACTCCTGCTCCTATGACAGCCCGCCATTTATCTCTTATGATGTGCTTAAACAGAACCATTAACGTCTCCGTGCCGTACGCTAATGTCCTCCCTTTACCTTTTATTTTCCAGATTCATTTATTACTATTTTGTAAACCCAAAAATGGCAGAAAAGGCAGCTTATTCTTCCTTAGAGGGAGTGATGCGGGTGGCACCTTTCACAAATCCCCATTGAACTTGCAGACTGCTCAGTATGAACTCTCGTCTAAGCTGGACTATTACCCTTTTTATCCAATGAAATATGCATACATCAAATTATCAAATTCTGCCTTTGGGATATAGGCCTATCTATTATTATTGTTAGGCTTATATGCTTCAGTGTTTAAGAAGTTTTTTTTTCAAATGTTTAAAACCCCCAAATAAATAATTGGGTCACATTAAAGATATTTCTGCATCCATTTTTTAAATATAACGCAGTCTGAGAATTGCGTTCAAACATTATATGTGCATACAGTGTAATACATTCTTTCCAAAATAAATAAAGACTACAAAACTTGCGCTTCATGTCCTGTGAATCAATATCGTAGATCTAATGGACAGCAGTCTTATTTGGGGAGGGGGGGGGGTGTATACGCGTTCCCTTAAAATTAAGTTGGTAATTAAATTACGAACACAATATTCTCGCCTCGTTAAGGAACCTGAAACGACTGACTTTTGTCCTCGTTCATATATAAAATGCAATATTTTTAAAGGAGATATAGAAATCTTTTTTTTTTGGGGGGGGGTGTTGTGGGTGGAAATGTGAATAAAACAAAATTAAGTTCTTTTTCCGGGTGTTTCTGTAAGAAAACCATAAAAAAAAAAATTTTTGCGC
>JAODKM010000126.1:13527736-13538011 GCA_026780845.1 Petrocephalus sullivani | reverse complement strand
CAAGTAGGGGGGTTGTGGGGGGGGCCGGGGGTGCGGGGTGGCGGGGGGGGCCGGGGGGCGGGGGGCGTGGCAAAGGAATCTAACACAAAATGACGCTTCCTTCCACGGCAACTTCAAGTAAACGAATTCAACGTAAAATTATTTCGCTAACGTGTCAAACAGCAGTTCCGCCGAAACTACACGTCGGGCTCCCCCATTGGCTCGTCGTGGAGTCCGCGTGCCTGTGTGGGTTTGGCTGTGACCTTGGATAAGTGGATCTGTGAAACAGACACATGGATTGTGATGTTGCTTCCTGACTTATTTCAGTTTCTGTGTCAGTCAGGGTCATAATGATTTTTAAAGAAATATGGAAAACAAAAAAACTCCTGACCTCCATTTGGGGGCTCTATCCCACACCCCGTTAAGTGGCTTTCGGTGGTATTCAAGTCTATCTAATAATTCAATAGTAATCCAAGTGAGACTTGATAATTTTAAATTTATTTTCAATGATTGCTGATCCAGAAAGTGACTTTTTGTCACATCTACCTCTGATTAATTAATTAGGAGAGTTCAGTTAGAGTCCAACCTCATTTAAGCAGAGCAATGAGCATTTAAGCCAGGGGTCTCAAACTCCAGTCCTGGAGGGCCAGAGCCCTGCACATTTTTGGGTTTACCCTCATTTAACACACCTGATTCAACTCACTGTGCTAATTACCACACAGCACTTGAGCGCAGTCATTTGTGATGGAACAGGGAAAGAATTAAGCCACACAGGACTCTGGCCCTCCAGGACTGGAATTTGAGACCCCTGATTTAAGCATCGCTCTTGGAGCAGTGGGCTCAGTAGCTGCCTTGGCAGAGGTTCGGTTTTTGGGACTGGTCTGTTTTCTTCGAGCCTCTCAGTAGCCAGCAGGTACTGGCCTAGTATTGGTAGATGCTGGTATGTGGACAATTAATACTTAATACTACTATCCAAGTAAAGAAACTAATACATTTGCACAAACTCATATTTGTATGCTTGTAACTACAGTCAAACTCCTATTCGGGGTACTGAGGATAAACTGAAGCAGACGATAGATTTGGCTGGGCTGCTAGCCTTGTGACTAACCATGTTTTGCATGTACTCATGTCTGCACGCCTAGCAGGGATGCCACTGTTGTCTCCGGGCCCTGGTGGATGCATGTCTGCACACTTGGCCAGCAAATCAGCATTTTGGCTTCCCTTCAAAAGCATTCATATGGAAAATTTTAGCTGATCTCTGAAAATGAATGAAAAGGACTGAAGTTACTGCTAACGCCAAAGTCTGCAACAATGGAGGATGTTCATTATAAGAGTAATAGTACTTCTTGAGAAATACCTAGTAAACAGTGGCACCTGCAGAACATTTTGATTGGAGTGGCCTTCCTGGACCGATTAGGTCTATGGGGTGGCTGCCTGGTCCATACCCAGAAATGACAGTTCATCCGCAGAATCGTGTAGCTGCATGGTGTGCAGCAGGCTGAGAAAAAAAGATAATTTTAGTAATCATAAAGTACTAAATATCTGCCATAAACTTTGACATTCACCTGGCTTAGAAAGTTGATGCAATTTTTTGACAACAAAATAAAGAACATGGACTGATATTAAGAGGGTGCAGTGATATAATTACTAATTATGCAGCCGTTCATACCATGTCGTGCCATACCGTACCATGCCATATCATACTGTGCCATGTCATACCATACCATACTGTACCATGTCATACCATTCCATACCATACCGTACCATGCCATACCATACTGTGCCATGTCATACCATACCATACCATACTGTGCTATGTCATACCATACTATAACATACCATATGATACTGTGCCATGTCATACTATATAACATACCATATGATACTGTGCCATGTCATACCATACCATACCATACTGTGCCGTACAATACCATACCATACTATACAATTCCATACCATGCCATACCATAATATGCCATGCTATGCCATACCATACCATGCTGCACCATACCATGCCATGCTATTCCATACCGTACCATACTACACATCACGATAAAACACGTACACATTTCTAACCATTTATACATAAAGAGTACAGTGTTTTCATGTCCGTTCACTGAATGTGACCTATGTTTCTTTCTATTCGTGCCTTTCCTCCCCTTTATTCCTATCCGCTCCCCTCAGGGCTACTCTTTGACCGCGCCGAGGCTCTGTCTCCATGCAGCAGAACATAAATGTTCCGCTAGGCTGCTGCTTTGCCCAAGACCCGCAATCTTTTCATTGCCCTTTTTCAGCATCATTAAGCGCAGCTCTGGGATTTCACTTACATCACACAGGAGTCAGCCGGCCCAGCTCCAGGAGAGCTTCCTCTGTCTGTTCCAAGTCAGCTTATTATTTTAATTTTATAATGTCTTAATTAGTGGGACACTCATCATCACCTAACATGACATCTCATTTGGTAAAACCATATTATCCCGTCCTTGCGATTGTCAGTACATCTTCTCATGGTTATTTCTTTGCAAAATATTTTCCAGCACAAGTGCATACTTACCTATACTCTGCGAGGAAGCGTTGGGACCAATCTGATGACCTCTGTTCACAAAGAGCACATCTAAGTTTCATGCGCTGTGTTTACCAGTCAGGTGCGGAAATAGGTACCAGAGATTGCTATATTGTTTCTATAACTTTATTCTTGATCATTTCATTGTCACTACACTGCCCCTGTTCCTTTTTTATACAGTTTTTTGCATGGTGACCTAATGTCTGTAATTGACATATTGCTTTGATGCATGTCCCCATCAACTCTGCCCTCTTTTCATAGCTAAAATCAACTAGTCTGGCACAGGAGATGTAGGCAGCTAGAAGAGACCAATAAGACAACATTATCTACTTATCCCCAGGCACTGGAAAGCTTAAAAAGGACCCAGTGTATTCCCAGTGTATTCCCCTCTCACTGCGCAACCTGCTGCAGTTACAATACCTATTTGGACCGTTGTCTGAACATTCAGGCCGTTGCTGTATTTAATAAAATATGTCAATGTGGCAGCATTGGTACTTCAGCACTGAAATTGTATTTTTTAGCACATGCATTATTAAATGAAATGACACACATATCCCTAAATGAAATGACACACATATCCCTAAACGCATGATACGCATATCTTTAGCACAACTTGTCAATGAAACTGATAATGGTGCCCTTATAGTGGAATAACACCAGAAACTCCTTGTGTTTACTTTACTAGGAATCTCAACTAGGTGCTTGTTTTTCCCTCATGTAATTAAAAAAGAATTTAAATTTTCCATCATCGACACACTGATCCTGGTTAACCACCTTACGGCTTTATGATCTTACAAATTTTGGTTTATTTACAAAATCAAATTACCAAACCTATTATAGCTTATCATAACTCATTATGTAGATGACATCATAATGTCAAAAGCAGTAGTGACAGTCCAAAAATGTTCTGTGGGTCTACAGAATCATCATCTTTAAATTACATTAATTGCATTTACTATCATCCAACGGGAAGAACAGCGATGGCCTGCAATGGCCTGCGATGGCCTGCGCTAGCCCAGCATTACCATGGCGATTGACCACCACAAGCCGCATGCCTGCTCACAAGAGCACTGTTAATGAAACACAGCTGGTCCTAATTGGATTAATTAGTGGGGGTTATACTGGGTCAGCTGGGAGACCTGGAAAGGTGGTACGTGAGATCAGGAGGCTGGGGAAAGGCATTATCACAGATGCACTATCTTGGATTTTCTGTATTCAGGGGTGATTTTCAGTTTGCTGAGGCTAATCCAGTTTGTGTGGTTTAATCCAGGGTTTTTCCTTAATTAATTGTTTGATATTAGTTAAATGTTTCCATTCTGCAAAGACTGTAAATGTGTAGATTGGGTAGCAACATTTCTGCTACGGAAAACAAGTTATAACCTTATGTATTTAAGATGATAATCAGCTACGGAAAGTTCGGTACTCAGTGACTACAGTATGACTCTTTATACTCAACTGGTTGGATGAAACAAAACCTTGGTCTGGATTTGTACTCTCTGGACCTGAACTTGTCTGTAATTCTTTTGTAACTTCCCCCACACTGGTCATCCATCTACAGCATGCCATAGGCTAGCGTTTCCAGGCCCAGTCCTTGGGGACGCCCCAGACAATCCACACTTTTTCTCGCTCCCAGGTGCCTGTCAGATCGTCCAGCTGGTCCAGAGCTGAGAAGGAGCAAAAACGTGGACTGCCTGAGGGTACCCGGGGACTGGGGGAACACTGGCATTGGCAAAAGTACCAGAATACAAATCCACCAAGCCCTCCATTATAACAATTAAGGGGCTAATATGAGAATTTCCAGAAGATCCGCTGTGAACGAAAATTGTGGCATGTACGCTTACTGTTTAGCCTCTATTAGCCCTGCCTGAGGATATCTAGGTCACTGGATCTCTGAATTGCTTCTAAAGTTCTCATCTAATATGATACTTGATGCAGTAAGAATAAAATGAGCTGTGAAGCAATTCCTACTGGAGATGAGAATGCGAGCAGGCGATGGGTTCAGATTAGCCGCGGCTGCTCGTGCAACCAGTTATAGAGGAGCTGGCTGTTGTTTTTAAAGCCACACAAAGACATTTTGTTGAAATGGAAATGACATTTGCTGAGCTTAGGAGTCAGTCCATACATAACACACAGATGAAAAGATGATTTATTTGCACAAGTGCATTAGAATGCTAATTTTCACATACCCCATCTCGCCATTGAGACATATATACACGGCATAGAGCAAAGTTTGGGGTTTGAGCAGAGAGTCATGAGATTTTTCTGGCACTCCTGGACCATTTTGGGGGTGGGGGTTAAGGGCCTAGCTCCGGGGCCCAGCAAACATGTGACTATTCTACCGAAGATGGGATTTGAATCAAGACCTTCAGAAACGGCCCACTGAGCCACACAAATAGCCTAAGTATTTTTTATATGGGATTTGGTTCTTCTCAGTATGGGAGATGGTATTTATCCCGATTTATGCTTGAAATCATCTTGCCCTTTGTTCCCCGTTAGTATTAATGATTATATTAATGAATATACCGCAACAATTCCCAAATTCTACACCTGCAAAAAAATATCAAAAAATACCTGAGACAATTTCCGACAGGTCAGTGGCTAGCACAAGGAACATGTTAATGATTCCCTCATTCATTAATTATGCTATGAAAATGTAAATGGCTCCAATGCCAAAAATGCAAATGGAACAGAGATAAAAGTCTCCTGCGTGAAAGGAGAGGATATAAAAGATTCATTTTCTTATCTTTTTTTATTTAGGTCTAAAAAAGACTTGTTGGCGGCTCTACCTTGCAGGAGCAGGACAGAATCCTCCCTGTGCATGGTGGCAGGACTTAGCAGCACGATTAGCTGGATGAGACTGGCCGTCCTGCACTCACGCCTCGTAGGTCAAGTCCTTCAGTAGTGTCCAAGCTGACTAGTCATTGATTCAGGCCCCAGCCTGCCTTTCATGACAGCAGGCTTCTTTCTGGCCCCATTTCCAAGGTAACCACCTGACCTTAACATCCCACACTTGTACTGATGGCTCCGAGCTTTTTCGGGCTGGTAGGAGCATGTTTGTGTTGAAGAATGTGGGTCTGAGTAAATGAAGGCAACACACTGAGTGGGCATGCTTACGGAGAAATGTCACAGGTCGGCACACCGGCTGGACTCAGCTTCTCAGCTGTGGCGTTACTAGAGTGCCATCCTGGGGTGGGTATTTGGGTATGTTGGATGTGCACCACTGGGGTGCTTTGGTAGGGCATTCGAACCCCGCCCCCCCCCCTCCCCACTCATAGCCACGCCCCTGCTTCTCAGATGGAGGCCAGGCAATACAGCTGATTATCCCCAATGCACACGCACTGCCCAGCACCAGTTAGCAATATTAATCTTGACCAGTGCTTGGCTACGGACTGTGAGGGGTGAATGGACTGGTTGGGATTCCGCTGGGATCCTCATCAGTCAAAATACAAGGTGAATCAACAACACTCATTCAGCAGCGCAAAAGCAGTACAGTTTAAGACTCATGAGGATTTGGTTGATTATGCATAAGTGGAATCAGAAATAGAGATACAGTTCTACAGACTAGAAGTGAACAAGTGTTTGAGATGGAAAAGTGGCACTAGCAATGTAACTCTGATTGCTGGCATATTAGACCTTCGCTCAAGTACAGAAAGTCTCAGCAGAGTTTTTTGGAGGGCACTTATAAAAACAGCAATCAGCCTCATGGTTTGAAATGTGCTGTTAAGAATGACATAAAAATAGATGTGTGAAAACACTGGCCTCCTCCATATGGAAGATATGGGCTGTTTATATATAATGTTGCTAACCTGATACAGATAAAAAAAAATGTACTGCAAAATCTCAGGAACTGCAGCCATTAAGTGGGTTATGTTAACAGTATAGGAGGCCGAGCGCTGAGGCTGAATTAGGCACTCCACAGGACTGGGATGAAGAGAATGAGAGAAACATGAAGATGATCAACCAATCATCATGTCCCAGAATGCTCATACTGAGTCTCTTAATGGAAGCAGTACCAAGGGGAATGAGGTGGGTGAGCACTGCGAATGGTTATGAAATGGGTGTGTAGCCCATGTGGTACTGGGTGTGTGACCTAAGCATGAAAACTCTCTGTAAATTTGTAGGGACTATGGAGAGTGGGATTTTGTCTGATATAGCCATCCTTGAGGCCCTATAGCTCTTGAGCTGTTTGTGGCTTAATAGGTCAGAATGCTGTGTTTGTGATTGGAAGGTTGCTGGTTCAAATCCCAAAGTTGCATGGGCATTGCTCCCCTAAGCAAGTCCCCTAAACCTCAGCTGCTCTAGAGATTATCCAGCCCTGCTCTCCCAATCATTATGTTGCTTTGGATAAAAGTGTCTGCTAAAAAAGAAAATTTTACGTAGTTTGGGTCTGAGGACAGCGCCTCTTACAGTATAGCAGCAGTACCTCCAGCAGCAGCCCTCTGCATGCCTTTCATGTGTTAAGCATTTAAAAAAAAAACAGAATACTTACCTCTATTTTCCCTGACATGAAAAATTACTGTTTTTCTTTCCTCGAAGAGCAGGAATAGAGACTGACACAGCATGATACGAAGAAATTCAATATAGTTACAATCTGCAAAATGCAATTCAATAAACACGGTCATTTACAGTAATATGTCCTCATCTTGCGATGTCTGGTGCCTCTCAGTTTTATCTTGAATTTCAGAACTTAGTTTCAATAGTCTTGTTGTCAGCAGTAACTATGTTGTTCCTCTTAAATTTTCAAACTAGTCCAGGGCTGTTGTTAAATCTATCTGTGATTTTATGAAAGGTGCATTTAAGTTCC
The DNA here is from genome assembly GCA_026780845.1 of Petrocephalus sullivani. NCBI lineage: Eukaryota > Metazoa > Chordata > Actinopteri > Osteoglossiformes > Mormyridae > Petrocephalus > Petrocephalus sullivani. Next base: position 13,530,668 of record JAODKM010000126.1, on the reverse strand, counting down.
TTGTTTTTCACTATGAATCCTGCCTTGATTGTTGCCTATCCAAAGCAAATACATTGGTATATTTGGTCTTGTTGCGGCATCCAAGTAACAGAGACACTGTTGTGTATTGGACGTGACAGCTGATGAAGGGAGCTGTGCATGAACTCGTTCTAATCTGAGGAGTAGCATGATTGAATGACATTTTCCCATGTGATAGCAGCCTTGGATGAAAACGTGCACTACATAGGCACAGGTGTCTCTCTAACGAAAGCTGAGAACATTTTCTGGATGCATCGCGACTTGAGGTTAGGGCTCGTGTGCTCCTATGACAAACCCATCTGTCCACTAGAATCCGTCTGAAATGCGAGGGTGCTCCAGTCCCCAGCAGGGCCCCGACGGGAAGCCTGTCACTCCCAGCCGTGATTTGCCTTGCCTGCTATTCCCCCATAGCAAGTCAGAGCGTAACCGGCTGTGCTGCTGTATCTTAAGGCTATTAAAATTTCACACTAGTAACCAGGGAACTAATGAAGGTGCTTCTCCACAAGCGACGTGGAGCGTTCTTTCATGTAAAGTGAATGTGTGCTGCCTGCACATTAATACTAAGGAACGAAGCACAGACAGCAAAGCTCAGTGTTAATTTTTTAATACATTTAGTACCACTATTTAATTCATGTGACACTAATCAATAGTAACCAAATAAATTAATTCTATGGTATCTTTAGAGTATACAGAAATTTTACTTTATTTGTACAGTATTACCATATTCCCTAATCACATAGCAAGCTAACAGAACTGGCTACTTCATTTATGTGTGATATAAAAACATTATTATACCTGAACCTGAAAAAAAATGGTGGGAAAAAAGTTTAATACCACTCCATAGGTAAGTGTTTCATCAAATAGTTTAACATCCAGTCACGTTGCCAAGAATTTTTATTATCTAATATAACTTAGAGCTTCTGAATTTTTATTGCAGTGCTGATAGAGGGTGTTGATAATGCCCAGTCACCTTCATTTTAGCACTGCAGACTCCCTGTTTGTCATGGTAACTATGTTTATCTATCTAGCAGAAGTGTTTGCCCATGGTGATGTACAAGTGAAGACCAGAGGACCAGGTCGGGCACAGTCCTAGGAGCTGTTGAGTTTAGGGGCCTTGGTCTATGGCAACCTTCTGATCACAGGCACAGAGCCACACACCACCCCTTTGCCAATAAAAATAAAATGTTTAAAGTTCATTATAAAAAATTAAACACAAAAACTGAATTGTGTTTTTTATGAGCAATATACATTAGTTCACAATATAATGTGTCTTAATTATATTATATACTCTAAAAGGTGCCCTAGACAGAATTCAAGTGCTGGAGATTTTGATTTCTATTGTGATTGCAGTACCTTCCTTTTTTGAGTTATCTGTTCTCATCCGATCTTCCAGCTGTGTGATTCAGTGCCAATCTCCTGGTGAGCGTCATAAAAGACAGAAGACGCTCTGCAGGGCTTCGTTCCATGCCTTAGAAAGCCTTTTGACATTTTATAGCTATGTGATGGCTACAGTTAAGAGCCTCCAGGCTCCACCGATAGAGAAGCTGTTTGTTACTATAAAATGTTGCGTACTAAAACCGGCAGGTCAGCTTCTCTGACATTGTGTTCAAAGGCCTGATATTTGCAGTGGTGACATAACACAGAGTCATATAAATTACTGACTTTTCTGGTTGCTGACTGCAATTAAATGTGATTTCTCAATTTTCATATGTCAGTATTCCAGAGTTTTTTGTTCTGCCTCTTAGGCTGGGCTACCCAGACCCCCCCCCCCCTTTCCTCGGAAGTTAAAAGTCAAACATGTTCCACGTGTGTTTCATCGCAGGTTTGGTTCATGTACTGCTGTGCAAATCTAGACGACTGAACAGGAAGCAATCCAAAGCTGAAAGGGGGTTGCTACGGTAACAGGCAGAACAGTCTAGCGGTGAAGCCACGTTCCTGGCAGCTGCTGTTGCATTTTCTTTAAGTTTAAGCTTCATTTTGCTTGGATCAGAAGGACCCGGAGAAGTATAGTTTTTACAGCGATCAGTGTTTTCAGTGTGAGACCAGGTACAGCCCATTGTACAAAAAAAGAGCAACCCACCTGATGTAACTGAATTACGAAAGGTCTTATACAAAAGAGACTTCTTAAAGTTATACTGCCCCTATGCCTCGAATCGAAGTGCTATGTAATTAACAGAATGGCTGGCAAAGATTACCCTCCATCAAATCTCAATGTTATAGTTGGTATTTTCTCTGAAGCATGCAGAGAAGAATGTTCCAAATATTTTGAGAGCAGACCGTTACGGCCAGATGAGAAGAAACACAGACACGGATCAATGTTGAATGGCATGCACAGTGGAAAGGCATGCACAGTGGAAAGGCACTCACAGTGGAAAGGCATGCACAGTGGAAAGGCACTCACAGTGGTTAGGCATGCACAGTGGAAAGGCATGCACAATGGAAAGGCATTCTCAGTGGAAAGGCATTCACGGTGGAAAGGCACTCACAGTGGAAAGGCATTCACAGTGTGGGAGATAACAGAGGCTTGTGCTTCATGCTTCGATATGGAGAATAAACATGGAAGCTGCTTTCATGTTTAAGCCTTCAGTTTTCTTCCCTCTTAAGAACTTGGTGTGTGGCTCTGTGAGTTAGGCCTCAGTGCTCATGAAATTTGTCTTTGATAGAATCGTCACATGGGACCCCATACCCCCCCCCCCCCCAAAAAAATGCTTCAGAGGTACTAGATAAATGAGTGTCCCCAAATTTCAATCACAACTTCAATTAAGTTCAGTTTATTTTTATATAGTGTCCTTCACAACAGGGTTGTCCCAGGGCGCTTTATATGGGTGTAGAATACTTTGATATACATTGATAAAATACATAGAATTAAAGAAGACAGAACAGAGAGAAAAGACAGAAAAAGCCAATTGACAAC
>JAODKM010000126.1:13501574-13525834 GCA_026780845.1 Petrocephalus sullivani | reverse complement strand
CGTTAATATATTTAATCAGATTAATCACAACGCTGGATTAATCCGCGTTAACGCGTCAATTTTGACAGCCCTAATTTTTTTTAATGATTGTGAAATAATTTATCTATTTTTCACAAGTTGTATGGCTGATATCTAGGCTGTGTACTATAACTCCTGGTTTCTCAAACTATGGGCTGCAGAAACACGGCTACGCGGACTGGCTTGTCACGGACCGGGCGCCGGTTCGCGGAGTCGTGCTTCTGCAGCCCCAAAGCATGGACTGGGGCCCAGGACAAAGTAGGTTGAGAAACGCTGCTGTAACTCATTACTCAACATCCACTCCCCTGATCAGAAGGGGAAGCATTCGTTAGCCACTTAAAAGGACGACGACGTTCAGCAGGAGCAGTGATCTTAAGCTATGGATTCAAAAGCACAAAATTCTCGTTATGTGGAGTCGGTACTTTTGGGGAAGTGCAGCATCTTCCCTCCTCCCTCCTGCAGTCTGAAGATGCCGTCTCCTCCTTCCCATAGGTGGTACCGCTAAGCCGTCGCTCCACTGGGCCGCAGCCATGCGAGCCGCGTGCTGCCGGCTGGCGCTGTGTCCCCTGCGGGTGGCGTCGGTGGGCCGGCAGTCGGGTGTCTGTCTGACCCAGCCGTCTGCTGCCGCTCCCAGTGCACGGACCTTGTACAGTGAGACGGGCGTGTGGGAGAGGGAATACCGGGCGGACACGCGGCGCCGGGTGGAGCTCTGGTGGAAGCCACGCATCAGAGGGTGGTGGAACCGGAGCATGGAGGAGCAGGTAAAATGGGGGGGCATCCGGACAGAGTCCTGACTGCCAGCTGAGTCCTGACTCCCGGCAGAGTCCTGACTCCCGGCAGAGTCCTGACTCCCAGCACACTGCCTGATCATTATCAATCCATTGCTGCCAGGCATCCTTTAGGTCTGTCTCTCCCCTCATGGAAACAGCAAGTCTTTGCCCATTGCCCCATATACACTAATCCTACCGATTCTGGGCATTATATATTAATGCAAAGTGGCCCCAAAATGATGGCGTTCTGGACCAGCAGTAGCTTGCCTTTTCAAGCCCCCCCCCCCCCCCCGTTTTGACTAGAATGGGGGGGTGAATGTATCATGAAAGTGATTGCTGAAACACCTCAATGTGTCCACTGCATTTAACCTATATGTGACTTTGTGGCAGAGCTGTGGGTAAGTGTTACTTGCAGCCAGGAAGCAGTGTGTGGGGGTGGTACCTGGCTGGTCAAGGATTCGAACCAGCAGCCTCCCCGTCACAAGTGCACTTCTGTAACCATTAGCAAAGCAGCATTTTCTTACTGAACCTTACAGCACAACAGTGCTGACGCCAATATGCTGGATAGCGTCAGAAAGTACCCATGTATAAACAGGCCTGCCTTATGTGTGATCCCTGTTAGAGCTTGCAAACAATTTCAAGTTCTTCGGTGTTTAAGTGCATTACAGTTACGTTTGACTAAAGCAAACATCTCTCACTGCCGTCTTCACTCCCCTCTGCCCTCTCTTCCCAGAGCTCCCAGAAACCCAAATTCTACGTGCTCTCCATGTTCCCGTACCCGTCTGGCAGGCTGCACTTGGGCCACGTGCGAGTGTACACCATCAGTGACACCATCTCACACTTCCACAGGATGCGAGGGCACCAGGTAGGGGGTAGTGCGAAGAAGGCTTTTTTTAGGTTACGAAGAAAGATTCACAACCCAGTGTCTGCACTTTATCTAGGATTAAATTTGATTGATTCTGAGTTTTTTATTTAACTGAACAAATGAAACAGGAAGCAGTTAGAAGCAGTATCAATACATTTGATTCTTCAGTATTAAGTATTGGTGCGTTCATTATGCTTATATGAATCTCTGAGTGTAATATTTCCAGAGACACATATATAATTGTATTCTTAATTTTTTTTAATACTGAATACCGCATTGCACTGTCAATTGTGAAGAACATCACCAGTTTAATCTGCTGATTTGAGAGCACCATGTTTCATCCCTTTGGTAATAGTAAAATAATCAGAAGAGTTAAATAGTTTAGATACACATTTTTATAAATGAATAGCTTAAATTCTTTTGAATAACCTTTTTTAAGTACAGAATGTGCCTTCGGCATACCCAAATTATGGTGTCTGACTACCGATTCAAACCGAACCTGAGAATGCAGACCCCTCTTGAGTGTATGGAAATAGTCTTTAATTAGCCTGTCCGCAGTGTTCCTCTTCACGTCTTTTAATACTGACTCTGTATTAGCACTGTACATTTTACTGAGTGTTGTGTAACTTGTATGTGACTCATTGGTATGCATTCAGTGTCAGTGCATGGAAGGTGTACTCTTTACAGGGGGATCAGGACGATTTGCTTTAACATTGATAATGACGGTTATGACCGGACATGTTTTTTTGGTTTGATAATCCTGTCCAATAACTTAAATATTTTTAACTCAATAATGAAATAAGTGTTCCTTTTTAATTTAGTTCAGAAACTAAATGCTTACATTCCATGGAATGCAGTGTATTTTGCTTAACTGATGGGATAATTCCTTCCGGAGAGTGTAATCCGGTGAGATTTTGTTTGAGCAGTTATGCTAACGGGAATTCTTAAAGGAGTGCGTGTGCATCAGCGGCTTGTCTCCCCGCAGGCCGGGGTTTATTCGTGCATTTGCTGGGTAATGTAGAAAATCACATGGGGGTTATGCCTCAGTGCTTCTTAGCAGAAACACATCGACGGTTCTGATGATTTACTCTGGGCTCGTGGAACGACACACCTGTGGTTGTTCCGAAAGCTGGTCCCCATGGTGGAGGATGTGGCCATCTGTTCTCTCTGCAGTCCCTTCCACCACAAACCTGTCAGAGACTATTAGTGCTCTTTAACTGGTGCGGCATCCACAACCAAACGTGTGTGAGGAATGTGCAGTCACCCAGCATGTCAGGCTGGCCTTAGATCCGCTGGAGACTGGAGCTTAGATGGGAGGTGTTGTTTAGACCAGGGGTGGGCAGAAAGGTTCGTTGTGTATGCGGGTTTTCTCTGCAGCTCCCTGGTTGCGTAAGAGTTATGAACACGACTGTGTGATAGAAAGGTTGCCGGTTCGAGTCCCTGACCCACACGGACCTCTGAGGTACCCTGAGCAAAATACCACCCCCAAGCACTGCTCCATGGGTGCTGAAATAGCTGCCCACTGCTGTGTCACAATATCATTCAGAGGACACATTTCGTTGCTGTATGCTGTGTGCTGTGGTGTGTCAACAGTGGCAATTAATCACCTTTCACCTAATTAGGTTACTAATTAGAGGACTGATTGGCTGATCAGTCCTCACACCAGGGTTTAAACAGCAAATAAGATTGCCCACCCTTGGTTTAGACAAAGAAGGTCTACACTGGTAGGAGGCTTCCTGCTGGAGGTCAGCTCAGATAGCAGATGTCTCAGACAGAGAAGGTCCGCTCAGCCAAAGGTATGTCACATATTTAAGCCTCTTGGGGATTGGCGATCATGCCATAGCACCATTTCTCTCTCGTTATGGTTAACTGAAACTCGGTCTACCCCAGAGTTTGGCCTTAGCTGTATTCTTGGGCCAGGCAATCTGTGAACATTGTTGGTGAGTGGCTTAAGATTGGCCTGAAGATTTAAGACGTAGCATAATTTTCACATGACAAGGCAACACAGCAGTTCCTTTGACAGACCATGGGGACTGATCACTGTGGTTGTCAAGGCAACCCAGTGTGGTATTCAGAGCAGAGAAAGTCTCGTCTCAGTGGAAGAATGAAGTCGCGGCGCACATAAAGAGCCAAGCTGTGATTGGCTCACTCTGCCGCTACCTCGAGTCTGAAAAAAGACTTGTTAACGTGCTGGAGGTGCCTTCATGCAGTGTGCAGCTCTGGCTAAGTTAGATTGGCCAGGTTTCCTCATTGTTGACTTTATGGAGGAAGTTTGATAATACAGGAGACACAGTCATTGGCATATTGAAGATAAAGCTGTAGCTGTTCTTGTGTCTCATTAAGTTTGGGAAACATTAATGTATATTGAAGTAAATAATCAACCTTTACAGCAGACCTCCTTCTGCAGAGGGTGTGAGTTAAATGAGTTATAACTCATTATAATGCATTATAATGCATGAGATGGAAATGTGAGCACACCAAGAGCTTAGTTTTGAGCTCAGTGGCTGTCAGTGGTCTTGGCCGGTCCAGTTCAGATGACTTGCACGGTACCCACAGGTGCTGAATCCCATGGGCTGGGATGCGTTTGGACTCCCTGCGGAGAATGCTGCCATAGAGCGAGGACTGGACCCAGAGGACTGGACCAGAAGGTACACCTGACCCCTTCATTTAACAAACCCCTCTGGTGCATGCAGCATGCAGCCCCCCCGGCTGTGCCTGTGTTCAAATGGTCGCTGGTTCCAGTCATGGGGGTCGACAGAGTGGTTCCACTTTTGGGCCCTTGAGCAAGGCCCTTAACCTCCAGTTGCTCCGGGGGCTGTCTAACTCTGTTTCCACAATTAATGTAGGCCACTTATATATAAATAAATATAAAAAATAAAATGTAAAACACTTTGTTCTTCATAACTGTCTGCTGGGAGCCCCCAATTCAACTGAATTACAAATATGTCCCTATCAGTCAAGGAGCGAAGGGTGACTTATTAGCAGCTGAGTGTGGCCGAGGTCCTCTTAAACTCACAGAGTAACATAATAACATATTTTCATGCACTTTAATCTGATCTTAACACGTCGAAGGCCATCTGATGTTAATATGAAGGCTCAGTATCGTTCAGCCCCGGGTGCAGGGTGAAGTCAGGGAGCCCTTTGTATGCTGGGCTCTGTGTGGCCGTGTGGGACACTCAGAGACTGCATGGCCACCTTCCCGTTTTTGCAGTGTGCGCGTCCGCGTATGGTAAATAGTACTTGTATATTCATGATTGCCCTCCTGGTCTTGGTATTTTGGACTGCTGTTAGGTTTTACCACCCAAAGCCTTGCAGTTCCTTTCTCTGCCTGAAGGGGGAGCATCGTCCAGTAATAGCTCCTCTCTGGATTACACTCTGTATTGCATCAGCGTTGTACACAGCTTGCTGTATATGACAGGGAGCAGACAGAATATATAAGCTTTAACAGCTGTTTCATGTTTCTCATCTGTATTTGAACACCCTCTCTTTCTGTTCCTTTCCGTGTCTTTTGCACAATGACTTTTCCGTCTAACCTCACAGGAACATCCAGTTCATGCGTGAGCAGCTTGATGCCTTGGGGCTGTGCTTTAACTGGGACAGGGTGAGTTCCCCAAACCCTGCCCACTCCTCTAGGTCTGTGTGCTTCCCGGGCTGCCCCTCTGTTTCTCATGGTCACCTTGCTCATACGCGGCCCCCTTGGTGCCTGTGTGTTTGGTACAGCGGTAGCAGGCAGTGTAACGCTTAAGGATACGCACACTAGAGGTGAATATCACGAGGGGAATAAATGGCTATATGTATTCAGGTTGAGGCTGTTTTGACATTTGGCAGAAGATGGCGTGTAAGCAGTAATGATTATATTCATAATAATGATACCAATGGTGATGATTTCATTCTGTACCTCATTGCTTGTGGATATTAAAATGATTGAATTTTGGCTTCTCCCAAAGTTATTAAAACACCTTCATACAGAAAAACGAGTGGCTTCCTGTGTGTGTCCCTGTAACTGTGAAGGTGCTTTTGGCATGGCCAGGCATTTATTGCTTAATTTTCTCTGCAGGAAATCACCACTTGCCTGCCTGAATACTACAAATGGACACAGTACCTGTTCATCAGACTGTTTGAGGCGGGATTAGCCTATCAGAAAGAGGTGAGAGTTTGATGGACAGTTTGGTACTCTTCAGACTCATCAGGCTATTTGAGGCGGGATTAGCCTACCAGAAAGAAGTGAGAGTTTGATGGACAGTTTGGTACTCTTCAGACTCATCAGGCTATTTGAGGTGGAATTAGCCTATCAGAAAGAGGTGAGAGTTTGACGGACAGGTTGGTGCTATTCATTTCTGCTGTTGCATTTTTTCTTTTTTTTTTTGTGGTGTTACTGCCTAGTTTTTGCTACTGGCACAAAAAGAATGAGATTGTATGTGCTTCTGAAATTTTTAGAATTTATTGCATATTTTCAAAGTGCAGAGTTTAGCATTCTTGTGGGATATATGTATAAACATGATATTTTCGGGATATAGTCATGTTTGATGTTCTGATTGTTTGTGTGCTTATATTCTGTGCATAAGCCACTTTCTTTTTCTGATGGACATGACAGAAAGTTCCCTTAAACCTCAGCTTCAGACAGCAGGACCCTCACTTGCATGAGGGTGTCACCTGCTTCCTATGCAGGCGCTGGTGAACTGGGACCCGGCGGACCAGACGGTTCTGGCGGATGAGCAGGTGGATGAGACGGGGCGATCCTGGAGGTCGGGGGCTCTGGTGGAGCAGAAGTTGCTGAAGCAGTGGTTTATCAGGACCACCAACTATGCCAAGGTGGTCACCCCCTCTCTGGAGATCACTGTGCTGGCAGTGGAGCCTGGCGTCCATTCTGTCCATAACATGGGAGCAGCACAGACCGTGCTGGGACTTTTGGTGTTTCATTCAATGTCGGCCCCCAAAAACAATCATCCAAATGGTATTTCTGTAGAAGACAGGGCATTACAGAGACATCAGTGGTCTGCGAGGTTATTCATTGGGGAATCTGGTTTTCAGCCTTATCCGCAGTACGTCTGTGAAGCACCACAGTCACCTTACCCTCCCTGCCTCAGGTTTGGGTTAGCAGGCCTTGCCCTGTCCAGCATCCTGCTCAGGTCAGAACCCACCAATCAAAAAAGACCTGGCAGTTAATACCCATTAGCATAAGCAGGTGAAGAGTCTGCAGATCTGGGCGGGTGGTTGGCGGCTGCTGGCAAGTGAACGGAAACACAGCTTCATGCAGGAGCAGACAACCCCCCCCCGTGTGCCGCTGTGAGACATGTGGGGGGGCATCACCTCTGCAGAGTTGTGGCAATTCTTTGATCAGGTCCAATCGAACGACAGGCAAACTTAGCTATGTGTCTATTCTGCAGAGGAGAGTGTCACACTGCAACACGCTCAGGGCAGTATTAGTGCTGCTTCGCCTTGCTTACCCAACCATGGCTTCTTTTATAGCACAAAACCACAAGTCATGTGACCTGTTTCTAAGAACAGAGTGTGGCTTGGCCTTTAATATTCACATAGTTCTTATGCACTAATGCACTTTTCCTCTTTCACCTGCTTCTCGGTTCCGTCTCTTTACCACAGAATGGCTCGAATAATTTTCCCTGCTATACTCGTAAGCAGAAATATTTAACTTAATTAAGGTCTCTGTATACCTTTTTGCACACAAATATATGTTGCAATTAAATTTCATTTGCATTATAAGACATATACATTGTATTATACATGATATGTGCATTTGGCTTTTCTAGGACGTTACCCCCGGTTTTATGTAATTTGCATGGTTTTAGCCCAAGCATTCTTGCTCTGCCTGACTCCCAAGACCCAAAACTAATAGTTTCTCGCCTTGTAAACATTGGTGCAGCAGGCACGTGTATTGTGAGTAAATATAGACATAGAAATAACTTTCAAGCTAACTTCTGCATTACCAGAAAAAGATCAGACCTCGTACTGATGGAGATTTCCATCGCGAGACTTGTGGCAATGTGACTGGGGCTGCATTACATCTTTGGCTATTTAGCAGAGGCTGTTATCTAAAGCAGTGCACATTTTTGAGCAAGCGGGGTCAGACGGTCCCCGGAGCAGCTGGCGGTTAAGGGCCTCGAGGGCCCGAATGTGACATCACGCTACATCCCTGGGACTGGAACCAACGACTGACCGCGTCCTGATGCGCCGTGGCGCAGAGATAGTCTTCAGAGACACACCCAGACACAGATCCAGACATCCGCATTCTCACACATACTCAGACACGCACACAGGTTTAATGAGGGGCTCCTTATGCACCCAGACTGACTGTTTCCAGCCTGATTTTATTTACCGTCTGCCTCCTGGCACTGGCCCGCTAACCCTAAGCGACTCGGACATCTCAGTGACCTGTATTTATATGGCAGTGAAAGTGAGACGTGACCCTCGGTAATATCTGCCGTGGCGGCTATACCGAGGCACAGACACACATACACCTACACTCTGCCCATTAATTTCGCCCACAATGGATTTTATAGCTTTGCTCCGTTGCTATGGAGATGCTTCAGATGGGTCCCTGGATGTATTTTCAAGGTTAGGCATGATTTTATGAAGTAGTGTTTGTATTTTTAGATGGATAAAGAGATTGGTTTGAGTTTTTTCAGTCTTTCTTTTTTTCTTGCTTGGCATTTCCTCTGTTCTTTGAGGCGTTCTGTTCTCGTGCTCCGCTGTGCGAAGAAACCATCCTCGCCGACTTTACAAAGGACAGCCAGCCCCACCGTTTTCACAGACGGCAGCTGCTGAAATGTGGGGCTTTAAACACCTGCCCTCTGAGACCCGTGATCTTACAAACAATGCGGGTATCACTTCATTCACATAAAATGAAAGGGCCAGATTTCAAGAGGAGACCCGGTTAAAAAAATGCATCCTCCGTGTCCAGCCTTCCAGGATATGAAACACATGCCGTTTTCCCAGACAGATTCTAAACTCCGCCAAATTAAAATGAACTGAATCAGTTCAGTGGCTTCGGGTGAAGCTGAGCTGAATTAATGAAGCCTATGAAATTATGAATAATTATAAGAGTCTTGGGGATGGATTGTGATCCCCCCCGCCATTTACCCGCCACACCCCTATGTTCCACAGCCCCTTTTGGATGCCCTGGCTGATCTCCCAGAATGGTACGGAGTCAAGGCAATGCAGGCCAACTGGATCGGGGAATGTTCCGGATGCTATTTTGACTTCGTGCTGAAGGTAACGCTGCCGCTCTTGCTGTGGGAATTACCCTTCAGTGCAGCTTAGTGCTGTAGGTTCGGCTGTCAGGGGCATGCATTTGGCACTGGGATGCCTTTTCTCGGTTCAGGAGTATGCTTTGATGTCATGCTGAAAATATTATAAGGAAAGTAAAAATCCCTCTGGCCTTGACCGGTAAAGGTTATAAATAGGTCACCGCATTGCTCCTGTACTGAGTGAACGTTTGTTTGTGCCCCATTGGCACAAGTGAGACGTGTTCCACGAGGACATTGGCTGCTTATTAGACTGTAAATTGGATTTGTAGTGAGGGCTTATTGACTCTGGAGTTGTGGGGATTCTGATAAAACGAGCAGACAGATAGCAGATGTGTAATTAACGGAGCCGGCGGCGAAGGCTTTGGCAGAGGTATGTCAGAACCCACCTGCAGGTCCACCTGGTCTACCTCCAAGCCTGAGGAGCAACATCGCATGGTTCTCCTTTGTATCGTCATCTTGTGCTTGCCTCACCACAGAGGCAAAAAGTGCAGACCCAGACCAAGATTTTGTTTCAACCAACCAGTTGAGTACTCTGGGACTGTCACTATTTATACTCAACTGGTTGATTGGGGGAAAAAAAAATTCTCTGGATTTGTACTTTTTGGACCTGAACTTTCCACCTCTGGCTCATCGTCATGGAGACTGGCGCCTTGCTGCTCTGCGGACAGCTTGGGGGGGGGCGCTAAGCAGGCAGCATGTGTCATGTCACTGTTTTCCAGACAGACACTAGTCTTCATGACTGTTCCGCAGGTCGGCGGGGAGGAGCTGGGGGAGACTCTGCAGGCTTACGCGTTCTCCCCAGAGCTGGTGTTTGGGGCCGCTTACGTCTCCATCCTGCCCTCACACCGGTTGCTCCATGGCTCCAGCCCCGTCCGGCCGGCTTTGGAGAAGGCCTTCCAGTCCGGGAAGGGTGAGGAGGGCCTGTGTCTCCATGTCTGAGTGCACATAGGAGATGTCTTCATGTGTCTCCCTGAGAATCTGCTGTATGTGATCTGGTGATGAAGAAGTGGAGGATTAAACCTCATTAGGTATCTGTAACTCCCTTCCTCTCCACAGACTGCCTGACTTCTGTCACTGCCCTTAATGTGTTCACTGGCTGCGAGGTCCCTCTGATCATCTCTTCCCAGGAGGAATTTCAGGGCCATCTGGACACTGTGATAGGTCAGTGTGCATCTGTCGCAATTAATCCTACCTGGGGCAGGCCTCAGGGCCCCAGTGAAGGCTGATTGGCTGCGTTTGCCTCCTCCCTTTTCACTCAGAGATTCAAAGCATTTCATTGGCTAATGATAAGGTTGCCCTCTCTGCATGAATTGTAGCCCCTCTTATCAGGGGTGCACCTAGAAATTTTGGGCCCCGTGACCAAATGTCACCTTGGTGCTACCTCATTTTATGTATAATTTTACTTATTCAAGGGCTCCTGTCAAGTGCTGGGCCCCCAGAATCTGCCGGGTATCCATGGCTGTCTGTCGCTCCTGCCTTTTATGACTTTCACCTTAAAAAATACTACACTTGGCCCTGATTACAATGAAAACGGTTTACTGTGTTTCAGAAGGTGTGTGTCTGCGCTTCAGTGAGTGCCATGCGTATGTGAGTGCGTGCACAGATTTCACTGCTTGATGAATTCTGATTACTAAATACCAGTTAATATTCAGTTATCAGTCTTCCAAATGATTTTCCTAGTCAGGGTTGTGGCATCTATTAATGTATGTAACATCTATTAATTAACTTAATTGTAATATTTCTTTAAAGTTTACACAAATAATACAGATTAAATATTGGCACAAATAAACACGCACCTCTAACAAAAAAAATCAGTACATAATTAGTTTGTTATACTCCGGCTGTATAGCTTGTAAGAGCGCGTTTCCAAATTGGACTGAGTGAGTTTTGGTTCCCAGTAGGGTAACATATAATGTGGAAGCCTGACCTTGGGTTATCGATGGTCTCATCTCGAAAACGCCAAAAAATAACTGCTAAGAGTTTTGGAAATTTGCATTAAATACCCAAACCAACCAGCAGCCGTGTCTCCAGGACAGCGTGTCCTCACAGTAGGGACCATATGAGGGATGAGATTTGTGCACATGTGTGCACTTGTTTATGATTTTGTGGAGCATTTATTATTTGATACTAAATCGGTTTATTGTGTCTGAAAATCAGCAAAATTACTTTAAAACCCTGGGATTCTCGAGCAGTTTTAGCCAAGAATATTGTGCTAAAAAAAAGCAATCTACCAAGCAGGTATGCTGCATCGTTTGGGAATTTCACAAGAACCCTTGTGGCTGTAATCCCTGCCAAAAGTGCTTCTACCAAATGTTGACATCCCGGGTCTGATTCCGTATGCAATCAGCATATTTCTGGTTTCTGCTAACACTTACTGTAGTAATAAACATTTCCGTTTAACACTATGAGTTAAAAACATGCATCAGATGGTAATTCCACAACATGTAATGCCATTGGAAGAATAATCTGCTCTGTGTATGTATAAAAATATACTGGCAGTGTGTGCATTGTGTCACGTTTGTATCTGTACTGTATGTATCAAAATTGACTGTGTCAATTTGTTTTGAAAGTTTTATAAACATTCATTGGAAATACTTTGGGAACCTAGGGTGCCATCTTCTGAGGGGGCGCTGACTTAGCAGAACGCCCGCAAAATTCACCTCCATCCAAGTAGGATTCGGGGTGGGCGGGTGTATAAATGGTGACACTTGTCAGGGTAGGCACATGGCTGCCAGCACTGTGTGTGTGTCACGTGTGTGTCACGTGTGTGTCACGTGTGTGTCACGTGTGTGTCACGTGTGTGTCACGTGTCTGTCTGTATGGGGGCCATGTATAAATTACATTTGTGGGGACCAAGTGTTCCCACATTGTCAAAATAACAGGTTTTTATCATATTGTAGGGACCATTTCTTAAGTCCCCATGAGGGAAAACTGTTTTCTAAAAATCTGACTGCAATCAAAAAACTGAAAATGTCAAAAGTCCTATATTTTATTTGGTTACTTATGGTTAAGGTTAGGGCTGGGTAGGGGTTAAAGTCGCTAAATGGTAAAACAGTACGCACAACGATATGAATAAAAACGTGTGTGCATATGTGTGTCTTTGTTCCAGGTCTCCCTGACAGCAGTGTGCAGGATGCGGCTCTGGCCCAAATGCTGGGGTTGAAATGGGACCCGGTGCTGCAGGAACGGCCCGATGGAACCGTGACCCTCGCCAACTCTGCCGAGGTGTGCCGTGCTGGCGTTTGCCCCCCAGCCCCCCCCCCCCCCCTGAGCTCCCCATGCTTCTCCTTCCTACACCCCCCCCCCGCCCCGTTCTCTGACTCGACTCACCTCTGCATCCCCCAGCGCCAACCCTTTGCCCGCGTCCGCCGTCATGGTGCCAGGCTGCAGTGTCTTACCCAGAGCTATAGCAATGCTCCCACCGTCCTGGCGGGACCCGGCCGGGCCGGCTCTGCCCCAGCCCAGATGCGGCCGTAAATAAGCTGGATTTGTGGCCAGATGGCTGTAGGCCCGGGCACTTCAGCAAGCCTCTAATCCGGATCTGTACTCTTTGATGCACGTCTCTGATAAGATTCTACTATGCAGCTCATTTGGAAAAAAATGGATCCTTTATGGCACTTTAATCCTAGTATTAGAAGATGTGAAGGAAAACTGTGGTGGGAAAGTGTTCCTGTCATCCTGACGACAGCAGCTGTTACCGCAGGCTGCCTGCATGCATCATTATGATGACTTTAATCCACAGCTAATTGCTATATAGGCTGTAGTTGTATAATCAAACATGGCCCCTCAAACGATCTGCCTTACGTTGATCTTATGATTATTTTCGGGATCGTTGCGGTTCGAGATCTAGCTCTAAAGCTTTCGATCGTTCCAGTTCACAGGCCTCAGCAGGCAGGAGGCCTTCGATGCCATCACGCAGAAGGCCCGGGCGAAGAGCGTGGGCGGCCACCTCACCAGCACGAAGCTCCGCGATTGGCTGATTTCCAGACAGCGATACTGGGGCACGCCCATTCCCATGGTGCACTGCGTGTCCTGCGGGCCGGTACCGGTCCCGGCGGATGAGCTGCCAGTCCCCCTGCCTAAGCTGCCTGCTCTCACTGGAAAGGGGGCATCACCTCTAGAGACTGCTGGCCACTGGACTGACATCCCCTGCCCCAGGTCAGAGTTTTAACACAGGCTGAGAGGCAAGGAATTCTGGGTTTAAGGGGTGAGGCATGTCAGGATGGAGCTTAAAGATGGTGCAGGGCTGGTTGTGTCCCATGCAGGGAGGGTTGGGGTGAGAAGAGGGGAGAAGGCTTTTTAAAAACTGAAAAATTGAAATATTTATAATAGATAATTATTAATTATGACATTAAGGGTGGGGGCAGCCAGAGGTGGGTAATCCAGGTCCAAAGAGTAAAAATCTTGTTTCAGTGAAATTTTGTTTCAACCAACCAGTAAAGTATTGAGAGTCTCAGGCACAGAGTGCTAAACTAGTCGGTTGACACAAAATCTCGGTCTGGATTTTTGTCTTTGAACCTGGATTACCCACCGCTGCCGGTGGGATGGTGGTGCAGTAAGGTTTGATTCCCTGCCCTGGCTCCATGTGTGTGGAGCTTGCATGTTCTCCTGGCGTCATCATGGGCCTTCCTCTGGGAAATCCCCGTCAAATTGTGCATGTCTCTGTCTGTGTGCGTCTGTCTGTGTCAGTGGTGTGGTTCTGTTTGACTAGAAGGATGTTCTGGAGTGCAGATTACAGAGTGAGGTGTTACTGGAGTGTGGGCCCTTCAAAGCATCCAGGCATCGCGACGCGCTCCAGAACATTTGCCACCGCTTGTCAAATCCTCTCAGGCGTTTAGAGCGCTACGTGCTTCGCCAGCGTCGCCGCGGTTACTCATCTTCAGCCCGGCCCGCTCGCCGTTCACCTGGCAGAAACCGCACGAGGAGCTCTTCGTTTATAAAGCCGAGCTTCTGCCAGCGTCAGACTCTATTTCGGATGGGTGTCTCCCCGGGAGTCCAGCAGCTTGGATGAAAAAGCCACCCGCCCCCTTCGCCGAGTAGATCTGTTAGCGTGGCGCTAGCTTAAGGGAGCAGGAGCTCCTGCCGACTGTATTTATGCAGGTTATTATTAGATGCTGCTTGTTTTGACAGCGAGCTGAACTTATGTAATAAGCGTCAGTTAGTCTCTGGAACACGGCGAGAGACGCCGTTACGTAAGTCAGCAAAGCTGTCCCATCAGGCTAGGCGCTGAGTCATCTTGTGGATGAGACCAAGCTGACACACTCAGTTTCGGGTGTCTCTGATCTCAGGCCCCTAATGGAGTCGCTTGCTCTGTAGTCGGGCATTACACTGGTAAGGTGGTTGTGGCGTATCGACAGGGGGAGGGGCGCTCGTTTGTGTGGGGTGCAGGGAGGTGCCCTGTGTCTCCATGAGGAGGAGGCTGAGAGCCGCTGGTGCTTGCATGGGAACTCATGTAGGTATTAGAGGGAGAAGGGTGCCTGTTTGGGCTTTGGGTGTGAGGAGGTGAGGATATGATTTATATTACTCTGGCCTACTGCAGAGCCAATAAGAATGAGCTATTATGGGGGTGCTTAGGGGGTTGGGATGCTATGCCTGTGATCCCAGGGTCAGCTGGTGGTAAAGCCCCTAACCTCTACCTGCTTTATCAGAAAATATACACTTTGGATAAGCACATCTGCTGTATTATTGTAATTTAAATCAACATAGATGCAACATACTGTAGATAAAACCTAGATTAGAGGTCCCAAGCTATTTTAGCTTGACGGCCAAATTCCAGCAGCTACACAAAGCCAATGTCCATTGCAGGGGGGCGCGATCCCATGATCTGGATCAAATTGTATTTCATAAATGCTCTCCTTGGGGACCCCTGACTTAGGTGCACTTGCACTAACACACACACACATTTGCAGGCCCCAGACGCATGGACGCTGACACGCATACTCACAGACAGAGGGTCGGCTCGGGACCTTAGCCGTCTCCGTGATCGTCACAGGAGGATGGACGGCAGATGTGCCTGTCATCCAAGGATTTAAAAAGAAACACATCTGCTGCTCATTGATGCTGTTTCTGCATGTGATATTCTGAGATTGTTAGTCAAACGCTGAATGAGATCATCCCCATAAGAGGGCAGATGCAGGCAGCGGTGGGGGGGGGGGGGGGCTTACTGGTACCTCTAAGTCACTGCAAATGCATAGCTTGCTTCTCTTTGCTTGGTTGTGTGCCCAGCCTGGTTTTATGCTATCTTGTGCCACGGTGGGAAATCCTGCCGAGATCAGCTTTGAAGTTCTCGTGTCGGCCATTGCAGAGGACTAGTCTGGCCTGGCAAACGTGTTATGTTCATTTTATAGAGAATGGTTGCTGCAAAAGATGGCTGTTTTTCTATGCCAGGATTCGCCTTCAGTCTACACAGCTGGCTCTGCTCATAATAGTCACATATTCCTAAAGCAACAGAATTCCAGCTGACCTGGTTTTCCCTCCAGTAAGGAGACATGCTTTAGCACTAATGATGGACCAGATAAGGCTCAAACTTTGTGTGCCAGTGTAGCAGTCACAAGGCGTCTGCTGGGTGGTCGGGTAAATCAGCCATTAAGGACGTTAGGTGGTCCCAGTTGCCATGGATGGTCATGCTCTATTTTCTCGTGGCTTCTTACCGATGGATGTGTGAAACAGCATCTGCTTTGCGAGATATTAACCTGCGACACCTTGCTAGTTGCTAAGCAACCTCTGTGAACTTAGCAGACACTCCTGGCCCTGTGTCCAGGATGTGTTGGATGCTGGGATGGTAACCTGACGGCCGCCATCTTTGGGCCTAGCAGGACTGTGTCTGGTCAGTCAAGAATGACTGGTTAGTTGACAAAAATCTCTGGACCTGAACTTGTCTGTAATGGATTACTATTGTTAGTAACTTCCCCAGCACTGGAGCTGAGTCAGGGTTTGAGCTTAGCTGTGATCTAACAGGAGTGAAGATGAGGAACTTTAGAGCTGGAGATCACAGCTGTGATTCAGCTGTAGGGACGGTTTGTGTGAGGGAGCCGACTACATTGTGTGTGTGTGTGTGTGTGTGTGTGTGTGTATTTTCATTGAAACAATATGTATATTTAGCCGTTGTGCAGAACCATGGGAACATGCACGCAAACACACTCCAGCTAGCCAGGTGAAATTACCATGCAGATGTAGTTTATCGGTGTTTTTCCATCTTTGCATGCCGGACTTTAACTTGCCCTTAACTGTAACCTTTTTCCCAGAACAGTGGTCATGTGAGTCCATATCACAGCTTTAATGGACTCTTGTTGCCTTTGTTTGCATAATAGCGTATTTAAAATCTGCTTTAGCCTGGAGTTATTTCAAACGTATTTGTTTTTTTTCTTCCATTGTCATGTTAACGATGGCCGTCGTCGTTAGGTTTGTACAGTTAATCCTACACCCATATTGCTGGTCTTCTGAGTGTTTCGCTAATTTGATTCCTTCTCCAGGCAACATATATCACAGCATTAGACTTAATATTTCCTGTGGTGCGTTTGCAGTTTGATTAATACCCAGCCAGATGGTCCTGGGATTACACCGTGACCCACTAGCACTTGGATAAGAGTCCAGACTGGATTCTGATCCTGGTGTTTGTAGAACACATTTCCTCTGGGTGCCAGAGTTGGCGTTTGCTTGGCTTGGCGCGTCCCATCGGTGAGGTGTACCGTGCACAACCTTGAGGTCACCCTGGTATTTAGCACACATGGAGCTTGCCTGCAGCTTTGGGGCTGTCAGTGGACAGCGGCGTCGCAGACAGCACTGCCGTCTCTGATACCCGCTTCAAAGCCGCTCCGGCTAATGGCGGCCATGTCTGCCAGCAGCAGAGGTTAATCTTTCTGACCGTGTTTGTTCAGGCCGCACTTTATCTATTTATGCAGCATTTAACGCCGATGACTCTTGTCGCCATTGTGTTGGGTGACTTCTCTGGCATGCTCGGATACGTTAGCGTCATGCTACGATTCTGATTCCTGATATAGTATCTCTTTGTACCGTTGTCGGCCTGATGGATTTAGTATAACAGCTGAGAGCCTCTCGCACCCACCGGATCAGAGGATTTATATCCAGGATCAGTTCTCGGCTTTACGCAGCCCTGTGACAATAAGAGTAGAAGTCAGTGTTGTTTTCCCTCTGTTTTCTTTTTAGTTTAACTATTAGGGAGCGAATCTCCTGTAACCACTTAAATAATAATAATAATAATAATAATCATGCTGTGAGTATATCCTCCTAAGATCCAAAGGGTGAAAAAATAAGTTTTTAAATATTGGTTGAAATTATGTATTTGACTGTAAGAGGAAGTTGGCAAGGCCACACCCCCAGACATGTGAGGTCGTCTTAAAGGCCCAGCTGTCCTTTTCAAGGGTGGCATGTATAGCATGAGAGATAAGGGCAAACGCATAATGTCCAACACAGGGGATACAAATCAGCTGCTGGATCACAGCAGGATATCATGGTTTTTTATGCACTTTACAATGCACTTTACAATGCACTTTTTATGCACTTTGCAATGTCTGTCATCGTAAATGTCTGTGGATAAGCAGCAGCACGGGTTTTAGGGTAATTGAATTATAATGTGCTACGTGCCTTCTGTGTGCTGCTCAGATGCAAGGCCCCATCCCGGAGGGAGACAGACACCATGGACACATTTGTCGACTCCGCCTGGTACTACTTGAGATACATAGACCCTGAGAACACACACAGGTATGTGGCTCTCTTCTGAGACACCTTCTTGAGCAGGGGTGAGCAATCTTATCCGCAAAGCGCGCTGGTGTGTATGCAGGTTTCTGGGATAACCTTTAGGTCAGCTGTTCAAACCCAGGTGTGAGGACTCTTCAGCCAATCAGTCCTCTAATTAGTAACCTAATTAGAGAGTTACAGCAAAAACCTGCATACACACCGGCCCTTTGCGGATAAGATTGCCCATCCCTACTCTTGAGAAAGGCCCTTAACCCTTGGAGTATTTTGGGGGTTAAGTGCCTTGCTCAAGGAGATGTAAATATGATATAAATGTTGAGCCATATAATAATATACAGTATAAGACAGACAATGAGATACAGTTAATCACCTAATCGGTAGGGCAGGATTGTGCACATTGGCATTTCCGTGCCCTCAGACAGCATGCATAGTGAAAGTGATAATGCACAGCTGAATGGTTCCCAGCATTTAAGGATCGATTCGGGTCTCCCTTCCGGTCTTCAGCACACACACTGATGTATAAAAACACCCGTTCCCTTTCCCACATGCTGACAGACACTAACCAATGCTCACACATGCATGAGATCACAAGCACAGATGTTTGCACAAACCACGTGACTCACTGAGATTATAGCCTCTATTACCTGAAATATCTCTACTGATACAGTTTGCCCGACAACAGGGATTAATTTTAACCCCCCCCCCCCCCCACCCCCGCGACCTCTTCGTAAATCTCTAATCTCTGGAGCAGTTTAATCTCTAATCCCCGGGAGTCCCTAATCTCTACTGAGGTCTTGTTCCCACAGATCATAGAGCTTCAGAGTCAGAGCTCAGAGCTTTCTGAGTGATGGTCTGGAGTACATGGTAATGTTTGCTCAGGAGACAGGACTTGACTCGAGCCTTGACCGTCCCAGAAACCGTGCCCAGTTTGTACCGGCACTACGCCGTTAAGGGTGCTGATGATTTGCTTCGAAAGGTAGAGCTGGGACAGACTTGTGTGAGAGAAGGCAGCTGTGTAAAACATACAAAGCACTACGGCTCTGTCCAGTGCATGGGAGCTTTTATTATTATTCGCTTTGCAAACACGATTATTATTATTTTTTTTTTTTACTGTTTATATTTTGTTCATGTTTATCTATAATGTAGGTCATATTAAAGTGAGTGTAAAAGCGTAGCCCCTGGATCAATATTCAAACATAATTTATGTTTAAACACGACATTAAGATGAGTTATGCTTACTATATGCATGCTACTGCTGCATTTGTGGAGTGTGTTATATGGTGGAGTATGCTTGGCAGGTTAGTGCAGTTCATTGTGTGAGATTTCTATAACGTGATTCTCAGACAGGGACGTGGCAGCTGATGGGCAAACGGCTGCAGCAGAAGCTTTGTGTAAATATGCTGTATCTCATTGGTGGGATTTAATAGAGCACACTCTATTAATTTTGGAACATGGCTCAGCCTGGTGAGACATTACCAGCAGCCCAGCCCTCTGACCCAGAACTAACCTGCCCGTGAGGCACTTAGGAAGCCTCTGGTTTTTGTTCTGTTTTCCAGCGAAGCTTCCGGACTCCTACCCGCTCCTACACTGAGCTCTTAAGCGCCGAATAACATCCTCTTTGCTAGGCTGCCCCCTAGTGGATAGCATCGCACATGCATGAGCTCGCCCGTTGTTTTCCCGGTTATAAAGCCCTCTGGCTGTTTCTGTGCTGTCCCAAACCCTAACCCCCCCTCCGGGTCTTCACCCCCAGGCCCTTTGAGCGCTCACTGGCGGACAGCTGGATGCCCGTGGATGTGTATATAGGAGGAAAGGAGCATGCCGTCATGCACCTCTACTACGCTCGCTTCTTCAGTCACTTCTGCAGGGACCTGGGCATGGTCTCAAACAGGTATGGCTCCGGCTGACGCCTGCACAGTATCTGCGAGGCATAGCTAGGAATTTTGGTGCGATCAGAAGAAGGTTTTTGGTGTACGTGACTCTGTGTGTGTGTGCGTGTGTGCGCATGTGACATTTTTGGTTAATTGTGCCCGTCCTGTGGCAGGGAGCCTTTCCGGAAACTTCTGGTGCAGGGCCTGATCAAAGGACAGACGTTCCGTGCAGTGGATAGCGGCCAGTACCTCACGCGGAGCGACGTGGACTTGTCAGGCAAGCCCGGCGCGGCCTGGGGCCGGTCCTGCGATGCGCCGTAGCCGGGATCCGGATTGCGGCCGACGATGGCGGGCAGCTCGCCGTGATCGCCGATGTTCTCGCGTCTTTGTATTCAGCCACCTCCCTGTCTCAGCTCCTCTGGCTGGAAGCGACAGGGTTTATGTTATTACTTTTTATGGCCCCTTCCGGATCTGTCTTTTTATATCTTCCACACGCGGTTACTCTAATTATAGTAACTTTAATTACATTAGTTATCCCTCCCGGTTTCAGTCTGACAATAAAGATTACTCAGTGCAAACCACTGGCACCCGTGAAAATGTGAATGGTGCCATTGTCTGGATTTTGGGGGGGTGGAGGGGGGGTTCTGATGTGGAGACCTGGACTTTAAGCTGAATATAGCCTCCGCCCTGTGACCAGTGTGGCCTGGTGTTCATGGAAACCGCTAAAAGGGAGGCCGGCTCTGCCCCCCCACTTCCAACTCTCTCTCTCTCTCTCTCTCTCTCTTTCTCTCACTCACTCTCTCTCTGGTTTTGGATGCAATTTGGCCGTTGGGTTGCTAGGCAACTGAATAAATACTGCCGATGAAACTACTTTGTGGTAGTGATCGTCAGAATGGTCTTCTGGCGGCCCGACCGAAGGCTTCCTGACAGGAAAATCCGACGAGGAACTGACACAAATTAACACAAATTATTTCTGGCTCTGCATAAACAGATCCGGCAGATTGAGCTTAGATTATCTTGAATTGCTTCCCCCTGCCTAAGCCCTCTTCAGATCAGTGTGTGACTGAGCTCAATGGCACCACAGATCCGTACATATCCATGTACTTGGCTAGCATTTAATCCAGGCCTTAATGAATGCAGTAATTAAACTGTCAACTAGCATGTTACGCAGAGGGTTTTTTTTCTGTTGTCATTTGTACAGTTGTGTTTTTTTTTCTTGGTAAGCACTTTGTTTGTTTAACGTGCCTGTAATTGCTGGTGCCGTTTCATCGCGTCTCCTCATGACATCCCACTGGGCGTGTCTCGGAAACACGGCCGTTGGACGGTGGTGATGTCAGGGACCCATCTTCCTTAAACAGCCAAGGGACGGAGGCCCCGTGTTTGTGGTGTGCCCCTCTTGTGGAACTTCACCAGTCCCCTGAAGATGACAGTGATTAAGGATAGGCGTGGTTCTGCCTTGCCTTAGTAAGAGTTCACATGGGAAGTTTTTTCACTGGTTTCAGATGTTTTTCTTAGACAGCAGAGCTGAGAATGCGAGGCTGGGGCTCTGGGTGCACTCCTGACCTGCGCCCCCCACCTCCCCGTCCCCCAGGCCCTGAGCCAGTGCAGCTGGGCACAGAGAA
This sequence comes from Petrocephalus sullivani, assembly GCA_026780845.1. Taxonomy (NCBI): domain Eukaryota; kingdom Metazoa; phylum Chordata; class Actinopteri; order Osteoglossiformes; family Mormyridae; genus Petrocephalus; species Petrocephalus sullivani. The sequence continues at coordinate 13,504,711 of JAODKM010000126.1, read as the reverse complement.
GCGACTGCAGGTGACCTGGGAGAAGATGAGCAAGTCCAAACACAACGGGCTGGACCCACAGGAGGTGGTGCAGCAGTACGGCATCGACACGGTGCGCCTCTACATCCTGTACGCAGCCCCCCCCGAGCAGGACATCCTGTGGGACATCAAGAGTGAGCCGCCCCCCCCCCGACATCATGCAGCGACTAGGTCCCAACACTGTCACATAAAACACCAACAACACATTATCTCTAATGCCTATAATGCCAGGTGGTGTGTAGCTCAGTGGGTTAGAGCGCAGTGTCTCTGATCAGATGGTCATTGGTTTAAATCCCACAAATGGAAGAGTGATTCCACCTCCAGTCTGTCCAGGGATGGTCTGGTCCCGCTTTTACAAAAAAAATGAAGAATTGCATGTTACTTTGGATAAATGAGTCTGCTAAATAAATAAAATATAATGTTAAATCTCAGACACCATTGGCTGTCCCCTGTATCTAAGCAGCGTGGTACAGCGTACCCTCCCTCTCGCTCCTGTTTGGTGTCCTTGGCTTCTGATGTGATGTCATGGCTCTCCTCGGTCCGCTTCCCTGTGCCCTGCATGCCTCTGACCCCACTCCCTCCTTCCCCAGCGGACGCTCTTCCCGGGGTCTTGCGCTGGCAGGCTCGTCTCTGGGGACTGGTGACCAAGCTACGGGAGGCCCGGCAGGCCGGGGGCCCCCCCGACCCCACGCTGCTTAGCGCGCGGGAACGTGCCGAGGCCAGGAAGATCTGGGAGCAGAAGAACCTGACGGTGGCGGAGGTGGGTAGGGTGCACACCCCCTGGACGTAAGGAACGGGCAGCTCCGGCTTGGACAGGGCAGCCCGCTCTTCTAGTGCAGCTCTTGAATTTGCTATCATAATGAGATATTTATAACTGGGTCCTGCTGCCTGAAGCTCAACTGGATCTCAGTCTGTAGAGACGGGCTTTACCTTGCTTTCTGAGGTCCAGCTGCATCCCAGGCTGTAGAGGCAGAGACATTTACCTGAACCTCTTATCTTTCATGGATTTTCTTGGAGACTGACTATTCTCTCATTCATTTCTCTGCAAATGCTTGTGTGGCTCCGTAACCGGATTGAACTTAACGCGGCTCATCCACCGGTGATCAGTCAGTCTGACTGCGGGAGCAGTGGGGAGCAGTGGGGAGCAGCAGGGAGCGGCGGGGAGTGGCGGGGAGCGGCGGGGAGTAGCGGGGAGTAACACTTCTAGCTCCTCCAGTTGCTGTTGCCAGGGGAATCTGCACCCCCAGATCTGGCCAGACTTACCGGGTGGAAAGTCACTGTCATCGCCCCCCATCCCTCTCTCTCCCCCATCCCTGTCTCTCTCTCTCCCCCTCTCTCCCCCATCCCTGTCTCTCCCTCTCCCCCTCTCTCTCCATCCCTGTCTCTCCCTCTCCCTCGCTTTCCCCCATCCCTTGCTCCCTGGACTCCTCCACTCCTTCTTCACTTTATCCACAAGGTGCAGCTGGTCTGTTCATATGTGCGGTTTTCTTCAGTTCCTTCATTACAGTCTGACCTTTAGTAATGCAGACGGTCATATCCCAGTGAGTCTTTGGCCCCATTATTAACGGGTATCAATGCCGACGAGTGGCTCTAAGGGCCCTTCGCCTAATTATAGATCCCCGTGACATGGTGGGAAACCCTTCTGCAGACGTGTGACATTCTCCTTGCAGGTCACAGGTCACTACACTGAAGACTTCCTCTTGAACACGGCCATCTCCCGCTTAATGGGCCTCACCAACGTCCTCTCTGTGAGTGGGAACAGGTTTCACTGTGGATGTCTTTTCTCATTGGGATCAGGATGGGGATTACAGCAAGTTTGAGCAGCATTTAAGGCAGAGGTTCTCAATTGGTTTAACCACATTATTCCTCAGTTAGTCATGACCAGAAGTGGGTAATCCAGGTCCAAAGAGTAAAAATCCAGATTAGGATTTCAACCAACTAATTTGAGCACTCTGTGAGTGAGACTCTTAATACTTAACTGGTTGGTTGAAACAAAATCCTGGTCTGGATTTTTCCTCTTTGGACTTGGATTACCAACCTCTGGTCAGATTCAGTATAAAGGTTATTAACTGAAGGCTGGGCGGGGGAGGACACAATAAAGGACCTTTTTTTTTTTTTTTTTTAAACTACGTTCTCTGTGATCCACTGAAAATGGTCCCGAGACCCACTCATTGAGAAACACAGAGGTATACATTGAGTAACACTAAGCTATACACAGGTACAGTGAATATAAAAAGTGTACACACCCGTGTTTTTGTGATGCAAAAAAGAAATGAGACCTTGATGATAAATTATTTCAAAATGTTTCCCGTCTTTAATGCGACCTATAACAATTCAATTGAAAAACATTCAAATCTGTTAGGGCGAAAAAAAATATATAAAAAACAGAAAACGTACAATAAGCCACTTGCATAAGTGTGCACCCCCTTAAGTTAATATGTTGTTGAAGCACCTTTTGATTTAATTACAGCATTCAGTCTCTTTGGGTAGGAGTGCATCAGCATGCTACATCTTGACTAGGCAATATTTCCTCCCTCTTCCTTGCAAAAGCTCTCCGGATCTGTCAGCCTGGGAGGGCATCTCCTGAGTACAGCTCTCTTCCGGTCATTGTCGTGCTGAAAGGTGTAATTGCTCATCTTCAGCTTTCTAGCAGATTCCTGAAGGTTTAGGGCCAAAATTGACTGGTATTTGGAACTGGTCATAATTCGCTCCACCGTGACTGAAGCCCCAGTTCCATCTGAAGGAAAACCCCCCCAAAGCATGATGCTTCACCCTGGGTATGGTGCTCTTTCTCGGATTGTGGCCCGAAAGTTCAACCCTTGGTTTCATCAGCCCAAAGCACATTATCCCACATGCTTTTGGGGGACTTGGTGTATTTTATTTCTTTTTTGCAAAATTAGCCGGGCCTGGATGTTTTTCTTTTGTAAGATGGCTTCCGTTTTGCGACCCTACCCCATACATGTGGCACATTGTCACATGTGACACAACTAGCACTTGGCAGACATTCCTGCAGCTCCCTCAGTGCTGCTGTAGGCCTCTTTGCAGCCTCCCTGGCCAGTCTCTGTCTTGTCTTTTCATCAATTTAGGAGGGACATCCAGTGCTTAGTATCGTCACTGTC
>JAODKM010000126.1:13479648-13496923 GCA_026780845.1 Petrocephalus sullivani | reverse complement strand
GGGGTGGGGGGGGGGGGGGGGGGTGGGAGGGGGGGGGGGGGGGGGTGTGTTGTTGGGGGGGGGGTTTGGGGTGTGGGGGGGGGGGGGGGGGTTGTGTGTGGCAGGCTTCTGGGTTTAACAGAGGATGATTGTTAGAGTACAAGGGTTTGATAGTGTTAGAGGAATTTTGGGGCCCCTCCACGCCCTTGGCCGTAACCCTCCCACTTGTACGTGTGTCATGTTCCCGCCCCCCTCCCCCCCCCCCACATCTGGGCGTTCCTCTTTACATTCGCTTCAAACATCCATGAAACCTCATGGTTTGACCTGGCGGAGTTCGGCTGCTCCTTGGGTTGCCCGTCACTTCTGCAGACCCCCACGCTCATGAGTTCAGTAGCATTACACTGTGAAGTCTCTGATCCCCCATCCCACCCCCCCACAGCTTTATTTCAAGTCAAAAATTATATCACTCATTTACCAGGTAGTTGGTGAGAGGAAAACTTGTGTCCAAAGTCCCTTAACAGCAGTGACAAAGCAAATAAAAAGTAGTGCAAAAAATGATAACATACAGCATATAAATAGTGTGCTTATCATCACTAATAAATACAGTGAAGACGATGGATGGCCATTTGAATGTATGGATGACGGAATGGGTCCATTGACCAGAGTGCAGCAATCTGGTGGAATAGTTCTAAAAAAAAATCAACATTTGTCCCTACAGATCAACAACAAGGCCTGTGGGGTGGTGAGCATGCCCAGGAAGGTGGCCCAGGATGCGGACGAGGTGCGGCGCCTGGTCCTGGACAGCCCATTGGGCCTTCAGCATCTTTCCACCCGTACCATAAAGAAGGCCATCCTGTCCCCCAGGACAGCACTCATCAATTTCCTGGTGGAGGACTGACCCGCCCACTGTCGGACTCACTGCTGATTGGTGAAGCCAGCTGTCACTCACTGAGGCTGTAATTTGAGTTAAGGCTGAAGATGGTGCGGGCGTTTATGTATGATGTATTTACAAACTGTCTGTGGTAACCGGCTAGCCCTCATCAGAGGCAAGCTGGATAACTGATATCTAATAAAAGAGACCAGAAATATGGGATTGTTTTCAGAAGCACTGTGGGGGAACCACCGGCACTTCCCAGTGTGACCATAATCCCTCTGCTGCCGTGACGGTTTTCGGTCGTTTCTGTTTTATTAAACAGTGGAATGGTACTCAAAGTTCAGGGTGTGATTCAGCAATCCTGGACCTGCTGTCACTCACCTACCCGCTGTGTCCCACACACACACCTACACACACACGCAGACAGTATTCCACATATGCACTCTCGTACTTCTGCTATACAGCTTCCCGTTACGGGTATTTGTCGTATGATTCATTCACATGTATATGCCATGTATGTGTAAATTAGCAGCGCTGGGATTTCTCTGGGTCACGCGGCACTTTCTCATTCCAAACCACTCCAGCTGGTATGAGGCTTTCAGTTTTATTCCTGATTTTTAGTTCATGGTTCTGATTAGCTCTCGTGGAGCATTTGTTTATAAGCACAGTATAAATTGTGTACAACTGGTGCTTATAGAATGTCGACGTAGGAAATGCAGACGAATTAAGTATATGGAAGTGTCTTTATGAAGAAAGACTGCACCAGCAGACTGATTATGGTCTGGTGCTCCTGCTGTTGGTAGCAGTGCCATAGACAGATGTCACTACACTGGAGTGCAGGAACATCTGGATCCATTCTCTAGACCCTGGCTGTCTGAGTTTTCCCGTCATCCAGTTAGTTCAGGGATAGATGGGTAGGTAGTGTGTTAATAAATATAGGTTATTCAGTAGTGCAGTTAACCAGATGTAACTAGAGGGTGATATGTGGCTCCGTGGGTTATAACACTACCTTTGACCAAAATGGTTCTGGCTCAGATCTGCAGATGAGTAGAGGGCTTTCACTGTTGGGCTCTTAAGGAAGAGGCTCAACACTTTTCTTTTTGCAAAATTTTATGCTGTAATTTTTATAAATGTGTGATTGAGAAATGACTCATTTGACACTGCTCAGGGCTTAAATTCCGCCCTTTACTGACTGATTTTGTAGGTCAGTCTATGCCAAACACTGCTCCCTTTCCTGCATTTGAATGTGCAGATTGCTGGCCATTCCTGTAGTTTTTAACTCACTGTACTTTCCAACACTGGCATGAATGGTAGTCAGATGCAGATACCCTCTCGCATTCCCCCGCCTGCCGGGAAGAACATAGCTCATTGTGTGTCCCGGCATGAAACTCAATACTCCAAAAAAAAAAAAAAAACACAAGTCACCTGCGTAGTGAGCATATCTGTCACTGACAACTCCAACCCGTGGTAAATCCATGCATGCCATGGCATGACCTTTATCACTAAATGGTGTGTGACAGCGTTCAGACCTAATTCCGATCTTCCGGGTCTTGCTTCTCCCAGCTCCCTGCGTGTGTGATGTCCCATTCACCAGGCATGCTCTTTTTTTCTTACCATTTCTCTGCCATTTTTGGCTCTTGCATTTCGGGAGTAATGTCATCACAGAACCTTTCCATCCGCCCCCACCAGCTGATGACATGGCCGCAGTCTAATGTTGTGTTTGCGCCGGCACGGCGGTGTCGGCGTTCATTTTTGGGCACTCATGTGCGGCGGCAGGAGATACCCATTGTTGCTTGCTGTGATCTCACTGACTTCTGCCGAGTCACAGTAACACGCTGCTGTGAGGGAATTCTCACTCCGATTGCTCCTGCTGAACGACTGCTGGAAATCCGCAAGCCTTGGTTACTTGGACACTTGTACCAGTGTCAAAGGATTAAGTGCCAAAAATCTGGATGGAAAAAAAAAAACATTATCATCATCTTCGTATCATTTTCTCTTTCCATACAGTTTCTGCATGTCAATACCATTACATAAATATACTTTTATAACACCACACAGGAAAATACTACAGCTTGTAATATTCTTGAATAATGACTCAGATCAACCAAAGAACCAAATTTAACGAGGCCTACTCAAAATGTTCTTATTGTATTTTTGCATTATTTATATGACCACCTTTTTAATATTCACACAAAAGCCTGATCTTTGTGCAGTGAAGTCACAGTGCAGCCCACGGCGCCATCCCGTTGCCTTGACGAATCCATTTTACATGACGAAATACAATACATTTATCTTTAGTTTAAGTGGTATCAATGCTTTCCAGTCAAAGCAAAATTCAGGAATAGCTCGCGCCTGTCTGCTCAAATGTAGGTGACAGCTGTGAAATCGTTGCAAGAAAAAGAGAAAAAGTTTTCGGAGGGCTCACCAAGGAGATAATACGATGTTTGTCTGTGTTATTTTTGTGATCGGCATTTTGAACTTCCTCTGCGTGGTAAGGAATAAAAATACACAGGCGGAGTATCAGAGGCGCGCAAGACTTTTAGACTTTGTTTTCAGCGGCACTTTCTATATAAAGGCGCGTTTGTATGGCTCAAAATGTGCGGTCTTGCTATAAAAAAAACAACACGACTTGGAAAAAATAAAATTCATGTTACAAAAATAAGTTTTGAAAAATATAGCGCAGTGCTGATTGCTTAGGACGCGCTGGCTTTAGCAGGGGGGGGGCAGCAGATGGCACTGGAAGCAGCCCTCATGACTCGCTAGTCACCACGCCGTACGGTCCTAAAAACCTGCCTGTGCCTTTAAATGCAAGTCGACCGCCTCGGACTCATCTCGTCTATTTATTCACTTATGAAAAAAATCTCAAGTGTGCGCTTTCCTGTGCCGGCTGATTTGCCGCAATTTATCGCCCGTCGTATAAAACGTCGCGGCGGCGTGTGGAAGGAGAGTCGCGGCGCGTTTGGGCAGGAGCGCAGCGGCCGGGAAATTAAGTTTAAGGGGTTAGTCTGCGTCTTCCGTGTCGAGCGCCATAGCTGGAGTTTGGAGGGGGGGAAAGGTGCCAAACAGGTCAGATCCCGCATCGGCTCGGTGTCAGACAGCATCCTGTTGTGGACGTTCCTGGAGTGGGGCGAGCGGGGAAGAGCTTCGCTGGAGTAGGATCCGCGGCTTCGGGACGGATCGTGCGGAGTAACGCGCTCGTGTGAATTAATGAATATTTCCACGAGTTCTGGAGTTTTTCCATCGATACTTTGTATGAACTTTTTTTTTTTCATCACGGATCTTTGCATCGAATTCATAGTTTCATTGCAAAAGTTTTTGCTTTGATCCTTTGAATTTTTAATAACGCCGGTTTGTTATATTTGTTGCGAAAGGACGTTTGTGTTGTATCTGATTTATATGGTTTTAACGACCCTTTCGGTCACCGGCTTTGGACGCGTTCGAGAACACATCGGAATTTAAAATTTTAATAAAATATTTTTTCCCCCGACTACGTTTTGCAAAATGGATAAATATGATGATCTCGGACTGGAAGCCAGCAAATTCATCGAAGATCTCAATATGTACGAGGCGTCCAAGGATGGATTATTCAGAACGAAGAGAGATGCGGGTAACAATCCTGACTTTGAAGAAACTAGGAGGGTGTTCGCTTCGAAAATGACCAAGATCCATATGCAGAAGCACCAGGAAGAGATGGCAAAAAACAATTTGGCAGCGAGGCTGACCGACGGCCTGAGTGGGCATGGCAGAGCACCGGACAATGCCTCCTTCACCAAGGATCGGCCACCCCTCAACAGCTACAGACTTGCAAAGGAGCCTGCTGCCAAACCTCCTATTCTGTCTGGGCCAACGCCTGGTACTGTCACTGCCAGCCAGGTAGTACCTTCCGAGGGACAGAAGCAGCATCGCACTGCTCAGCAGGAGGGTCCAGGGAGCAGGGCATACAGGTATGGAAATGCTGATGATTTTAAGGAGAATCCGGATCCACATTCTTTCCATACCTTGGCGCCCACCTCCCCCGGGACATCTTCCTACCATCCGATGTCCTTGTCCACACAAGGCAACCCTCCAAGCAGTAATGCAGCTGTCTGGGGAGTCTACCAAGGGGGGCATCCCATCCCAGGGGCTCATAGCCCATCTGTGACCCCAGCATATACCGAGGTCCAGCAAGGGCGAGAACCAGCTGCACAGAGGAGGCCGCCCACTAGGTCCCCGCTCACTCCCAACAGCCCCCCATCACCGGGGCTCCATCCTCCAGCGGCCCCCGGATTCAGCCAGATCCAGCCAGGCAAACTGGAGTCCATCTGTGACTTTCCTCCCCAGGCTGGCCCAGCAGGCAGTGCTTCTACTGAGGCCTCCTGGGCCTGTGCTGGGGACGCTCACGCCGTGGGGCGACCTGTGCCCACGTCCCACCCCCCGAAAAGTCACTTCGGTGACACTGCGGACTCAAACGCCCCGTCTTCTCGGCAGATTCCGGCGCAAGCCGGCACCGGTACCAGGTCCTCCAAAGGGGACCCTGGGCAGAATGGGCTTCATGGAGGTCCTGCGTCTTCTTGTGCATTTCACCAATCAGCCAGGAGGCTTCCAGTAGCATCTGAGCTACTTCAGTCTAAGAGCTTGAGTGCTGAGCCAGCCTTTCTGGACCAGAGCAGTTCCCTCACCCATGGGCCCACCTGGACCCTTGCTCTGGGTCCAAATGCCGGTAGCCAGGGAACCATGATGGTGCCCCTCACCCTGGCTGCGGATGGCTCTCAGCACTCCTCTACTCCGGTGCCTAAACAGGAGCCCACCACCCCCCCCAGACTGAACCCTCTGCACTGTCAGACTCTCCGTTTACAGCCGGAGCAAAGACCTTCGGCCGCTGAAGTAAAATTAGAAGCTGTTACGAAGCGCTTGGAAAAGGAGATGGACGCCCAGCCAGAGGCTGATTACTTCGGTGAGGAGAACCTCGTCCTTCTTGATTTCTTTAACTGCTGTTTCAAGGTTCCTTAGCAGACCCTGATTGTTGGAGTTTTACCTGCTTCTCTCCCTTAAAGCGATACGTTCTCACCCCTCTTTTTCTGACATTCTCTGAGTGTGCGTCTTAGCGTATGTGGGGGGGGAGGCGTGAGCTTCAGCAGGCTTGCTGCCAGGTCCGCTCTGTGTGTGTGTGTGTGTGTGTGTGTGTGTGTGTGCGCGCGTGTGTCTCTGATTGTCCTCTTGCTCTCTTTCCACACTCCCACAGGTCAGCTGATTCAGTTTAGTTCAGGCATTGCTGACTGCTTGTGGAATATTTATCGGATATTTAAACCAACTCCTTCCGTAACTTCACCGCTGATGATGCCGCCCGTCGTCTAATAACGGGCCCTTTGTGCTGCTGCTTTGTGTGGCCCTGCTAGACCGGCTGAATGGAGGCCTTAGTCACGCACCTCAGAGGGTCGGCCCCAGCGCACCTGACAGGAAGCCGCTCGCATTCTCAGATGGACCCACCTCCTGTGACATAGATGAACGTCACCTGATGGGGAGCCACTGCAATGGTCTCCACCCTTATCTCAGCCGGTCTTTGCTGTGGTCGGTTCTCTGATTCTATCTCGCCGATGTACTGAATCATTTCCTTGCTCCTGAGCTTTAGAAGCCCTGCTAGGTATGGAAACATAGGCATAGATAAGACTGGGGTGTCCTTAGGGCTGTATTCAAGGGGCTTCAGTCCCCCCTTAAAATATTCTATAGCCCTCACCCCCCAAATGTACAGTAGTTAGTTTAGTGTGTACTCATTCATTTTTTTTTTTTTTTTAATCAGACCCCTCACCCCCCACCCCCAAAGGCTTTTACGTAAATCCGTAGTGGTGCTCCTGGTTAATGTGGTAATTATAACAATATAAAGGAGAAACCTGAACTTTCGTGAATCAATTTAGAAATCTGCATGGGCAACAAAATAGTTAACAGAGTTAAGAAAAAAACAGCTATTAAAATGGAATTTTCTCATTGGGGGTGGGGTTCCTATTGGTGTCCCAGAAAGCTTGGGAAGCCCGTGTGAAATGGTTGTAGAGTTAACCTCCAAATCAGACGTGCAGTTTCCTGAGGGGCAGGAGGGTGGAGCTGCAGAATTTTCCCCCATTTGTAATGTTGCTCTTGGGATTTCTAACCATCTCATAAAACAACTTCCTGCTGTGGTGTCAGGGCCACTATGGAGTGCCTCTAGGCTGGGGAAACTCCCCAGTCAGTGACATGCTCCAGAAAGTGCAGAAAGGCGCGGAGAGTCACATGGGCAGAGTTACGCAGGGAGAAAGGATCAAATGTGGCAGGCATGCTGTCTGTATGCTGGCTGACACCGTTCCGAAATTTCCCAGCAGATGGTATGCACCCCACTCGTGTCTGATAATGAGTCATCCATTGTGGAACGAGACGTAGGCAAGGAGTTGATGATAAACTCAATGACTCTGTGTTCACTTCTTCCCAGGTTTTTCCCTTCTGGTGTGTTTGTGTGCTGTACAAATACAAAATTTAGGTGAACATAAATTGCTATCAAGCATGCAGTCCAAAAAAAAAGTTCTCAGCGCATACATAAAAACATTATTTTTCTGTATTTAGTCAGTATTTATTTATTTTCAAATGCATTTGGGTAATATTGGAATCAAAATGATTGAAAACATGCACGTTTGGGTCGGTAAATTAGCACTCTGTGATTTGAAAGGTTGTTGGTTCAAATCCCATGGTCGACTAAGTGATTTCACTGTAGAGCTCTAGATCGAGGCCCTCAATCCCCATTGCTCCAGTGAATCGTGTTAATAAATGTCATTTTAGATAAAAGTAAGGACTCTGACCGAATTGTAATTGATTTTAAGAATTATTCTTGACTCGTGCTGAAAATTTTTCTGAAAATACATTTTGTCTTTCTTTTAGTGGCAGTCAGAAATGTCTTATAGTGCTTATCCTTTCCGTTTAGCTAGAAGCACACATCATTAGCATCATCAGCACAGTAACAGCATTTAAATGCAGCTAATGGGGTCTCATGCCGATTCCACCTCATTTAACATCTTATGTCACAGCGCTGTGCGTTGCCATGGCAAAGCGCTCGAGGAATGTTGGACCTATTTCCCGGGACCGTGCCCACATTCTTGGCCCGACACGGAGTGGCAAGTGTGGCGATGCGATTAAAAAAAACCCTGGAGTCTGACTTGGATCTGCAGGCCTCAGACCTTTCGCAGCAGGCGTGGGGATTTCTGGGCTGACTGTCTGCCCTCTCGGTGCCCAAAACGGCGGCGGGCCATTTCCATACGTGGAGCTTCTGGCATTTGGAGAATGGAGTTTCAGCCAAAAGTCATCTGCTTTGTCTGACTTGTTTTTTTTTTTTTTTTGATCATGAAAGGTTAGCAGTTGAGCTTTGATTTTTTTTTTTTTCTTTTTTTTTCATGTTTCATGTGGTTTTAGGGCATTTCCACAACCTGGGAAGCTTCAGAGGTGGAGACTATAAAGGAGCCTAATCTGGTGGAAAACCGGCTTGCTACCCGCATAGTGTATAACAATGTGTTCTGGAACATTCTGCCCAGCTTCTGCAGAGGCATCTGATTTAAATTCCAAAGGGGTGAAAACACTATGCTTATTCATATTGACCCATGGGACACAAGAGGGTGATCCGATGGAAGGCTCTGGTGCTGGCGGCTGGCCGGTCTGGCATGACGGGGATGTCTGCGTGTTAGTCGCCAGTGCTGGGGAGGAATGTCGGCTCTTTAAAGACGGTCAGATTAGCTGGGCCTTCGTTTGTCGAGTGTTAAAATGCCGGCCGGTGCCCTCAGAAACCTTGAGGTCAGTACTGCTTCCCCGCTGGCCCCGGATGCCGTTTCGGGCCGTGGGACATGTCTGTGGCGCCCTCGGTTTGCTCAGCAGCCCCTCCCCTGCCTGCGTTTTAAACCCCATCTTCAGCATGTTTACTCACGGGCCTGTAGAGATCCCCACATGGAGATCGGCTCTTGGTGGAGCGGCACTATAAATAGGAGCCTGGGAAGAACAGCTCTCAGGCTATCAAAGAAGTCCAGGAATTTCTTTCGGCTTATTCCAGCTGGGGCTTCTGGCTACTTAAAATGGGTGAACCGGTGGAATGGGTTAGGTCCCACATCTGCTCACAAGTTTCATTTCCTCCTGTGTGACACCATGACTCAGGAGAAGGTTAGGAAAGTCTCCCATTAAGCTCTGTCTTTGGATGTTCTGATGTCCGCGCCTGGAGGAAGAGGTTCTGGTGGGCAGGTGCCATCTTGCCGGGCTTTGGTGTGGACTGACCTGGCCGTCCTTCAAACCACGCCCTGCACAGGAGAGGAACAGTCCTGACCCCTAATGCCCAGTGCTTTGTGCATGTCCGCTGTCCAATGAAAAACATGCATCTGCAAAAATTCATTGTTTCAGGATTGTGTGGGGGAAAAAAATGCATTTTATCAGAAACTACTTGCCGAAATGTGACCTTAAACAACGTTCTGAGAGACCTGCCTTTACACAGCCTTCGGTGAACAGTTTCATGTTTTAAATGGACTTATGATTTCAAGTTGTTAAAATTGAATGATTTAAAGCAATCCATACGTCAGACCATCGTGAATACAGATGTTAACTACTCACATAAATAAATACTCATTAAATAGATGACTTCATAAAACATCTTTGCCAGTTGGGTGTCAAACGCTATCTGTAGACACATTCCATCTACAGTAGAAAGTCACAGCTCACATATGTGGGTTTCATCGGACAGCGGTGATATGCTATGATAAATTCCATTGATCCCCGGGATTTTCAGACGGCCCCGGGTGCTTAAACCCACCTTCCACTAACGCGGTGCTGCCCTTTGATGCCCTCCACGTTCAGCTGAGCATGGAACGGATATTTTCCCTTAAGAGTTTAATTCTGAAGCTCAGTTTGTGGTTTCTGTGCCTGATTAAGATTAATCACCCTTTATTTATGTTCCTCTTGCGCAGCTAATCTCACTTTTAAGAAAAGGCCGGGGATTCCCAGCTGTAGTATTCTTATTTTCGTACCATGATACACATAATGACTAATTTGCTCTTCTGTCATTCGTCACAGCGATAAGCATGAAAATAACGTGATCTTTCTGAGAAGTGCCTGGAGAATATGACAGGCTTTGGAGGTGTTTGGTACCCGTCTGAAAGGGCGGATTGGTCAGACTTGGGGAAATGTACCTGCGATGAGGACCTGTTGTGAGTTTGTCACACCGCGGCGTGAGATGGGGGGTCGGCTTCAGCTGCAGGGGGGCCGGACAGGTGCCCGGGGCCCGTGGAGGAGCTGTAATGATCATCGGGTAGGGGGGGCTCCCAAGTAAAGCGTAGCCTAAGGCCTGTAGAGGTCGTGCCGGCCCTGTGTAAGACATCCCTTAGAAAGAGAGGGGAAAAGGGCTAGGCGGAGTGGGTGTGTGACGTGGAGGTGAGCTCTGGTGTCTGATGGGGGGGAGCTTGGGGGATGAGGTGTCTTTGTGACGCACCTGGTGTCGTCATTCTCTGTGGATACAGTGTAGTGTAGCCTGCCCCCGGGTGCTCAGGGGGGTTGGGTTACCCGGGGCTCTGTGTGGGGGCTGCTGGGTGGGGTAGTGGGAACGCGTGACAGTTAGATTACAGTACGCGTGAAGCGGGCCACAACCTCTCAGCTCCAGCACCAAGACAAACAAACAGAGGATTAAATTTCCCCCTTAACGATAACGGAGCGGCAGACGCATTCTGTCCCTCCGACGTTCCTTCACAGCTCTTCCCGTTTAATCTGTCATTTTGGTCCTAAGGCGTCTAGTGACAGTAATGGGCGGCATGCCAGATACCCTGTGTGCCACCTGCCAGGTAGCGGGCATGACGCCTCTAAGCCTGAGCCGGTCGTTAGGCGAATAGAAGACTAACGGAGGACTGAGACGTCATGGGTTGGAGCTGGAATTTCGTTTTTTCCATTTAGATTTTGGAGAGCTGATCGAGACCATTTACCGCGTTCAGTGGATAAATGTTCTTAGATGCTCGAAGGAAAAGGATATCAAATGAATTTCCACATGGCCATGGCTACGTGTGCATTAGCTATAACTTATATCACTCGACTTTTTATTTGTTTTTGATAGAAGTCAGTTTGAAATGTATATTACTTTGCATTCTTTTATTTTGGTTTAACTCAGCATTAGTATAAACGGTAAATACAGTGCTGAATAAAAGTCTTAGGCAGTCAAAGAAAATGTATCTGACTAGTAAGTGTGTACTTACTCAGTAAAATTTAGAATACTCAGAAATTACTAACGGTCATTTCTTCTGTTCTCCAAAACGTCACCGCTGTTTTGTTTAATGGTTAGATGTCCACCGATTCATTTCCCAGACCTCTTGTCAGGGGCACCCCAGCCATTACATGTATCCGTTGAATTTCACCATCAGCTCACGTAATTAACTTAATTAGCTAAATAACTGAATGCGGTATTGATTTGCCAAACATGGTGTGCCAGTGGTCCAGTCAAAAATATATGGGTATATTGCTGCAAATACTGGGGTGACCTTAGGAGAGGTTTCCAAATGGCTAAGCTGGCACGCCAAATGTAGGATCACAGTGCAACGCCCTCATGAAGCTCATTTTAACATCTTTTTCTTTGGCGGCCTACAACTTTTTGCACAGTACTGTGTATGAACTAGTCAAGGCTGAGCGGGGCGTCAGTATGGCACTGGCACAGCTGTCACAAGTGGATAGACCTGTTAGGCACTCCCTGCCAACTCTCTGCTTCTCTGCCTGTGCTTTACGCACCGCGTGTCGAGCTCATGTGTCTCATTGGTGTGTCCTGCCCTCACAGGAAGCTGTATGAAGTGTAAGAAGGCGGTATATGGAGCCAGCCAGGCCTGCCAGGCCATGGGGAGTCTCTACCATGATATCTGCTTCACCTGCAGCGCCTGCAGTGAGTCCCGCCCTATTGAGACACACACACACAGTCACACAGAGACACACTCAGGCTCTGGAACACCTACTCACATGCAAAGTGGCATTGAGTCGAACTGACTTTCACTCAGATATGCACTATATGGACGGAAGTATGCGGATGCCAGCTTGACCAACACCAGGGGATTAACAGAGACAAGGGGATTAACATGAAGTTGGCCACCCTTAGTTGTTATAACAGCCCCAGCTCTTCTGAGAAGGTTTTCCATTAGATTTCCAGGGAATTGGGAGAGAGCAAAAACATGGACCATCTGGGGGTCCACAGGGACTGGGTTGAGAAACCCTACTCTAATTAATGGGGGTGTCCAAGTGCTTTTGTAATTATCTTACAGACGTACGCGATAAACCCCAGGCATGTCCAGTCACACTGCCCCACACTGATGTTTGATCCGTTCTCCCCCTGGTTTTTCTCCTGATTTCCCAGAATGCTCCAGTTCTCACAGGACGGGATTAACTTCCACAATCCGGCCTCTGTAGCTCAGAACTGGAATCCGCAGCGAGCATATCATATCCACCCCAAAGTATTTCCTGTTATTTGGGTTTAAGGTGTGTCCCACCTTTTCTCAGTGCACAATAACTTAATTTCCACAGCTGCTGTCCCACCTGTTTGACTCCTTCAGGGTTTACAAATTGACATGCACTGGTTTGGCTAGAGACGTGCATGGAGAATGTATGCGTGCTCCCTGATGGTCCGCGTGTCCCGATGATGCTGTACAGCACAGTTACAGTATATAAATAGCACTGTAACTGCTCTCAGGCAAGAGCGGCACTCAGCAGAACCCGCTCGCTGCTGAATGTCAGCACTGGACGCAGCTGTATAGAAGCTCAGCGTGAGCTCACCTGCTGCTGGATGAAACTAATTTCGTCTGTAATACAGCATGTCACGCTGCTTCTCCTTTGTCCCGATCTCGCCGGCCGCCCGCCGCTCCGTTGCTCTCCAGCAGCTGCTTGCTGAGGCCCTCGGTGACCTTTTACAGATAGACGAGTCCCTCTAATTGCATAAACAGTTCGCTGTTTGCACAGGTGTAGCCTAAGCGGGGGTTTTTGGCAGTAATTGTGGCGTGTGTGTTTACGAATGTGTGTGCCGAGTTTCGTTTAAAGTGTTTCCTGACCGATTCGAGCGCAGGCCAGTGGAATGTGTGTGATTTTGCGGAATTGCTTCAAGGGTCTGGTCCATGTGCTGCGTCGTTTGATCACTCTACCTGACATGTTTGTGAAAGTGCATATACATCGATCTTCCAACCACTTACCCAGTAAAGGGTAATGGAAGACTTGGAGCCTATCCCAGGCAGCATGGGGCATAAGACAGGGGGCATTCTGGATGGAATGCCAGTATATTGCAGGGCATGCACTCTTGTGCTATTCAGAGACAGCGATGCATTTAAGTGTATGCCTTTGAACTGCAGGAGGAGACCAGTGCACCCATGGGAATCTCACTCAACAAAGGAGAACATACAATCTCTGCACACAGTAACACTTCTGAGAACGCTTGGTCCGCAGATCAGAAATAAACTCAGCCAGTCCCAAGCACAAAAGGCTGGACGGAAAATGACACGGACCAGGTGTACGCTGGCCGAAAGTCCTCCTGACGTGAGGCAGAGCCGAGAGAGGAGGGGGCCTGTTTTTTTTTTTATGCTGCCACAGTCACGCTTTTGGGAGCCTGGTATTTATCGAAGGGGCCACTGTGAGTCAGCCAGACTGTGATTCTGGGCATGTGCCAGGATTCCCATTGTGTGCCAGCATCCCTCACTGGCATTGGAGCAGGGAGGGAGGTGGCTTGTTTACATGAGGCAGACGGCCAACAAACCCCTCAAACTCAATGTGAAAGGGGGATGTGCTCCTGTTTGTTCGGCAGGGTAGTTTTGAAGGTGGGCTCATGGTTGCCACACAGAGCAACGATTGTTGGGAGTCTGATAGCAGGTTGCATCCTTTGTGCGTGTGCTGGGCATGCCCATTCTCAGCTGCTCAGTCAGGACCAATCAGGTGATTCTCGCAAACAGGATCACGCTGTGATTGGCAACGCTGGCTGAGTCCATTCTCTGATTCGACAAGCAGCCAATACGCATTAGTATAAATAGATACATGTGGGAGTCACACATAGGACATACGCAAGTGTGCCAGTAACAGTTTGAATCTAACCTTAACCCTAACCTTCAACAGACTGCCTGTGAAAGTCCATCTGACCTTCTACCAAAATAAACTGAAATGCACCAGGATTTGGAGCGGGTATGCACCTCTGTGTATTTTTCAAAATGAAAAGGACTCTAGTTTTCCCAAAGCATGATTTAATACAGGTTGGGTTATAAATACATTTTATTGCACCTGAAACCCTGAACAAAGTGACAAACTACCCAATAATTACCTCAGTACAGCTTTTGTTGGCCAAATATAAGGATTGTCCAATAAGAATGTCAGAAATCTTTCTTCCAATTGAGCAGTTTTTGTGTCTGGCTTAAGTTATCTGTCTAACTTAAATTCTCCTTTGTGGAATATCTGTGGCATGGTGGTGCGGTGGTTAGCATTGTCGCCTCACACCTCTGGGACTGGGGTTCGAATCCTGCTCGGTTGCATGTTCTCCCCGTGCCGTTGTGGGGTTTCCTCCGGGTGCTCCGGTTTCCCCCCCAAAGACATGCTGAGGCTGGTTGGCGTTGCTAGATTGCCCATAGGCTGTGTGAGTGTGCCTAGTGATGGACTGGCCCCCCCATCCTGGGTTGTTCCCGCCTCGTGCCCATAGCTTCCGGAATAGGCTCCGGACCCCCCGCGACCCTGTTCGGATAAGTGGGGTGGAAAATGGATGAAGGTGGCTTGGGAGTGCGTTTGCTTACTGGTACTGGCTTGCCACGAGCTTTAGATTTAGCTGTGTTGAAAGTCATCAGGAAAATGATGTCCATGGTTAGCACAGTCGCCTCTCGCCGCTGGAGACTGGGTTTGATCCCCTGCTCTGCCTCTAAGTGCGTGTTGTTGTGGGGTTTTGCCCAGGTTCTCGAGTTTCCAACCACAGTCTAAAAGACATGCTGAGGTTAATTGGAGTCACCAAATTACCCGTAGGTGCGTATGAGTGTGTGGATGGTGTATGTGTGTGTGTGTGTGCCCTCGTTGGACTGGCACCCCATCCTGGCTTGTTTCCTGCCTTGCACCTGTAGCTTCTGGGATAGGCTCCAGACCCCCCTGACCCTGCATAAGACAAGTGGGTATGAACAACGAATGAATAAATGAATGCATGTCACCAACCAGTGAATCACATTAATGACAAGTGGTAAACACGCTGTTACCTGCTGCTTTGAAGTACCAAGTCAGTATGAAAGTATAAGGCAAAATTTCCTAATTATTTTACACGACCAAGGGTGAATTCTGTGCGAAGGCAGGGAAGTGGATGGGAAGTCTGGCAGATCTCAGGGCCCCTTAGGTTTGCTTCTGTATCATAGAAGCAAGAAGAAAAGTAGTGAAGAGGATCGGCCTTAGCTCTCTCGACAGGTTGAGTAGCACATACTGAAGTTCTTATGGCCAGGTGGTGGGACAGCCCCCCCCCCAAGCTTGACGACCTTTAAAACAAAACAATCGTCTTCTGAATGGAAGCAATAGGCAACATCTCTGCGTGCCCATGTGTCTGGCACTACTACTTATCAAAAGACTGCAAGAAATATGTTTGACTTGACACAGGCGAAAGTAGATTTCTAGGAGTTCTGCTGTCTGGACTCTTATAAGCAGGGGTTTACATAAGTGTTACCCAAGTACACATTCACCAATAAACGGTAAAATGCGCAGCAGTTTCTTGTTTTAATAGCGCAAATGCACATAGGCGTATAAATGCATTTGTACTATGAAATTACTGAGCATTATAAACTTTGACAAGAAATTACAGTGTAATTAGTAAAGTTGCGTATATAAGTACGCATTTGCACTGTTATAACAAGAAACTACTTCTTAGCTCTCTAATGTGCAACACTATTTCTGAAAGTGAAGCATTAGGGTTATCTATCCAATCTCCATATCAGCAGAATCACAGAACGTTGGTTGATGTGACCTTCAGTGTCTCAGGACAGCCAATCGGGAGGCTGTCTCTCTGGTCAGGGTAATTGCAGGAAAGACCTTGGGAGTGTATTTCCACAGCTCAAACTAAAGAACAGACTTTGGGTGTCTGGAGTTTAGGGATGAAGACGTGAAGTGGATGGAAAGTTGATTGGAAAACCTGCTTTTGTTTCCAACATCTGCTGTGGAGAGACTTGTTTCTATGCCTGGATTCTTCTTTTAAAATCCAGAATAGAGACCGGTGGTATGCTATACCGGGTGGGGGGGGACTTGTGCATCCTGGGGAGCCTCTGAAAGGGTTAACAGGGCTGCCTCCCCCTTGCCTGAAAATGTGTGGAATGTCCCTCCTTCCTGTGGGGCACTGGGCCCTTCTGAATCTGTCCAGTGTGAGGAGAACGAATGAAGCGCGTCGGTGTTCCAGCTCTGGCCAGGGTCCACAGCACATAAAGCTCCGATCCTTCCCGGGGTTCGGCGTCCTTAACTCGCGAAATGCTGGAGAAAGAGAAATGTGACTCATTTAGGGTACGCTGATGGAGACATTCATTAGACTTGATAATGATGACATTTAGATTATTCTGAAGTTCGGGGCGGCTCAAATTCATGGACTGGAGAATTTCCTTGAATAAAATTCTGTGAAAAAACGTATGTTTTATTGAACATCCAAACATATCATAGCCACAAGAATATTACCCTGCAGCTGTAACTTCCCTCGTAATTTCAACAATTTTATTGGCTGCAGTTATGAAATAAAATAAACTGAACCAAAGTCCTATGAATGCACTGAGGTCTTATGACAAGTCAGAGCAGCCCCCAGCAGGGTTCTCCTGAAATCTCCATATTGGCTCCAAAATGGCCATATACACAACAAGTTAATTTTTCTTCATAGCTGGTTTGTATAATGACATCATAAATGTGTATGACTATATGCCAATCACAGATATCTTGTTAAAATACTGTGTGAATGTTCTCAGTGAGTTTGCGAGAGTTTGGGTTTGGTTCCTGTGTTGCTGATGCTAAGTTCTCCCTGTCCCTGTCCCTGTCCCTGTCCCTCTCCCTGTCCCTGTCCCTGTCTCTGTCTGTCTTAGGTAGAAGGCTGCGTGGGAAAGCATTTTACTATGTCTGTGGCAAGGTTTTCTGTGAAGAGGATTTCCTGGTGAGTGTCAGGAAAGCCAGGCAAAGCTAACAGAACCCGCCGCTAGCACGAACCGGGTAACGGCAGACGGATCCCTGGCGTTCCAATGACGCATCCATTTTCCTGTTATTTTATGTCGCCGTGGACGGTTTGCCTCTGAAGCTCGACCGTCTCCTGAACATTCCACAGTTTCTTGAGGACTACGTCAGCCATTTTAATACTTTTAAACAATGCTTTATCGTTCTGTTCTTTCGCTGATTTTCAGAGGTGTCAATTTCAGGTCCAGAAAGTAAAAATCCGAACCAGGATTTTGTTTCAACCAACTTGTTAAGCACTCT
>JAODKM010000126.1:13408608-13437081 GCA_026780845.1 Petrocephalus sullivani | reverse complement strand
ACAGGCTGGGGTATAAGCACCCGTTAGCTGTGGGACCTGCATGGACCGACTTGCCAACATTGCTAATCAGTGGAGTTAAGGGGGGGGGGTCTTTTCAAACTCATAGTCATCAGTCAGTATGTACAGCACTCTGATTAAGTCTTAGGCAGTCAAAGAACATGATGTTGAAATGATCTTAAAAACTGTCAGCTTAACCATTTCACATCTCTCCTAAAATCACCCCAGTATTTGCAGCAGCCATCCAAAATACGTTGTTTCCCTAATCAATACCTTGTTGAGTTATGTAACTAATTATTAATTGATTAACTGAGTTGGTAGTGAAATTTCCCGAAACCATGGGATGGCTGGGGTGCCCCTGAGGAGCGGTTTGGGACCTGAAGTGGTGTTTCTCTAGCCATACGACTAGATATCTAACTTTTTGGAGAGCAGTAGAATTTTTTGTTAGTTTTAATTGTGTTACTGTTAATTTGGATATAATCTGATGTTAAATTATATATATTTTTCAGAGTAAATGTACATGCACCACCTATATATAGCTTTAAACATGACTGCCTAGGACTTTTGCACAGTCCTGCTTGTGTGTGTGGCCCAGATAGCCATAGGCTTGTCAAGGTCTTAGAACTCAGCCGTGTCTGGGGATCGAAAGCTGCCAGTTTGTCAGGAGATGCTGCCCACTGTCTTTGTGCCGCTGTAGACGGTGGTGCAGAGGGAGCAGAGAGCCGCCCCAGAGGTGACAAACACTAACGGGGAGGCAGAGCTGCAGGTTTGTCCGGCACCAGCCTGACTGCACGCTTGTCAGGTTTAGGTTCAGTGTTGTTCAAGCAATTCTGGGTGCTGTTAGCGACGGTTGCTAACATGCCTGCCTTTCTCTTCCCTGGGGGAGCTAGCAGTCGCCCCGGGCCAACACGGAGCGCGTGCAAATGCGCAAGGTTAGGTGCCCGCCCCCAGCCCCTGTTCTAGTCACCATTCCCCTGACGCATCACTGTGCCCATCAATGCTCACATTCTCTCTTTGCGTTCATTTTGTTTCAAGAGACAGTGGCCTGTTTTTGACTGGGTGAGTGAATCTCAATATCAAGAAGGCAAAGGCTGTACCTGTGGTCTTGGCAAAGCCAGTCTTGCTACCTTGCCTTCCAAGAACAAACTAGGTGCAGAATGAATCGTGGGCTTGGACTTGATGTTTGGGGCGGAGCGAGAACAGCATCCGGGGTTATTTACTGTCCTCTGTTCTTGTGATCCTAGTATTGGACCTGGTCTTCGGCAGTGGAGGATGACATGAAACAGTTGCACGATAACATAAGTACGGTCAATTGTGCATATTGAGATTCACCTAGTCGGGAGGAAGTGTTTGTGACGTGGCAGGAAGTGGGGTCACGGAATGTGCCCTGTGATGTTCGTTCTGCCACAAGTTCAGAACCTGATTGCAGGACATTTGAATTGGTTTGAAATTCGAAGAGCGTAACTTGGCTTTGTCACCTGCTGCAGCTTCTCGTCTTCACTGGTACAGCAAAGCACACGCCCTTGCTGGTGTTTGTAATACACAATGCAAGTGCCTCTCACAGCACTATTTGAGTGCTCGACAAAGGGGTACCTCAAAGCAGAATCGTTGCATTATCCTTCAGGGTAAAATACAGCACTGAAGAGTGTGAATTCAGCCAGGGACGTGCCTAAAATGTGCTTGGGTCATAAATTCTCCTCGTGACACTGTCCGGATTTAGTGTCTGATGATTCACCATCTCATTTGTCAAAAGAACTCCTTGGCCGACTGTGAATCCGACGCTCTCTCTGTCCCCCCGCCCCGATCCCAAACTCCAGCCCAGCTGCCTCCGCTCTCATACACTGGAGAATGGAGCAGATGGTTTTTTTTAAGAGTGCTTCTGTGCAGAGAAGCACTTCAGGCACCAGTTAAAGCTGCATTTCATTGAACTTTACTGTAGTCGCTATCAGTAACAGTTGCAGCTTCTTGGTATTAAAAATGATTAAAAATTTAAATTAAAAATCGATTTCTGGTTTCCAGTACTTTATCAACATTAATTCCAGAGTTAATTACAATAGCCTCAAACGTCTGTCACGCCGATCTTACGCACGCGACCCACCAAACCTCTCTTTCTTCTGCCTCTACATTTCATAACAGAATATTAGCTGCATGGCCACCTACTGGCAGTTTCTATAAATTGTCCCAAATTAAACAAAGTATAAAATTGCTATATTATTAATCAAAGTTAGTAACTAAATTTAAATCGCATTTCTATATATCAGTTCAACCTTCTTTTACATTAAATCAAATTTGCATCAATTTGATACATGACAATACTTATTGAAATGATGATAAAGATGCAACAGTAGTTTATAACCATTTATGCCTGTTTCTTTGACCCATTGACATTATCGTTATTGGAGTGCATTGGCCACAGGCCCAGACGCCTACCCTCCGAAAGCATGGGGTGTCGAGATCTTCCCACAGGAGCACAGTATCCCACAAAGGCACAACTGAGTAACTGCACATTTGATCAAAATTGAGTTATGATCAAAATCAGGTCACGTAGGCTGTTTTATCTTATCTTAGTTCAACTACAGTCAGCTTTAAAGATAAATTCTACGCTAAGGCCGAGGTGAAACGCCCTTTTTTCTCAGTGTAGGTATCAGAGTAGTCACTGTGTCAGAGTAGTCCCTGTGTCTTTTTGCCTTTGTAGGGCAGCACAGTTCATTGATATCTTTATGGAACATCCCACTGGGATCCTTCTCACGAAACGGAATACTGTCTCTCAATCTCCCCATCCCATCCAGCGTCCCTCGCACGTTTACCCCTGATCTCCAAACCCTGAGCTGCCCTTGAACCCCCCCATCACCCTTCCTGTGACACATTTCCGTCTCCTTCCTCACCATCTCCATGTCCCGATTAGCGGAATGTTTTGCTGTCTGTCAAAAGGTGACATTGTCAAAATTCAAACCTTTTTTTTGTCCCTCCCCCCAGAAAAGAGTGAAGAGAATCGAGGGGGAAACGATCTATATCCGACACAGCAATTTGATGCTGGAGGTTTGTGTCCCCCGACTGTCCTTCTCCTTCTTTGCTGTCCTCGCTAACGTGCCGTTTGCCACCATCTGCTGGCTTCTAAGTGGCTCTCTGCCTCCCACACCCTTCTTCTGGATGTCTGACCTGGAGTGTGGGCCTCTGTGAGCCGCTACACGTCTCCTGAGACACACAGCTTAAGGCACTATGACACCAGCTAGACTTCCCTCCTTTCTGTGCTCATACTACTTCCACAGTGTTGTCATTGTCAGGACATTATCCAGTGGGAGATTTCCCAAAAGCCAGTTTATAAACCAGTTGCGATCCTGAGCTGCTCGGACCCCCCAGGATCTGCTCTCGCTCAGTAACTGAGAGCTCCGTGTTAATTCTACAATATAAATATCAGCCTTCTGACTGGTGAATTATAGCTCTAAGTTACCTGGATCAAACTTGTTAATGTGTCCACACTTGCTGGCACTCCCTCTGTACTGGTTTTTTCATCATATATCTATATATAGCCGGTCTCTTATAAAACGCAAGCCTACCGATATTAGGCCGCCATATGTAGTTTTAGAGACCTCCCCTTTCTGATTAGCTTCTCTTCAGCTCCCTTATTTAACCAAATTGGCTTCTGCAAGCCCAGAGCTAAGTGATGGAAGTGCGAGGGAGGCTTCCCCCTGGTGGCGTTCTGTGGAAATGCAGTTCTGAGCCCAATCCCATTTCCGTTCCTGGTGTGACCTTGCAAACAGCGTGCCTATTATAAGGGAGCAGAGGTGGTAAAAGTGCAGGAAGGACTATGTTCTGAGGGAGATTAGGCACACGGCGAGACATGGTGAGAATGGTGCTGTAATGGGCCATCGTGTTCCTTCCTACATCAGACGAACCTCAAGGAGGAGGGAACATCTCATCCTCCTCCTTGTAAATTGCATTCTGCATGTTTCATCTTCCTCTTTTTACCTCTTTGCCATGCGCCCTAATCATGTACATTTAGACAGGTGTACATTTCTCTGTTTACGTCACACATGACGCGGATTGGATGCCAAACTGCGTTTCATTTGTGCAGTGACAAAGTTAAATCTAACTACTCTAATCGTTTTCCTCCTCTTCCTCGGCAGGACTTGGACAAGACCCAGGAGGTGATCATGCGGCACCACGCCAGCATCAGCGAGCTGAAGCGCAGCTTCATGGAGGCCGTGCCTGAGCCGCAGCCCAGCGAGTGGGACAAGCGCCTGTCCACGCACTCCCCCTTCCGCTCCGTCAGCATCAACGGGCAGCTGGAGCCGGCCGACGTGGTGAGCGCGCCGTCCTCGGGCCGCACATGCACGCCGCGCCGCGTGTGAGGCCAGCTCGCGCTCGCATTTATGTACGCGGCGTCTCGCCTCTCCTCTAGAGCCGGGGTCATACCTGCCCGGTTTGAAGTGCATGCTGAATGTGGAGAGTCTCCGTACCCACGTGCACATGTGTGATCCCATAACATGCAGGCATGCTTCTGCACGCAGGGGGGGGGGGGGTTTGTCCGACGCCCCGACTGCGTGGGGTTTCAGAGAATCCGCCTTCCGTTTGCACCGGCGGCCGCTTAACAATGCGATCGCCGATTGTCAGGCCGTCTCGCCTGCAGCCGCGCTGCAGTCGCTTTGGAAGAGCTTTGGACAAACCGCCGTTGTGCTCCTAAGGCAAGAATTAGTGTCGAACAATTGGGGGGGGGAAGGCTCCACTTCCTCGTAGTGCAGTTACACGGTGTCTCAGCAGGTGGCGCTGTTTCACTGCAAATGGTTTTGGACCGCTCGTACTTGGGTCGCTCACAGTACCACCGTCATGGCGTGTGCTTGTTACCCTGTCGCCTTACCAGCCCCGTCTCAAAGAGCACGTGCAGGACTGGCACTTCTCAGCTACCCCTCTGATCTCACCCCAGAAGTTTCAGCCAGCTTTTTCTGTCGGATGGTCTCTTTAGGATTCCACGATTAGCCAGCTGATGTTGGTCAGTCTGAGCTAAATCCTGGTAATCATTCCTGTTCTCAGAGTAATTACAGCTTTTCCCGCAATGTGCTTTGCTCTGTGCTCTCATAGTCCTCTTTTATATTTACTGGCTTGCGCTCAGAAGACTGCGGTCTGCATGTGGGTGTGCGCGCATTGGTGACGTGCATGAGGGTGGCGCGCTGAATGCGCCCGGTGGCACTGCGACGCTATCATCACTGAGACGTGACAGAAACCCGGAGGGAGGCTCGTTTTTCTTCGAGTGCCGGCCCACACGCCCGGTGCCACCGCTCCCCGCCCGCTGCCCCGCCCACATACCTCCCCCCGGCTCTCAGAATGCCCGCTTTTGGCGCCCACCTTGTGCTTGACGGGAATCGCATGGCCTGCGCCGCCGCCGGAGTGCAGCTGCATGACTGTGATAAACCAGCTTTTGATCCTTATTTGTTTGTTTATCCAAATGAAAGAACAGCTTGATGAGCAATAAGGAAGGACGGCTGTCCCCGCCAGGCCAAGGACGTACTGACCCTCTCTTCCCATTTTTCTCTCCTACCCCCCCACCCCCACCGGGACCTTGCCGTCGCTACACCATCTCTCTCTCTCATCTCACTTCCTCCATTCTCTAATCTTTTGCTCCTCCCTCTTTTTTAAACATATATATATTTTTTAAGTCATGTCCTTCCTTTCCATACCATCCATCTCCTCCCCCACCACCCCCATCCTCCCCAGCATCTCCCAGCTTGGAGGTGTTCAAAGACTCGCCCCCCCGCGCGCAGCCTGAACCCAGCCACTTCATCCGCCTCAGCCAGCTACGTGCGCAGTTTTTCCTCTCTTGATCAGGCAGACGGTCACACCCTCTCCAGCAGGCCCAAGTACCTGCAGGCAAAGGAGCTGTGGATTAGCGCTCCTCAGGGGCACGGTCTCCTTCGAGAACACCGCCGCCTAGACTAGGGAGGGGATGAACGTCTCGGCGGAGCTTCTGAGTCTTTAAGCAGACGGAGAAGGACAAAGCAGCGCGGGGGCTGTAGTACTGAGCGGCGTGAGGTCCGTGGTAGGCCGATCTTTGGCTTCCTGTGACCCACTTGTCTCTGTGCTCATTTTGACGCAGCGGGGAGACCCAGGCCTTGCCGGCCAGAGCGTGCTGCGCTTCTTCTGCACTGAGAGCTTAATGAGCCTTGATTAGATGTTGGCAGCACTGGATGTCACATAGTTAGTTAGACGTCTTATTATCTAATGTGTGAGGTGAATAGCTGTCGGCGTTAACTTTAAGATCCGTCCCGCTATATTGTCTTTCAGATTTTTCCAGAAGTAAGAGGCAAGATGCATGTTTCTACATTTGTGGAATTATACCTTTAATAATAATCATTATCTTTTTATGGTTGTCATAATGTATTGCTTAGCAAGTTTTAGATGACGTAAACAATTCCAGCTTTCACATTTCTGCTTTAAATACGACCGTTCAGCCAACATCTCCATCATCTGATCATGACCTGAATGGGGACAAACTCTGCCATCTTCTGCACCTTGCTGGCTTCCCCAGAGCAAGCTGAACCTGGCTGTGGAGCACACAGCCCACAGAAAACAGCTTTATACTGCATTTTTAAGTGGCTACTCACTTGAAATGGTGTATTAAAGATTTTGTATTGTCAGCTGGAACAGCACTCCAAGTCTTGGCCCTGGAGACACTGGGTTTGCTGGTTTTTAGTCTGGCTAAGTTCGTAATTAGACGCAATTTAGCTGTTAATTGAACTGTTTAGGTTTTAATTATTTTAAATGTACCTTAAACCAAATACACTTTCTGATCTAATTTTCCAGGTGTTGTGTAATATTTTAGGTGGTAGAGAGGGGGAAAAATTAAGATGTTTCTAAATATTTTTACCCCTCCCCAAATGATTAATTATTGATTACTAATTACAATATAATGTTTTCATTTCGGACATTTGAACAATTAACAAAAGACTTACGTTTGACTATGAATTTGCAAAAAGTTTATTTTTAGAATTAGTTTTTAAGTTTCATTCACACCAATTAAAATGTGTAACAAGTATTCAAGTATCATGATTTCAGTTTGGTGGCACAATTTCGCAGTATATCTGAATGTGTCCAGTTTAGCAGCCCACTGGCGCTCAG
This sequence comes from Petrocephalus sullivani, assembly GCA_026780845.1. Taxonomy (NCBI): domain Eukaryota; kingdom Metazoa; phylum Chordata; class Actinopteri; order Osteoglossiformes; family Mormyridae; genus Petrocephalus; species Petrocephalus sullivani. Next base: position 13,429,971 of record JAODKM010000126.1, on the reverse strand, counting down.
CTTAGCTAACAGAACCAGATTCGTGGTCTGTTTTACCACCGCGGTCGTTAGCCGTGTAAAGACCGGGAGGACCTGGAGACTGAGGCCCAGCACTAAGACGGCGTGCCAGCTGATCCCCCGTCCACAGGCACGTCGAGCCGAGCCCCCGCTCTGCGTACAGCTCTGTGTGCGTAGCTAAATGTAATTTCACGTCTCTGAGCCATACTCACTCCTGCAGTGAGATTAAAATGTTTACAGTGTGCGGGACAGGTCAAGGCAAGGTGCCGTCTCACTGTCACTGCCGCGGCCGCTCTCCGCGCCCAGCTCGGTCCTGGCCGATCTCTCAGGTGCTTAAGTAGACGGAGAGTTAAGACTGCCACAGGTCTCACCTGCACAGCCAGGCAGGGAGAGATATCAGCCTCCCGAGAATGTGCCTTTTTTCCTGCTGAACCAGCACGCCTCAATCTGAGAGGGTGCCAAACTCTGCCAGCAACCCACCCCCACGCCGTGAAATGTATCGGACGGTAAGAAGTCACATCCATCTCACTCTGCCCCCCCCCAACCTCACGCCTGTCATTTCACTGTCTCTTTGGTCCCCCCTCACGAATCCTGGCCAGGGGAGCCTCCTGTGCCAGTGCAGGAGGAGGATTGGACCGGCCCTCTGGGGACCCCTGCTCCCGGCCCGGGGTGTTGGCCGGTGCCGTCCCGAGCAGCCTCTGAGGGACCTGCTTCCTGTCTGTCCCCTGCCAGTTTCCCAGCTTTCCTGTCCACGTCCAGCTGGGCTGAGCTGGGATTCGTCACCCACGCCGTTTCCAAGGGGAGCGGGACTGTCTTTCGCGTTCCCTCTCTTCCTGTACCTTTTCCAGTCGTCCTTTTTTTTTTGTTTAGTTTTGTTTTTGTTTACCGAAAGCAAACGGCATATAGGATCCTGCCCTACAGGCGAACAGTGAGGGTTTCTATTTTTGTGAACTGTCAGAATCCAACTACAACTGTTCTGGATGGATACAGAGCAAAAAGAGAAATTGCAGTATTTGAACACGAGAGATTTTCACCGCGCAGTGTCTGTGCAGCGTGCAGTTGCAGGACGGACTAACCGGAGCTGACGGCGACCGCACTCGGTCGTTCGCTACCACCATCGCCCTTTTCTCTGTCCCGAGGGGTCTGTCTTCTGCCTCTCATGTTGGGAGGCTAGTGTTTGTACCAGAAGGAGGGCTGGGTTTGTAGAACAAAATGCTTCTCTTCCTTGCATGAAGCCATGGATGTACTTCATTTTGCATATGTAATTCTGAGATCCAAAAGAGTGGCGCACTGCTGCGGTATGAGCTGAGGGTCCTGCTCGAGCTCCTCTGTAGGTCCTGGCATGTGACTCAGCGGTGTAGACCGGAAGATGGTGTTTACCTCTGCCTCACTACAGCATAGTGAAGGCATGTCCTCCAACCTGGACAGCAAGTGAATAAATCCGCACATGGTTTGAATCACATGGGAACTGACACTGCATTTGCAGACAGCGCTCGATCTGACTACGTGACACGCTTACTACTTTTCTACTCCCGAGAACTCCATCGCTATATCAGTTTGTTTTTGGGAAGTTTGCAAAAAAAGACCCCTCACTTTATCAGCTGGAATATTCCTCACCCCGCTCGTGGCCTGGGAGGCTGTAGACCACTCTGTGTGTTCATTGGACACTCCGTGCATGTGACACTCAGTCAGCCAATCGAGCACAGGACCTTTGATCCTAACCTGCCCAGATGCTCCCAGAGCACCGTTAAACTGCACTTTGTCCTTCCTTTTGGGTTAAATGTTTTGTGTCGTTTCTCCAATACTTTATTCAGCAAATAAAATTCTACTATGTGTGTTCTGCCTCTCATTCGGTGTGGTCACACATGATGTAATTCTGACGGTATTTTGCCACTCAGCGGCTTGAAGACCGCAGTGCGTCTGTGGAGACAAACGGGACCAGTCACCAGTAAAAAACGAAAGTATCTGTCTGCAGTGGAAACCTCGTATATTCACTTTGTGGAGGTGTTGAAACGTGGGATAACCAGAGAAACAAGAGTGGTGGTCTCTGAGGTCTGTTTTTAATTCTGAAGGATGCCTGCGGATATAATGTGCAGAGCTGGTCACCGTTTCGGAAAGTAGCATCCCTCGTGAAGCACTGCTGCACTCAGGCTAGGGTCTGTGGCTCCTCTCTTTAGAGAATGTGTGTGTGTGTGTGTGGGTGGGGGGGGGGGCAGGGGGCAGATGTTGGCCTCTGGCAGCATCTGACATGTGGTTTTCTTAGCGTTATTGTAAATATGTCGTAACGCGGGGATGTTACGTGTTAAGGTGGGTGCTGAAATGTATCGTACTAGCAGAGTTTCCTTCCTTGCAATCTGCAAGTCAGGATTCCTGGAAAGGGCCATGCATCTGCCTAAATTTGTGATCCCCTGTAGGAAAACTGTAATGATGGTACGAGTGTATTTCTTTGGGGAAAGAAAGGTAGTGGTGAGCTTTGTAAAGCCACAGGACCGGAAACGGAAAGGACGTTGGGAGAAACTGGGTTTGTTTTTTTGGCTGGAAATGTTTAATCTAGGCTCTGATCCAGAATGTAATGAAAGCCAATGAGCAGTGTCCTGAACTGCCAGTCACCAGGGGGCAGGGGCAACTGGGGACTGCCTTTTAGAAATTAAAAAGCCATGCTTGGGAGGAGAAGCACATGTTAGGTTCCCGTTTCTAATCGATCAAATGGATGAATGGTCTGGAAGATGAAATTGAGGAGTGCGGGAAGAGGATTCTGCTATCTTTGGAGCTTGGGTGGGGCTTGGAGGAACTTGGAGGCCCCCTGGAACGGCCGGAGTCCTGGACAAACACTTGCTTCTCTAGCTGGAAGCTCCAGGACCAGCAGTAGCTTTTGTTTAGATATCCAACGGTTTTGGGTAGTGTTTTTATTTAAGGTGCTTATTTTCCCGGGACTTTGACCCTGGATTGCGAGCAGCTCGTACGCTACAGCTGCCTTTTTAAGTGTCGTTCGGATTTCTGCAGCCCCGTTGATATTCACCACGTCTCTCTGTGGATGTTCTGCCTGTGTTTCTTCTCACCTCTGTAGAGGGCTTGCAGCCCCCACGTAGGAGAATGTTGCGATGAGTCGCTGGGGGAGGAGTCTAGCTTCGGCGACGTCCGAGGGGGTGCGGCCCTCAAACTGTCAGATCGCGATAGAAGTGGGGTGGGGTCAGAACAGGAGGAGGAGGAGGAGGGGCCTATTGCTGAGGATCCTCCAGGCGCGTGCGTCCATGTGCAGCAGGCCGCAGAGCCTTGCCCCTCGCCCGAGCCCCAAAGCCCCGGTGCCGCTCTTCTCCCTGGCATTGAGGTGCAGGAGCATCCGCCTGAAGCAGAGTCGAATCCCCAGTGTGGTGCTGTGGCAGCCTCCCCCGTCTCCTGTCTCGTGAGCGAGGGCCCATACCTCATTCGCTGCTTCCAGGTACACCCGCCACTCCCGCGTCTGGCCCGGGGCGAGTCCATCCGCTCTCCTCTGCTCCCTGCAGCAGGCTGGCCCGTATCCCACGCAGCCCGGAGCGGTGTCTGAAGGGAGCGCCCCCTGCTGCGCGGGGGGAGGCAGCCTGCTGTGTGGGGTACTTGGTGGTGGGTTCACCGGGGTGCCGTCTCTCCTGCCCCCGCCGACCCGCTCCGTGTGCCGGTGGCGCGGTCGTGCTTTTGCTTTCCCCCGTGGTGATGGAAGCCCACTCCTGCCGAGCTCTGCTGCTCTCTGGCCCCTCGGTCCGATCCAGACGGAGAGGCCTGACGGGAAGATCACGGGGAAGCCCTCGCTGTCTATCTCCAGTTGGGAAGTGCTTTGCATGGTGGTGGGGCCCAGCTGGGCCTTTCTGCTCTAGTCTGGGGGCATCAGTAAGTGTGCAGGGTCACGCTGCAGAAGTGCTGGCCTGACATTTTACTGAAAAGTGACGAATGCATTCACTTCTGAATTAAATGCTTTGGGCAGGTGGTGGCTCAGTGGGTTTGTATGCTGTCTGTGATCGGAAGGTTGCTTGTTCAAATCTCTGGGCCGGCAGAGTGATTTTACTGTTGGGCCCGTGAGCTTTGGATAAATTGTCTGCTAAAAAAATCTGGTGTAAATTTAACTCCTCTCAGTGCTTACCTTTGAGGTTGATGTGTTCTAAGTATAATTTTCTCGGTAGGGTGTTATGGTCCGAGTCTGGGCATGCCATTCTCATCCTGCCTTGTTCCACATCACAGCCACCCCTGGTAAAGACCCAGACCGTCACCATCTCGGAAGGCTCTGCCTCCCTCAACGCTGATATCTCCACCAAGGAGGTCCCCATCGTCCACACGGAAACCAAAACCATCACATACGAGTCAGCGCAGGTAGGAGATCGCCACCATCTGGGCACATGTGGGGGCACAGCCCTAAGAGTGACCATCCACACGCCCCCCCCCAACCCCAGCTGGCAGAGCGTGATGGGGACAAGGACTCGGGCTTGCTGCTCAGGGCCCAACCAATCAGGATGGAGACGGTCAGCAGCAGCACGACCACGCAGATCACGAAGGTGAGTGAGGTAGTGACCAGCCAAGCCCCCCCACACTGAGCAGCCGGCAGCGCAGACCGCTGAGGTTTAGGCACAAAGAAACTGCCAGGCTTTCGCATTTCTGGGGGGTTAAACTCATTATGGAAGATGCAAGTTTTGAGACATCTTAAATCATCGTAAATTCAAGTACAAACCCACTGCTGTCTGCTTTTCATTGCGCAAATGCCACCACTCATTATTATTGTTATTATTTTTTATTGTTGTTGTTGACAACAACAGTAATATATTCTTATTTTAAATTATCTCCATGGTATTCCACTATTTTGTTTTTCAAGATATTTCATTTGTGTACTTTTTAAGTTGTTCGCACCATGTTTATATGTTTAAACAATGTGAGTTTTATACTATGCGTTAGTCAGTGCTCTGCTTAGTCCGTATGCTGTATGTACAGAAATTTCCCACGGCTTCCAGTAAATCTGTTATTAATCTATATGGTATTTCTTATTCCCTTGTATTGCCTGATTTATAAACATGGTTATTGGGTGAGCAGTGGGTTCCCATGCGGAATAGAAACAGTCACTATGGGTAACATGATGGACCTGATGGGTCAGAGGAGTTCCAGAGTAGTGTGTGTGTGTCTGTATCTTTATAGAGCTTTTAATCCTCCATCGTCGCCTAGAATAATTGTAGTATGCAGCACTGAGCTCTCTCTGTGTCGGAAATGAATCCCTTGCCGAGTTCCTATTCCCTTTTCTCTTCCTTCTCCTCTGTGACTCGATCCCCTGGCTCTCGTGGTCTCCTTCTCTCATCTCTCATCTCAGTCGGTAAAAGGAGGCATCTCAGAGACTCGCATCGAGAAGAGAATAATCATCACTGGAGATTCTGACATTGACCAAGAGCAGGTATGTCGTAGTATGTGTGCTCGCCTGGTCGCCGCCCAAGTCTGGCATTCTTGTACCCGTCTGGGCTGCTGTGACCAGCCACGAGAGGGGGGTGACTTCACTGTAGAGCTGAACCATGAGATGGATCAAACTGCCTCTTATGCTCAGGGGCAATTCTAGGATTCTTTATTATGGGGAGCATAAGAGGGGCCAAGATTTATATGGAGGGGTCAGCCTTATTATTAGCAAATGATATGTTTTGAATGGTTGTGTAATTGGCTCCCGGAGTGCTTCCTCCCCTATCAGCTTGTGGCGGAGTGGAGGTTAAGTATTATTGAGTGGATGTCTTCACACTTAGACCACTGTGTTCCTGGTCCTCTAGGCTCTGGCTCAGGCCATTAAGGAAGTCAAGGAGCAGCATCCTGACATGTCAGTCACCAAGGTGGTGGTCCGCCAGGAAACCGAGATCTGCCCCGAGTAAAGGACCAGTGCGGGCTCAGCAAGGGTGCGTACCATGTTTCCTTCAACCCGTATTGCATCTTCTTCGTACCTCAGAAGCCTACCAGACTGTAGATGTGTGCTGAAGGCAGTCCCTTTCACCAGTGTTTCACAATCCGGTCCTCAGGGACCCACAGTAGGTCCATGTTTTTGCTCCCTCCAAACTCCCTGCCTGACATTTTTGCTACCAAGAATTAAGAGGGAGCAAAAACCACGGATCGTCTGAGTCCCTGAGGACCAGGTTAGGAAACACTACGTTGCACACTTGTGATGCTGAATTTCTGGGTCCTTCTGATCACTGGAGCTTTTCTTCTTCCAGAGGCTTGCTTCCCACACACCACACCGGCCACCTGATCTCCAGCTTCCAGCCCCTGAAGTCTGGTGGATGCCCAGTTAGCTTCCAGCCTCTCTGCCTTATGCCCTGGGCTCCATCCTCCACAGCCTTCCTTTGCTTCTTCTCATCTTGTGATCTGGGTCTCCAGCAACACATGTGACCCACCAGTGAGCTTCTTGTACTGGTTTTGTTCTCTGGTTTGTGCCGTTTACAGTAGCCAGCATTCCGCTGCATCTCTCACCTCTGATTGTAACACACAGCTTATTTTGGGCTTAATTTGAGTGGCCTTGGGTAGGTAGAGGGAGAGGGTGGGCTTTCAACTTAACTAACTCTGAAATGTCTATATTGGCTCTGTCTTTGTGCTGCATAGACAACATTTTAGCTATTCTGGCTATTAAATAACATTCAAGATGACAGGTGCCTAATTTTTAAGTAGCAGAGAAAAATATTTTATAACACGTCAGATTTTGGCCAAGTGTCTATCCTCTGGGGTTGTCTCTCTGCCAAGAATCCTTCTAAAGCAAGGAACGTGTTCAATGGTGCTTGATTGTGTGTGTGCTCAGTTAAATCGTTTAGTAATCGTGGCTTTTAGCTTATCTGCGTTGTGTAAACAATTGAAAACAAAAATGAAAATGAACCAGGATATATATGTTTACAAGACGACGGGTCATATCAGGATGATAGGGTTCAACTTCAGCTCTACTTCAAAGACAGAAATAACCGTGGTAGATATGTCAAGAAGAGGTTATACTTGTCCACATGCTGCTCTTTCCAACCAGAGCACCTAGGGATGGTGGAACAAGCCTCTGTTATCCACAGCGGTGGCTTTATCACACACCAGTAACTCAGAACTCATCAGATCAACCTTCAAGTCCTGTGGACCAATTATACTAGCAAATAAGTTCCACAAAAGCTGAATTTTGAAGTCTAGTTCAACTAAAAAAAAAAAAAAGAGTACCATTATCGCACTGAAGGAAAAATTTTAGATTTTTGGAAATTTTCTTGCCACTTAATTGGAACTTCAAACCAAAATGATTAAGCAAAGTGGCCTAATTTCAGATTTAGTCAAAGTAGGTAAAACTACTTTGATGACTTCTGGAAACAACAAATTATTGCCTAACAACTTTCCTCTTGGAGAAATCTTAACATTTCAGCATCACTGACTTTCCCAGCGAATGTGAAAGCATCAAAGGCGACGGATTAATGTCATGGCAGTCTAGTCAAATTTCCATTTGAAAGGCTTTGTTTTGTGGCCAACCATGTCAGAAGAATGAGATTCAAATGTTTCTGAGCTTTGTGTTCATTCTGTACTCTCAAATGTATTTAACAAGCTTAAGAATGCCTTATCATTTAATAAGGAACCACCTTGAAACATCCATCAGAAGCTCCTGTCTATAGCAGGTTTTACTGAGAAAACATGGAAGTGAATCTGAACCATCATCTTCAGGGTCACCAGCCACAATTTGAACCTCCAGCAGAAAAAGGGTTGACTCAAATATTCGGTCTAACTCAAGCAAACAAACCGTCGTCTGGTATGCTGTGACTGAGTGTGGCCCACTGGTATCGGTGTTGTAACTCTCTCTCTGAACTAGCATGGAGCTGTTGTCAGTAACGTCTACAGACTATTAAACACGGGTAACAAGAGTCTTTGAGCATTACTGTCCTGCTGGTTATAGTGTCTTTATATATTTATTATGACTATTGTCTCCAGAATCATCCTCAGGGTTGTGAGTGCCATAGCGGCACCTGTCTTCACAGGCTGCTAATTTGCTCACATGTCTGTCAGAAATACTCCAACCTGTGTGTTGATTTTTATTTAAAACGCCTTGCTGAGTGTGTTCCCATCTCCCCGGTAGAGAGCTGGTTAAACATTCAAATGCAGCCTGATTGTCTCAAATTGTCCTTGCTCGTGCCCTGTTTATTTTACTGTGTGTAAATGTTAAAATCTGCCATGTTTAAGCTTTTATATGCTTCAGATCAAAACAATGCAATGATTCCATTCCATGACTTTTCTAAGCTCTTTTACTAAAGCAGACTGGATATCGCATTTTCTATATTTTTGACAGAATGGGAAATACCATTTGTTTTATATACCTTTTTCACCACTGACTATTGTATAGAGTAGATGCTTCTGTGCCATTTTTTTGTTTGTTTTTACTGTTTATTGTAACTTCAGGAAAAAATGAGAATAGGACAGAAATGTTTTTTTAGATTTTACAAAATGCTTTCTGCCTGTTTGTTATTCAAGAAACAAATCTGAAAGTAAAGTTTTAACTGTGTTTAAAAGGTCTGTGTGTGAGGCTTTTTAAATTCCAGCATTTATAATTTAATTAGTTCTACCGTGGATGTACCAGAAGGCAGGGAGGGTGACTTCACGCGTGTCCTGTAAGTCCATGAGGGGGCGCTGCTGGCCCAGCTGCCCAATGGGCCGGCTGTCCAATGGCACGTCTGCGTTTGCCTGTGGGAGAGAGGAGGACAATAACTTGGCGGTGCGCTGAATCATCACGACGCACTAGAGCCTGGCGGACGCATTGCAACACTATCAGAACAAACGGGAACTGAACCCGTTTACTCTGACCAACAGGAGACCTGTCGATCAGCAGCCACGCCGCTACATGAAGACGGGCTTAAACACTCGTGGAAAGCATCCGGGCAGATTCTTTTTTCCTCGGGCTTGATAGCATTTGTCCCTGGTTAATCTTCAATTTCCTGCCGAAATATTCCTGCAGATTCAGTGCTGCGTGGTCAAAATTTATGAAGTTAAAAGCTATTAATTTTGGCAGATAGCCGATTGACCCCCAACCTCCCCACTCCACAAGTTTTTGGCTGCTGCCCAGACTGGGACATGGGACAGGGTATGGATACATTGGCACATTCTGGGAGCCTTGAAATGAGGAAGGCGTCATCTCCACACTCATTGAACATTATACAACCACTCTGCAAATTGTACCAGTGTACCATCCATATTCCTTGGCTAGGAAGTGGCAGCCCTAGCCGGGGTCCAAGGTGACATCAGGAGTCCCAGGGCATCACTGCAAATCCAGCCTGTAGCATAGTAACTGCTGACCTTTGGTCTGCTCCGAGCAGGACCAGTGACGGCTGTGGTTGCAGGCAGATGTTTAGGAGATTTGTCATAATCTGGATCAGTTTTGGCTTCTCATCTGCTGCATGCTTTATCATGAGCTGGTTGGGAAGCGGTTTGCACAGCTGCTAACCTCTGATTTTAAAGTAAACAATTTTTAGGCAAACTCCAAAATGCTATGGGCAGTACACAGCTTCAAATTTTATTGTTTATGGAATTATTCTCCTCCAAAACGAAAGCAGCCGTTTAGGTTTGTGTCTGGCTAGAATTTATGTATTAAACCTACATCGCTGTAAGGCACCAAGCAGTCTTCCCTTACAATTTTCTGCCTTCAGCAGAAAAACTGTGCATCACCCATAGCCAGGTAAGCCTAGCCGGCTGTTCAGCAAATAAGATCTTAAAAAGAGTTTAACAACATCGCAGTTACTTTTAATGACTTTGGCAGCAGAACCTCTTAACAGGTTTCTCAGTCCAACCGAAGAGCTGGACTCAACTTCACAAACCTTTATAGTAAACATTTCAAAAGAACTTGTGAATTAATAAAGCATTAACTTGCAGAATCTTTCATATTTACTAATCAAAAAATGAGTACTTCATAATAATAAAAGTGCTGTTAATCAGAATGTACCTTATAATCCACAATGTATATTCAAGGATATCTTTAAGAATATTACAAACAGGAAGTATCTACCTTTTGTGAGATTGAGACAGTAACTATTAAACTGTGACATGGATGAAATGGAAACTCTATGTGGATATAGGTTTAACAAAACCGCATGGAGGGACCAAATCAATGACAGCTGTTTCAGGGAGTGTCAAAGAAAACAAAGCCTACGCTGTTTAGGCTCGCGAGCGATGGGAGCTTCCATCCTGCATGTGAACCTGTCACCCGATTATTGCTGGGCAAAAGCTTATCTGCGGTACAGTCCCTTCCGTTTTTAACCCCCGTGTGGCTAAGTTACACTCATCTAAGCACATGTATGGTGGAAGGGAAAAAAAACAAAAACGGTTGATAACAACCTTGGCTTCCCTTCAGACTGATCGCTGATTTTAAGAAGAGGCACATAGAGGCGCTCTACTTTGAAGGTGTGTTTATAGCTTAGCTGATTAGCTGAACAATCCTCCTGTCCAGATACGGAGCGCAGAGCTTGGTCCTCACATAGATGCAGTGTTTATTTCTCAAACCTCCCAAAATTGAGACAAAACAGGTGTCAAGAAATAGATCTGGGGCATACAACAGATTTCACCCTGCCCCTCACATACTGAATCAAACTTAGATTACAAAACCCACCCATTCATTTTCCATAAGTGCTTGTCCTGTTCAGGGTCACGAGGGCTCTGGAGCCTATCCCGGAGGCTATGGGCCCAAGGCAGGGAACGACCCGAGACGGGGCAGCATCCTGTTACAAAACCAAATGAGTAAAAAATCAAAGTAAAACTGAAACCAGCAATCAAAAGTGAGAGAGAGAGATCTATGGTCATCTGTTTGACAGTTGGGCCAGCAACCTAAGAAACCAGGCCATTTTCCTCCAAGAATGTGCATAATCATAAACATACATCTGTTTCGGCTCAGTGGCCTATTTGTCTGAAGCAATTATTTCATATATTCATGTATATATATGTATATATTACATTTAATATTACAAATTAAACAAACACTTGAAGTGACTCAATCTGAAACATTATTTAAACGTTATGTTTTGTTGTTCAGAATTTAATATTTTATTTGGTGTTAAATCTCCACTTTCTCCAGTAAGACCAGTTGGGCTGAGATCTGGTCACTGGCCAGCGTGTGGGTTTTCAGGGTTTCACGCCCCCTCTCCAAGCCAATCAGTAACGTCACTGCGTCCCCTCACCCAGGATGGTGCCGCTCTCATCGGGACAGGATGTACCTCGTCGCTAATGAGGACTCTGTATTGCTTAGCAGCACCTTGCCCTCTGAGGGACCCAAATCTTGCCAGGAAAAGCCAGCCCACGCGACAGCGGTCCCGCCAGAACTCGGCGCCGTGGGAAAGGACCACTGGAGTCTGTAAGCTTCTTCTGGCAAAGAGCTACGCACCGACTCGTCCGCTTGTTGTGAGCAGGGTGAAGGGTGACTCATCCGAACATGTGACTTTTTTCCCACCAATCAGGAGATGGGTGTCTGTGTTCTTTACACCATATCACCTGCATGAGTGGAAATGAAAGATCACCAAGCTTTTCTTTCTGTTTCAGAGCAAGGACATGGCAATGAATGGAGTTCTTATATAAATTAGGACACAGATTTTGGGTGCTTTCACACAAAATACATATCCGAAGCACAATTTCGCAAAATGGTCAACAATATATAACCCTCCAAAAGTACAGCCGTTAAGGTTTGTCAGCAAATTCAGCTAAGTCCTTTGTTTATAGCTGACCAGAATCCCGGATAATTAGAACTAATGCGTGATGCATGGAAAGCTCACTGGTAAGCTGGCATCTGCAAGATTAAGCTCATCAGACACAGGACTCGCAAAGACTGCAGTCAGAAGGAAGAGGCGGTACCCAGAGAGGAGGAGAGCCCTGGCTATATGGAGGTGGAGATCCTCTGAGAACAGGAGATGAAATCAATGCAATTGGCTCATCGTGTTATAAATCATAGAAGCAAGTCCAGCCAAATCTCAATAGAACAGCTGTAGCCTCAGTAATCACAATACGCAAGAATGAGATGAAGCATATTGACTAGCAGTGTTTCAATGCTGAACAGCACAGGTCTGATTTAGCTTGCAGGGGAGTTTAACTCATTCGGGTCATATTTATGGAATATGGAAATGACCACAACCCTGGGACAGAAGGAAAACGTCCTCTCCAGAAGGAGGATGCCTTTGGGAATGCAATCATGTTTGAGAGCCACAAAATAGAACACTAACAAGCAGGACTGTGCCGCATGCCGGTTGGATTCTAAAGCAAAATCCACCAGAACAAATCAGCTGTACAAGGTAGAATTAAAGTATAAAATCTGCCCCACAAACCCATTCCATATATGACATTCTTCATTAGCACAGAGCTGAATGAGATGGAATGGAATAGAATAGAATAGAATAGTTTGTGCATATGCCATCTTGCTTACCATGAGACACGAAAACATTCAGGTGAGACCTACTTCTGGTTCAGGTCCGGCAGCATCCATGGATAAATTGGGGTTAAAGGCCCCACAGTCATATCACTCAGCTGAGCATAGGATTTGCACCAGAACCCTTCTGATCACAAGGCACTGCTGGGATTTGAACCCAGGATCTCCTGTTTACTAGACAGGCGCTTTAACCAACTAAGCCACAGCGCCACCTCTCCTTAGCCGTATGTTTCTCATGGTAGTTTTGCGATGAAAGAGCAGAAGGGCCCGCTAATGATTCTGGCTGTGTTTGTGTGGCATTTCGCATGACGCTCAAAATGTGCCAAAACTGCGCTTTGTCTGACTCTTTGTTTAAAGGAAGCGAAGATGCTGCTTCATTGTGTCATCCAAAGACATCACTCCAGGGTGGGATTAAACACGGGAATCTGGGAAACAGCGCCGTCAAACCAAAACACAGGCATCCTCTTTACAGTATCCACTTACAAAATCCCAAACTGTTTCCTAATGAAGTTCATCCATCCATTTTAATAACACTTATAAATGTAAGGCTGTGGTGAGACTGGAGTCTGTCCCAGGAAGAATAAGCTTCACTCTGGAACCAGAGCACCCAGAGAAACATCACACAGTCATACAACATGCAAGCCGCTGGGTCCTGAGTGGAGACGTGTGGCCACAGCACTGTCCACCATGCCACCTTGCCTGCAATTTCCTTCGTCCTTCTCAGATCACTGCTTATCTGAATAGCTGTATCCAGCAGAGACCAGCAAATACACAGTAAACAGTCATTATAAGTGCAGCCAGCTAGGGGCTCCTACTGAGATCTCCAAAAGCATCCACAGCCCACACCTACATATATTTATGATGTTTATGATGCCAAATGAAATTAAAAGTGCCCCTGACTCTACACGAAGATGCCTCCTCGCTTGAGATCATAGTCTGTACCCGCCTCAGCTCCCATGTGTCTGTTGTGGAAGTGCCCGTTCCACGTCCTATGAGATTTTATGGTCCAAACCAGACACAATCATGCTCTCCATATACACCATTACCTCACCACAAACCGCACTCTGCGTCTCGCCTGGGAAGAACACGGCGACCAGCCCGAGGAGCTGGCCCGATTGTCTGCCATTCTCGGTGTAGGAGCACTTGTGACAGAAGGTCGTTAAATTCTTCTGAAGTGAGAAAAAGGCTTCATTCAACAGATACGTCCTGCTGCGTGCTGGAGTTGAGTCTGCTTCTAGTTATGTGTTTTCAACAAGCTTTTGAAACACATCCGCCCCTTTGACTGAGCTGTGCTTAGCCTGCACATAACGTATGTACACCATGCCTAGGGTAATGTGAATGCCTAACTTACAGTGAAAACCTATTGAATAATTATGTAATATGTCTACTGTCAACAGAATAAGCCCCAGGAAAAGAAAACTGGATCGTTTAATAGTGTTACAAAAACCCTGGCATGGCAGTTTAGTGTCCATTTGTTAAGCTAAATTCCAAGCCTCAATTTTCAGTAATCGAGTTATAGGCAGATAAGAGTGTTCATTATCATTCCAAGCTTTTGGCAAACAAATGCGGACAAAAGCAATGTGAAAAATGTTAAATCCTGGCAAGGCTACTACGCGGCCATTAAACATGTGCTAGCAGGGAAAAGACTTCTGTGAGCACCTCGCCGTGGCTGTGAGCACCTCGCCGTGGCTGTGAGCACCATGCTCCTCTGACACCCCTGTTTACTGACCACAAGCAGGCCAGATGTTTACGTTTTCATAGTGGTGACATGAGCCTAGCAGAGGAAGTTCTGGCTTGAATGTTCAGCTTATGTAATGTAAAAGAAGCGCAGGTATTTAAGGTGAAAAATTACCATATAAATCTTCTGGATGAAAATAAATAGCTGGTTCATTGTTACTATGTCATTTGTTACAGTCCATCCATCTCTATTTTTGAAATATTACGATATGACAGAAGTAACATCAGTGCTGACAGAAAAATTTAGTGGATTTGATAGATGGTATTAAAATGAAAGGAGTGACTAGCTGAAGACTAAGTATTAACACAAACAAAGGAAAAAGTCATGTATCAGAAAATGCTACTTAATTAGCCTGATGAGCTCCAGCGCCCCTGAATAAGACACCTCCTCCCTCTTTGCACATCTTTCCTCATACCCGGGTACCTTTTTGCTGGCCTCTGTTACCCCTCCCATAAAGCAGCTGAATCCCTTGCTCCCTACTGGAGCTCTGATAATGCCAAGGTTCCAGTCCTCTTATTGCTCTGGGCTACAATGTAACACAGCGCATCTATACCATTGATCTCGAGTCAGGGAATGAGCAAGGTGCATCTCTGTGACGGCATGTACTGCTTCTAACATCTGGAATCCAGGACTTAGAGAAATTTACAACCATGAGTCATGCTGGCACCAGCGTCACCCAGCCAGGACCGCATCGGTTTTATAGACCACTAGAGTTGGTGACCTACAGCACCTCTGAAGGAGTCACCGCTGAGTGACACCCATCCCAACACAAACCTTAGCAGGCAGCACTGAGTGGCTGAAGCCTTTCAATTAATACACACAGATGGGCGTAAATCCCAGACAGCGAGGACAATGGGGCCGATATGGTGAAAGTTTAAAGGGTCGATCCGGAGGCATGGCAATCCCATTGAATCTGATCAAGGGCATGAATCTAGCGCTGCTCACGCAAAGGCAGATATATTTGAGAGTGGCTGTTACTGGGATTTGCATCACGAACTTTAGCAGCCCAGTTTATATAACCCATCCCTCCTGTCAGCCCTAAGTTCAAAGGGATTAGTATAACATGCATAGCTGTCCCTCTGGTGCTTCTCGAGAAAGCCTTTGTTTGAAAGTGCTGAGCCAGAGGATTCTTCTGCCAGATAACCCGGGACCCTTCGCACTGGAAGAGATTCTGGACTCGGAACATGATAGGAACATGCACAAACTAATCTGAGATGAAGTGTTCACCAGAGCACGCAACACGAGCCATCTCCGTCTCACCATCGAGATCAGGAGTGGAGCTGACACGAACAGAACCGGTCGCAGATCTATCTGCAGTGAAGCCTAGGAGATACTGCTGTCGGTCTCAGAGGACAGAGCTAGCATACACCCCCAGAGGAGTGTAAGCCTGCCTGAATACACAAGTCACCACACACGATGGCCAATGACGCCGTTAGCCACGAGGCCTGAGACTGTTAGCCGACGTGACGAGCCGCAGCTCGCTGTGTCAGATGCGTTGGCGAGACGTGGCAGATAGCAGCACGACAGATAACGCAGGCTGGCAGGGCAGGGAAGGAGGAGGACAACAGCAGACTGGAGGCTGGTCACACCGGGCAGGCGTCTTCCTGGTGGAAAGGCTGGAGACGGCACTTTAAAAAGTCTGTCTGGACTCAGAGAAACAAGCGGGAAAGCCGGGCCAGAGCGGAACACGAACTGACCGTCTCTAAAAATAAAGGGCAGCCAGTGGCAGCCTGCTGGATATAGAAGATAGTATTTGTAATGTGCACTGGAAGGGGGTACGCAGGAAAATGTGGGCACACACTGGCTGCTAGGGGATTTAATCTGTGAGCGTATGCTGTGCAGTCTGGCAGGGTTTTTTGAAATGTAGGGGGCATAAAAGAGGCTGTAATTTATACCTAATCATTACCCAATGGTATGTTTATAATTGGTGAATGACAGGGGAGGGGACCAATCAGCTTTTATCTTTGGCCAGTGCGCCTGTGGTCCCGCCCCTGCATTCAGCACTACGGTCCAGGATGGGAAGAGAGAGGAGAGATAGCTCACGGTAGAGGCAGGAGGGGCCATGGCCTGCCGCAGAGCCATCTGCCACCTCGGCCCGTCCGGGCACGCTACCGCAGATGCTGGCCCGACACGGCCGGCTAAAACCGCTCCGCTGGGGACAGAGAGGACACATGACCTTCCTGAGTCACCGCAGATGTAGCCTGCAGAGGCTGGGAAACGGGACAGTGGTCGGACATGGCCCCAGAGCCCCCGAGAACAGGCAGCCAGGAATCCCAGCACAGCCCTCACACATGCCCATGGACTTGGGGGAGTGGCTGGCCTCTCGCTGCTTGTGTGCTCTGCGGTGCAGCACAGAGTCCTCTACACTTTCCTATCCCCAGGCCCTCAATGACCCAGCCGTTTTCTTGGAGCTGACTAATAAGGGAAAGGATCAGATGATGGACCCTAGGACTATCACATGCATCTGGTCTTTTCGCTGCAGTATAACAAAAGTGCCTGTTAGCCGCAATCTATTAGGCCACACACACAATCAATTTACTCTATTGAAAACAGAGTAAGACCCCAAAACAACTGGGGGCTATTGGCCTTATTAAAGAGCCCAACAGCAGAGTGCTGCCAAGCACAGGACCTGAACCAGGGTCCCGTGGGTTCATATTTTGAATCTTTAAAATCACAAATCATCTGCAAAGCCATGGTCTCCTTGGGGTAGGTGTTGGGCAGTTTCAGAGCTGTGTGGCTAGCCAAAGTTAGACAGCTAGTCACATTTATCTGTTAGACCGTTTTGTCCACAGTAACATAGCCTACCAGACACTATTACTGGAGCGAATGGTGATTAGTTTGCCAGCTACAGGATAGTGAGGACAGATCCCTAAACCAGTGAGCGACACTGCGCCCCCTACTGTCAAATGGGGACATGGCAGCAATAATGAAAAGTGACACATCTTTATTTGAAAAGACATTCCTTCCTACTGTTGTAGAATGCCTCAGTGCCGTCGTGCCTATACACCCCTGTGGGATCCAAATCACCATCAGAGCTGATCCCACATCAGTCTTTGCACGTACCAAACCACCCACCCCCGCTTCGTGCCCACCCTTTGTGGTTTAAAGAAACTTTAACAAAGTTAAGAACAGAGTTCCTGACATAAATCACCTAGTATAACTGTGAAGAGGTACATGGTTAGTGGACACCAGCTTTTTCAGCATCGCATTCCAAACCAGGGGTATTAATATTAATTTGGGCAGCCCATTGTTGCTATAATAGCCTCTGCTCCTCCAGGAAGACTTTCCATTAGAGGTTGAAATGTTGCTGGTAGGATTTGCTACCACTTAGGTTGGGTGTTGATGCTGGGTGATCAGGTCACTTTCTGGGAGCTGGTGTGGCCGACCACTTCTCATCTGAACTTGTTCCCAGATGTTTTGACCTTCACAGTCACTTCACCAGCAGTCGACCAGGGCAGTGAACCGACTTGCTGGAAAGATGTCGTTCTAAGATGGCGCCCAGTGGAAAGTCACTACCCTCCGCTGTACAGCCACCCATCCTGCTGCTAATGTCTGTTACAGGAGGTGGCTGACTGTGAGCTTCATTATACGCCTGTGTCAGCACTGGGCGTGGCCTCATTATACGCCTGTGTCAGCACTGGGCGTGGCCTCATTATACGCCTGTGTCAGCACTGGGCGTGGCCTCATTATACGCCTGTGTCAGCACTGGGCGTGGCTTCATTAGGCAATCACGGTTATTCCTTTACAGTCGTGAATTTGACATTCGTAGTTTTGGTTATTTGCGAGTTGGCCGTGAAGTATTAAATCAAAATATTTTTGGAACTTGCCGAAAGATCGCCAAAAACAATATTGAAAATGATTTGGATTGAATAAAATCATATAATATATGAATATTGGTGCTATGTAGTATTTCTTGCGTAGGTGCATACTACGTCTTTAACATTAAAAGTCTTGGCTTGGGAATGCCATGAATCCTTGTCTTAGCAACCAGCCTCACCCATGCGTTACGTAGCTGCCTTCTCACCTTACTTTCTGTACCTTTCAAACCTTTCAATGCTGTTAATATTGCAGTTTAATACTGACCCCTAAGGGTAGTGCTCCTTGCGCGTACAGTAGTAGTTTTGGACATATATATATACGAAATGACAAGGCTGTTTAACATGCGAAGTGTATAGTACAGTACTGTTTGGTAGAAACTTGCAATAAACACACTTCATATATTATCGTGTAGGGTACAGATTAGGGGTGCCCTATCACGTCCAGCCCTGCCCTGTTTGACTGCTCTCTGTGTTTCCCTTGGCTCTAACCAAGCCAGGCCTGATGTTCATTTGTCTAACCTCTTGTTCCTGCCCTCCTGGTAACCACTCACAGCTGCCTCTTGTTTGCCCCTTTGTTAGGACTGGGAAGTGCTTCCCAGTCCTGTTCTTCCCAGATCTGTCATTGTTCTCTGTCTGTGCCTGTTACCCCGTGCTGGTCCTCAGCTTGGGGTTTACCTGAGCCACAGCCTGCCTTTGGGTCATGCCTTCCTTTCAGGACATGACATGCTCAATTATTATTCACAAATTTTCACATTTGCAGTGATCGTCTGCCCCCAACCCTCGCAAATGTGAAGGGGTTACAGTGATCTAACAAGGCTGTACACATACTTTTGGCTGTATAGTATATTAATGTACCTGCTGAATGAGGTGGGGTTTTCACTGGGTACGTCTACCTCCACCAAAGGATTTCTTACAGTTGCAGTACGGTGACCATGCTGAAGAGGTTAAAAATGTGCAAGAAAAGAGATTTTCTGGATACTAAGCTAATGTCACAGATTAACATATGCTGCCTAATGCTGATTGAGTAATCCAGAAAATGCTACAAACACCCAACCAAACTATAAATCCCGGGTCCTGCCATGCTGCAGCAGTGGGTCTCATGAATATAAGAACAGTATGAAATATTTATGCCTCCAAGTATCCATGTACATCCAGAAAATCGTCTTGTTTTATGGAGCCTTCCCAGCCCCCATAAAACCAGAGGCTGTTTTCATGTGCGAGGAGACAGTCGGTCCTGTGTGCTGACTGACTGGCTGACTGGGGATGGGGTGGTAGCTTCCCAGCGCTGATGTTAGCGTGAGCTGCAGAGGCGGAGCAAGGAGATGTAACGCACCCCGAGACCCTGCCGCGTCTACTGCAGCTTCCGCGTGATGCTGAGAGTACCTCTGCTGGATCATCGTCTTCAAGGGCAATGGGCCACGGCCTCGTGTTAGAACTTACCAAAGGCTCCCTCAACCCCCATAGCTTGTGTGCTGCCGGGATCCATGTGGATGCCTCTAATTAAACAGACTGCAGCTGTGGAGGAATGATGCAGTTACAATAGCAGAGAATCACCCACAGAAGACCAGCAGACTGAAGTAAGGCATACAGCATTGATTTATTTTTTATGATAATAAGGCTTTATTTGCCACTGGAATGCATCTTTTCAAAAATCCCATCTTGCTCTCCTTAGAGATTCATATGGGCGAAAGAGGGGCTCAGATACCCTGGAAGATTCTGGGCCCCAGCACTTGACTGACGAATATGTAAAGTTGGGCAGGCGGTTCCCAAGGCAACATGTTATTACAGGGCCCAGAATTTCTAGATACAACTCTGCAAACACATGGAGTAAAGAATATAGTCTGGGGTGCATTTACCCAGCACCCTGAGGGCTCCTTGGGAGGGTCACAAACACCACTCATTTGGTAAGGATGAGCTTTGAATTGATGATCTTCAGGTCACAGACACAGCAGCCCAACCAGGTAAGCCACAGACCACCCACGTGTTCATACGTCGTCTTGGTTTTCGTCTGGGATCAGAGGTGCCCCCACGCCCCCGGGCAGCGTCCAATTCGCACGGACCCTGTCCCCTCTGATAGATCGCTCAGCCCAGCCACTCTGCTCTGACATGGTCTGGGGCCTTCTCAGTGCCCCTACTCACTGCCTTGCTGTCAGATGGACGCCATATGGTGGTGCTGGTGTGGAAACATCCTTCACTGTCCCTCCTCCTCCTCATGTTCCTCCATCACAGGAAGCATGTGACTAAACGGGGACGTTTGTGCTCTTCTCATTCAGGCCTCAGGACATATTGTATAACCCCCTTATAATTGGTACCAATGAACCGTTGTATGAGTAACGACATTATATAATATAATTACATAAATTAAAACATTATCAGTGCTTATGTAGGGTTGCTGTACAGGTATTTAAGAACATAAGAAAATAAACACATAACTACAAATTCTTGGTACACGTCCCCGTCTCTTTTAATCTCCCTCCTGCGTCTCACATGCACGTCCCGAAATGACCTCACTTCCCTTATCTTCCTCTCTTTCCTCTTTCTCCTTCCTGTCCCCACAAATGGTGCTGTGGCCCCCAGAGCGGCACCTGGGACTAATTTCCACACTCCAGCATTCCAGAAATATTTTGCTACCACTGGTTTCCGGAACGTGCCCTGCCAGGGGCAATTCTAGGATTGTTTTTTTTTTTAAGGCAGGAGGGTCAACCTTATCATTAGCCAATGATATGTTATGAATCGGTGAGTGACAGGGTAGGAGGGGGGGCCAATCAGGAGCCAATCAGCTTTCAGCTGGGGCCAATGGCCCTGTGTTCCCGCCCCCTCTATATGCCGCTGAACCCTGCACCACTGGTAGCATTGGTCTGAATGATAAAAATGAATATCAGAGCCTCACCAGCTGGGTAGGACTCACGGTTATAACTTTCCCACATTTTACCCTCATATGGAGAAGAAGGCAGTTTAGGATAAAAAAGCCTACAGACATGGGGCCATATTACATATCATATTACAGTGGAAAATGAATCCTATCAAAGCACGAGGCTGACCGTATACTTAGCAGAGAAGAGCCGCTTCTGGAGGCCTGTGAGGAATGAGCTGTGTGCTTTGCAATCCAGCATCAATCTCTACATTATAGAGCAGTGTTTCCCAATCTGGTCCTCGGGGACCCACAAATGTGGTCTGTCTGGTAGGGAGCTGGGAGGGAGCAATAACATGGGCTGTCTGTGGGTCCCTGAGGACCGGGTCAGAAAACACTGTTATAGAGGTGTAATGAACTACGTCCAGTCATTGCATCCCCCTACCTAAAAGAACTCACCACACCCCGTACTGCACTGCACCCTGTACTGCACTGCACCCCGTACTGCACCGCACCCCGTACTGCACCACACCCCGTACTGCACCACACTCTGCTCAACTGGTCCCACCAT
>JAODKM010000126.1:13384289-13408508 GCA_026780845.1 Petrocephalus sullivani | reverse complement strand
GCACCCCGTACTGCACCGCACCCCGTACTGCACCACACCCCGTACTGCACCACACTCTGCTCAACTGGTCCCACCATCTCGGCTCATCTCTGTCCTGGCACCTTTGTGGTGGAATGAACTCCCCCTAGATGTCCGAACAGCTGAGTCATTGTCTTCAAAGACCTACATCTTTCAGAAGTACTTGGATTAGCACTTCCAGTATTATACAATATTATACTGTATTCACTGATGTATTCACATCTGAGCACTGGCTAAGGGCGCCTGCCAAATGCCGTAAATGTAAATGTAAATTTAAATGTACATGTTTCCTGAACTATGAATGCATCAGTAATAGGTGCTTCTTTTGCTTTCACGTGGACCAGCAGCACATGGTTTTTTACACTCGGTAGCACCAATCTGGGAATCTGCTACATTTAAGCATTTAAGCATCCTTGAGTGTGAGAAAGGCGCCACATAAAAATAACATAATTATTATTATTATGTATCGCAAATGTAACCGGCCTATTGGCATAACCCACTTCTCTGCGAGAGAGCATTATACGTGTGTGTGTGTGTGTGTGTGTGTGCGTGTGTGTGCTGGTTCTGGTAACCGCTGACATGGACGGAGGCAGCAAACGGGCCAGCGGGGTGCTGTCAGACTGCGTTACTGCATGGTTCTGCTCTGCCCTCAACTGCTGGGCCTGATCACATCACTCTCAGGGCCACTGGCGGGGGGGGTCACATGACCTCACTCAGCCCCCCTCCCCCAACACCCCGCTGCCTAGGATTTTGACTTTGACATAGCCTCCCTGCTGCGCCTCAAGACTTCACATTCCACAGGCCCCAAACCCACCTGTGTGTTCAGAGGCTTCACACTGTAGGCTAGACAGGGCTTTTGATTCCACTGACCATTCCGGCACTCTCCTATGCTCTGTTCCCCTGGAGTGTCCCCTCTCCACACCCCCCCCCCCCCCAAATCAAACATTGTGGCGGTGGGGATCCGCCCCTCTCCCATGACGGCACACTGTTACCACCCCAAACATTCCCAGCCGGTCCGTAAACCTGGCTTTTGTTGAGGCTGCCGGGCAGAATGCTACATTGCATTGTGCCCCGTGTAGCTCTCTATTCTGGGATGTGAGATAACATCAACGTTAACAGTGTGTGCATTTCAGAGCCCAGCAGTGGGTGGCATGTGGCTCAGTGGGCTAGACCTCTGTTCCTGTGATAGGAAGGTCACTGGTTCTGATCCTGTCCTTAGCAGCATAGTCATATGTCCATTGGGCCTTTCAGTGAGGCTCTTAACTCCCCTTAAGCGCTCCAGGGACGTCCGGTAAATGGCTGCCCTTGTTACCCTTGTTACCAAGCGCCAAGCTTTGCTCTTCCGCGTGTTAGTCTCAAAGCAGAGTGAGATGGAATATGTAAGCATTCCAGTGTGTTTGTGCAAGTGGCAAATACAGCAGCATTCATTGCGGACGGACGGACGAGTCCCTGGGTGAAGGCAGCATCCATCGCCCTCACAGACACCAGAGGCACTCCAGCAGGTCGGGAGTTAATTCCATCTCATCCGCTGACTGTGCCAATGACCTTTACCCATGGTTAGTGACTGCAGCGGAGAGCCATCCAGTAGGGGTATAATTACGGGGTACAGTGTTCGTTCCCTGTTGTGCAGGAGCCAGTTCGCACAGCATGTGCATCCAAAACAGAACCGCCCTGTACCATGGTAGGCCAACAGACGTCCTGCATAATCTGATGAAGGCGAGTTTCTTTGGCATTGATGGGGCAAGTACTGGACAGGGTGATGTGGATTATGTATCACTGTACCACTCTCGGTACTGAGTCGGGTAATGTAGAATATGCAAGCTCTCCGTGCTGAGGAGGATGGGGAAGAATATGTATTAGTGTACCACTTACTGTACTGAACAAGTTTATGGAGTGTATGTATTACTATACCACCTCCTGTTCTGAACAGGTTTATGTAGAGTATTATTACTGTACTGCAGTCTGTACTGAACAGGGTGGTGTAGAGTATGTATCACTGAACTGCTGTCCATTCTGAACCAGGTTAGAGAGTATATATTACTCTGCATCAGTCTCAGGTCACGGCGCATGATGATTCATCAAAAACTGTTATATATATATATATCTATTTCCTTCTCTAGACCGAGTCTGTTCGCAGTGTTTTTGCTCACAAAGATTCTACACACCTGAGGACAGTTTTAAGCAGGTGTTCTTGAGATTAGATCGGGGGCCGTGGGTATTTAACTTGGCATCATTTGTATGCTGTTGAAGGACTAGAACTGATGTTTTGACAGCTATAGAAGAATAAATTGTCCCCCGCTGGCTAAGGCAGCAAAGCCGCGTCCCAGCGGTGCAGCTCAGCTGCCCCCATTAGTGCTCAGCCCTTTCATTACCCGCACAGCACCGAACACAAAGAGCATTTAAAATGTACCTTGGGCCAACATATGAATTATAAAACAGAAAAACCCAACATTTATAAATAGAACCATTTTTTGAGCATCATAGACAAAAGACAGAAATTAAAAAATTTTTATAGTTATATAAAACTTAAAGATAACAAAGATTCAAAAAACCGTCAAGACATAACCGAAATGAAGATCCGCTTTCTTCTCCCTTCTTTCTTCTAGACAAGGCACCGGGTTCCCCTGAGAAAGGGCAAGCTCTCCTTAAGTCAGCCGGAAGCCTCCAGGGCATCCAGTCTCGCATCCCCCATGTTGATACCTGCTGCTGATATATTTTCACTTCTGCTGGCCATCAATAACAATTTCCTAGAAAATAACATTTTCCCAGTAAAAGAATTCATCACACCCCACACTGCACTACGCTCCCTTCGATCCTCCAGTACTGCTTGACTGGTCCCACAATCTCTCAAGGCACAGGGAAAGCATGCATCTTGGCTCTTCTCTGTTCTGGCCCCCAGTTGGTGGAATAAACTCCCCCTAGATGTCCGAGCAGCTGAGTCATTGGGTGTCTTCAAACGACGACTAAAGACCTACCTCTTTCAGAAGTACCTGGTGTAGCAGTTCCATTATTGAGTCTTAGACAAATAGTATTCTTAGCCCAGGTTCTACTGAGCCAGTATCAGAATGTAATAACTATTAGAGACTTCAGAGCACTTATGTAAGTCGCTCTGGCCAAGGGCATCTGCAAAATGCTGTAAATGTAAATGTAATTTTACCTTGCGTATTGCAAAAAGGCAGAGAAAAAAAAGAATACCCCCCAAAAACAAACGAAGAGAGACCTTTCAAAGGCCAAGATGCAGGGTCAGAGTCAAACGACAGAGAGATTCCTAAACAACAGCCACCATTGTTCAGAGTTATCCCCCCTGTCAGTGCAATTTCTGTGCAGCTATCAGTGACGATAAGACAGGCAGCACAAGCATGAACACATGCCCATGAACTAATTGCGATGGGCGCCTGGATGGTGAGGCTTTGCTGGGCTAGTGAACGCCGCTGTCGTGTCGGGTATACAGTGAAGAGGAGCCAGATCACTACACAGCTACGTAAATTACTTAGGAGAAAAAAAACGAAGACGAGTGTTTATAATATGGTTTGAATGAGCTATCTGGGCAAATATGTTAACAGAGATTGCTTATTTTGTTAGCTTGAGCCAAACTCCCAGAAGCACCACCGACCAATGCAGATGGGACACCCTGGAGCTCAGTGAGCCTCCTCAACGTTCTGATCTTCTGAAGTATGACAACCAAAGCCAACGAAATCCACATGTTTCTTTCAAACAAACTGGACTGGATCTCCTGCAAAGCGCGCTCCCAAACTGTAAATCTGATATGTCATTTATTACGAAATACATTTGGGAGTAAATAGCTCTGCTGGTAAACATCCTAGAGTGGCGAAGTCCAGCAGTATCCATAAAGCACAGACCACGGCAGACCATGTGGGAGGTGCATTAAATACAGCCCAAGCGAAGAGGAAGAACTTAACTGAAAATATACTAAGTACAATAGAAAGTAAGAGTGTCTTTTCTTCTACATGGAACATCAGACTAACATGAAGAATATTCCTATTATATTGCAGAGGGATACCCCAGCAGTCCAGTGTGAACTGATGGCCTGAGCATTAAGAAGGTCGTCGAGATGAGCTCCTGTAGACTTTCCAGGGGCTGCAGGCTTAATGTGGGCAAATGAAAGCACACTGAACCGAATGAGTCCAGATATTTCTGCGGGACCTGGTACATTTATCCTCAGCCGGGCCACTGCACCCAATTATATATCTTCAGCAAGAAATCAATTTCCACCGGACAGATTCCACAGCAGTCTGGAAACTTCCACAATCTTACCCCGTCCCCCTTCGGTTATTAGCAGGTGCTGAGAAATGTTAGCGTAGGGGGATATGATGGGAGACGATTTCAGTCCTGAATCTTCTAATGCACCTTCTTTTGGTACCCAGGGGGGGGGTTGTTTCCTGGGTTTGGTGCTATGAAGACATATTTCATATTTTTATGTGTTTTGTGTCAAGCATTTTGTCCTATAAAATGTGCTGCAGGAAACTACTGCAAAGGTACATATAAAATTGAGTGAATGTCATATATATATTAAAGAGGAGCTGCGTATGAAGCTGATGTTTCATTACTTTTCTGGCCAGGACTTACTATGTAATCATTTTTATTGATCTGCTTTTAATAGAGTCTGTTTGAAGAAGGTACGATTACTTTCGTTACATAATGACTGCTTCAGCACAGATGACTAAACTGTCACCATAAACAGCAGATTTAAACGGGTGAAAAGAAAGATATAACGGGGTCATATGGGAATTAAAAACTCGCACACTTGAAACATTGTCCTCATCTTGGGTCATGTTTAGAAGGTTATTTCCACGCCTTTCTCTCATTGGCTGAGAATGATCATGTTCTCTATGCTAAACCAATCACAAGCGAGTCTGAATAAGAAATGGCTGGCGACCTGCGTTGATTTGAATTTAGTAGTTTGAGAGTAATATTCTGGGCCATTCTGGGTCATCTTGATACACTAACGCTGCTTCTGCCTCTCAGCGTTAAGGCGGATTTACGGGCCGCTACACCACCGCCCCTGCTCGTCACGGTTCTGCCCCAGGAGTCCATCCTGACTCGCCTCCCCGCCGCTCCTCCACGGCCTGTGCGGCGGAAGTGGCACACGACAGACAGGCACAGCGTGCGGTCACCGGGAGCCAGCTCGCGTTTGACTCCTCCGGTAGAGCTGCAACCTCCCCGGCTGTCACTGTGAGGCGCTCGACAAATCATCATTTATAATGCCATGCTTACCGTCGAATAGTGCCAGTAATGAATGTCTATCCGTGGTGTGAATGTAGCAGATTATAACTGCCCCAATACTTGGGTGCTACATGAATCACATCATCAGTTACAATCTATTTATTTAGCAGATACTTTTATCCAAAGCAATTACAAGCTGGGTCACTAAGTCTTGGGTGAAATTTGTGGTTAAGGGCCTTGCTCAAGGGCCCAATAGTGAAATCACTCTGCTAATTCTGGGATTTGAGTCAACAACTTTCTGATCACAAGCACAGTAGCCCCACCTGCTGAACCACGCACCAACCCTCCACCCCAGACTCTCACAAAGATCCCTGTTTCCTCCAAACTACTAACGCAGCTGTGAGCAGCGTGATTGTACATGATCCTGACCGCACATGGCCCCTGAGCTGGATGGGCTGCGTTTCAGCAGGCTAGTCGGTGGTGCAGAAAAGTAAACCCCCGTCAAAGTACCCTGGTGAAAAGCGCGAGTGCCTTATCTCCCCTCTGCTGGCTCACCTTCTGCAGGGATTTCAGTTCCCCTCTGCTCCTCGGCCGTCCCTCGCTTATTTCTGCCACAGACGCTGGCTTTCTCCGTACAGTGGGCCGACGTGGCAGAAGTTAATCCATGTCACGAAACTTCAGCGGAAAGCCATCGCTGCCTGTCGACAGCGCAGGAGGCGGGAGCCGGCCCATGGCAGGCCGGGTATCCGAGCTCTGCATTATTCAGCCCTGGAGGACTGAGACCAAGGTGACCAGCGAGACGCTTCAACAAACAAACCTAATGCACCTTTATGCACAAACAGCACTGAGGGTTTTAAAGCTTGCTTATTGAGGCACGTGTCAGACTATATTGCCTGTATAGCTCTACTAAAACTCTTCCGCAGCCAATAGAACACTGAAGTGGGTCCCCCTTTGTCAGCTTTCGCATGATGCCGAATTATCAAAAAAAAGGCTCTTGGAACATCAAGGGGGGGGGGGGGCACTTTCATTCATTCAGGCCAAGGGGGCACCCCTTCGAATTATGGGATAAGTACCAATCTGGTCCACTCCCCCCCTCCACTCCCCTCCACTTTACCGCCCAGTTTCAGTTTGCCTTGGACGCATAGATAAACGTACCTGCAGTGAGCTCAGTGATTAAAAAACACTGTACTGGGTGGGGGGTGGAGACAGTTGTCGAGCAGGGGAGGGGGAGGGGAGCTTGGCGATGGTCAAAGCAGCCTTGCCAGGATCCACCCCGGCATGGGATGGTCAGTACCGGCCAGCGCGTCGCTTGGCTACTCATCATGCGATCGGGATCCTTGCCGTTTTTAATGTACCACTGCATTTCATTAACTGCGTGTGGGCTGCAACAGCACAGACACTGCAGGGGAGATGCATGACTGCGTGTGTGTGTGTGTGTGTGACTTTAACTCCGCTTTTGGCTGGGGGTTTCGCCTCACATCACACAAGCATCGTTATACGGCGGTTCGACCTTCCCGGAAGGTGAATCCACGGGCCAGGGGTGACCCCGGAGATGCGGCAGGGTCGTGCTGCCATGGGAGCCGAGTCACCTTGAGATGGCCAGAAGTGCTGAGATGGTTCAATGGCAGGAAATGGAGCCATATAGAGCTGACTTCACAATTGAGAAATGAGACATTTTACATGTAAGACCTACACAGCGTCATGGAGGCTGAGTGTAGGCAGCGTTTGGGACACTGGGCCAACTGCAGCAGACAAAGCCTGGAACTTAATGTACCCATATAATCTCCTCAGTCTCTGTAGCCGGTGGCAGTTGCATAAAAGTGACCAAAATAAAAAAGAAAGCTGACCGCCCACCAGCCAAAAATCCAGGGCACCCCTCCCATCCTATACAAGTTCAAGCCATTATGTATAATGAAAGATTTAATGTAGTCCACAGTGTTCTTGTTATAGTTCAGATAAAAAGTTACATCCATCCCAAAGCTGATAGCAGGAAGCACAGGGCAGGGGAACACCTTGGATGGGATGCCAGTCCATCACATGGCACACAGACGAACACTATGACCTGCATTCATTTTAGTGAGCAGATGTTTTATCCAAAACAACGTACATTTTCCGGGAAAGCAGAGTCAATCCCTACGGCACTTTTGAATCAAGGATCTTTCTCAAGGGACCTGAATGTTGAGATCTCTCTGCTGACCCCTGGGATTGGAACCAAAAACCTTCTGATCACAGGCACAGTATACTAACCTGCTGAACCACCCCACGCCCACCTAACTGCATGTTTTTGGAGTGTAGGGTGAAACCAGCATAACAGAGGAAGAACATATAAGTTCTATGCACACTGAATGTGGGTGTAGGATTTGAACCACCACCCCTGGAGATGCAAGGCAACAGCACCTCTCAGCCACCCTGAAATATTACACTTATCTTAAACACTGGATATACCATATCCATTTGTTTTTATTGAAGCAGGTGAAATATCTGTAATTGGATCAGACCACAGAAGACTGGATTCACAACCGCTGGTCCCAACATGAGTTAACAGGGCTGCAACTTTCACTTTTCCCTTAAAATGCAGGTGCATTCTGGGGTGGGGGGTTGGGCTGGTGTGATCACTTATATAAGCATCTGCCGAAGCCTGACAGGCAGGGGGGCTCAGAGTAAGGTGAAAAAGTGGAATTCGCTGATAACGCTGTCCCCCCCCCCGACACACACACACACAGAAACAGCCAGTGTTTCTTTTACAGAGTACTAGTCATCCTGGAGGAAACCGGCAAATAATGAGATTCTGGATATCAGTGCAGATAACAGGCTAGAGAGTCCCATGATTTTCGGTATTTTTAGTAACCGCAGAGGACCCCGGGCTGCCCTCAGCGTGCCTGCTACAGGCCAACATTTAATGTCGAGCTAAAAAAGTGCAGTTTGTGCCGGAGGTCTTTCAGGCGAGTCTTGAGTGGGCCAAACGGCAGCTCATTACCGGGCACCGGCACGGAAATCACGGGGTCATGCAAGCAGACGACCCTTCCCCGGCGAGTGCCGGCCGTCGCTGTCTGTTTCTCAAACAGCCCCGTGCTCTCTGAGGCAGGCACTCAGGAAAACAGCCTGTCTTTGCTTTTCGCCACACCAGGAGAGGTGGGGGAGAAAAGTCAGGCCTGCGTCACGGGAAACGACAGAGCCAGCGGGAAGATGACAGGAGCGTGGAGTCGCCGTGAGTCTCGGTACCGCCTGCTCCGAAGGTCCAGGGACGTGGAAGAGTGTCCCACAGGTGATCCAGACATGGACACACACACCTACAAGCACAACAGGCTACATACTGTAAAATATTCACACTGAGACTTTCACAACTACCCACCTACACCAAAACATACCCACACCCCCCCACATATAACACGCAGCTTCACACCTCCTCAATTCCCCACATTTGGTCCCCACAGTGCAATGTATGCATGACTACACGCAGACACGCACCGCCATACAGCCACGACTACAGTATATTCCTTTATAGTCTCCCTGCTATACAATAATACTGCAGTAATGCTGCACCCCCCAGGAGATTAGTATATTTCCACAGTACAGTCGGATCCATGTAGCAATGCATTCATCTCTCCTAGGGTCAGGTGCGGCGTGGCTGGTCTTAAGGAGCTGTCATAAGCTGTGTAATCAGTAGACATGTGGCACCAAAAATGGGAAGGCAGGCAGAGCACTCTGACCACCCCCCTCACTGCCAGCGGGCCAATACACACACCTCCCTATCAGCTGTACAGCACACTGAGGTCATGCCCCGCCCTGCCCTGCCTTATCCAGCCCCTCCCACCCCGGATTCCAACCTCACCATGCAGGGTTACAAGCCATTGAGCACCACAAAAAAATGCAGCATAATGTACACATCTCTTTGAGGCTATGTACATCTACGATTACGCACGTGCTCCCAGAAGGGTGCTCATGGTCACGTGATCATGGACTCTGCCTGGAAGGCGGGGCTCTGATTCCTGGCCAAAGGCTCCCTGAATGTTCTGCCTACTGGGTTGCCTTCCGCCCGTCCTGATGAAAATTCTGCTGAACATGCAGGAATGCGACGAGCGCACGCATGCACGCTCGTCGGCTTGCATGCATACGCAGACCCTGTTTTTTTCCCTGGCCGGCTAGATTTTCCCCCTCGCCGACACAGCGGAGGCTCATTGAAAATGCAGCTCAGGCTCGCAGGCGAGAGATAGGGAGCTGATGTGTCTGAGATATTTTCATGTGTCATCCGAGATATTTCTGCAGAAACGAGGACGGCGACAGCTAGCGATGTTTCTCCGTCCTTTCCTGTAACATACAGAATCAAAGCAAATCAAAATGTATGAAAATCAAAACTGACCACACTCTCCTACACACACAATAGGTCGGAACTTGACCTTTCAGCACTTTTAAATGCATTTTGAACACTTATATTTTCTCTCTGGCTTTTGAATATTACGAGTGCCCGTTATTAATTTTTTCGGCTTTTATTGCGTTTTTGTTTTGTCTGACATTTTGCTTGATGTTGTGCAGCGCTTTGTGTGTAAACGTGCTCTATGAATGCATTTTCATCTGATCTGAGATCAAATGATAAGGGGTGCGGTTATAAGTTGCAGATATATTCACGTAATGCTAAATATCTCCAACGAGGAGATATCGACACATCTCAGATCTCACCCCAAGTCCACTCCTGTCCACAAAGCAGTACACACAGCAATCGGATTATTGTTCTGCAGAACTAGCATCTCTGAACACAATGGAACCTAGATCATTGTCTACAAATCTGTAGGGATCATCTCAAATACCAGCGAAAATCTGGAGGAGGAAGGTTTTTTTCTGCCAGAGACAGTTAATATTCCTAAATCAAAACACATTCATACGTAATGCAATTAAAGGAGCTGATCCCAATCTACCTAATGTTATCCGAAACCAGCAGGTTTTTGGGGGGTGGTGTGTGGTTCAGGACAAATAATTAGAAAGGCGGGGGCGCTGTGGCTTAGTTGGTTAAAGCGCCTGTCTAGTAAACAGGAGATCCTGGGTTCGAATCCCAGCAGTGCCTTCTTTGTATTTTATTTGGGGGGCTTTCGAGATTTGGGCTCTGTGCTCATGATATAAAAAATATCAGCCTAAGTTCCTTTCACATCGCCACTGTACCCCTGCCCAAGACCCTTAACACCAATTGTTCCAGGGATGCAGGCTGCCTCTTACTTTGGGCAAAATCATCTGCTAAATAAATTAAGGTACTGATAAGTGTCCTGGCAGGCTAAAACAATACAATACTTTGCCTCTATTTTATCTAAATAGGCAAACATCCATGTTTATAACTTGGAGGAAGCCAGATAAGTAACTATCAACAAAAACAGGAATGACATCAAGTGCATAATTTATTCAGAGGGCATTATAAGGAAAGGCTCACTGTGGTCTGTGTGTGGATGGTGGTTCAGGGTTAGACTGAAATAGCACAGAACAGGGTGCCACATTACTAATCTTCGAGTTTGATGTGTGCACACTGGGACCAGTCACTTTACAAGACTGGCTTGAAGCAGACGGTGTTGGAATACAGCTAAATTTCAGCTGTGATAAAAACAGTCAGAGAGACGAAAGGACCCTAACTGGAAGTGCAGTACCTCAGAGGGGCACACCGGAGTACAGCAGAGGAGTTTTCCTGGTACCACAGAGGGGCACACCAGGGTATAGCAGAGGAGTTCTCCTGGGGTATCACTGAGGGGCACACCGGAGTACAGCAGAGGAGTTTTCCTGGTACCACAGAGGGGCACACCAGGGTATAGCAGAGGAGTTCTCTTGGGGTACCAAAGAGGGGCATACTAGAGTACAGCAGAGGAGCTCTCCTGGGGTACCACAGAGGGGCACACCAGAGAACAGCAGAGGAGTTCTCCTGGGGTATCACAGAGGGGCACACCAGAGTACAGCAGAGGAGTTCTCCTGGGGTATCACTGAGGGGCACACCAGAGTATAGCAGAGGAGCTCTCCTGGGGTATCACTGAGGGGCACACCAGAGTACAGCAGAGGAGCTCTCCTGGGGTACCACAGAGGGGTACACCGGAGTACGACAGCGGGGCTCTCCTGGGGTACTACAGAGGGGTACACCGAATGGTCATGATTACCCACAGCCAAGCTTTATGATGGCTGTTAAGTGCTCCCTGCAGGGAGGCACCCGCCTCTCGTGAGCTAAACTCATTTACTGAGCTTTTATACAGCGGCTTCTGTGATTCCAAACTGCTTGTAAACTGGGCCGGCCAGCTGGGAACAATGGGCCAGTGTGGGACGTTTACTGGGGACGGAGGGAGACGCACACACTGCTACCCGTGCTACACACAGACTAACACGATATTATCACGACATTCTGTTTTCCACCTTCTGTATTTGTGTATTGTGTGCTCTTTAAACATCCCTGTTTGCACCGTGTGTGCTGTCTTCGCACCTTGTCTGTTGGGCGCAATACTCACTTTCGTCCATGTACCGCATTCTCACTGCTGTATGCAAAGGCGTAAATTACAGAGGGGATGGAGGGGTTGTAATCCCCCCGTCCAGTAATCAAAACTGGCCAATACAAACCCCCCCCATAATCATGTCTCCCCCCCAACCAACAAAAACCCCCAACCCCCCCCCCCCCCCCCCCCCAACCAAAGATGGCTTGCAGAGTGATGTCAGTAGCCCATGGGAGATTTGGGAAAGCATGACTGTTTTATTCAAGCTGATTTTGCAGTTAGTGGGGAAAGTACCTGTCATATCCCCTCCACTCCCCCAAATGGATATCGCCATGGAGACCCACCATATGTTAATCACAGGGTAACTAAGGGGCGGTAAGAGTAGTTCACATTTAAGAAAAGATTAGACCATAGCATATTACATTTTGGTGAAGCTGCTTTAAATTCAACCAATGACACTTGCATCCTTGTATACTGTTGTTGATTTGCACCAGAATTCCAAAGCAGTTGTATTATTATATACTTTTATATTTATATTTGGTTATTTAGCAAATGCTATTCTCCAAAGCGATCCACGTTTAACAGGTCAACTGGCATAATCAATCATCCTTTTTATTTATCCTGCTCAAAAGCCTGAGTCATTACAGTTTTAAAAAAAGTTCTTCTTATTAATCTCACATCACATAGTGCACAGTACTGACTTTTGAACTGTTACTTTATTGCCAGTCTATTAATGATAACATAATGAATAGATCATGGGCGTAAAATATGGGGGAGATAACTGGCTAATACGACACCCCCCCCACCATAATGATGTCTCCTCCTATATGACTGAAGACCTTAACCCCCCCCATGTTCAAACCAAAGTTACACCCTTGGAATACAGTAGATGTTGGGATGCCTGTGGTACAAATAAGAGTTTGGAATGTGAAAGGTATGGCCGCCTGGCCTGCAGAGATGGCTCATTTTCTGCCCGATCAAAAATGACTATCTGCCCACCTGTATGCTGCCTGTCTTCACCCCACATAAAGATTGAGTGGCTTAAAGACTTTTATATTTTGTTGCGTATTAGGATAATCTGCTTGTCTGTATCTTCTGTCAGGGTTTCTGATATATATGCCTGACAGTATTCATTTTATTTTTCTAGCTTTCTGAGGTTATGAGTGTGACTGTGCTTTTGGCACTCGTATGGCAGGTTTGGTGGTTGGGGCTACATGCAGGTTATCCACTTAGGGCTCATCTTAGTTTATCCTGGGAGGCCCAGGGATGTAAGTGGCTATGCTATGCTTGGGCGACTGGCTGATAGCAGTGCATGCTGACACAGATGAAGGACAATTTTACGGTCACTAGCGGACCCAAATTGCTCCTCTTTGTACTTGTAGTTAGAGTGGATATAAAACATCAGCACAGAGGGTTGCAGAAGTTTTTTGAATAAAGCCAGAAATTAAGAAAAATCATGCCAGCACAATTCAAGAGAAGTACATAAAGAAAACGACTACGACAAATATTTAAACTTAAAAAAAAAAAATCAAAAACACTCTGGTTAAATATGTGTGTAGACCCTTTAATGATGGAAGCTGTAGCAGTGTTCACAAGTAACTACTTACATATAGTGATCATGTCCAAAGGTGTGGGTAAACTTGAGGTGCTCTATGCGGTAACCATACATAATGAAGTGCCCTCCGGGTGCCCTTCGAAGTGAGCATACATAATGAAGTGCCCTCTGGGGTGACCTTCCAAGTGAGCATACATACTGTAAAGAAGTGCCCTCTAGGGTGACCTTCCAAGTAAGCATACATGATGAAGTGCCCTCCGGGTGCCCTTCCAAGTGAACATACATGATGAAGTGCCCTCTTGGGTGACCTTCCAAGTGAGCATACATGATGAAGTGCCCTCTGGGTGCCCTTCCAAGTAAGCATACATGATGAAGTGCCCTGTAGGTGCCCTTCCAAGTGAGCATACGTAATGAAGTTCCCTCTAGGTGGCCTTCCAAGTGAGCATACATGATGAAGTGCACTCTGGGTGCCCTTCCAAGTGAGCATACATGATGAAGTGTCCTCTGGGTGCCCTTCCAAGTGAGCATACATGATGAAGTGTCCTCTGGGATGCCCTTCCAAGTGAGCATACATGATGAAGTGTCCTCTGGGATTCCCTTCCAAGTGAACATACATGATGAAGTGCACTCCGGGTGCCCTTCCAAGTGAGCATACATGATAAAGTGCACTCCGGGTGCCCTTCCAAGTGAGCATACATGATGAAGTGTCCTCTGGGTGCCCTTCCAAGTGAGCATACATGATGAAGTGTCCTCTGGGATTCCCTTCCAAGTGAGCAAACATGATGAAGTGCCCTCTGGGATGCCCTTCCAAGTGAGCATACATGATGAAGTGCTCTCCGGGTGCCCTTCCAAGTGAGCATACATGATAAAGTGCCCTCCGGGTGCCCTTCCAAGTGAGCATACATGATGAAGTGCCCACTGGTATGCCCTTCCAAGTGAGCATACATGATGACGTGCCCTCCAGGTGCCCTTCCAAGTGAGCAAACATGATGAAGTGCCCTCTGGGATGCCCTTCCAAGTGAGCATACATGATGAAGTGCCCTCTGGGGTGGCATTCTAAGTGATCAAAGATGATCAAGTGCCCTCAAGGTATGATTGGATGCTAACTAGCTCCAAACGTCAAGATATGTTGACATAAAAACATCTAACCTTTATCGAAAAGTTGAAGATTAAGAGGAAATTGACTTTCCAGCATGATAAAAACTCAAAGCAGTGCTCAGGAGATCCCCTGGCAATTTGAGGGAGCTTGCAAGGAATAGTGTGCAAATTCCAGGTGTCCAAGGTTGCTAGAGTTTATTCAATAAAACTTACAGCTGTAATAAATGTAACAAAAGGTGCTCCAAATAGTATTAGTTGGAGGGGGGGTGCACACACATATGCAATCAGGGCGTTTGTTGATCAATTTAAATTATTTGTGTGAAGCCTGTCTTCACCAACACATAAAAGATTCATTGGGATAAATTGAGGGGTGTACAGACTTTTTTATATTCACTGTAGCTTGTTGGTGTCTATGATATGTTTTTATAAGCTGCACCATCAGCAGAAGCATACTAATGTTGTAGATTTGGAGTCCGTTGCTTGTGAGGTGACATTGATTGAAATTTATAGGCAGTTTACACTGTAGCACATAACAAGACTATCCATTAAGAAGATATAGAGATATAAGCAAATCGGTTTAACTACAGCTGCCCATCTATCTAGATCAGCAGTTCTATGTCTATGACTTCTTTGGTGCGTTGATCACAGATGCAGTGAATTACATATTCCTCCATTTGTCACTTCTAAACCTCATACCGTTCGTAGTGCATCAAACTAAAACATTGAAATGATCAGCACTTATGAGGAGGAAAGGTCGTTCTTTTGAAAGATAGCCCATGTACCACACTTTGAGATGCACTGCTTTAGAGAGACAACAGAAATCTTAGGAAAGCAGATTTAGCCCAACAAGTGTGCTTGACATTAGCTGATAACTTTGTTATGACCAATGGTACAATACAGTTGTGATGTGCCATTTAACATTGCACGTATCCAATATAAACAATAATTTTGTGTAATTAGTTTGCAGTGAGAAGTAATTAAAAGGATTTATTTGCAATGGTAGCTGGAAATTAAAACACATCCTGTACTGTACATTTCTGTTACATTAACACCTTTCATTTCTGTGCCGCTGTTCACTTCATTCACTATTTCCTCTATTCAGCGCCTGGATGCTGAGACTGATGAGTAATAGGCAATTAAACAAAGCATTTTCTTCAGGGCGCACAGAATCAACTCCTTTCACCACATCTGCGCGAAGGCGGCTTGTGTCTTGACAGCAATTAACAAGTGGTACAATTATAAGTGAGTTTAAGGGTTTTGGTGGGGGGTGGTGTCATGCCATGATTTCACCTGCTGGCAATAGTGGGAATTATGTGTGAACTACCTTCATACAGTACATCTTCTGGATAGAACATGTACCAAAATGACAAGAATCCTCTTCTGTACCAGTCATTGTAGTTAGATAACGTCCCCTTTTGACTAAAAGGGTCTAATCACAGAATCACCCATGGTTCTGTGGGTTACAGCTT
Source organism: Petrocephalus sullivani (assembly GCA_026780845.1). NCBI lineage: Eukaryota > Metazoa > Chordata > Actinopteri > Osteoglossiformes > Mormyridae > Petrocephalus > Petrocephalus sullivani. The sequence continues at coordinate 13,392,735 of JAODKM010000126.1, read as the reverse complement.
CAAGTCCTGTGACTAGTAGAGTGTATTCACCTTTGGACCATTGAGCAAGGCCTTTAATCCCAGTTTCTCTAAAGACAGTATCTGACCCTGTGCCCTCTGATCCACACCTTTGGGCAAAACACCTGCTAAATAAATAAAAATGTATATGTTCTACCCTCTCTCAAAGCCATTCATTCAGTTCTAATTTCAGTCCTTGTTTGTGTTTACATCTTGGGTACTAGCCTGGACATAATATATGACCATTTAAATTTTTTATACTCTGGGAAGATGTTTGATCTGTATGTCAAAATTGCAACATAAAAATTAGACCAATCAACAGCTGATTTTCTACATTCTGCTCTGCCGAACCAATGAAATTAAAATGAAGAAACAGACCAAACTGTGGATTAAATTTAAATGAAGGATTTCAAATTCTCCACAGTTGTATCATGATTGCATAATTTATATATAAGTCTGCCTTGTTTTTGCGATGAGTGCCAGATTGATGGATCGACTGGACCCAGGCACATTCTGAATTCTAATAATTAAATAACTTCCTAATGATAGAGTTGTCAGGCAATTATCTTTGGATGGGGATATTTTTGTATTCATAATTATTTTGATCAAAGTGATTGCTGCTAATGATAGGGTATTATTTAATCACACATGCTGGATAAATGATTTGCACAAACATTCCCAACCACAAATGATTCAAATAAATCTGCCCTTTTTATGTAATTGGATTTATTTATACCGCACTTGCCGAACATTGTTTTATGGTGATAATAAGTCCCCGAACGCTGTGTGAGATGACCTTTATATAGGAACACACTCTTCAGGGGGGGATTCTCACATCCTCAGGGCTACAGTCACGACACTGACTGTTACAGGACGGCAGCTATACAGGTACTTACAGACAGTGGCTTACATGCACAAGGTGTCTGACTCCAAGCTCACGAGCACAGCCGTGGCGACATCTCTAGCCGCCTAAATTAGCAGAACAAGAAACCGTCACTCCTTTCGAGGGGTGAAGAGGAACAACTAAGTAAAAATAAAAATAAAGTGAATAAAAATAAAGGTAAGAGGAGTAGCTGTGTGCCACGCTGGCGTATCATGTTTCGCTTCCTGTAATTTCCGAGAACGGGAGAATGTATCGGGGCACCCTTTTAAACTTACAACCTCTCGACAAAATGCATGCTGTTAGTTGCAATAACAGACTGTTTTGGGTATGCAGGTAAATCCTTCCCCCATTTCTAATGCTTGTCTGGGGCCTCCCGATAAGTATAGATTAGGGATATTGCAGACTCCGGGACTTGTGCCATGTGTAATCGACAGCGAGCTAAAATTCAGTTCACGTGTATTAATATGAATCCTATGGCTTCAATTCATGGCACCTCATGGTTCCCAGGTACAGATAAACAGGAAACTCCTTGCTTCATGGTAGGGCAGTTCAGTGTGTAGCACTGTTACCCCAAAGGTTGGGGGTTCGAATAATGCCTCCTCTTGCATGTTCTCCTCCTCATATTTCTGCCCTTAGAGTAAAGATGGTGTAGTTAGGCTAAACCAACCAGTGTGTGTGAGATGTATGTGCCCTGTGATGGACTGTCTCCCTGCTTCTATACTATCCCGCTGACATGGACCGACATGTCACCATGCGCTCGACAATATAATTAATGGAACACTTTTGCGTTACACACACACCTGGATGCATGCCGCTTTCAGCGGCCCTCTGTTCGGTCGGGACGGCGCTGTAGGGGATGATAACGTGTATCTCCCTCGGCAGCTTGCCGCCACGTAGCTTTTACCTGAAGTCCGGTTTTGATGTGGCATGTAGAAATTTAAATGTAACGAGATAATGTTCAGCCGAGGAAGCAGGTACTGCATAAATAGGGAGAGAAGAGCCCATGGGCTTGAAATATAAGCATTATGAATATCTGAATAAATACATTATGCACTGGTCTAACCACTGGTGCACCCCAAAGGATCTCTGAGGCAGTGACTTCAAAGGCAGATGCCCTGTATCTGCGTGTACAACTCAACCCCGGGCTGTCTCGCATTTCCCCCTGCGGGCCCAGGCTGCGGAGGAACAAACAGCATTGTGCCCAAGTCGCACGCAATCACCTTACGCATATGCTAGTATAGCAGTTAACATCTAACATGCTGCAAAACCAGGATGCTGGGCAATGTGCAGCAAGGCTATCCGGAATTAATTTGCAGAGATATGTATAAGTTCTTCAGGTATTTGGATATTCTGATAAGGTATTCAGGAATGTGTGGCGTAATCTGTTTTACTAGCTGTATTAGGATGCCGTGTATGCAAGAGGGTGGAAATGTTGGTGATGCAGTGTCAGAACAGAAGTAGGGGTATAAAAGCAATAGATCAGCTCCCAGATTATTTACAGACTCTTTGCCTTCAATAAAGTTAAATTCAGCTATTAAAGGCACAATAATAAACAGAAAAAAAACATTGCAGCGTGCCGAGTGCAGAGGAAATAAAAACTCAACGAAACTAGCAATGTAAAATTTAGAATCAGGTGTGTTTTGGAGATAAATTTAGCTATGTAATCATTGTGCTGTCTTCATACATCTGTTAGGACAACTACTGATGAAAGTCGGCGTCCATTGAGGTGTAGAAGCCATCGTGTCAATTTATTACGGAGTCTTTAAACTGCAGCAGTAAATGATTCAGATAGGGATTTAGGGATCAAAGTTTTAGGAATGATGAACTTCACAATGAAAGAAGCAAAGTCAGTAGCTTTGTCAGTGATAAATGCTGTTCTTTAGATGGTAGTGACATGACAAAAGAATTATGTAATGGATAGCTATCCATCCTTCTGTCAGTCCACCCATCTATCCATCCATCCATCTTAAAACCACTTATGCCGGTCAGGCTTACAGGATAGTGGATAGAAATTTATAAATAACCTGAGGCTATTTTCCTTCAAATTCTAGTCTACTACTGCACTCTGTTCTCCCTGGATTCTCCCTTTCTTCACATGATTGTAAGTGTCATTTGATGTCACTTGATGTCTAACTGCCAAAACTCGCCACGTTTTTGGTTACAGAGCAAAATGTATAGCCAGGTAGGTTTATCCAAGTAAGGTTTCCACAGCTTTCCTTAACTGAAATTGCTGTTTGATCATGTTCAGCATATGGGACATTCTCTCCCTATAACACTGATCGGTACATCACATATTACGATCTATTATCTATTATAATATTGTATGTATTTGTACACAAATGTATTAGTAACATGGCATACAAATATCTATATATATATATATATATATAAAATATTATTATATATAATAATGGGATGATACCATCTGTGCTATGTTGTAATTCTTGACAATGTCTCTTTAGTCCGAGCGCTCTTTGTGGTTTAATGGGCCGGATTCAGACCAAATGGACCTGGTTAAAGTGCTCTTGTAATCAGACCTTAAATTGACACACTTGGGGAAGAAAATGGTCAACCTTGTTATTGCAGCCTGATTGCACATTTTGCAAGGGACTTAAGCACTTGAACTCCCTGCGGCTTACAGGTGGCATGCTTTGTGGCAGCTTGCTGCCTGCCAAAGCAGGGAAAACTTATCATTTCTGGTGATTTTTAATTAAAGTGAGATGTCAGAGGGAGATGCAGCACCAATTCCTCCGGAGAACTTTTGCAGATTCAGGCATCACTGCAAGGACAAATGCTGAATATCTTAATATTGATTTTCAATATTGCTACATATTAAGCATAAATACAAATTGCATGTGAACAAAACAATATCCAGCAGAATGCAGCATATATTTTATGGAACTATTATAAGGTTATAAAACAACACCATCTGCTACATCACATTGAATTAAAATATACTGAAGCAGCCCTGTACTGTAGGCAATAAATATCCCTTGTATTTGAGAGGTATTTTACAGTGGATTAACAATAAAAGATGATATGTAGCTCCCCAGCTAGTGTGTGACCAGTGGTGCCACTAGAAATTTTGGTTGCCCCTAAAGCATATCATATTGGACCACCAACCCGGAACAATCCAATTACATTTAAAATATTTTAGGGCCCCTGTCACTCACGGTCCCTTGGAATCATCCTAACTCTCCCCCCCTTTACAGCAACCCTACGTGTGAGAGTGTATTATGGAGAGATGTAGGCCATTTGAAAGAATGCATGCCATTCCTTTGGACACAGGCTAAGATGATGACTCAGATATATTCAAGCAGGAATATACTTGAGTTGTTAGCCTCCTCCCAGTGTGGGGCAGTATGGGGTGGAAAAAGTACCTTCGGAGCCTGACTTTCTGTGCAGTTTATTATGCCTTTTCATTGTAAGCCCCCACCTGATTACATTACAATAACACAAGCTCAGTGTTAGTGTTGTTTAGTGTGTGTATAATAGGAGAGTATCCAGGGGTGAGGTCACGGGGTTACTGGCCCCAGCTGAAAGCTGATTGGCCCATCCCCTCTTACTCACCAAATTAAAACATATCATTGGTTAGTGATAAGGTTTGCCTCTCAGTATGAATTCTGTCTCCTCTTATGTCCGTTGACGTAAAAAAAAAATCTGTAAATATGGACATCAACGAATATCAATATTTCACACCTTTAGAGGAAGCTAATTTGAAATACCTTCTGTTCATCAAGGAGAAATGCAGGAGCAAACATACATTTACTCAGCATACTAGCTTCTTGTTTGGACACCGTCACAGTGATTTACGACTCGGATGGCATTTTTTAAACCTGTGCCAGAGCTTCATACCAGCAGAACGTACCAGAGCCAGTAAACTAATTTAAAGGGATTTAAATTCTGCAATTATCTTCAATTCGATAATTCTCAAAGTTCCTAGGAATACAGAGGGCACAACATGAGGCACAGGATGCTGACTAAGAGGAAATTAAAAATTGCCTCAGCTGCACATTAATTCAGGGTGAATTCTGCTCTGGTAGGAGCCTCCAAATCTCTAAGAAATTCAAATCATATGCTTCAGTGGTTCATTAACCATATTGTGGGGGAACCCCCACCTAGCGTATTTTCTGAATGCATATAATGACCAATCATTTTTCTCACTGGTCAGCTCTGTGTTTCTGTTCAAAGAACAGTGCTGTTTTATTCGACTTTCGGTCATGATGGGACTGTGTTGCGACCAGAAAACGACATAGTTTCCAGCATGCATTTTTTGAGAAAGGGAGATACTATTTTACTCTAAACTTCTTCAGAGAAACAATGAGCTCGTTTATCGGCTGTCTCACTTACATTTGGAAATTACAAATGCCGCTCCTGAAATTCTCTAGAGGGAAAATCCCCAGGCTGGGTTTTAATGAATGACTTACAAAACATCTGTAATATTCCTTTTTTTTTGCTTATCTGGCAGATAAGCAAAAAAGTCTTATAAGCAGAAAAAAAGAAAAGTATACTGTATAATTTCACATACACATTTGCTGCAGATGTGTAATAAAAAGTTAATGAAGAATGAATCACGCTGAAAGAACTCTTCCTTAAATAAATAACAAAATGCAGAGTGCAGGTAGTACAAAGGCCGCATATGTAATTTTGAGCAGGTGGTCCAGTACCAGTTATTCCACCTCTTTTCTTGCAGCACTGGTGATGGCAATAATAGCAATAATAACCAGGTAAATGCTGTAAATGCAGGCCTATGAGATACTAAAGGTAATAACTCACCTGATTTGTACAGATTTATGGTCTGTAAATAACATAAACAGCATCATTATGGAGGTAAGTAGCTCGCACAATAGAGATATTTTTTAATTATTATTTTTACTCTTTTGCCTACTATGTTTACAGCAGTCAATAATGGCTAAAAAAGTGTGTTTTACCAAAAGCAAATCTCAAGAGTTTTACCACTGCGGAACCCTTCAGAATGATCTGTTCTATCCAACTGATAAAACACTGCTCTGAAAACAATGCCATTTCGGAACAGAAAAATAAGCACAACGCTCTAAACACCAGGCCACACGCCGGAAAGCCAGCAAATGCAGTGCGAACGCGTCCAGCGTCTCCAAAATTCAACAACCATCTGTCTTGTGAATGTCGGGGTACATTTTACTTAAAGTCTTAAGCGTTTCTTCTCTCCTTTCATGCCCGCGGATAACAGAAATGACAATCTGTGCTTGCATGTATCAAAGCTTGAAAGATAATAGAAAAGAAATATCCTACTTTCTGGAATCAAGCACAATAATTGATTACCACTAGGACAATACTTGTATTGTGTGTAAAACACATTTTCAATTATCGCTTTTGGCTTCTGTCTCTATTGGCAATTCAGAGCCAGGTTCACCACACTGCATGTTTTTGGAGTGTAGGGAAAAAAAGGGTACCTGAAGGAAGGAAGCCTGTGTAGTACTGGGAGAACGTGCAAACGCAAATCAAGTCAGCATGTGTTTATCAAACGCAAAACACTAGAGCAACGAGTTCAAGTTGTAATAGGCCATCCACCCATCCATTTTCTGTACCCTATTCAGGGTCATGGGGTACCTGAGCCCATCCTGGAAGCTAAGGGTGTAAAGAAAGCTCAAGATGAGACGCCATCCTATCGCAAAGCACACACACGAATCACACACATTCACACCTATGGGGAATTAGGTAACAGTTTTAGCATGAACTGTGGAGGGAAACAGGAGAACCCAGAGGAAACCCCACAACGACATGTGGAAAATATGTAAACTGCGCCCTTGGAACCATGGTGAAGGCCGAATCCCCAGTCCTAACGATGTGAAGCCAAACTGCTAAATATTGTGGCACCTACCATGAGAAATAACATTCTTATTAATATTAATAAACTGATCAGATACTGATATCCTGATTAGACACTAATAGCTGGATCAGATAAAAAAACTCCTCAGATGTTTAGCAGAGGTGGAGATTCCAATTCCCAATATGGAAGAGGTGGGAAAAAACAATAAGAAATTGGAGGGATTATCCAAAATAATGATGCAAGTTTGCGTTGGCCATCATGAGACAGGCATCAGCACTTACTGAGATGTGAACTGCTGTGTCCCGTCCTACTCGTTCTCCAGCATTCCATCGACTAGGCAATCCTGTCTTCTGTCTCCGGTCCATTCCAGGATTCTAGCCCGGGTTCCATCGGCCACTCTGTATTGCCACCCGGAAATGGCTTCAGTCTGCAACCAGCCAGCTTTGGTCATTGCTCCTTTATGTTCTTTGTCTGCTGTCTTGCACTGACTGTCTAGGATTTGACCTTGGATTGTTTACCTGATTGCAATAGTTTTCCTTAGCCCTCTTGCTTTTTGGATGCCCCTTCACGTTTCACGTTTCACGTGCCTTTTTAGTCACAACTATTGTCATTACGCCACTATTACTGCCCTTGGCTTTCATTGCTTGCTGTACATATACACGTGTAGCACCAGTTGCGGGGATTGACTACCACTTTTCCCCTTTTTTTGGGTTGCTGTAGTGTTCCACCATTTTATATGACCGAACTTTAGGTGTGGTCATAACTCAACCAAAATAAAACACACTCCCATGGAGGCATGGGGCAGGTGGACTAAACCATCTCCAAAGTCATGGCCACCTCTTCTTTCCCCAGTATTTTCAGCTTTGCACAGCACCTATACCTTTCAAAGAACCTGCCGAAGTTAAACCTGCTTGGCTCTATCAATCAATCAAAGCAGGGTGTGATGGATGCCAGCTCTTCGTATTAATCCCGTGACTTGTTAGCTCTTAGTGCAATTTGTATTTGTGACCCTCCATAGTATGTGGGCTAATGGCACTTAAAAGGTGTGAGTGCTTAAGTGGGCTATTTCCTGTGGGAACAAAGTGATTCCCCAGCCTCTATATCCATATCTGTCGTCTGTCTCCTGCACATGTATGTAGCATGTACAGTAAGGAAAGGCACTGTCTTAACTTACAGGTGACCTCATGAAATTGAGATGATCACTTGCAAAGTCAGAGGTGTTTAATTTATTAAATGTAAGCACTAAAAAAAACTGCCTCTTATCATGTGAACTTAAATATTTTACATTAAAATGTCCCACTGTGGGATGGTATGGTGGTGCAGTGGTTAGTGGTTACCTTACACCTCTGGGACCGGGGTTCAAGACTCTCCACCCAGGTTCCATGTGTGTGGAGTTTGCATGTTCTCCCTGTGTTGTTGTGGGGCTTCCTCCAAACGTGCCGAGGTAATTGGTGTTGCCAAATTGCCCATGGGTGTGGCCCCCTGTCTTGGGTTGTTCACCTCCTTATACCTGGAGCTTCCAGGATGAGTGGTTTTTAGCAGATGGATGGATGTTTCACTGCTGATTGTTGAGCAACCATGCTAGTCAGTCTCACTGGTGCTATCCATTGACCAAACCTGAATTATTCAATGACTCAGATCAGAATTTCGATCGGGGGGGGGGGGGGGGGGGGGGGTGGCGTTGATCCGATTTCTGCTGCAGCTACTGCCTGTGTCTGTACTGTGTGCCTGCGTTGGCGTGTATGCATGTATGAGAA
>JAODKM010000126.1:13366287-13384189 GCA_026780845.1 Petrocephalus sullivani | reverse complement strand
GGGGGCGGGGTGCCTAGCCCCCCCCCCATTTAAAAAGACCAGCCCCTTACCCACCCCCCACAATCCAGACCCCCCCCCAGCGAGGTGGTAGCCCCCCCCCCCCCCCCCCCCCCCCCCAATGTTCAAACTAGAGTTATACCCTTGGCTGTATGCACCAGAATCTCCCCCCAGGATCAATAACGTGCATCTTAACCTTAATCTTAAACACAGGGCACAGGATCACACCCAGCTTTCCCAGGAGATTAGCTTCTGGAGCCAAGCTGAATGTTTCCCACTGACAGGGACAGTGTCAGTAACGCCGCCCGCTACACCGCACCGAGACAAATACTCAGCGTTACCCAACATCGGGGCAGTAGGAAATGCAGCGGTTAGCAACACCGCCAGTGATGCTGCGCTTACGATCACAAACTAACGTGAAATCATTAGTGTGTAACGTCTAAGCCATACTCTACAGTGCTCCGCGGCCCCTGGGTGGCAGAATGCTGAGGGGTTTTTTTCCCCCCAAAAATAAAGAATATTTTCAAGCCACACCTTTGGTTGCATATACTGGGGGCATCTATAATATAAGTTTGACCAGTTCTGTGAAATTTTTGCACAACATATTCCAGTCCATGGCCATCAAGAGTTTGGGAACCTTTATTTTTATTTGCTACCATGAACTAACGTGTGTAGGTGTGCGTGTGAGTGTGCCCTGCGATGGGTTGGCGCCCCATCCTTGGTTGGTCCCCGTTTGCACCCTCTGGGATAGGGTCCGAACCCCTTATTTTATGATAGGACTTGATGGAGCTCTGTATCAGATAATGAATTCATAATTAGGTAATACTAACATCCTTATGAGTCAGAAAGAACTGACCTCAAATTCACAAATTGGCTGACTCACAGATCTTGGATAATTAATTCATCATTCAGGACTTACACTGCAAAGAACAGAACAGCAGGCGGCGATACTCTGCCGAAGTTCCCGCAGGATTGCCAAATATAAACACAGGTGATAACGCAGCTTGGACACAGGAATTCGCCATAAGCAGGACCACCTCCCTCGTTCTGGGGGTCTGTTAGTGGGAGCGGAGTGCAGCTTGAGTGGTCCCACGTCAGCGTCCCCGTCCGCTGGCCCCGCTGCAGTCGGCTGTAATTGCATTTAAGTTCTTTTTACTGCAGCTCTTCTCGCAGCTGCCGCTTTACAGGGTTGTTTGTGCGAGTCGATGGGAAGCAGGTGTTGGCCGGGAAATGGGTCAGAAGGAGCTACGGCGGCGTGGAGGGTCGCGTGGGCCCAGGCACCCTGACTGCGGGAAAGCCGCAAGGGGCATCTGCCCGAGACAGACCCTCCGCCTCTCAGAAATGCAACCCGGCCTGAGAAACTTAGGATGTGTGCTGCATTTAAGAAAGGAGCCGTGATCTGTATTAAACAGGCCTATAAGGGCTGCTGTTTATCGCCAAGAAGCCACACCTACGTCCCAAACCAAAAGTCTCTGCACCAGTGACCCACACCTCCCAGAGATCTCTCTGTGCAGTGCCACACCAGTGCCCCACACCTCCCAGAGATCTGTCCGTGCGGTGCCACACCAGTGCCCCACACCTCCCAGAGATCTGTCCGTGCGATGCCACACCAGTGCCCCAAAGCTCCCAGAAATCTCTCCGTGCGGTGTCACACCAGTGCTCCAAACCTCCCAGAGATCTCTCCATGCGGTGTCACACCAGTGCCCCAAACCTCCCAGAGATCTCTCCGTGCGGTGTCACACCAGTGCCCCACACCTCCCAGAGATCTCTCTGTGCGGTGCCACACCAGTGCCCCACACCTCCCAGAGATCTCTCTGGGCAGTGCCACACCAGTGCCCCACACCTCCCAGAGATCTCTCTGTGCGATGCCACACCAGTGCCCCAAAGCTCCCAGAGATCTGTCCGTGCGGTGCCACACCAGTGCCCCAAAGCTCCCAGAGATCTCTCTGTGCGGTGCCACACCAGTGCCCCACACCTCCCAGAGATCTGTCCGTGCAATGCCACACCAGTGCCCCACACCTCCCAGAGATCTCTCTGTGCGGTGCCACACCAGTGCCCCACACCTCCCAGAGATCTCTCTGTGCGGTGCCACACCAGTGCCCCAAACCTCCCAGAGATCTCTCCGTGCGGTGCTACACCAGTGTCCTAAAAGACTGAAGCCCCGTGTTCTATCAATCCTTGGTTAGATTGTCACTTGGACCACAGTAGCAGAAATCTTAGTGTACAAGTGATTATAAAACAAATGCAATGTATAAAATATTGTTAATGCCAGTTATAGATGTGGTTGGACATTTTTGCCCAAAACACCAGTGTGCGCACATGGACTGATGCTACCCAACAGTCTGGCCTTCCTGCCTGCTTTCTTTCTCTGTCCTGACTTATAACTTAGGCCTTGTCATTTCACGCCGGGCTTCGATATTCAGGAGAACCCCTGTGTCCCGTGTATGGACAGCTACACCGAGCCGCGTTCCATTTGTACCACGCGTGTGCGCTGTCTGCGCGGACTCCCCATGGCCATGGCGGTTCCTCCTGCCTCCGAGCAGGCTGCCTGTGGCATGCGGCTTCTCTGTAACTAGTTGGCAATCCGCCCAGGATGTGGACCTCACTTCTGCCTACTGCTAATACCACAATCCCCTGCATGATAAGTACTTTGGCTAATGGACCTGCATCCAAATAAAACGGTGCAATCGCAGCTGATATTCACAGGCACAGTGATTTCAGCTGATACCCATTCTGCCCTACAAAGGCAAAACACAGTAACTGCATATTTCATCAAAATTATGACCGAAGTTGGGTGTCTTAGGCTCGGTTTGTTTTGTGACCAAATATTGTAGTTCAACTATGCTTGGCTTTGAAAAAAAAAAAGTGTGAGAATGACAGTAACTACAAAATCCCACTAAAACCAAGGCGAAACCCCCTTTCTCTCGGTTTCGGGGTTAGTGGAGTCACTGTGTTTTGCCTTTGTGGGGCAGCGCTGTTATTGTGAAATAAGACAGCGACATTAATATTACGAGCGACACGTTTCCACCTTAAATACGCACCATCACACTCAGCACATGCATCCCTCAGATCTCGGGCCAGAGGAACGCTGGAGGCTTCGTCCAGCTGAATAAGAATTTCCAACGCAAGGTCTCGTCCTGCCTTTATTGACAGTAACATCACACAGGTTATTCTCTGCACCTCAGTGGTCCCACACAGTATCTGGTGCTCATATCAAACCAAATGACATACTGCTCATTGTTTATCACACGGGCCAGAACACACCGCCCCTGTACTAGTCAGGCCAACAAATCCATGAGCCAGACCTCCGGCAAATGAATCGGCAACATCTTCCCTGTCAACGTTATGAAGGTCTGTCCTTTTTGGAATGATCCTAAAATAGCCTTTGTTTGCTTCTTCCATCATGAGACTGGATTACATTGTGAGGACGAACAGCCAGAATAAACTGGGGACAGCGTGCATTCGGAAGACAAATGACGAGGGGGAACAATCGATAGCTATCAATATGTCTCTGTGCACGCCATCAGCTAGCCAACCAATGGAGCCGCCACACTCCATTCATAGTCAAAATAGGGCACGAAAACTCCTCTCCCGATCTCTGGTACCGATGCTCCATGGCAAGAACAGAAACGTTAAAGTCTCAGGTTCCTCACGATGATTCATAAAATCCAACAGACTTCCCGAAATGCCTCCAAATGCATCACTGCCGTGAGAGTCTCTTTTATTTCCTCGGTGATGTGCTTAAAATGCAATCCCACTAATGGCAGTAACTCCAAAGACAAAACCAGAGGAGCCTCCCGGAAAATGCCAGGCAGTGACTGTATGCTTTACCCGCATCCACTTCAAGGGAGTGAGCTTCATGCTGCCTGTAATTTACGCTCTTAAGAAGATCTCCCAAACATTTGTATATCCCACAGTAATTCTGGCATAGGCCAGAACTGGGACTCCTCTGTCCATGATGGTCAGTAAGCCCTTTGGTGTACGGTTGCCTCATCATATGGCCACAGAAGCAGAAGCTGCTTTAAGACGTTTGCGCCAGTTTGTCCGCAGAGTCCTTAGCGTTCTCCAGCTTCTGGTACCTCCTGGTAATGCTGAGGTCCAGTCGGGGCCAGCTGCGATGTTTCTGCTCCTCAGCCCCCTCAGGGTCGAGGGCAGCCATGGTCAGGCACACGTCCGAGCTGAACTCCTTCCGGAACGGCTCGGCTAGGGTTGTCGGAGCGCGCACTGCTCCCATTCGGCTTGCCGGAGGCTGGTGCTCCCGGGGCTTAGTCCTGCAGCTGAGGCTGTATGCACGACGGGGCAGCATGGGTGCACCCCAGTCGTCGTCCCTAGAGATGCCCGGTGGGGCCTCCATAGGGTAGTTGTTGAGTTTGATGAGGGTCGGAGCCACGCCGGACATGCTGGATGCCGACTGGGGTGAGGCAGGGGCTGACCCCCCGGGGAAGTTCACACTGTTGATGCTAGAGTTGCAGGAGTCTGAATGGATGGTGCGCAGCGATATCGGAGGTGAGGATGCGCCCTGGTGGTGCAGAGCCTCCGTCAACAGGGTGGACGAGGGTCGCACTCCAGGGGCCCAGTGACTGCCTCCGGCCCCCACCTGTAGCAGCACGGCTTCTGAGTCAGCAAGGTCCTCCAAGCAGCAGATGTTGAGTTCCGTGGCCGTCAAGCCGACAGGCCACTGGGGAGGCAGGGGGAGGGGCCCATCGAGGGCAGGAAGGCCGCTGTCGGGGGGGACAGCAGCTTTAACGGCGGCCTGGGCAAGCAGCAGCTGGGTCTCACGGTCGCGGTTCTCGTACAGCATGGTGTTGGCGCAGATGAAGATGAAGAGGCCCACGCCCATGACAATGGGGCCCAGCAGCTTCATGCGGTCACTGTGAATCAGCCCGGCGGTCGACTGCATGGCCCGGGCCCCCGTGGCCCGCCCCGCCACCCGCGAGCCGTTCACGGCCGTCTGTCCCGGAACGCCAGCCCTGTGAGCCCGGTAGGGCCAGTAGCCTGCCACTGCCACTGCAGTGCCCACCAGTACCACCAGCACGCCCAGGATGAGGAAAGCCCCCGGCAGTGACTTTATCCGCAGGCGGCCCTGGATCACGGTCTCACTCTTCTTCTTGGTGCAGAAGCCGAAGCGAGGTAGGCGCTGGCGGAAGGGCGAGAACTGTGAGGCAAAGCGAGAGCCCGGGGTGGGTCCGGGGAAGCCCGTCGCTGTCATGCCGGGAGAGGAGGCTGCAGGGAGGGAGACAGGGAGGGAGACAGGGAGTCCAGCGTGATTCGGAGAAGCCATCTGACATTCTACAGAATCAGCCTTTCATAGTCCAAGCGTTGCACAACAATTACAATTTATTTATTTTGCAGATGCTTTCAGCCCAAGCAACGTACAACTGAAAGCAAGATCAGAAAATCCCTGGAGCAACACCCGAACTACCTGCAGGTGTGGATCAGAGGGTCAGACTTCTATGCTTTTGTTCAGAAGGTCGCTGGTCTGAGCCTCCACAGAATAGTTATGTTTCCATTGGGCCCTTGAGCCAGGCCTTTAACCGTGAAAATGCTTCAGGGTCAGCAGAGAAACGGATGACCTTGTAATCGGACTTCACTCTGAACTGTGTATATATGTGTGTGTGTGTCTCCGTCTCAAAGGAGAGCAAGACAGGATAGGTCAAAGAAGCATTCTGATGTACCTGTTCAAACAGTAAATAAATTAAGCATCATTTCACTTGCTAAGCCACACACTACCCCCCACAACGAGATGCCAAATATTATTTTGAAGTAACCTGGGATGGGCGCTTATCTGGACAGCCTAAGACTGCTTGTGTGTGTGTGTGTGTGTGTATGGGGGGGTGGGAGGTCCATGTCTCCTTTCTGTCTGTAATTAGCATGCCCTGGAGCTCTCCGCTGTTAAGCATACAGACCGTCGAGGAGACTAATTGTCTCAGGAAAACACACAAAAGCGGTCATTTCCTTTCATGCCCGGGCACCGGAGAAACACTAGCACATGTGCGGTAGCCCCCCGAAGGCACGGCTGTAAACAGGGCGCAGTGAAACGGAACGAGCTCCAAACACGCCACCCGAGCCAGGCCCATGCGGGGAGCACTGCGCAAAGCATGGCCATTCCCCAGCGCCCGGCCCCCCCATGCTGCGGTACTGCCGCATCCAGGCGGACCACTGGGTCAGCGCCGCCATGTGCCATGGAGAGCCCACACACACCAAGGGCAGTCTCTGGTGCCGGCAATTAAACGCCACACCACCGTCGGCAAGCAGATTTCAAACTACCTGCCATTTTTTAAAGCAGAGGAAGCTCAACTTTTTTCTTTTGGTAGAAAAGTAATGATTCCCAGCAGAAACAGGGAAATATTTTCTTTTTTGGGCGATGTGAATAGCTGGTTCTCACAGGCAGCTATGCATGATGGGTAAGGTCTCTCAGGTACACAGCTCAGCAAACTGCCACTCCTCTAATTTATTCTTTTACTTTTAACATTTAGTGAAAACAGGCTCTTCTATATTGTAACTTATAAAACAATAAAGGCAAGACTTTGTTTTTAAATCAGAGAATATGTTGATGTGGGTCATAAATTTTCCCACAGAATCATTGTTTGGTCTCTTTACCGCCACCAAAGCGTCAAATCTCACTATCTCTACGAACACTGCAGAGCAACATACCTCATCTGGTTCAAATGACTAATCTTTCTGAAATATCGGGACCTCGTCCAGCACATATTTAAAATATTAAACACGACGTTTGATATGAGCATCAGTGGATTAATCATTAAAGGGAAGAAAATATCTTTTGTGGAGAAATGACAGGTTATGGTTTTGACTTTCAAGACCTCTCACGCTTCATTTTAACAGAGTACGGGGATCGAATTCTGTAAAATAAGAAAAAAGTAAGCACGACTGCAGATTACAGAAATGCATAATATAGAGCCACAGGTTGTGAAATGAACTCGTCGAGAATCGTATGAACTATTTATTCTGTCGGCTGGCAGGCGGGTAGGTGACCCGAATGAATACTGCTTCTCTTAGCGTGCAACATGCTGGTGTTGGAAATAGCGACATGTCAGACAGAATAAACCGGGGCTCAGTCCCGACATGTGCTTACGAAAGGTCCGATCGCACACCAACGCTCCCCACATGCGAACACATCTTTTCTTCATTAGCTGGTTTTTGCACATTCATTTTAACGAGTCTGGCGACCTTCCCAGTGTCCATATCTCAGTGTTGTGGCAAGGACGTTTTACCTAATTAAGTCAGTTTTATTTAGAGAAAAACAGACGTTTTATACAGTATTTCTATAATTAGCGTCCAGAGGCAGACATGACAGCGGGATCACAGCAGGACTTGGAGGAGAATGTAAGGGGAGAAACACCGACATTCTTGGGTAAATAAAAAATAATATTAATATTAAGGAAGTATACCTGGGCAGCGCCCACAATCATACACAGGTAACATATTCCCGATCGAGTTCCGCTCTTTTGCCACATATTATTTTCCTTATTTACACGAGCCTGTGCTGTAAATCGCCTTGAGTTACTTAGAGAAACAAAGCATCAGTTCCATCGATACGTCATTTATAACCGCATATAGTCCTTGTCCGGTTTTTCTATCTCATTTATCTCTGCGCGCCTGTATATAGCCTCTCATCTGTACCGATACAACTCTGCGGTCCTTACATCTCACCCGCGCCAGTGTAACTCCCCATACCGGCTGTTCCCAAACTCCGATCCTTCCGGTCTCGTCGCCGAGGCGGCTTTCATGGCAAAAACAATATGTATGGTCACTCTCGTTAGTGTTGTTTAAGCCGTATAACCCGTTACCATTTAGCGACGCATAACGGATATCACGCCTTTATACTGCGCGCACCCCACTGCGAATACGCACCCCAATGTGAATACGCACCCCAGTGTGAATCCGGGAAAAGCGGTGCGGATCAGCCGCCTATTGTATCAACAGAGTCGGAAAAGGGGGCTTTGCTTTGTGTCCAAAGAAGAGCCGCTTCCGCTTCGAAAAGTGACTTTATTCTGCAATTAAACTCCCAGCCCGATGTCACGGGAAACGAGCTGTCCCCCGGAACAGCCACGCCACTTTAATCAAAGCCCATCTTTTTTTTGCCAAGAAACCAATATATTACGATTAGAGACGAACCAACAGGTAAAAAGGTCCCGGTTCTGTTTGGTGCAGTTTCCAGCCCCCAGAAGCCCTCCCCGGGTCGGCTCTCCTTCCCGTGACAGTGATCCTAAGCCTCGGACCGCATCCCGAATATTTTCCGAGACGCCGTTAATCCCCCCGGGAAACTTTAAGGCGAAAGCTGCCTCTGAGCGCGCCGGAGATCCGGGCGATCTTCGCCTACTTTGAGACGCATGCACGCCGGGGGTATCCGGGGGGCAAGCGGTGCGCAAAGGCAGGCATCCTGCGCGGCGGTCACTTACGGCGGCTGCCTCGGCAAGGATCCGGTCACTCGCCTTCTCTGCGGCGCGGCTGGGCGGTGCGCATCGCCCTGTCCCTCTGCCATCGGGACCTCACATCTTACTCGGAAGAGCCCTCGGACATACTGTAGCTGGTTAAATAGCTGCGAGGCGGCGATCGCGGCTTGGGAAAGGTGGTGCGTGCCGCACGGATCTCCCCGTCTTACACCAGCCTCTCCCAACTTTGGGACACTCCCAGACCGCCTGCCTTAGACAGGCTCCGGCGCTGCCTAACTGGAGTCTGAAAGCCGCGCTGCCGACCCTATATCGGCTGCACATCAGCGAGCAGGCGACCCTCTCGCTCCTCCAGCCAAACACCAGTGGCGCCTCCTCTCCACCCCTCACACAGTCCCCCCTTTTTTCGATGCGTCGCCTGGCTGAGCTTTCCGGACGTCTGCGACCGCAACGACTTACACGTTCGGCTTTGGGGCGCCTGTGTTTCCTTATGGCTGCTTCTTAAATTCTCAGTCGGAATAAATTACATAAAACTGAGCAGCCAGGTCCGTTCCACGAAAACCTTCGTCTTTTTGTGCCAGAAAGTAGGAGTTCCGTGTAAACCCTCCACAGAGTGCAATTTGTTCAATGCCTCCTGTTGGTGGGGGGGACAAGGCACTTCCTAATTCTGGCAATTGTATTTGTCATTAAGCCTGCATTTGTAGCTACCTGCAGGTTTAGACACTGGTTTCACCGTTCCTTTTGTAGAATGTTTCTCTAATCCATTGCACGTTGCCCCAGTGCCGGATCCGAAGCCCCTGCAGGCTTAATGACCTTCCCCTTGGCAGCAAAGTTCTGGGCATGGGCACAGAGGTCCAGATCAGCCTTTCAGGCTTGTGACAGGACTGCAGTCTGCCCTGCCCTGCCCTGCTGTGATGGGTGTCCTCAAGGCTATCAAAGTAACAGCCTTTATGTGGCAATGGGACTAGCCAGACCACCGCTGCTCTATCATTTGTCACATTTTGGGCTTTAATTTGACGGAAAGCAGTCCCAGTACAGGTACAGGGCCGGCCCTACCTTTTCAGGGCCCCTAGGCAGAGCTTTACTTGGGAGGACCCCCATTAAGAAAACAGATGATTATTTGACTTCCGCCGCAATGCAGGTAAAATCCGGGGCCCGAGGCAGAGGGGCGCCGTAAAGGGTGTGAAGCTAGGATGATTCTCAGGGGGCCTAAAATATTTGGAACATAATTGTATTGGTCTGGATTGGGGGTCCAGTGAGATTCAGATGTGGTTCTCATGGAGTCCAAAAGCTATTCGGCCTACAGCTAGTGTCGGCCGGACAGAGTGATATCTTTAAATCTAACTAACGTTAAATTTCCATATAATTTCTGCAAATATACTGTGACACACACTGCAGCATAGAGGATGGGTGTGTTTATTGGCGCACTACAAATTCATTGGAAACACAACCCGTTGTCTCCAGCTATTTTCATTCTAATCCATCATCGGCCATGTTAAGAACTGTAAATTACCGTGAATTGTTGTGCCTTATTTTGTTTCTGTATTACCTGCTGCCGTGCCCAGACTTCCCCTTTGTGGGATAGAGCCCATCTTACGTGTAATGTGCAGTATTTATCACATGGCTCTACCTTGCCAGGCTGTAACTGGGACCATGCTGTGTGACGGAGGGACTGGGCCCTGCCTGGAGCCCGACGCCGAGTCTGGGATCAGCATGCCCTCGGTCAACAGCAGGCGGAGAAGCTCCAGACCGAAGTGCCGCAGTGCGAGAGCGTGCCTCGGACTCTGCGGGTCTCAGCGTATCGGGGCATATTCAGCCAGATTCAGCTCCGCTTTGGATTTTTCCACTGCCCGCACCAAGCAGACCAGCATCTCTGGTCTGAATCCCCGTCTGGAAATATCTTTTTCCCATGGGGTCATGGGAAGCTCTTGCCCCGGGAAAATGGCACACTATGCCCGGCTCGGTTTTATTTAGGCGTTCGCAAATGTTGGCGGCAAATGTTGTAACAGCTGACCTGACATGGGAATTTCTGATTTTTAGAAAATTAAGCGCAGTGTGATTCAAACGCCACCCTTGGTCTATCCTCATTCATTTAGAAATCAATCTCATAATGTCCTTTATATTACATGTAAACTAGTCAGTGGGGGGGGGGGAGGTAGTTTGACAGATATAAACCTCTAATAGATCATTGAGCAGCTAGCTTCTAAAGGCCCTGTTCTACTTGGACAGCACTTCAGTGATTCTTTGCGCGATGCCCTTTAATTTTAATGCACTCATCTCTAAGCTGCTTTTGACCTCCTATGTCGACATTTTTGCATATAAAATACTGGATTATTTTCGAGTTGTTCCTTCCCCCCCATTAATACTAAGCTCTTATTCCTGACTTTAAGGCTTAACTGCATAATTATACATACAGGTCTTATGTCCTCTGCCATTTTACAAAGCAAAGGGCAGCGCTGCAGTATATTAAGCTAACATCCATCTACTTTCCAGTGGAGGGTTACAGTGAGCCTGGAGTCCATCCCAGAGAGCAGAGGAAAGGGGGCACCTTGGACACGACGGCAGCCCTGATGCACATCTGGCAAAGACCATCAGTGGAGTCCCACCTGACTCTCAACGAAAGCCCCGACTCTGGGGAGTGCGAGACTCTGGGAAGGGCGTGACTGCCGATGTGGCACTGGAGGTTTGGCTCACTAAGTTTATTTTAGGACCAGGGAATTTGGCAGAATGTCCTGTCCCGTCTCAGACGCAGCACACATCACCAGCTTCACCGCGTCACGGGTCCGAGGACGGCAAAGGGAGCCAGGCATGTGACAGCACGGGAAAACGTGTAAAACGTCGGCGAGTCTCCTGCCCGGAGTTCCTGCGGCTGCGCAGCCGCACAGAGATGCTTACGCCTGCGCAGCTGAGACAGGCAGCAGAAGCGGCTGGCGAGCTTGGCTGACTCACCTTTGCCCACTTTCCAGGTGCGCACGCATTTTTGTACGTCCATTGCCACTCGAAGTTACGCAATAAACGAATCAGTCATTAAGCTAGATTTAGCCGCAAAACGTCACTCTGCTCTGCAGCTCCTGGGTAGAAGAGCACAGACCATAAATCATTCCTCAGGTGAACGTGCCAGCAGCGTAATCCTTGGCGCGGCTGGAGCGGCACTTGGCCGACGGCTCTGGGCACCTGCTGCTTCCAACATCTGCCTTTTTGGCAGGTCGGGGTTGATGCGTGCGCCTTGCTAAGCGCGGCTGGGGGCCGCCCGTCCCATTAGGCGGTCCCGACCCGCTACCCGGGCTTCCTGCTTGTCGCTTTAGTAGCGTCACATGATTCATACTCATTACAGGAGGTGGCTGTTCTTGTAATGTTGTAATGTAACAAGTCACATGACCTAAGCATTAACACCCCCCCAACCAAAAACACACCTGTGGTCAGCTTTCAGCATACGCCTTCAAAATCTGAAGTCACTGATGAATACACATTACAGATCCTTTAAAAAAAATGAAGTGGAGGTGACTGTCAATGTCAATTTAGACACACCGCAGAGCAGCACCTTTCAATCACAAGTGCGTTTCCTTAACCATTAGACCACCCCATGTTCATGTGGTCAATTTCGGGCATTTTTAAGTGATAATTGCTCAACAATAAGTTTAAATTACAAGGACTTAACGATCAAACTCAATCAGGTATCTGAAAACTTATGACGTTACCTGTACATGTTTTTCCATCTCACCGTTTTAGCATAAGCTGCATGGCATCTGCTTCAAAGCCTGGGAAAATCAACCTAAAGACGGTACTAGTGATATCGGTCATTTAAATGTTCCCTTTTTCGTTTGCACAACGGGTACTTGTTTGTTCGGTTACTTGTACCGATAAGGGCCAGCATGAGGTGACAGCCCAGCGATGCTTACAGTCACCATCCGTCACGTAGTGAGGGCGGTGGCAGCGCGGCTCTGCTGCAGAGGGAAGGTCTGACCCATCGACGTCCTTCATCAGTGACTCACATACTGCCGACAGCGACGTGCGAACTGCAGCTACACAGCTGTGGGAATGTCTTATCGGTGTCCTCTGCCACATCTGGCTGGACCGGCTGGGGGTCTCATTTCTGTGGGTGTAATACACAGGACGCAGCCCCTCCCTCTGTGCTGCGACAGCAGGGATGTCATTCAGAAGAGAGGTCACCAGTCATGCTCTGAAGTAGGAGCCTACAGGCAACACCGGGGCAGCTAAAACGTTCTCGTGTCACTATCTGCTATCAGTAGTAGCCACCAGGGGGCTTTCAGACAGTCTAATTGCCGATAACCACAGCGGCTGTTATTTACATTAATTTGGGACGGCCACCAGGGGGCAGTCATCCATAGACTGGTTTACATGGGTCCATTGCACAGGCAATGCACTTTTGAGTACTATCAGGGGGCTTTATACAGCACAGTATAATTTATCATTACCATAAAAGGGCTCCGATCCAGACTGTGTGGTTCGTGATAGCCACCAGGGGGCTCGCTCACCCACATCACTGCTCATATAGGCAGTGAAGACTGTTGACCACTAGAGGACGTCCATCTAGAATCAGCCCCAAAACCATGTCTTCTTACAAAAAAAAGATGCATCACAAAAAAAAAAAACACTATAATATACTGAAAAGACAACATGAGAAAGTATATAATGAAAGTAGGCCATGGACACACCAGTGAAGGAGTTTGTCAGGGAGCTCAGCCCTGCTGGCTGCGCTGAGGTCCCTCCTTTCCAAGCAGACTGAAAAGCAACATGGAGGCCTGGTGCCAAGCAGCGGATGTGTGACGAGCGAGAAGGAGGAAGAGCCCCACTGAGGGAGGCTCACCTAGCCGGGCCGGTCCAGCAGAACGGCGGCCAGCAGGACGACGCCCTCGGAGCGGATGGCCGCCAGCTACGGGCTCACACGACTCTGCAGACATCAAGGGAGAGCAGAACTGACCGGAGCCCGGGCAGGAATCTCAGCCGACGCTGCTGCAGTGTCCTTCTGCACATAAACATCTGCACCTAATGCACATTATGTGGCTCTCCTGAGGAATTCAGTCCGAGGGAGTATTTAAACATGCAGATATATCTGGATTTCTTCACCCTGCGCATTTTGTAAATACCAATTTACTGACTGTCATCTGTACTGCTTTGTACTATTGCTCATACTTTAAAAGCATTATTATTCTTCTTAAAATGTTCCGTTGCTTGTGAATGGACACACCAGCACTGCCAAGACAAATCCCTAGTACCTGCAACAATACCTGGTCAAAGAAATAAGTCTGATTCCGAGGGACTAGGAATTCGAGAACTAATGGATTCCGGATTAGAGGCATATCATCCTTGGACGTAGTGCAGCAACGAAAGTCCGACATCGATGTTCCGACAGCAGGAGACACACGCCATCCCCAGTCGACAGGCAGACACAGTAAGAGGGAACTCCCGCATCTGTTTATTCGCTTTCAGTTCCACACACGCAACAACCTGCCCAGTCAGTGACGTTTCCAGAAATCGTCGTCGATTATCAAGACTTTAAATAAATGCATAAATACTCGGTTTGAACATAAACCATTGTTCATGTACACATTCAGGGTCATTCTGCTGAGGTCAGAGGCGTACCACCACGTAACACTGACGAGGATTCCAGTAAAAATTGCTCACAAGCCCTATACAAGCTGCTGGAATTTACAAAATAAATTAATCATTTCAATTAACCCTCAGGTTTTTTTTTTTTTTGTCCAGACAGTTTAAGATACGTTAAGATCTCCCTTAAAAGGCTTTTCTTGTAAAATACAGGGAAATGTTTATGACAACTAAAAACACAAGTTGTTAAACATTTCCCTTTGAAGAAGTCTTTAGTACAACAGACGTTCTGTCAACAGTATTTACACTAGACACTGAGGTAAATCATGCCAGATGTGTAAGAAAACACATTTTTTCTCTTTTGCATATTTTACATTCAAAAGTGAACTTTTTAAAACATTGACGCATTTGTACACCAAATGCCATGTGAATGTATTCCAGTCCATACCAGCTGACTTTCCCCAAAGCCAATGCTGTGAAGCAAATACATTTATGCATGTAGCCCTTACAAGCCTTAAGTCTAGAATGAAAACAGAGAAATTACTAAATTTCTCCATCCATCCCATTTTAAGTGTAAACTTGGGAAAAATCTCAACAGTAAATTACTCGTTTGCCCCCTTGTGGCAGAATATGGAACTGCTATTGGCCAGCTACAGGCCTGGAGTGCCTCTCAAAGCTGAAGATTTGATGCAAGCTTCAACGCAGTTCAGAGCACTCTCCTACAGAAAATGCCTACTAAAACTTCCTGACTGCCACAGAAAAGAAAGCTCATTTAAAAACTACACGTTCAAGTAAATGGACTTCAATTTGTTCCGATATCCCTGAACAGGTTCCTCTTGACAATGCCATTCCCTCTACTAAAAGCTGGCACAGAAAGCCGGTAAGCCAGTAACTATGCACGCTGGGAGATATTCTGATGGAACATCAAACCACTTCATGCTGTTCTTGCGCTTCTGGGCCTCAGACACCCAAAAGGGCCCAGGCCTCAGGGACCTTTCCATCGTTAAGAACCGCAGGATATATAGATTATGGAAGGAAGCCTCTGCCCTTACACCTCGTAACGCCGGTGGTAGGAAGACTAAGGGATAGGCGTGCTGTGGCCGGCCGGCCCTCACTCCTCGTCCGCGCTCTTGAACATGAGGATGGAGTTGTAGATCTTGAGCGCCGGACCCAGCTTGATGCTCAGGATCTTGACGATGTCAGCCTGCGTGAGGAGCAGGAAGGCTTCTCCGTCTATCTGCTGCAGAAACAGAAGGACAGGGGCCTGTCAGGGCAGATCGACACTCCTGCATAAAGGAACGAAAGGCTGGCACTACACAGGGCTTATGTCCAAGCTGAGCTCAGTGACACGGCCACAAGCTGATGAGGAGGATCGCCAAGGTGACCCGCTCAGGGCGACCCGCTCCAGCGCTGCTTCTGCCCGTCTCTTTATTGGTTCACTTACTGATAACACTAGAAAATAACAGCCAAAAAGCTGTCTTTCGTCGTCTCTTGGTTCCTCTCTGTTGGTACATTTATCAGACGCCTTTATCCAAAACGACTAATGGCAGTTTCCCACTGCCAACAAGAACCTAGTTGTACCCGAGCTGTACTGCAAAGTGATGGTTGTCCATTGTAAAGCATGTCAGCCGGGAACAAGCCCCAACTGTGCTGACTAAATGTATTCTCTTGATGTAGTGAAAAAGGTGTAACCGGGCCAAAAGCGTGACCAAACCGAGCTGGCAGTATTACCGCCATCTGGTCGGAATGCAGAGATACCGGTGTATTGTGCATGGATTACATGAAGGAAAAAGTATACATTAGTAGTATCACTCATCGTGGTGTATTGATGCATTCCTGATAATTCTCATGTTCCAAGTTTCCAGCCTTCTATTTGAAAAAGTAGTGTAGGACAGCTGAAGTGAACGGATAATTGTAATGCGAAACGTACACAAGCAAATGCTAATTCCACTAGTGCTAGATGCAAACATAATATGACGATTCTCACAGACTTGCTAGAGTAAATCGACATGGCGAATCATGATGCAAGCCATGCGAACAGTAAATGAGCGTCTTCAGTGTCACGTCACTGTTGCACTCAAAACTCAAATGCCTTTACAGAGCTGGCTGATCAAGGGTGAGCTGAAACCACGCCGTAACGAGTCCCATCTTTGCGGTACGGGTCGGATCCTCTGTGTCAGTGGAAAACCACCAAAAGAAGTGAAGGGTTACAATTTGCGGGTGCTTCCTGGGATTCGAACCCATGACCAGAGCTATTCTTAATACAATAAATCACACAATAAAAGCAAGGAAATGCTCGAATCTTTTTCATATAAATCTGAAAATGTTGTATAAGTTTTAAAATGACAAAAAACAATTAGAAGACTAGTTACAACGAAACTAAACGGGCATTAATATTTATAATATCAATATCAGCACTCACCTCATTCCTGAAAGTTGTAGCATGGTCTTTACAGCCCGGCAAACCACGGACAAAAGTGGCAACCTGGAAGGCCGAGCGCAGAGGGACAGGGTCAGCAGAGTGACACTCGCCAGCTGGGAGCCCAAACACCCACCTTTCCTGACTGTGGAGGCACGTTTGGACTGACAAACAGGCATTACATTTTATTTTTTGAGCAGGTGCTTTTATCAAAAGCTTTGCATATTTTTTTTGGATGTAGGAAGCGGGGTCAGTAAGTACCTGGAACAAAGGGGGGGGGGGGCAAGGTGACCGGATCTTTTACAAGTACATGGTTATGTGTAGGGCTGTGTATTGACAAGAATCTGACTACGATACATATTACGATAACAGAGTTACGATTCAATGTATCGCGATATATTGCAGTACTGTATGTAAGGTGTATGTAAGGTGATGTATTGTGGGTCTATTTTATCTAACTGTAGATATTGGTATAATGAATACAGATTTAAGCAAAAATGTTTACTTCAGGTAAACAAGTTCAATGCATACAATTTTTAAACAGCCACTGAAGGCTGTATATAGGGATGGGTACCGAAACAGGCACCGGAGCTAAATTTTTAAAGACCGGATATCAATAAGCTCTGACGCTTACTATGTCGACGGTTTCGCATGAAAAGTTAGTTCCTGCGTTCACAAATAGGACAGATCTTAACACAGTGCTATACAGAGGTACCGTAAAACATGCGCATGTAGATCGGCCAGGGACTGTAGATCTGGCAGCCGCGACTAGTGATGATAGCGGAGAGAGTTAAAATATCAGAAGTACGGTTGCACTTCACTAGAATCAACGCGGACAGCGCACGTTGCCAAAAGTGCCACGGGTATTTTGCATGTAAAGGCAGAAACACGACCAATCTGTCTAAGCATTTATCGAAAGTGCATCACATTCAGACAGAGATGCACAGATTTGGACAACTTGGCTCATACCTGGAGCAACGACGGATGAAGTATGTTATGCATGCTAGCACACACACACACACGATTATCTAAAATATAAACATGGGTTAATAATTAAAAGTAACTTAGCAGGCTGGCTGTTATGGGTGCATGCATTCATAAACTCAGATGGCCAAAACAATCTGAACTATCCTTCATAAATTCTCAATTTTAGTTTCAAATCACTCAGTAATTTGGAGTCTTCAGTCAAACTAATATTGTTTCCAGAAAGAAAAGTATTTTTACTTTAAAGTGAAAAAGGTTTTGCTAGCACAGTGACGGGTATGTACGTAAACCTCCACCTGTACCACTCCTTGAAACACCAATAAAAATACATAGGATACATACACTCACCTAAAGGATTATTACGAACAGCATACTAATACAGTGTTTGACCCCCTTTCGCCTTCAGAACTGCCTTAATTCTACGTGGCATTCTGCTGTTGTAGCCTATCCGCCTCAAGGTTGTGCGTGCTGTGGCTTCACAAATGCTTTGCTGCATACCTCGGTTGTAACAAGTGGTTATTTC
>JAODKM010000126.1:13339404-13351124 GCA_026780845.1 Petrocephalus sullivani | reverse complement strand
GCTCCAGCTCACCCGCTCCCACACACCCCCGCTCCAGCTCACCCGCTCCCGCTCACACCCGCACCCGCCCACCCCCCCGCCACTGCAACCCCTCCCGCATGCCCCCCCCCCCTCGCAACCCCCCCCCCCCCCCCCCCCCCCCCTTTATGGCAGACCATGGTACCCTAACCGCATCCTTGACACTTTTCCCCTCATGTAGCTACTCTGGACTGGCCCTGCTTGGGCATTAGGAGGGGCAGGACCAGGACAATTTCACTTTGTCTCGGATGCTACGTGCCAGTGGGTAGTGGTGTCCTGGTAGGTGGGCATATTATATCGTATAATTGTGTATACACACTTCTGCTGTGACTGATATGAATTTCTGACAGTTTTTAGGTGGGTTTATGGTAAATTCATTTTTTAGAGGTAGGTATACGCTGTATGCCTGCA
The DNA here is from genome assembly GCA_026780845.1 of Petrocephalus sullivani. NCBI lineage: Eukaryota > Metazoa > Chordata > Actinopteri > Osteoglossiformes > Mormyridae > Petrocephalus > Petrocephalus sullivani. Next base: position 13,350,695 of record JAODKM010000126.1, on the reverse strand, counting down.
TATACCCACCACTAAACCTCTGGTGTGCTCTGTGCGCGAGTGAAATCGCTCGCTTCTGTCATCTATATAAACCTGACCGGCCGTGCAAATGCCAACCATCTTCTGAAGGACTATCCACTGTTCCTTCAAAAAAACACTCATTCCAGGTGGGTTACTGTACACTGTTACAGGCCTTTTCATATTCTTTTGTTAAAACTATGTTGGGATATATTTTTGTTTAGAGGCCAGATACTCTCAAACAAAAAGGCCTACTGTTTAGATAAAGTGGAACACCTTGCCTGCAAAACAGGTCAGTCTGCTTTTTATTTTAATAAAGGCTTTTCCCACAGTGATATAAACCCTTTTACTAAAGAAACAGCCGACAGTAGAATTCAAGATAGATGGACAGATTATGGTATTACTATCAAACACTTATCCCAGGCAGCACAGGACACAAGGCAGAACATCACTCTGCATGGATGGTCAGTCCATCACAGGCCAGACACATGTACTGTGGGCAACTTGGGCAGGGACAGAAACTGAACCCCTAATAGTGAAAGTGGAAAACAAAAGTGCTGACCCTAATGCCACTCCTAAATAATAATAATAATAATAATAATAATTAATGTTCATTTTTTCTGCTCTACTAAAACAGCTAAGGTACATTTTACATAGTCCTACATTTTAACCAAACTACCTAATAGTGTATCTAAAACAAATAAGTTTCTCTTGGGAGACGACGCGTCGCAGGTAAAATCGGTGCCGGTGTTTCCCCGGAAATGGTGCGATCGGCGTAGGATCACTCTGCATGATGTGGCTGTATGCTCGCCTGCCGCTAAGCAGGCATCACGTCTGGCGAGGACGGCGCCATTCGGCTGCGAATTCGCAAAGAATTCATACTATGCGCGACATGACAAACTGCGACCAAGCTTACCACGATGTTTTAATAGATAATTTAAACCTATGATTGCCTTTTAAAATCAGAATATTCATAGTATATCCAGATCTGTCTGCACGACATCCACAGGTTACTTTAATTTAAGCATGGCCTAAGTGTGTTAAATTAAAATTCGGTTCTCCAGATCGACTACGAGAATATTCATAACATTATAAATCTTTTTTTTTTCTACGCAGCGTCCGGCGTTTCTGTATACATAAACATTCTTATTGTCCACCTTAATACCTAGCAGGTTGTTATTCGCAATAGGATGCGCTCTGATGGGCGGGGCCCGAGATCTGACTCCGCCCACACATTCACTTAGCCAATGGCGTCAGGTTTTCTGAGCAGGTGCGCATTTCAGTGTACGGTGAACTGTCGCGCAAATGTTAAGTCGCATGATGGCACCTTATATCTGAATATCCAAATACCTGGACACTCTAGTACCACTGTAGTGCATATTAATAATTACAGAAAATAAATTGCAGCGCATTCTCCCTTCAAGTGATTTCTGTGCACTTTCGTCTTTTTGACATCAGGGGGCGACACGTTTCTTTCTATATTTACTAAGCAAATGAAGTGTGCTTAGCGGATGAAATACGACGCGCTTTTCGCTCACAAATGCAACACATTAAAATGGCATTCAAAGGCAAAGTGGGCGACACAAAGGTAAGGGGAATTAACATTCAGATCAGACGGTCTGTAAAATTAGAGGCGGCCGCGGGAGCGAGAGGTTGCTGCGCTGTCTGTTATTATGCTCTTATACGCAAATAACGGTATTACGCTTTACCTCGCTGCGCAATCGACCGTCGCAATCCAAGAACTGTAATTTTCTGTAATCAGAAAAACACGACGACACAGAATGTAGTATTAGTGCTTTATTTGAGAGGTACTCATTATCGCACTTTCAGGAAACATAAAAATCGTGTTATTATCTATGGAAACAATATAACACAGTTTTTGTTGTTGTCGTGGCATAGTTATGAATCTATCTACAGTATTATATATTGTAATATAGAGGATTGCGGTTTTTACCCAGTCCTGATGATAAGACGCGTTTCTTCCTAGACCGTCGTTCTGCATTTGATTCTATGCCTGGTCATATTCTACACCCTGTACTACATGATTGGCAGCGTTTGTTTTGGTGCTTTCAGGTAAGTAATTCTAACCGCTGGTGACCTATAGGTAGGAGAATAATGTAAAGGTTCATGACAACCCAGTACATTTAATCTGATTTAATACCGTTAAACGATTATATATTAAGATCGGGGTTAGATAGATATACACACATGCATATATGCATGCATGAATAGCGTGTACTGTCGTTTAATTTGCTGTTTATATAATTCATTTTTTGTCTTTGTTTTTTATATATTTTATCTTCAATTTACAGGCTTGAGAATTTCGACGGACTCATACCTTTTGATTTCAAGGTTAATCCCTCTGAGTCAAACTCTAAATATTTAGGTAAAGTCCTGCTCTGCTGGAGATGTGTGACTCGGGCAGAGGGCTGGTTTTCTGCACACGTGTAGGTCCTTGAATGTGGTGTGTCTTGTGTGCCTTAGTGAACCTGCTCTCCATGGAGCTCACCTTCTTCAGTAGCGGCCTGTTCTTTGCAGCTGTGGTGAGAAGATGGGTGTGGGACTATGCCCTGACGGTCACCCTCCTCCACGTGTTCCTCACCTCTGTAGGTGAGACACTCCGAGCACTCATGCTTTATATGCATTTTAAAGAAGGTGGAGGAGAAGGTCCTCCAGGTCCTACCCTGCCCAGCATCAGCTTTCTGACTCGGGTGACCACATGGTACACACTGTGCTGAAAGCAGCAACATTGCCTTCAGTTGATGTACCTTTCTGGTGTTGTACATTAGTAAAGTGTCTTCTTTTTCCCAGAAACTTGTAGATCTAGTGGAGCAGTGTTACCCAGTCTGGTCCTCGAGGCCCCAGACAGACCACGTTTTTGTGCTGGGAGTGAGCAAAAATGTAGACTGCTTGCAGGGAGCTGGGAGGTAGCAAAAATGTGGACCGTTTGGGGGTCCCTGAGGACCTGGTAGGGAAACGCTGTAGTAGAGGATGTAAGACGTGCGTTTAGAATGTGAGTTGTGCAGGCAGGGCATTGAAGTGCAGCTTTGTTCTTTTGCCACTGATTAGCAATTTTGTTTTAGAAGCTCACAAATGCACTGGATCAGAATGCTTGATAGGCCCACACAGCATGTTTAATTAAGTAAATAATATATTTCCTATATATATTCTGCTCCATTTGCATTTCCAGTTGGCTTGAATTACTTTTAATATATAAGTATTCAATTTGTTTCCTCAGCTTTAGTATAATTTAATATTTTATTTTGAATTGATTTACGTAGCAGTGGCATATTATTTGGGTTGTGGTTTCCGTGCCTCGTTTATCCCTGGTTAATGTCCAAGGATGTGGTTCCCATTGTCCTGTCAGAGGGCAGATACATTCCCTAGGGTAAGAAGGCCTTCGGAGAGGGTGGCCTTCTGGGATTAGGCTGATCTAGTTCTTTAGGGGGCATGCACTAATAGTCTATGACAGATCCTACTTCTCTTATGAAGGGCTATTACTTCCTCTAGTCCCCCTCCTGTAGGCCCCTGCTGTTAGGGTTTGTGAAAAATTGCATACTTGCTTGCTATTTAGTAGGCAAAATATAGTATGTGACGGGAGCAGTATGCAGTAAGTGTGCAACCGATGGATGCTGCGCTATCCCACAAGGCCCCTGGGGCTGCAAACCGAGACGAAGAGTGTTGCGTGCTCAGAAACCTGGGTCATTCAGACGGAGGGAGAGCAATCTCTGTACAAATTGAAGTAGAGAGCAATACCCAGTTATATAAGTCAACACAAAGATATATTTTTATTGACGCTTTCTAACAGGTATTAGCTTTCATGGGGGTCAAGCTATGTCTTTAGTATACATCCAGGTCAGGCAATATGCAACATGGCGACTGCCATATGTTTGAACGCATGCATACTGTTCTCATGCTTGCATTCAGTACATACTGCATTATTGTGAGTTATCGAGTAGTAGACTTCTGATTAAATCAAGCACTTGATATGTAAGTATGCAATTTTGGGCACACCATTACTGTCCTCTGCTGACCACTGAGGTACCCTTACTCTGTCTTTCAGTCATGCTAGAGTTTCCTCTGGTTTGGCAGTGGTGGCTGGCCTTGGGTAAGTCACTATTCACAGATCTGCCTTCCCTCATTGCGTCTTCTCTCCATAGAGCTGTGGGTCAGTGGCTCATCGGCAGTCCATGTGTTTTTAGCTGATAATTTCCTGTCACCTTATATTAGTGTCTCAGAAAAGAGGATAAATGACTCAGTTAGCTTTTGTCCATTGATCTTAATGTCATCGCTCTACTGGACTGTTAGGATTTCCGTTTCTATGCCAATAATTCATTGTAAAATGTTTTTTTTTTCTTCAATGCTTCATCTATTATTTTCAATAAAGCAGAGTGAACACTATTGTCGCCTGAATACTGTTCAAATTTGTTCCATTCTCAACTCCTGTTGACCTGAAGGCAGTGGCCTGTTCCTCATGATCTGCAACGGTCAGCTTATTGCCTACTTTGCATGTCAGAACGACCCCAAGTATCCCACACTTCACAGCTACTGATCTCCTGGGGAAGGACGAGAAACCAGCAGGGTGAAGGGTTTGATCCTCAAAGCTGGAAGACGTGTGCTTTAGAATTCAGAGTGGAGAATGCTTCAGAATATCAGACGCTGTCTCCTGGAATGGGGTGACGCCTTCTAATGTGTTTTTCCTCTGTGGAACCGATTCTAGATTCTGGGGTCTCTAACACGGATATTTAAAGTTGATGCTGAGTGCCCTTTTCTTGTCTATGAACCAACAAATCATAGTCATCAACCATTGGTGTATTCCAGACCATAATCAGCAACCTGCAGCTGAGACTCCATGCTTGCTGTGCTGTGGTTGATTGATGTTGGTGTTTTGCCTGCCTTGAAAGTGATAGTGAACTTAAGTGGAAAGCACTGTGCTTACTCCTGATTGGCAGAACAGCCTCTGATACGTGTGTCCAGAGGATGGATGCAGTGCTTCTGTGATGTTCTGCCTGCTGATGTGAATCGTGAGCAGAAGCTGTGCAGCAGGAGACACAGATGCAGCCTGGAAGCATGTCAGATGGTGTGGTCAAGGCTCTGACTCACATTCCTGTTAAAATGTGCCGACAATGTGTAAGCAAAGCGTGACATGTAACAGTCATCCAAATGTAGAATTAAAACTCTGTGGAAGTTAATGAAAAGAGAAATTGAGTGTTTTTATCTACTTTGGGGGCAGTGTGTGGCTCAATGGGTTAGGACAAGTGCCTATGACTAAGAGGCCACCGGTTTCAGTCCTGGGTTCAGAAAAACGTCACCATTGCGTGCCTGGCTAAGGCCCTTAACCACCAGTTGCACTACTGACTGTCTGATGCTGCTTCCTTTTAGTAGTGTCTGCCATTTTGCATAGAAGTGTCATCTAAATAAACTAAATGACTTACCTAGTAGAGGGTCACTGGAGCCAATCACAGGCCGAGACCATGCCCACGTTGTGGGGTGTTTCAAGTCACCAGTTCACATAACCGTGCGTTTTCACCCTGCAGCAAGAAACCAGTGTACTTACAGAACTTGTTCACCTAGGGAGAACATGCAAACTTCACACACAAACAGAGCATGGGCAGGAATCAAACCCTCAAGGGCGGACATGTTTTGTGATTTTATCACTTAAAATAAATCATGACTCAGGGTCGAGCACACGGAATTTTCTGGCCTTTGCTCTGCTCCGGAAATGAAGCACAACAGGAGTAAGTCTTTCCAGACTGAGCTCATATGCAGATTAATTTTCAGTAGCTAGTGCAATGTCAGGAGCACGGAAGTAAATATTGTGGTCGGTACACATTTATGCTCTGGTAGCAAAAACATGGACTGATTGTGGGCCGCCGAGAACTGGATTGGGAAACACTGCTCAAGGGTACTACCTCAAGCTTATAGATGATTGCGTTAAGTAACTAACCACTAGACCATCTGCTGTCCTCAGACATAAATGTTTCTAGGCATAGGTATATAGGTGTTTGAAATGGAATGAGATGATCCTTTATTTTCCATTTGCACAAGTATGAGTACGAGTATGTTGGAATGCTTCTCTGCCTATCCCATCTTGCTCCCTGTGAGACACACAGACGCAGGTGTGAGCAAGTTCTTTTTTAGCGGGAAAGAATGAGAGGATTGCTTCAGGCAAGATAGACAGAATAAAATACAGGTAAATTATTGGGGGGGGAGCTTGTTCGCGTCAGCATGAGGTTTGTTTTGATGGTTACAATTTAACGGGAACAGTGACAAAAACACAGTAACATTTTGAAGGGATGCTATAAAACGAGAAGGGCTATATGCTGGAATGGAAAGTCAATGGAGCTGAATATTTCTGAAGACACCATCAGTAAGCCTGCTCAGAAATTTTTTGTATTAATAGTTCTCCGGCTACCTAATAATCACACAAATATACAGTATAGTCAGTAAATATTCATCAATTTTGTAGATCAGATTCAGTAGAGAAACTAAAATTTGGAAACTGGGGCAGACCCAGGTTTGGGAAACAGAGAAAATGACCACAAGCCGTGCAACAATCAGATAACTTCTGTCATTTGGAGTTTTAGGTTCTTTAGAAATGCCTGTGTGATCCAGAACTGCAATATTTTCTTAGGTTTCAGAGAAATACTCATGTGTCTCATGTTTATGTGACTCATGTTTATACTGTGCATTCTCATAATGATCTGTACAAAAGTTTAGGAATGAGGACTGAATCAGATAGACAGGAAAAAGCAACACAATTAGACACTGGGACCTGAAATGTCTCCAATACATGCACCTGCAGCTGATTCCCCAGACACAAGTGTGTTCAGTGCACTGAGGGGTGGACAGCCTCTATACCTGGAAACAGGTCAGATGGTAAGTTCTCCTCTGACACTTGCTCTTGGTTGGCAGGTGCTTGTCTCCCCCTACTGGTGAAGTACTTCATAGCCTAAACGACACCCAAACCCACGATGGAAGGTTTTGCAGTTTATCTCTCAAGTCAGACTATCTATAAGCTGCTTAACTGAATCATGTGTGACGGGTCTGAGTTTCCCGAATGACTGTGAATATGTGCTTGGAGGGTTTGGAGCAGCAGTGTGTCGCCTCCTTTGTGTTTTCGAAAAGCACAGCAGAGAGGGGTGTGGCGTGGAGACCTGCGTGGAAGTTTGCATACAGGGACCATGGGTCATTCCTGATGAGGAATATGACCACTCTGGGTACAGGAGATTATGAAGCTCATGGTTGGGTGATGTGTGACTCAGTGGGCCAGGATTCTGTGGTTGTGATAAGAAGCTTGTTGGTTCAAACCATTTGGCCCTTGAGCAAGGCCCTTAAGCCCTGATTAGCAGATAGGACCTGATTAATGGCTGACCTTGGGGTCAGATGGCGAGCTTCACTCTCACCTGCATGTATTTGTATGTCTTACATGGAAGAAGCATTCCTATATTCCTGTATTTGCATGAATGGCAAATAAAGCATCTTTTCATTCATTTTCTTTGATAGGGAATCTTGCCCCATCCTGGGTTGTTCACTGACCTTGTGCCTGTAGCCTCTGGGATAGACTCTGGCCCCCTGAATAGGACAAGCGGTTACAGAGAATGGATGGATGAACGGAATTCACTGGATAACGCAGTTAGTCAGTCAAGCGCAATTATACTAATAATAGTTTTACATCTGCATTAATTTCAAGGAAAACATTATTTTTTAAGTTACATTTTCATATTTCAACAACATGGAAATAAAACATTTTGAGAAATGTTTACATTTCCCTCGCACAGCTATATGCGCGGTTTTAGGAATGTGCTGACTCCACGTGCTTTGCGGACATTCTGCCCCTTCATATATTATTAGAGATGCTGCAGGAATGTGGGGCACTGGAGCTGATACTGCGTGCTATTCTGTCCCTTTGCAAGTGCATTGAGAGTCGCGTCCGCATCCTTGGCGCAGAGTCAGAGCTGCTAGTGTGAGTGTTTGCTTCTGCGTCTCGCCCCCATTGCATCGTCTCTGATTCTCGCGGCGCCTTGGGCAAATCTACGTCAAGTGTGAAGTCGCGCTGTCAGAAACCTGTGGACTGCTCCCTCTAGGTGAGGAGGAAGAGTTTGCTTTTAATGTAGGAGTTGAAGGGCTGCTCATGAGTGATGGCAGAGGGGACGTGAGAGTGAGGGGCCTATCGGTTTGGCGACTGCGCCGAGGAGGTACGCAGGGGTACAGCCTAAGAGGAGACTTGCAGCAAGCCAGTAAGTCTGCAGTCAGATTTCTGCAGAGAAGAGAGTTAGAGCAGGTGCAGGGTAGCTGGACTCACTCTGCATGACAGGGTGAGAAGAATGTCACATTGGCTAAAGGCTCACAGGAAGACCCATAACACTCAGCCGGGCCGGTCCTGCACCCAAGCCGAGACTCTGGCTTCTGGGCACTGATTCGACCATGGAGGCCATTTCGAGACAGAATTCTACAAACTGTTCTGGTTGACACGGGGACTTCAGGTGACCAGGTTGTGTGGAGCTCTGCTGCAGTGGAAAATGGGCTGGCCTTGGATTTTCGGGCCAACAAACGGTCCTCCCGAGTGGTTGTCTTGCAGGGTCTGCCTGACCTGGACTTGTCAAAAACATCTCCAGTCTCTTCATATCTTTTTCTTATCCACTTCAGGTTAATTTGTACCCAAGCAACAAGACTTTTGTCAGGGACTGTACATATAACTAAAGTCATAACCTGGTAAGACTTTGCACCGTACGCACAAATGTCTCTCCTCGCCTTTCATTACCAAGCCTCTTACCTCACACCCTGTGTCTGTGTTCAGTATTGTCAGCAAGAGAAGTGTGTTTGTGTTCAGTAAAGTGTTAAGTTAAATATAAATGTCTTAAAAATTGCGCTTTTTTATTAGTGTACTTAGTTTTTGTATATTTGACAACTGCACATACAAGGGAAAATATATATTCCCCAATAGTTCTAATAAATTCTTTAAAGGTCCTATAATCTCCCAAAATTCCCGTGGAAAGTCTCTTCTGACAGTTCCTGGAATTGAGCAGAACTGGCAGGAGTTTCCCCAAGTCTATTCATCTTTAGAATGGCTTATCCTAGTCGGGGCCTGGGGGCGGGTGGGTGGGGGTAGGGGGGGTGTAGGTTGGCAGGGAGCAACAGGAGGAGGAGCAGCCAATTTAGAAATACAAGAAGAAAAAACTTCTGTATGCTGATCTAAACTTAACTGGCTTATTATACAGAATTTTAGCATTTTTCACTCTAGCTGGATATATAATGATAAATTCAGAGGTGTGTTTTGTACTGAAAAAGCACGCATACCATGAAGTGTCAGGAAAAAGAAACCGGGTTCTGGCTGGGTCTGTGCCCTCCACCCTCTTATGTAACAGGAAATGTGTATTCACAGTGGGCGTGCCAGGCATTTTTATCTGCTTTTGGGTGATGGGTGACGTCCTAGTTTCAGTTTTACTTACTACTCATGAAAGCAGCCGGACTGTGAAATGTTTGAGGACAGTTTTCCCTTCGTGTACCCCGTGTCTGACTTCCTTTTGACTCTGCTGGGGCTGTCCTTGTTTGTGGCTGACGTGGGGCTGGACATCAAGTTGGTGGTGGAGCTTTACAGTGAAGAAGCTTATCTAAAGGCCGGACTATTACTATGTATTTTTCTCGCCTCGACTATCGTCATTCAGCTGTTCAGCGGACTGTGGTATTACGAGGACATAAAGAATCCGGAGACCAGCACGGAGCTGTGCATCCGCGGCAGATATCTGCTGGCAGCAGCACACTTTGCTCTGCTAGCCGTGCCTCTCAGGTATGCTTCAAGTTGAAATTTCTGCCTGCACACACATGCCCTGTATGTGCGTGCCTGCATCACAAAATCAGGTGATAACTTATGGATCATTACCAAGAATGCAGTTATGAACAATCGCAAAAAATGACTTACAGATAATTTCCTACAAACTGCTATATCTTCATAAACAGCCTGGATTATATCCATACTTTTTTAAAACACAGCTTTTATTTTTCCTGCAGCTGATAAGACCCTTGATGCAATTCAATTCTAACATTACTGATGAGGAATTCATTCAGAAGGTGCCAGTAAAGCAGAGTAAAGTAGAGTGGAAACAGATGAGCAGACAGGGGTTAGGCGGACGGATGGAGCTTTGAAGCTGCCTCAGACATACTTTTAAGGCCACAGTCATTTGCGATCTCAAGCACTTGATCCTGAGGTTTGTTTTTTATTCATTTTTGATAGGGTTAGTTTGTGGGCTTACCGAAAATACCTGTGACCGAGACAAGTGTGGGAGAGAGGCACGGGCGGAAGTGGTCATTTTTCTAAATAATATACCATGCGGATTAATATATATATTATATATATATGTATATATTCTCTCTGTGCGGCCCGGTTCGGCACAGCCCATGACCATGTGCCGTTGGGAACCCTTGCACTATACAATCCATTTTATGTGGCCTGTCAAATTTCTGAGGTGGGCAATCAGTCAGTGTCCATATAAAACATATTTTAACAGACCTGGAGGGAAGACTGGGAATTCTGAGAGGGCATCGTCACAGATCTGCAGCCAGAGGCTCCAATTCTGAAAGAGGCTGCTGCTGTTATCCTACTCTAACAAAATACTTTCTGCGTTTACCACAAAACCCAGATACGTGAACATCCTGAAGATTTCCTTCAAGAGCTGTAAAGACCGAAACCAGGTCCTGGAGGGTGTGGCCGTCTACCAGAACCACGACCTCAGCCTGCTGCGGCTCTTTGAGACGTTCTTGGAGAGCGCCCCCCAGCTGGTGTTCATGATTTTCATCATCATCCAGAAGAGGCAGGTCGGCCTTGTGACGTGTGAGTACAGCCTGCCACTTACTCTGCTTCTAGGGCTCATCTGTGCCAAAAAAATTGTTGTACTGGTTTCAGTTTCATAAGCATGAATTTTAGACTAGTCTAGTCTAAGACTGTCTAGTTCCTCCCAAGGTTTATTCCTACTAGGGACTTTTTCTTTGCCACTGGTACCTCTGACTTACTCATTAGGGGCATTGGGTGGAAATGCAGGGGCAGTGTGTGACTATGTGGCCTACGCCTCTGTACCTGTGATTATAGGGTTCCCAGTTCAAACCCATTCTCCACAGAATAGTCACAAGGGCTTTAACCCCCAGCTACATGGGTGCTGCGGCAGGTAGCTGCCCTTAGCCTGCTCTTACCTACAGTTAGGCCCAAAAATATTTGGGCAATGACACAAGTTTTGTTATTTTAGCTGTCTACGAAAACATAATCAGGATACAATTATATAATCAATATGGGCTTAAAG
>JAODKM010000126.1:13313122-13339304 GCA_026780845.1 Petrocephalus sullivani | reverse complement strand
CATCAATTAAGCAGTTAAAAGGTCTGGAGTTGATTCCAGGTGTAGCGTTTGCATTTGGAAGCTGTTGCTGTGAACACCCAACATGCGCTCAAAGGAGCTGAAACGGACTATCCTGAGGCTGAAAAAATCCATCAGAGAGATAGCAGAAATGTTAGGAGTGGCCAAATCGGCAGTTTGGTACATTCTGGTTCGTACCAGCCAATGCTGATTGATGCTGAATGTCAGACAGACACAGAGGCAGTAAAGGGCAGGGTGTGGTTAACCAGGGCCACTATGGATGGCTGATTGGATTAGTGAAGTAAGGAAGGCCCAAAAATCTCACTCCTGAAACCTAATTCCCAAATCACTACCTAATACAGCCCCTGCTTCTTCACAATATTCCCTATTTCTTTCAGGAAGGGTTTCAGGGTTCCAACCGAGGTTTAACTTTGAAAGTCATGCCTCCATGTGTTGCTGTGTCCCCCAAAGCAGCTGCTAATGGCTATCTCTTCCTCTCAGCTTTGAAGACGGCAGGCTCGGTGGCGTCCATCGCTCTCAGCGTGGTCATGTACCATCGCTCCATGCGTTCTTTCCTCCCAGAAAAGGAGAAGCAAAGCTACATCTCCTCACTGGTGTATTTCGTATGGAACTTGCTGCTGATTGGGCCACGTGTGTTCGCCATTGCACTGTTCACCTACACCTACCCCCGTTACATAGCGGTACACTTCCTGATCCTTTGGGTAGCACTGCTCATCTGGGCCTGTGTTCAGGACACTGACTTAATGGACAATTTGGTGGGAGAGTATCTCTATCGGTGTGCTGTTGGCCAAATCTGGTACTTCAGCTGGTTCAACTTGACCAAGGGCAGCACGCTGTGGCGCGGGATCATCTACCACACCTTCATGCTGGTAGACATGGGAATCCTGCTCGGCTTCTGGTGGTACCAGCAGGAGCATCTGGAGGACATCTTAAGGGTGAAGCCTTATGTGATTCTTGTATTCATCTTCTCATTCTACATGATGGGCCTGGGTTTGAAGGTCCTCTACTACAAATGCTTCCACCCCAGGGGAACTGAGCTGAAGCCTGAACAGCACATGGCTCCAGCCCAGGACGTGCCAGATTTTCGCATGCTGACAGTAGATCAGAGCCCAGGGGCTGCAGCAGAGTCCACGCAGGAACGACTCTTGATGAACAAAAGAATGAGGAACCTGGCTGCTAACTTCTACTCCTCTCCTGCACCCTCACACTGAGACTGACTGCTAACACTGAACACACATAAGGCTACCTCGCTCAAGTGGGGTGGTATGGGACTCAGTGGGTCAGAACACTGCTCTTTGTGACCAGAAGGTCCCATGGTCAGTGGAGAGATATCGCCATTGGGCCCTTGAGCAAAGGCCTCAACCCTAAGTACTCCAGGAACTGGCAGGCCCTGTTATCCCAATGGTCCAAATGTGAAATAACTTAATAGATTCCATGACAGACGATTGGATTCCTCTGTAGATTGTGATTCCTTCTTTCCGTGAAGGATGCTGTAGACATGCAGCGTAGTATAAATCAATTTAATTCCTTTTTATTTAGTACCTTTCACAGCTGTCGCCCCAAGTGTGAGGGGATGGCATAGGGTGGGCTCCAATGCAGATGGGACGCGTCGCAGGGTGAGGCCAGTACAGTGTATCTGCAGGAGGCAGGCCTATAACAAGGGTAATGCAGGGTTATCTAGGCCCGGGCAGCAGGGAGGCACTGTGCAAAAATACAAAGTGTACGTCAGGCACGAGAGGCTACGATACCTGAAAGATCAGGCACAAAGCAATCACTGAAGACAGGCAGAGGTCAGACATGGAACAGGGGAGTGGAGCAGTGGTGCAAGAACTTGGTGAAAATCACAAGACAATCTGGCAAGAAATCACAGGAGACTGAGGTCTTAAATATACTGAAGGGTAATGTATGGTATCGTTAGCCTGGGTTCTGTTGAACTAGTACCATAATGTATTCACTGATGGAGGCTTCTGACCACGTATGCTGTAGATGTGGAGGTAAATGGCAATGGGCGTGCAGGAGGCAGGGCAGGATGATGAACCAGTGAGGAAGCCCGATAGGTTAAAGAAGTCAGGTGATTTCCAAGAGTTGGAAAGTCACAGCAACACCTCACATGAGCAGAGGAGGGAGAGAGGGAGAAAGAGAGAAAGACTTGCTTGTAGAGATCCACGATCTGAAGCAGCGCTCAGGTGCCACCTTGGGCACCATCCAGGCATGAGGGGAGCGAGAGGGCATGATTACAGAAACACAGAGGACCATGAGGGCATTACAGCAGCACCAGCAGCCATGGCTACGGCGGGAAAACTGCCCTCATACATTCGGGAATTTTCTGGAGTAACTTTGTTCCTCAGGGATTCAGTGAAGCTTGTCCAGAAGAGTGTGAGAATAAGTCATGGGAACCCTGTGATGGGTTGGTGCCCCATCCTGGGCTGTTCCCTGTCTTGTGCCCGTAGCCAGGGGCACAAGGGGGGATGGAATTCACAGGACCAAAGTTAGTCAAATACAATTAAACTAATAACAGTTTTAAATCAACATAAATTTCAATTAACGCATTAAAATAATATTTTTCTATTCCAACAACATGGAAATAACAAAGCATGTTTGATGTTTACTTAGTTTTTTTTGCCCAATACATTTTTATTTATAATCGTTAATTTAATCATCATTCTTTATGGTTACTTTTACAACTTCCTAATTCATTCAGTGCTTTGCCAAAGCAGCCTTTCGGTACCCTAAGTCTTCCTGCAGGCTTGACAGCTTGGGTAGGAACAGGAACTGAGCGCACGGCTCGCACAGCGCTTTGCAGCGCTTCATGCCGCTGATGCTTCACATCCTCCCGTTCCCCCAGGGGTGTCCAGCCAGCCGCTTAGCCCAGCATCTCAGCAGCGCTGTACATGTGCTTACTGAAGACTGAAGACTGTATTGAACTGAATGTGTCCGGGGACTTCCTATATACTGTAGGAACTACAGCGGTTCTCCACACGTACACAAAGCTGTGTCATTGCAGTCAGGTGCTTTTCACGTGCCTCTGTCTCCCATGGGCTCTATATGAGGGCAGTACTTGGAGGTTTTTTTTATTATTATTTTTTACAAGAGTGCATATTCTTGACTACTGTGTAATTAATGTTATTACTTTGATTTATATAAAATCATACTACATTTTATACTTGAATAAAAAAAAAATGCTTTTTAATTTTTTTTTTATTTACCCAATTGTCTGATATGGCAGGTATCAAGTAAACAGTAAAATAAGCTATTAGCTTATTTTACATGCATGGAATGAAGAGCAATGAATTATGGTGAAAGGTGTTGGAGGAACAGACACCCTGGCAGATTCAGGGGGCCCAGCACTTTACAGAGGCCCTTGAATACCTAAAATGATATGTAAATTGGCCAGGAGGCCCATGGTGACATTTTGTTAAGGGGCCCAAAATTTCTCACTACGCCCCTGATTACGGAATGTGGTGAATTCTCCGGAATGTACTGTACAGCCAGGGATTTCCGTCAGGGACTGCCTTACCATGGACATCCACTAGAGGTCGCTGCAGAACACATTTTAAACGACAGCTCTCACGATATCTGTCCAATCAGAGAAAGACTTCGGCTTACATTCCAAAAAAATGTGTGATTTTGGCAGCTATGTTACGTTAAAGGGTGTGTGTGTAAGAATTGCAACGGTGGTTTCTCTGGAGAGAAATCTGACAGAAACTTTTGTTAGAGGGCTGTATTGATAGGATAGTTTTGAAAACCTCTCTTCTTCTGAAATGGCAATTTTTCTGGGACTGAGGGATAGATAGATTTTCGGGAGATAAAGAAAGCTTGCTTAATTTTCAAATTAGGGTATGTTAAATGCCATTCTTGCATTTCTCTGATTCTGACAGAACGAGTACTATACATGACTTGCTCTTTGTGTAGTTTGCATTTTACAAGTCATTGTATTCCGTGAGACTTGTTAAACTGGCCATTTGTATCTGAGTCATTCATTCTCATGGGTTTCAGTAAAACTGTGCTATATGGGGTTACCGTGGAAACTGAGTGTGCAGGGTAGGTGATGGGATGTCATTAGTTAAATATCTGTGTGACGTCCTGGAAATCACAATTAAAATACATATCTATGACAAAACACCACCATTCAGTGTATGACCTAATAGCGGGTCCAGGAAACTCTATTAGATAATTAGAAAATAGCACAATGTAGCAGAAAAAACACATTCAAACAGCCAGAAGTTTCTTACATTTATTGTCATTTCATTACAGAGCTCAATAAAATTTTTATTACGATTTGCAGCAGCTGCTTCAGCTTTGATAAAGTACCATCTGAATTTGTGTACCATATATGCTGTGCAACATATATAATATATATAATAAATATTCAAGAAGACATAAGATGAATTATAAAGATAACTTCCAAATATGGAAGAAACTGACTCATCCAACTGTATTGCCTGGGCTTCCACTGGCACAGAGGGAGAGGTGTTGAGGAGATGGGCCCTCCAGCACCATCCTCCTTTCATTTCAGCTGCAGGATTTGCTCTGGCAGACCCAAGACTGTAACCGCAGTGAACCAAACATTCTTAAAAAATGCACGACTCCCACTGCCCTCATTCTTAATTCCCAGGGTGCTGTAAATTCTATTCATGCATCTGTACAGGTCATATATATTAAAAAAACGTGAGAAATATATCTGAATGGATGAACATCCAAGCAGCTAAGGTCCACTGGATGCACAATGGCGCCAGTGGCCTGTGCTGGAGGTGGCTACCACCTTTAACTGGGTTTGGTTTAAGGCAGTGGTCGCAGCAGTATCCCAGGCCAAGAAACCTGACCCTATTGGCCTGGTAAACGTAAAAAAAAAAACACCACCCAATCAAGAGGCCCACTTACAGTCACATGGTCTGATCATACAAGCATGCTGCACAGAGAAAAGGCATACCCAGTTCTATCATACAGTTATTGCATCATATTTACATGCAAAATGGTTTAAGTAGCAAACTAGCTGTGGCAATAAAGTATTCATCGTGTTAGAATATAGTATTAATGCTTGAAAACTATTTTCAAGTGTTTGATACATTTAACTCCACCCACCACTTTCACTAGTGTAGTCAAATTAGTAACAAAAATATAGAATTCAATTTGTGTGTCTGTGTGATGCAGTGCCCTACAGTGATCGGTATCTGCAGTCAGTCACGTGACCATATTGCTGGGGAAAAGGAACAGCAGTGACAATAAAAACAGAAATGAGATAACAGTACATTGGATCTCCAGCATGAGCACCTCTGCACACAGTAGCAGGACCATGGGAGGTATCAGACAAAGGGGCGGGGCACGAGGGCTAAAATAACCCAATCACGCACATTGGGGGCGTGGTCTTAGACTATCATATTTTGGCTTTGTACAGCAGCTTATGCCTCATTTTACTCCAAAAAGTGCAATGGTAACCATCCAGAAAGGTTCACACACAACAGGATACTATGGGACTGCTCTCCATTGCAATGTATGGCCAACATGTGTGGAGCATGTAAACAGGCCAAACAGAAATGTGCGAGTCTGCCTCTGTACTCTATGGGCAATTTAAACCTATAAGCTAAGCAATAACACCTGTCTGGTGAGACATTCTTATTTCCAAAGGAGCACAGAGCACCCAATTCACCCATCAATTTATCCTCCTGGTCCCGAAGTGTATCTCCTGCCTTTATGTGTTGACAAAAATGAACAGTATTGCTTATAACTGCAGTCGTCATTATACGACCTGTATGCATGTGATTAAAACACATTAAAACGGTCCATCACCAAAAGTTCTATGCAGTTTTGTAAAACAAAGGCAGTATCCATAAAACCACTGCATGGAAGATATGGAGGTGACATCCAATCTCCAGCACGGAAGATATGGAGAAAAGAAATCAAATCTTCCACATGGAAGATAAGAAGAGGACACATGCAATCTCCAACGTGGAAGATATGGAGAAAAATATACACATCCAATCTCCAGCTTGGAAGGTTTGCCAGTCCTCATTAAACATTTGAGAGCAGTTTCACTCCAGTCCCTGACCGTTGCTTCCTTCTCAAACAGCTGTATCTGCCCCATGGTATGTGGACACCTTGCCTTCAGCAGGAACATCCAGGTTCTCAGCTTCTGGACCCTGCTGAGCTAAGGCATACAGCTGTGGTGGCAGTGCGCTGACATTGAAAGTTCCCTTCTGCTAATCTCTCAGGGCACACACACACACACATACGTGTTCTGAGGGTGGAGGCGCCCTTGCTCTGAGATCAGGGGACCCCTACCACCCACACCCATTCCGGTACGGCCATCCCTGCAGCATGTTCGACCCCCATCGATTCCTCCTTTGGGTAGAAGGGGTGGGGGTGGTGGTGAAGATGGAGGTGGATGGAGACCAGGAAGAACTCCCTCAAGGGAAGATGTCCTCTACAGGAGGCTCGTAGGAGAAGCCAGGGAAAGCGCTGGCGGCCTCCTGACCACTAGAGGTCACCAGGAAGCATTCAGTGCTACCCAAGGAGCCTGACACTGGCAAATGGGTGAACTCAGGGTCAAAGTGTCGCAGGTCAGTGGGCCCATTCTAGGGAGACAGGAGAGAATGTACGTTAGATAGAGACTCATAGCCATGGCTGTACACAATAAATGTGATATCCTGCGCTAATCAAGCACATTAACAAAAGTCCAGCTTACCACAGCAGGAACAAAGGGCGGCTTGACCTTCTTGGCCAGCAGGTCATCCCAGGTGATGGGAGAGAAGAAAGGGTGACCTTTCAACTCCATCTAGAGAGAATAAGAAGGATCACCGGTCAATATCACCTACAAAAATGGACCCACAGAAGTACTTTGATACAAAAATGTGTACCTTAGGAATCTTGCAAGGAATTGAACTACTTGCCATTTGCACAAGAACAGAAACACACTAACTCTTGCACGTTTTCCCTCAGCCTAGTAACAAACAAGGCTAAGACTTTATATAGAGGTGTGTGTGTGTGTGTGTGTTTGTAGATTGTAGCAGTGGGGAGCGTCTGCCTCTACGTGGGTGTGATAGGACCGTGCGTAGCGGCATGCGGCTGGGAGCCCGCTACTCACAAAGTCCTGGCGCGCCCCCAGCCTCTGCGTGCGATCCTTCTGCAGCAGCCCCTCCAGTAACTCCCTGCCTGCGTTGGACACGTTCGGCTTCAGAACGAGGCTCTTGTGTAGGATGTTGTTGTACATCTCCGCCATGTTGCGACTGTAGAAAGGAGGCTGGGAAGACACAAGGGCGGAGAGAAAGGCTTCAGTCTCGCTCACCTCGTGTAAATGCCGTCACACTCACGGGAGGAAGCCGCCACTTACAGAGACCTCCCCGCAATACCCAACATATGACTCTTTCCATTACAACTAGGTTATTTTCCGCACTCCTGGATTTGTCTTCTCTGCTGAGGAGGTTAGGGTTTGGGTATATGTTAGGGTTCTGCTTGTTCATAAGCGGGGTGAGGTGCGAGGGGCAAAGCATGGAAGGAGGACACATGATGCCCATGGTCTTGTTTACATGTGCAGTTAACACAGGATCAGTATTTGTGACTAAGACTTCAGCTATATATTTAGAAGTTGATGTAGTATAGGGTTAGAGCTGAGGTATTCTGAAGTGATGAAGGCCAGAGTGATAAGAAAATGTATGTTAATAAATAAATACGACCAGCAGGGACACGTACCAAGCCATAGAGCATCTCGTAGAGGACACAGCCCAGACACCACCAGTCCACGGTGTGGTCGTAGGCCTGCTTCTGAAGCACCTCTGGGGCGAGGTACTCTGGCGTCCCGCAGAAGGTGGTGGTTGTCCCGTTGGGAGGCAGATCCTCCTTGCACAGGCCAAAATCGGTCAGCACGATGTGGCCCTCGGAGTCCAGCAGGATGTTCTCCGGCTTTAGGTCCCTGTAGACGATGTGCAGCGAGTGCAGGTAGCCCAGGGCGCTGGCCATCTCGGCCACGTAGAAGCGTGCTCGCGGCTCCAGGAAGACCCGCTCCCGCTGGAGGTGGTAAAAGAGCTGCAGGGGGCAGAGCGATGCGGGGGCTGCTTAGGAATGCACAGCTCCGACAGAGAGCTCCGCCCACTCTCCTGCTGGGCTTCCTAACTGTCCCCGCTCATCTCCAAAGGCTTCTTACAGCCTCTGCTGCTCATTGGTTACAGTGTCTGCATGGGAAAGTGCCTGAGGCTGCATTGAATGTGGGCTTTTGACAGAAACAGCGAAGCCCAGTCCTGACTCATGTTCATGGAAATCGGCCAACTGCGGCCCACCCTCATCTCACATCCATCCCCCGGAAGAGCTCTGGACTCACCTCACCCCCGTTAACATAATCTAGCACGAAGTAGAGCTTGTCGGCGGTCTGGAAGGAGTAGTGCAGGCCCACCAGGAACGGGTGCTGCACGTTCTTCAGCAACACGCTCCGTTCTGCCATGATGTGTTTTTGCTGCCGGAGGAAAAGAAGTGGATGCAAGACTCCATGACCACCGATGATCATACAAGTAGATACATAGATGATTTGATGCAACTGACCTAATTAAAATTCCACCTATCAAAATATTTCTTAAAAGTAAACAATAAGACATGCAGTGTGTTGCTTTCTTCTAGGGTTTCAGAAGAGTGTATCTCAAGTGTGGCTTTCAGTAAAACTGGGCTCACCTCTTTCTTTTTAAGGACAATCTTCTTCTGAAGGACCTTCACTGCATAGTACTTGGCACTTTCCTTATGTCTAGCTAGCAGAACCTGGAACGAGGAGAACGGAACAGGTGATTTCCAAAAAAACCTTAACACCTTAAGGTTCCATCCAAAAGGAGTTGTAAAATCAAATGAATCATAACTGCCAATTCCTTACCTTTCCAAAGCTCCCTTTCCCGATGATTTTCAGATAGTCAAAATCAGACGGCTTGATCCTGGAAGACAGAGCAACGGATGAGCCTCCTGGACCTGGCACTGAGGATCATACATGTCAGCACACAAGGTTAGCCCACTTACTGTGTTTCCTCCCCGAGGGAATTCCTCTGAGATGTGGAGCACAGCTGAGGGAGGAAGGACATGGAGAATTAGATCACCAGGGTAGACCCAAGGATGTAAAATCACGTGTTCTGAAATCCTCAGATACATACAGGAGAGAGATCTTCCTCCGTCCCCGCATTCTGGTTCTCGTCGACCTTCAGGAACACGTGAACATCTGAGCTGTGAAGGAAGCAGAGGGAGAGTCTGCAGTACTGGCCAGAGAAGAAAATATTCAAACCATGTTCTTTAAAACCTGTGAAGCTATAACTCTTTAGTGGTGTCCCTCGTTTTCTGCTATCGCCAAACTCTGGTGAATGAGCGACAGAAATGGCTGCAGTATGCAAGACTCGCCACTAGGTGGCCGTCGGCCTTAAAGAGGAACTTGCAGAAAATAGACTCCGTGTTTCAGACAATGAGAAAATGAGGAAAAGTGATTCTGGAATCAGTTTTACAGGTATTCAAACAGTAGCCCCCCCATTTTCAATACTCAATGGCATCTGCCAACTCCTTAGGTCACCATTACTGATAAATCCAAGGCAGATGATGATCTAGACTTTTTAAGCATTAGGGACATGAGAGCATAAATGTTAAACATCCATCCTCCAACTGCACATCCAGTTCAGAATCACAGGATAACACCTAATCAGTAAAAATGTAAATCTATACTGGCCCTGCAGTAGTCAGGTTTCCATTCAGCCAAGTCCTGGCACACATGAAGCATCTCTATACTTTAATAGACTTAGCAGGTTAACACCCTAAGTGGAACAGGACAGATTTGTTTTCAAGGTACTTAGTATAGTGACTGGGTGGCCTGATTGGATGCTATTTCTACCCTGGCTTTACCTGAGCACATTCAAAGAACTCAGACAGGGGATCAGAGATTAGGACTATATATGTCTGTGACACCCAGCCTGGAGAGCAAAAAAAAATAAATAAACAGCTAAGTCAAATGCACCAGATAACTGGGGATTTACCATGTAAACAACAGGAAGAAGAATCAACATGTACAATAACAAAAGCTACTCAGACACATCTCACAACTCTCGATGCTCAAGAATTACACAAGCCATTCCAGTGGATGGTTGAATCCTGATAGATACTTAATATCACAGCAGTCATTCCGAAGGATCGAGACAGTCCTATTACTTCTGCACCAAGACACAAACACTTGGACCACCAGTGAAGCCCATTCCTCCATGCCACAAAGGAAATCAGGTGGAAAAGGCTGATATACTTACTTCTGACTTATCGGGGAGGTGGAAGCCAGCCTCAGAATTAAATCATTCAGTCCCATTTTCCTTTCCTTGATGAAAGCTGAAGAACAGAACGTGGATGTGTCAGTGGAAAACCAAATGGGTTTTAACCAGAAGAAACCATTACTATGTTTCAGAAATTAAAAATGTGAACTACAGTATCAAATTAAACATTGAGCGGTCATGATGTCATAATATATGTAATATAAATTATAGAAATTTAAAAAAATTTTATGCATGCAAAAAATAACTTGAAAATAAAATATATGGTAACAGAATTGTATTGGTACAAAATTCACACACACGCAAAAATAAAAAAACTAAAATCACCAGAGTAAAAGAAGTTAAGTGCATCGCAGAGCTGATGCAGACTTAAGGACTGTCAGATAACACAATTTCCCAAAACGGACCTGTCGCTCGGAAACAATGTTTCTTGACAAAGTATTAAATGAAAAACACGTCCATTCAAGAATTTCGGTGATAGAGTCGCTGTATTAAATGCCAGCAAAAACCTCCAGCACCACTGACACGGAGTGCAGGGAAATGCATGATATTGCATCGCACATAAACCAGGATGCATCAGACCACAGCCAGCCCGAGCCTACCTGTAAAAAAGGACACAATCCCCCTCATCTTGTGTGTAAAATCGCACTTATTTTCAGTCATCAGTAAAGCGATAAATCCCAGTGTGACAAAGCTAGCGGCCGGTTTGTCCCTCCAGCTGTGCTGATCTGCTCTCGTTTCGGGCCGGTGCTTTTATATGGGACACGTGGTTCCCAGCTGAGGCATCCTGACGTCACCCAGGAAGCCCCGGGGAGTTGTCGCGACGTCACGCGGCTCCGCCCCAATCCACAAGAGGAAGCGCTCAGATGGATTAAAAGATCGACTTAGATCTTTTTTTTCTCATCGAAAGGACAGATGCATTGGTCCGCGGGGATTATGCACGCTAAAGCAGACCGTTAGGATATTGTGAATAACCAAAGCATTGCTGCTGCTGGATCGTTGTACAGCAGATCAGAAATCAACTCATTATATGTGGAATTCCAATACTCTCAGAGTAATTTCGGTTTAAACTAATTCATTTAAAACCAGATCGGCATGATCACCTCATCTGCCCCTGATCTCTTTACGCCCGGCTGAGCGGGTTTTCAGGTCTCATTGTTATCTAACACATTTTGCCTTATATAACTCATAAAGTTTATGGTTTATATGCCCATGAGAGTTGCCAATGTGCAAGGCACCTAACTCCTCTCCTATCCAGCAGCTGCAAACTGCAAGAGGCAGGTGAAACTAACAGTATTGGATGAAAATGGTATCGGGCCATATGAGGACTGCAGGCTGTTTATGCTGCTTAAGCATAAATATAATCCAGAGCAGAGGTGGGCAATTTTACCCTCAAAGGACCAGTGTGTATGCAGGTTTTCGGGATAACCCTAAGGTCAGCTGTTCAAACCCAGGTGTGAGAATTCTTCAGCCAATCAGTCCTCAGTCCTCTAATTAGTGATCTAATTCGGGAGTTGCCGCGAAAACCTGTATACACACTGGCCCTTTGCGGATAGGATTGCCCACCCCCAATCTAGAGGCATTTATTAGTGCTATAGCTGGTCTCAGGTGTTATTATGTCCTTAAGGCTCTGGATAGTCCCACTCACACACCCCCCCCCTTCAGATTCTCTCACACTCGGGCGTCTTCTACTGCCTCCCCAAAGGTTGAGCAACTACCCCATACTGGATTGTAATCCTTCTTAAGAAAGGCCGTGGTGCTTTCAGCTTTTAATTTAGGCGGGAGTTACCTAACACACCTAAGTTACCGCTCCTGCCTGTGGTACAGGTACCGTGCAGCAGGGCGGCAGGGGTGTGAGGAGGCAGGTGGGTGTGACAGGGAGCACTCCCTGCTGCATTGTGGATGCCTTTGTTCTCTTTACCTGGTGCCTTCTTCATGCCTTCAGCCTGGGTTTGTCTGAGCCAGTGAGACGTTAAGTATCCAGGCCCCATGCTGAGCACCGCGGGCGCTGGACAGACAGGCCGTGTGCAGCCGTGAGTCAGCTTAGCGCGGCCACCCCCACAGAGCCACCATGTACATCACGCCGTCAGCTTTCGGGGGTGGGCTTCCTCTCACAGGCTCTGAATGATTCACAAGTGCGGGGGGTACTTTAATACCTCCGCCTCACTCCCCTGCCTCTGACACCCACACCCACACACTGGGTCCTGCTCGGCCCCCCTGTCCCCAGACTCTCCGCCTCTCGTCGCCGTTTCTCTCGGCTCGGGGTCTCAGCAGGCAGTTTGGATGACAGCCACCTGGGAAAAGCGCTTTGAACGGAACCTCTGACTCCCTCGGCAGCCCGGATGCAGGACGATCAGCCCGACTCCTGGAGAGTCCCCATGAAAAGCAGGGAGAGTAGCAGAGGTGGCTTGTGACGGGCCGGCGTATGTGGTGTAGCTGTTTCCCGGGCCTCCCCGCTGCGCAGCGGGCCGCAGCACTGAGACCTGTGCCTGTGAATGGGCCCGGATTGTCTGACTCACCTCTGAGGAGATATTTCTGACCGCCATCGTAACCCGATTAGTGGCCCCGGGGGGGTGAGCACACTCAGGTGCCGCCCGCCGCTCCTGAGAGCATTAATGTGCTGGTTACTGTGAAAAGCGGCTCCCCTATGTCCCGGGTCGCAGCTGAGGATAAGGTTGGCCTGTTTTTTTCCACCACAGTGCAACAGAAAGAGCTTCCTGAGCTTTACATGCAGGAAGTCCCATCTAGGTCTACCTCAATGTCCTCTGGTGCTCTAATTCTCCAAACAGGAGACACATATAATCAGCACAAGTGTGGATAATTAGCAGCGCCAGTCGGCGCAACCAATCAGCAACAAGCATTGCCTCCTGTCACAAGTAGCTAAGCAACAAGCATTGTCTCCTATCGCGAGTGTAGGTAATTAGCAGCTCCAGTCAGTGTAAGCAATCAGCAGTCAGCACAATTACTTTTCACCAGTGAGGGTAATTAGCAGCTCCAGTCAGTGTAACCAATCAGCAGCCAGGACAGTTACTTTTCACCACTGAGGGTAATTAGCAGCTCCAGTCAGTGTAACCAATCAGCAGCCAGGACAGTTACTTTTCACCACTGAGGGTAATAACAGCTCCAGTCAGTGTAACCAATCAGCAGCCAGGACAGTTACTTTTCACCAGTGAGGGTAATTAGCAGCTCCAGTCAGTGTAACCAATCAGCAGCCAGCGCAGTTACTCTTCACCACTGAGGGTAATTAGCAGCTCCAGTCAGTGTAACCAATCAGCAGCCAGCGCAGTTACTTTTCACCACTGAGGGTAATTAGCAGCTCCAGTCAGTGTAACCAATCAGCAGCCAGTGCAGTTACTCTTCACCACTGAGGGTAATTAGCAGCTCCAGTCAGTGTAACCAATCAGCAGCCAGGACAGTTACTTTTCACCACTGAGGGTAATTAGCAGCTATAAGTGCTATAAGTAAGTCATGGTAATACTATGGGTAGGAGCTTAGTAATCATAATTACCATGAGGTACCATAGTAAAACCATGGTTACTGTAAAAACCCCCATACCCAAACCCCCAAAAATCATAGGAAACCATAGTGAGTTTCCATAAGGGAGGTCACTGAGAAACAGCATCAGATGCTTTTCTTACTATGATTTTTACTTGAACCACAGAAGCAAACTGGAGCATAAAGTCCTACAATTAACAGTTACATGCTTTGAAGTAACGATCTGAAAGCTCAGTTGTGGTCACATGTCCACCAGTGGCCTAAGTTTGGGTAGCCTTACAACAGAGTTAGGACGATAGAAATATGACCCAGGTCTAGCCATGACAAGCTGGAGGCGCGAGATGAGTACAGCATGCCTTCAGGGCTTCCCCCTCGGCTCAGCACCTTAGCATCATGCCTGCACTCCTGCCCATAAGCAAGTAAAAGCATCCCTACCCATGAAGGAGCTCTTTTCCACCTCTGTCTTTATTCTCTGGCAGCGGTGCCCCTTCCGTGTGCCGCTCTCTTGCAGCCTCGTAAAGGAGCTTTTGCCTCTCTGTCATTCCCACCTGGCCAGTCAAATTACTTCCTCTTTTTTGCCCTGCCCACGCATCTGTCCCTCACTTCCTGCAACGCCTAAAGTGAGGCAGGAAGCCTGCACTCTCCGCCTTCTTCACCTGAGGCACCGTTTACCCGGGGGAATGAGAGGAGAAGCCATTGAAGTTCCTTTGTGTTGGGAATTCCCGGCTCTGCTTAGTGGTCTGTCTCGGGGAAACCCGGACTCAGACAAAAGATTGGCAATCCTGGCACAGGCCTTAGTTTGTGCGGCTTAATTGAGGCTTACTGGACGTCATTCCACAATTAAAGAGCAAATTTCCGAAAACTCACTCGGTCCATTTTTTAAAATTGCTTTTTGACATGAGACCGCCTGTGACCTCATCATATGTCAGGATAAAAACTCCTCATGTAATCCAATGAAGAGCTCTCGTTAAATTTCCCGAACTCCCAAAGTCAACAGAAGTTTTCTCAGCGTCCGACGGGCTGAGTACGTTTTGGAAATTCACTCTTTTCTTCAGGAACTGAGGTGGTGATTATCTGCTGATCTGGACAGAAGGGCTCTGCATTAATACACACCTGCACCCTGCTGCAGTCAGCTGATTCTTGTTCTCGAAAAGGAAGCCCTGTTACCAATATATCAGCAAATCACCTCCCCAGGTGGAGGTGCAGCTTTAGGGTGAACATCAGGCACTTCCTGTCAGTGATGTCCTGGAGGTTAAGTGAAACTGAGCAGTTTTGGGGTGTGGGAGGGGGAATTAGACACCTTACTCATGGGCTTGACAGATGTGCGGCTACTATTCTGACGAGGCCAGGACTCAACAACCTTCTGATGGAAAGACCTAGCCTGCTGGGCCACCCCAAAAAAGCACGCATACACTACATACATGTGACAAACATGAGTTCACTGTAAGAATATTTGGTGCAGATGCGCTCATCTGCTGTAACTGATTTAATCTCTGTGAAACCCATTTCCAGTTAATTGCAATCTGTGATCCTCATTCCTGCTCACACGATCCTCATTGTGACTGAACGGCATAAACCCTAGCATTCTTTTGAGCCTTCACAAGGAAACAAGGAAGCCCGAATCGAAGACCATAAACAAGGACGCCTGATTGACAAACCGCAGAATTCCTCTCATCTCCTTCTGTGTCTATTCTCAGACACCTGCTCAGATCTAATCTGTCAGTTTATTATTCGCAATCAGGTTGGCAGTCTCACAATACATGTTGAGATTTGGCTAATATTGCTGATGGCATAACATTAAATATTTAGATTAAAAATAGTTGATTGGCAGATATCAGTACATTAAGTAAGCAATATGGTATGCATAAAATCACATTTACATAAAGAAACACTGATATAATTCAGACTTTCATTTGAAATCATCTGTTGGCCTTAAATTTCTTGTTGGTAATTTCCTCGTAATTGTTCATCGCTGCATTTTTAATGGTTCTTCCAAAGTTACCCAATCATGTGCTCAGACACGAACCCCCCACCCCCCAGGTCCTTGGTCTATCCTGTTAAAAGAAGGTAAACCATAATAGACATGGGGCTGATCTGACTCTCTCCAGGGAAAAACTGGCTGAGGTCCAGCTCTATTCAATGTCTTGGTCCTATACGTCACCTCAGCCTTCAGATAGGACAGTGAGCCATGAAGAAAGCTTCCGATGTGGGGATGCAGAGAGTCTCCGTCAGGGCCACCAATAGGAGAACGCTTTTACACTTTACCTCACCTGCACCGCGATGGTAGTGACCCAGGGGAAAGGCCGCCATTCGGGTTCCACGTGTTTACCGACTCATCCGGAAAGAGAAGAGAGAGATGACCATGCCGGGGGAGAATTTCCGAGGAAACCTCGAAACTATTTACTGAAACTACAAACCTTGAAGGCCGCTGCGTGGAGGTATGAATGGAGACCTATGGGGGAGGGCACCTGGAGAACTGGATCAGCAGGAATTCACCCGGCTCAGGCACAAAGGAATTTCATTGGACAGAAATCCAGTGTGAGGTCACAGGTGAGGTCATGTGCTGGCTGATCCGTAGCTGGCGGGTGAGTACGTGTGTTTGAGACTCCTGAGTCTCCTGTCATTATCCAGCACTGGTTTTATAGGGGAAAACCACAATGAGTAATTAATATGTGGTATTTCTTTTTTTATTGTAGGAAAGTATACATAAGTATATATTATAAGTATACTTATAAATCCCCTTTTGTGGTGGAACAAACAGTCATTCAGAAATAATAATAATAATATAGTAGATAATAATAATATAGTAGATAATAAATTAATCTAAAAATAAAAGTGAAATTAAAATAATTTACTAGAAAAGGAAGAGGTGGATGTTAAATGGTACAACTCCTCAGCTGCAAACGGTATATTATCAAGGATTGCAACATGCACCTAATGCTTCTTGTGGTAAACAACACTCACACATGGCACCAAGAGGGAGTCCCTGCTAATGAGGAAGAAAGTTTGTTGTACAGTCTTACCTTTCTCCAGGTATGATATCACTGGGTCCCAAACTGTATGAAATCGTAGGCTAGAACCACTCAGTAAATATCTGGAATTTTCCATCTTTAGAAACAACATCAGATCACTGAACAAAGTGAAATTGTTGGTGGGATTATTATATTCCAACTCTAACACCAAATACATAGTATTTCTGAGCCATAATCTTATTTCTTGTCCATCAGACCACCTGTGTAAGATGACTTCTGTTTCTTCTCAAAGATATTCTAATTGCACCATACTGCAATGCTGACTAATTTCATGATACTACAAATGGCAACTGTGTCGCAGAATCTGCAACCAGAAGCAGGGCTGATATATCAACTCAAAAAACTCCCCAGTGAACAGTTCAGATCAGAGGATGGAAGAACAGGGCCTTCAAAGAGAAAATGGCCCGGCACACTCTGGGCAGGACCGATACACAACCGGGCTTCCTGATTGTTCCGGTGTCTTGAGGAACATCGATATAAATATCTACAGCATCACCTAATAAATTGCATGTTGACAGCGACGGTAAATCACAGGGGATGCGGACTTCACTGGGCATTATGGAGTTCCTTAAATGTCACTTTCGCAGAGACGCGGTGCAGATGGAGCGCAGTGGAAGGAGCTTGTGTTACCTGCCTTTAGGGAGATCAGCCGTAAACCTGGGGACCACCTGTCCAGCAGGCAATATAATACCTTCTTCTCCCAGCCCAGCATAGCTCTTCCATCTTTTTAACTATTTTTAGTTAAAGCTGAAGGGTGTAAGAGAGAGTTTGATATGTCGGGGGTGGGAAGGGCATAATTATTAAAATTTATCAGGGGGTGGGGTGAATGCAGTTAAATGACACATTCCTCTGATCCCCCTCGAGTTCCTATTCCCAGGCAATTGTTTAAGACTCATTCCTCTACTCAGGACGCAGGACTGATTCTCGAGCTTCATTCCCGCCCAGTGTTACTGAGTAAGACATCTACATACGTCGAATGGCGGCCAAGCCGTCGTCCACACACTGCTGCATGTCCTCTCAGGTCTCCTTGACACAACCATGCGATTCGTGCCGTAGGGTTTGCTCTGCTTTGTCCCGGCTATGGAGGGCTGTCCCACATTCAGCATGGCACTAGCTTCCCTTGTCCCCTCCTCGGATCTCCAGAGTGACGCTCCCACGAAAGGAATGGGATTAGCAGATGGGGTCAGCTTGGCAGGCTGCCAGCCGTGGCCAGCAAAACGAGGAAGCGGACCAAGATAGGTCAGCGTGTCTGAGATCCAGGGTCACACTGGACAAGACTCCATAGCCTCACATACCCTTGATATGCAACGCTGGTGAGAGGGAAAGACTCATTTTTATGATAATGCCTTGGAATGATGACTAGTAATGGTCACGGATAACAAACCGTCACAGTTAGTACCGTTACACTGAACTTTCTGAGCTTCCAATCTGCTGTAGCCGAAACTGGCAACGTGGCATTTTTACATCTGGCATCAGCATGTTCGACTAACTGGTGGTTCAGTAAATCCCAGCACAGTAAAAGTCAAAGACAAACCCTGTCTAATATGAAATATTATTCCCTTCTTTGAACATTGAACAACCTAGCCGCCCAAATCAGTGATTTATGTCTACGATTTACAGAAAGACCTTGTGTCTTCAGGAGAGTTCCTGTAGAACAGAAGCCAGCGGTGAAACTATCCGTGAGGCAAAGCACGGAGTAAATAATTCAGCAATAATCCTGTCAGCGCCAGAAACTTCAATACTTAAAAACTTAACTTAAATACGGCTGTGTTGCTTAATGGTCTTTGGTAAAGTACACCATTGACAATGAATGCAACCTGACAGAGCAGACTGTAATATGGATCAACGGACAAATGGATGATTGTGTACATTGTTTAGTTATTCAGCAACAGTGACAGAATTTGAACAATGCAAACAAAACAAACCATCACAAAAGAAAAAATAATCATAAGATGAACAAAATGCACAACCCGATGAACTAATAAACCAGTATTACATGTGCAAGCAAGGCATTCTGGGAAGGACACCCCACAACTACACCCCCACATGACACTGTAATATTGACACAGATTGTTTGCTCAGTGTTTGCTTATCACTGAAGCCAGCAAGATATTAGCATCTGGTTAATCAAGGTTATTATACTCTTAAGTTCTCGGTAATTGTCCCATTACAAGGCTAATAAGATGGCACGACCATCATAAATAAACAAGAAAAACTTGTTGTAACTGTTCCTAGTGCTTGTTGCTCGTTTGACAATTTCTAGTCACATTTGGCAGTTTCTTTAGTCATGCGAGCCTTTCTCAATCAGCTGCGAAAGTCTCTCATCGTGTTTGCTGTGGAAGCTCTTCATCAGTCAAATTAGCATCTGAATATTCCGGAAATTTGACGTATCTTTGTGTCGCATTCCGTGTGGAACAGCCTTAAGGCTGGTGACCGAGGAGATGAGAAGTAGCCCATGACCACAGACCGTGGGCTTGATATTATCTAAGCTGGGATCTCTGTCCCAGGTCCTGGTTAAGATCCTTCCAAGAACAAGCCTGAGAAATGTATCATCTGGGAAAGATTACTGCTTACTGATGAAATGAGGTACGACGGGATCTCATAACTTTGAAAAAGCGAGTAAAGAAGAGCATAGGGTCTGCAGGGTTAATGAGCAGCCGTGGGGTTGATGGTTAACTGTCTGTGCTCAGATGCTCTCCAGTTGCCTCGTTTTCCAACATCACCGCTCGTTGTGGGGTCAACTTGCTCAATGAATCCAATGACCCGGCCTTGTGACATTGTCATTAAGCTACTCCTCTTTGGGTGCCACGTCAAATGCGGCTTACGCCAGCTGAATCAATGGCAGATTCTGGGACACAGTTGCCATTATAGTATCATGAAATTAGTCAGCATTGCAGTGGGGGATGGGCACCGCTGATGTCACACACATAGGACGTGGAGGTGGTGCTTTTTGGCCCGGGCAGAACCACCAGCGTGTGGCTGGGAGGAAGGATGGAGGAGAAGCACAAGCTTCAGTTCCGCGGCTGAGTTTCAGTCATTCGTGCTACTGTGCGTGTCCAGAAGCCCAAGGTGCTTCATCCACACGCTCGTCATGCCATGCTCTTGCACGGCCCCGTAACCCTGAGGGTGTCATCACGACGTGCTGTAGCCTGATGACCAGCCAGCACAGCCCCTGGATATATTATGTAATTACCTCAGCAGCCGCAGGCCAGGGATGACACAATTAAGCATACTGTCTATGAAGACAAAGCAGCTTGCGGGAAGCCACCTTTCCCCTTGGCCAGGGTATTGGCACTGGCCATTTTCCTGGCAGCACAGATTCCTCCTGCATGTCTTCAGCCATCCGCTCACCTGATGCTTTCCCTTACACTAGATCGTCGCGTGCTGCGAGTTCACAGGAAGAGGTATGACATCACAGTGCTCTGAAGTAATTTTCAATATTTCCAGTAAAATAAATATCTAAGGAATGGCCTATTAAGGCTGACAAGGTTGATCCGGAATGACGTTTCACGCTGAATAAAGACCACGCGGGGCCACTTAAAGCTCCTGTCTGACAGAGGGACTAAAAAAGGATCAAATGTCTTCTCCTGTTAAGCACTGGAGCTACCGTCACTTTGGAGCTCTTGTTTACAGCTACTGATATTTTGGCTGTAAATTAAACTCAGCTGCCTCCAGTTTGTGAAAGCAGCCTTTCAGGAGCTAATGATTTTGCAGGGTATAATCCAGCTGGCAGCACCCAGTCAGTACGTCAGGCCTCTTAGACGTTCTGCAGAAAAGATCCAACTCAAAAAGCCTGAGTACATACTGACAGACCGTCCAAGGCCTACAGCCAGGGGCGGAGCTAGAAGTTTTGGCCCCCCTGGAAAAACGTTACCTTGGGCACCCCAGCCTTGTTCTACATATAATTTTACATATCCAATGGCCCCTGTGAAGTGCTGGGCCCCCTGAATCTGCCAGGGTATAGATGCTCGTACTGTTACCCAGCCTACAAGCTCAAATATTGAAAACAGGTCTTAAGAGTTTTCCAGTACAGAACGTTTCAGCACCCTTTTAGATGGTGGGTGATAGATGATATTGACTCATTGGACATGGAAAAATCATGACTCAGGGGGTAACTTGTGACCACGATGCACACCGGCAGGATATGCTCAAGCTTGGTGTTCACGCGTTCAGACAGTGCCGGTCAGCTGATGCACGCTCGGAGGGCCGTGTTGACCCAGCTGCGGACCCGCACATCTGCAGCCAAACACAGAGATCTAAGAATAGCCTTCCCGCTCCGAAAACACCGGGCAATGGCACGCAGGGGTGCAGGAAAACAAGAAAGGATTTGGGTCCTGTCCCAGAAATTCTTTCGCATTTCTCACTAAAGCTGCTTCATGTCAAATCAGGGTTACCCCTCCGGATTACCCCTGCTGGATAAGATCTTCATCATTGCAAGTAGAGCCCAGGGAACCATGCGTGTGATAGGATGGCAAACCCGCCTCATGGCTGCAGAGTTGGACCCTCCATTTATAGATAATGAGCTGCCATCAGCATTGGTGTAAATGACATTAATTTATAGCTCAGCTCAGTGGGTAGCACACACACCCCCAGAGCTTTGGGTAGACAGACAGACAGTGCTTTGGGCAGACTGTGGGGCTCATAAACAGAGTATCTGAGGTCGTATCCTGTGAACGAAATCTTTTGAGCAAGGCTTAGGGCCTGAGGTGCCCCAAGAGGCCGGGAGAGATCACATAAGGTCATAGTGCCACCATCCGCAGTCTTCGATCTCACTGAATCGACACACTGTCTCCGAAACACCAGTCACACGGTCAGTCGCTGTACGTGACCAGAGCCAGTTTAAGCTGGATGTAGCTGATTGTCGCTGTTTTGAGGGATTTTGAATGTTTGAACCATGCAGGTGCTGGGGAGGTGGGGGGGGGGGGGTGGTGGCCGTTTGTTTTTAATAGTATGACTGTCAAGCCAGCAGACCTAATCTCTACACCCTTGGCCCTGCAACTGCTGGGAATGACCAGAACCACCCCAAACTGGTTTCGTGAGAGCCTGGGAAATCTCTGTCCAAGCAGAGACAAGGAGGCAGCACATTGCCGGATTTAGGAAAGCTCGAATGGGTTTTACTGGCAGTCTGACTTGCGGCCCCGCTGGGGGTCTAAGAGAGGGGGTGAGGGCTGCAGGAAAGAGTGGGATTTGGCGGAGGGCAAAGGGGGTTACAGGGTGAGAGGCCACTTTTCACAGTAGAGGTCACAGATAGAAACAGGCAGCACCGCGAACCCCCAAACTCTGACTGCAGAACTGGCCCAAACAGAAGGAACGATTTTATAATTATTGTACATTCATTTGATATATTTAACTGATCTGCAGGCCATCGTTGAATTCAATGGATCTTTTGGCTGACTCTTGCAGTTCTCTGCATTTCTAATCAACACATAAAGTCTGACCTGAGGCTTATGATTGCATGTGGTTTACATCTAAAAAGTTGACTTATCAGTCTTTCATGCACATTAGGCGAAGTCTTTGGGGGAAAACCAACTGACTCAATAGGCCAGCTTGCTACACAACGTAATCATATTGATTACAGATAGTCGCATGCTTGTCTGGTCAGCTGATGTGATTTGAAGTAGAGGTCATGGATTGTTGTTTTAGGAAGACCTCACCCTGTTGGAGGAGCAGGACTGTTTGTTCATTGTTACAGCTGATGCCGATTGTGATGTTACTCTGGCGGCCATTTTGGTGCGTGTTATGAGTGAATCCTGGCAGTCATTATGAAGCTCATTATGGTGGCCATCCTGATGGTTAGGGCTGGTGACTTTCGTTGAGTGGCGGTGTCTAAGTACTTAAGGAAAATGGATAAGTAAAATCCTGCATATAAGGATTTGAAACAGACCCTCTGTATATGCCCAGAGAGTCTATTTCATAATTAAGAACTTTTGTTTGCAAAGCAAAGCAAGAGAACAAATATTAGATTATACATGGAAATATATGTCTGTTATGTGCAGTTATTTACATTCAATCCACTGAAAATGACCACTTTCCTGGTTTAAATGTATATTTCCGCTGTACCTGGACATGGACATGGGATCTGCTCTCAACAGACCTCACTCCCCACCAGAAGAGTGCCTCTAGCTTCCAACTGCCATACTAATGAGCCCCTTGGCTCCAATCCGCATAAAAGCAAATACATCAGGTGACCTGAGGAGGACTACCATGGCTGCTTGGCAACCATGAAACCAGTGGGTGTGGCCAGTGACTAAGCAGGATACACCAGAGGGGATTATGGGCTGGGGGGCAGGGTGCAGGAAATAACAACTAAATTGGGTTATAGAGGTAACCCTGGCATGGTCTCTCTGGAGTATAGCAGAAAAGAACACTGTTCCAGGACCCAATTAATGTGGTCAGACATACGGGCATTCTGATAGGGGTCTCCCCATGACATAGGCAGGGGCATGGATAACCTGGCAGATTCAGTGGGCCCAGCACTTTACAGGGGCCTTTGAATAAAACTCAATAAAAGTTAATGAGCAGGGGGGCTCTAGGTGACCGTTTGTCAGGGGGACCAGAATTTGGACAAAGGTTATCTGAGGTTATCTGTGGAAAATTTTTAGTCATCCAGGTCATAGTCTATTAGTAGGTAATGCATAAAAAGTTGGACGTAAATGGTAATATGTCATATTACATTCAC
Source organism: Petrocephalus sullivani (assembly GCA_026780845.1). Lineage (NCBI taxonomy): Eukaryota > Metazoa > Chordata > Actinopteri > Osteoglossiformes > Mormyridae > Petrocephalus > Petrocephalus sullivani. The sequence continues at coordinate 13,315,815 of JAODKM010000126.1, read as the reverse complement.
AAGTGAGGAAATAAGGATCATGGGAAATGAGGGCGAAGGAAAGGTGCATGAAGCCTGCGGGCAGGCGAGCCCCGGGCAGACTCATGTTATAACAATCAAATTGCTGTATTCAGGAAGTAGCCTGGGAACAAACATCACAGATGAACACAGCGTTCACTCGCGAAATTCTGGCTTTTCATTAAACTTAATGTCCTCACATAATATCTAAATGTCTTGTTGGAGGAGCAAAGAATTCTTGCATGTAATCTCAGTAGATAAGCAAAGTGTTGGATAATTCACCAGGCAAGATTCCCTTTCCAGGAGCTGCTTTAACTTTATAATAGGCGGTGGGAATAAACATGTTTGCCAAAGTCAGGCTGTCATTGCTAAATCGGTTTTCAGCAACAAAGACGACAAAGCAGATTTGTGGCCCTTTATCTGACGCCACATGCCCGGGAGATATCATTGTGGGACATCACAGCAAAGCCGCGCTTCTTTTTTAACCTAGAGGAATTTATTGAACGGAACATGGGTTCTCGGAGAAAAATATTAACCAATCGAGTATTTCATTTATTTAGCTGACATTTTTATCATAAGCAATGTACAACTGAAGAGCAAATTTCCAAAAGTCACACAATGCATTCCATCTGGTTTTTATTTAATTACTTTGAGATGAGATCGGCTTCTTTGTCATTATGTTATAGTACTGGGAACCAAAACTCGTTTAACCCTCGTGTAATCCAACAAAACACTTTCCTCAAATTTCCAAACTCACTAAGTTCTCAAAAAGTTTTTCAAAAAACATATCCCATGGACTGAGTGAGTTTTAGAAATTTTCTCTTAAATTGAAAAAACAGGATCAGACAGAGTTTTAAAATATCACTCATTCATATTAGCTCTCCAAATAAATGAACAATGCACATTAACTTAATGTGTTATTATTATATTATTATACTCTATTTGTGTGCATATTAGTGCATATTAAATTTATGTTTTATCAAACATATAAGTTCTACATTGTTGTTAAATGCATATTAAATGAATGTACTGTCAGACATATGAGTCCTATATACATGTATATACATATATAGTCAATTGAATCATGGACAGTGGTTCCAACAACTACAGTACTTTGATAAGGAATCCTCTTTTTCGGTTGATGCATTCACTTGGTTAATCTCATTGCATTTTCTCAGGTCTAATTAAACCAACTGCATGTGAAGAAATCATACGTTTTTCATTAGAAAAATATAAAAGCAATATAAACAGCAGCAAGCAATGAACAGCGAAAATGTATTACAAAAAGACACAATTTATTACATAAGATGAAGTGTAAAGTTTTATATAGTTTATAGTTTTCCTATAGGCTTTATGTTAGATAGTTTTCCTATAGGCTTTATGTTATATAGTTTTCCTATCGGCTTTTCCCTTGAGTGCCTTACATGTCAAGTGTGGTTTTTGGTATGAATGTGGCCATAATCATACTAGACAAAAATTTGATTTGTAGTAAACATGTAAAAAACATTGATATCATGCATTGACGTATATAAATGAAATTAAAAATGCTTGATAGCCGTATGTGACCCATGCTGCTTATTTCATATGGGCAGGGTCTTGCTCAGCAGCCCAATGGTGCAGGTTCTCTGCCAGGTACAATGCTCTAACCTTCATTGCTAATATAAAAGTGTTTAGTAAACCCTGCAACCCTGTACGGGATGCATGTTTTGAAAATGGATGGATGACATTTAATAAACGGATCGTATTTATGTAAATCTTAGTCCTCTTTGAGTCTGATGAGTAATCCTATCAGCACTGCACATCACTGGGGCCTGGAGCACTGTCTTCATTACAGCTGAAGGAAACATTAACATTAAGGTTAAATAAACAACATAAACGGATGTATTTATGACAGGCATGCATACTGACTCGGGCCTGAGTGTGACAGGCGCTGTGGTAACATGACCTCGGTCCTGTCCGCTTGGGAACACCCAACGTCCCCATGGTCACGTCGATCCACCCAGGAGTGGTCGGGTCCGGCCGCCTTCTCCTTTTAACTGAGTGTGTAAGCACGTAAAAAACAGTGATCCATTTTCCAAAATAGCCTCCTGCTCAGCCCAAATAAACAAGCACGTGGGCTGGAGAAGCCTTGACCCCCAGTGAGGGGCTGCTCAGCACATTCCAGGCCCCCCCAAAAACAGCACAGCCTAATGCAGGCCTGCACGTCGAGGAACATGCTCTGAAGTGCCCTATGAAGTGCCCTCTGGAGAGTTCCATGCTGCATGGTCAGGTGTGCTGTCTCCATGGCCACATTCTATGCTGCATGGTCAGGTGTACTGTCTCCATGGCCACATTCCATGCTGCATGGTCAGGTGTGCTGTCTCCATGGCCACATTCAATGCTTTATGGTGAGGTGTACTGTCACCATGGCCACATTCCATGCTGCATGGTCAGGTGTACTGTCTCCATGGCTACATTCAATGCTTCACGGTCAGGTGTACTGTCACCATGGCCACATTCCATGCTGCATGGTCAGGTGTACTGTCTCCGTAGTTGCGTTCAATGCTTCTCGGTCACATGTGCTCTCTCAGTGATCACGTTCCATGTTTCACAGCCATGTGTGCTGTCTCAGCGATCACATTCCATGTTTCACAGCCATGTGTGCTGTCTCAGCGATCACATTCCATGTTTCACAGCCATGTGTGCTGTCTCAGCGA
>JAODKM010000126.1:13300583-13313022 GCA_026780845.1 Petrocephalus sullivani | reverse complement strand
TCACATTCCATCTTTCACGGCAACGAGTGAGATCGCATCATCATCTCAGTGATCACGTTCTATACTGCACAGTCAGATGTGCTGTCTCAGTGGTCACATTCCATGATGCGCAGTCAGGTGTGCTGTCTCAGTGGTCACGTTCCATGCTGCACAGTCAGGTGTGCTGTCTCAGTGGTCACGTTCCATGCTGCACAGTCAGGTGTGTCTTATCAGCTGTCAAATTCCCCTCTGCAGAGTCATGTGTGGTCATCATGTTTAGGTGTTCTGTTTTAGCGCACACCTTTCTGCTACACAGTCGGGTATTCTATATTAGTAGTCATGTTTCACGCTACATGGTTAGGTATCCTGTATAAACAGTCACAATTTGTGCTACACGGTCAGGCAGGGGGGCCGCTACAGATTTTGGACCACAAGAAAGCATATCAGATTGGGCCCCAACCAATACCAATTCAATTGCGCTCCAAATTTTAGGACCCTTAGAATTGTACCCTGGAACCCCCCTGCAGTTACATTTCTGGTTACATGGTCAGGTGTCCTGTGCTAGCAGATGCCCCAAATGCACCCAACCTCATCATTCCTGGAGGTGCATTTTGGTTCCACACCATCTTAAATGCCTTCTTTCACATTGACAGTTCCCCTCCTCTGAAGTGTCATAACAAATCTCACAATCGACAGACAAAACAAACAATAGCATCCATATATTGTATTAAACATCTCGTCTGACAGGTGCATTGCTGCTAACACTGTGTTTTTTGTCACATTTTGAGCAGGAAGATGTTTCTGTAAAACACTGGTGAGCCAGCGGGCATCACAAAAGGCATCTTTGTGCCCTGAGAGTAAAAGGACATATTAGGAGGTGCTGAAGGGGTACAGAGCACATGGAGAATTTAAATCTGCAGACCAGCCTTTCCAGGCTCTCTGTGCAACTGATCTCCGTGGCAGCGGTACTGAGGAGTTTTGCAGACATGTGGGTCAGACACCCGGCAAGCTTTGCTTCTGCCAGCAAAAGAATGGACAGCTGCCTTCTGGCACTGGGACTGCCCCTCCCTCTCCGCCCTTCCCTGGGACTCAGCCCCTCCCTCTCCGCCCTTCCCTGGGACTCAGCCCCTCCCTCTCTGCCCTTCCCTGGGACTCAGCCCCTCCCTCTCCGCCCTTCCCTTTGCATTACAGACACCGGCCCTCTGCAGGCACCATGGTGTCCTGCTGGAGACTCATCCATCTCTTCTACACCATCCTCTATTTCCAACCGGGAAAAACTGGCCAAATTCACACACTCGCCTCTTGCCAGATATGAGTCTGACAGAACTTAATAGCAGCTTAATAGCCGAGTAAATATCCGGACCAGCTTCAACCAGAGCCCACCAGACCCAGAAGAGGCTGTGATAGGATTCATCCCGTGAGGAATGGGTTACACAAGATGGTCTGATTGGCTGAGAAAGGAACAGAATGTACCACAATTAAGGAAGTACACGCCTCTATTCCTATTCCAAGTCCTATTCTATATTACCATATTAAAGGTCAGATAAACAGCTTTCTGGTTCATCCATTCATCTTCCTGTTAAACTCAAACATAGAGCTGCCTTTGGTTTGTGTCACACTGGGACTTGTTGCTTCTTCACCTACTCTTGCAGGCAGATCATTATGTAACCGAGAAATATAGCATTAATGCACGTAAACACAGTGGAATGTGCCCTGGCTGATGTGTACGGGGCGGCTGTGATATTAATAGAGGTGTTGGGGGGCGCTGTTGTTTTCTGCCTGTGGTCGGGGCAAGAGGCCAAGTAAGCAAGATACGCAGACGTTGCCTAACATGCGAGAGAGGTCCCAGCAGAAACCGGCGTCAGTTGCCCCCGGCGCTGAGTCTGCAGGCCCGAAGGCAGACAGCAGCCATTGGGGGCGCCGATTCAGATCCGACTGGAGCTGAGGGCTGTATCTAGAGGTGTACTGATTTTCAAGAACCCCAGTCAGACAACAGTAACTCCCATGGAGATGCATTTTTCACTTGACTGTTTGACAGGCCTTGCGTTACAGATATGTCAAGCAGTTATTGACCATCTGTAATTGTAATATATACTGTACAGCTGGCCCCACACTGAACTGGGTGCTTATATAATCAGCCTCCTGACATCACTCAGACTGGGCTCTTGCCCAGAGGCCCGGCCCAGAAATCCTCCTCTGTGATTGGTAGAGGGATCAGCTATAAACTGCTGACCAGCAGCAGTATGGCTATTCTTTGCTGTAACTTCATGGCAGGCAGCAGGACATTGGGTCATTAGGAGCGGTGTGGCTATGTGACCCTGACGGTCAGCCCACAATCTGTGGTGTTCACACAGGAGGAATTCGGCAACCGTTAGGTAGTGAGACCTAGTGACAAGGTTCGCCATGTTTAATCACAAAAGAACCAAACATGTCTTCCAGCTGACGTAGCAGCAGTATGTCCTGCAAACTCCGCCCCCTTGTCCAGGTCACATGACAAGAGTGTGCATCCTTGTATTCCATATAAGGCTATGGAAATGTCATGGGCTTGTAAATGCAAACCAATTCGGAGAGCAGGTGGAGGCCGACCGCAATATGTTTGTGAATAGGATATCTGCACCTTTTTTAGACACGCTAACTACACCCACTTCCTGCTGCGTACCTGCCCATCCTGCCGGCTCTCACGGTCTGACTTTTTTGTGGGCAGGGGGTCATTGTGAGTATGCACGGGGATGACTTTCTAGTGCGAAAACCGCAGAGCAAATGCGCTTCCTGGAAAAGAAGTATCAGGTGAATAAGTTCATAAGTTCAGCCCCATGAATACAGGCACAATCAGGCAGATTAATGCATCGGCAATCCGAGCCTGCTAGCAGCATCCATCTCGACCCACCCTGCCCATTCGCTACGTTTTTCCACTGGCACCTACCCCCCGATTACTGGACGATTGATTGGTGGATTATTGACCTTGCATTATTGACACTGGGAAGCCCCCTACCCCATCAGTCTGGGGCCCCTAGTGAAACGAACCTGCCCTGACTACAACTCCTTCTTCTCCATCTGACTGCGTCACACCCCAATAGGAAATGTAAAAACCTGCCTATATTTGTGCTGATTCAGTGTGAGCATCCTGATCTGCTTGGGCTGTTTGTGCTGGCACTGTTAGCTACGGTTAGCCTTACAGGGATGCCAGGGAGAGTTACGTTTGCGTGGATAGCCATTATCTATTAAAGAGGGAGCGGATGTCATATCTGGTTTCATTCGGGCACCTGTTATAGGAAACTGCGCTACATATACGCTGTTTGGCTCAGTAACATCATATTTCTTCTTTTAGATATTAAAAGCTACTACCAAAAATATTGCAGGGGCAGTATTCTGCTTTAATGTTCCTCAGGTGCTTATGGGAAGATTTTGACAAACAAGATTAAATTAGAGAAGTTCCACATGGAGGAAAATAAAAATATACCAGTCAGACGTTAAATCATTTCCACACCGCAGAGGTTTATTGATAATAAATTCAACAGGTCAGGCATTTGCAAGACGTGTGTTTGTCCTGAAGCCTGATGAAAGCAATGGCACTGGTAGAGGAGGGCTGTTCAGGTCCAGAGAGTGAACGTCCAGACCAAGAGTTGGTTTCAACCAACCAGCTGAGCATGCTGAGTCACAGTCACTAGTGCTAACTAGGCTGGTTGAGACAAAACCTTGGTCTGGCCTTTCACTATCTTGATCTGAACTAGCCAGCTCTGGGCACTGGCCATTTGGAGGCCTTCTACATGGAGTCCACCTCCACCCAGGAACTCTGAACTTAAGGATCTAATGATGAACCTAAATGAAAGGTAGTCGGATACCCATGTTTTATTATATATATAATATACCCCCCCCCCAGGCTCATGTTGTTTATAGATTTGAAGTCAGGTTGCATCAAGCTGAGCTATTTGCTTTGACAACTGCTTTCATCACTCTCCTCTTAGTCAAAACAGTGGAAGTGGCAAATTCAATCCCAAACCCAGGGGCAATGCCAATGACAGGGGAGGGGCATTCTGGTAGCCAATCAGCTTTCAGCTGCATACACCCCTGCCCAAACCCAATCATGAATGCCAAGAAGACTTTAATTTCTACGAGGTCCACAGCAGATGTAATTTTAAGCTGGTTGCGTCAAACAAGATGATAAAATATGAAATAAAGATGTCCTTGAATGGACACCGGGCAGCCCTGTCTATTTTTACCTGGTGTATTGGGTACAGTCAGAATTAGGCCAGTCCTGTGTTCTGTGATGAGGAACAATCTTTATCTTCTCGTGCTGGGTTTCAGAAGCTGTCTACAGTTACTGCAGGTCCCAGTGACAGGGAATAACTCAAAGGGACTGGTGCCACACCTGACTGACCTTTATACAGAGGGTGGGGTCTGGTATACTATGGCTGGAAAGTAGGTCCAATATCTTTTAATGGGACAATTTCAGTGCGGTTAACTTGATTACTAACTATTATAAGAACTGTCTATACCTCCAGAGCCACAAACTGAGAGCTAAGGATTACAGATTAGCAGCTGTCTGATATGAGCCAGGGGCAAAAGGTCAGCTGGTGTATTCTAGGGCAATTATTGACCTGTGACCTTTGAGTACGATAAACAAAGAAGCGCCTGTTTCCACAAGAAGGGCACAAAACCTTTTCACACCCAGCTAATCCAGAGCCGATGCCGTGGTCACCGATTTAGCACAATCTCTTTAAAAGTGGCTGATGTGGGAGAAAAGAAATCAGGGCAGGACAGAAGACAGCGGCTTAGCAGAGGCATTGGCCCAGCGGAGAAGTACTCTGCAGGCACGCTGCAGCAGCGGGGTAAAGTATATGCACTCTCACTGCGTCATTCTGCTGTGATAACGGCAGGACATCATCCGGCGGGTTCTGGGACCCTGAGGCGCCCTCAGAGCCGTGCCTCTTAGCATGCGAAACGAGGAAATCACCGTGTTGTGTTATGCGTACGGTGGGTCATGTGGGTCCTAAATGGAAGGGCTGACAGAGGCGCTATCCGTGAGGTACCCACTGGCTGACACGAGTGTAGGATTCCTGTGAAGACGGCAGGCCATTTTCAGAATCAGCTGGACCCTAGAACAAATGCTGAAACGTCACCATCTCAGTAGCATAATCCGCGGCCTCCAAAACACTTAGGGCGTCCACCATTCTGCTCTCCCCGGACAGTCCGTCTCTTGCCATCTGCCCCTCAAAAGGGGGCTGATCTGAGAGGCCCGGTGGCAAAGTGCCCTCTCAACAGACGGCTGTCTGATTCTACCGCGTGGGGTATCTGTAGTTAACCGGACCGCACAGGTACGGGCCACCTGGTCAGTATGACTAATGCTCTTACCTCAGAGGGCCTGGTGGAGGTCTGATCCCTGGACCCGCCCCGTGCCATCTGGGCCTGCGCGAGCCAGGTTTCTGAGACGCCGGCAGAGGGAGAGGGAGCTGACAGAATGCTCCGCCCCCCCCACCGCCGAAACTGGCGTCGATTCACCTGTTTGCATCATCGTCCCGCAGGCCAGACGATGCACCCCGCAGGAAAATTAGCAGGCGAGAAAGTCTGCATGCAGGGAAGAGAGTAGATCCTGTGTCAACTGAGGTGCAAATTTCCAAAACTGGCTCAATCTATTTTTTTTCTTTTTTTTTTTTGACACCGCCGAAGACTTAGAGTCAGGCTTTTGTCAGCATATGTCGCCCAAGTCTACACACAATTTCTCAAGACAGTTACCGTGGATTGAGTGGGTTTGCCTGCAGGGAAGTGGTTCTATCAGCATGGGCTTGATGCAGTGACACAGGAAGACAGGACACTTATCCACACTGTTTCCACACAGTGCTTCCATATAAGTAAGACAATAGGTATCACACAGGCACGTCCAATGAAACGGCGGCCCTTTGTTTTCATGAAGAGGTGTCTGTGATGTCCCGCGAGATGTATGGAGCCCCCATGCACAGCGACCTCTCGGAATGTGCAGGATGTTGGCGGTCCTCGCATTCCTGGCATAGCTCACATAGCAGAGAAGCCTTAGCTGGGCGAGGGTGCGGCCAGGCAGACGGCAACAGGCACGCGCCTGCAGCACGCGCCGCTCCAACGTGTCACGTGACCCCGCCCTTCGTGTGCCCCAGTCCCGCATGCTGATCTAGCCAGCTTCCGCCCCCCGGCGGAACAGTGCAGCGTGGGAAATTCCTGCAAAGTACCTGTGTGGCACATCACAGGCCTCGCAGCACCTGCGATCTCGCAGCCTCCTGTTACACACCGGCTGCAGCGACTGCGGTGCACCACCTCAGAAAGTCTGGCAAGAGTAAAAACAACTTTCCAAATGAAACTTTTAAAGCATAATTTCATTTTTTCATTTTCATATCTTGAACATTTGAAGATGAACATTTAGGACCAAACCTTTCCAAGCTGATGGTATGCCAGCCTCCAGCAAATGCTCTGTTTGCCACCCTTATGGGGGGGCAGGTGCTCAGGCACCCCCCAGCCCCCATTGCCATCGTAACCTAGCCATGCCACTACCTCACTGCTAGCCTGGAGAGCAAGACCTGTGTTGACGTTGATCCCACCATGGCTCCCTGGAGGGGTTGCCAGATACCTACAGGGGTCACTCCATATCCCCCTCACCACGTCACGATTAGGATGCTGGTCCCAGGATCAGTGGGTGAACGTGTGACTTCATCATGTCACACAGGAGGGGTTGTTTGCATGCACACTCTGCATGCACATGGCTGGCGGAGACCAGCTGAGTCCTTTATTAAACTCATGCTTCTGGATGGTACCATTGACTGGCCTCTCAGGTTTTGGTCCATGGGAATCATTTTCATGTAGTAAAAACACTGCCCATTGTCTTAAATGATTGACTGAATGCTTAACTGCATGATCATATTATGAAGGCAGCAAATAAAATTCTCTTAAACATATAAAGTAGAGTACAAAGCCATTACCTGTTTCTCATTAACCAGATCTAAACATACTTCAGCTACTGGCCACTTCCTTATCGCTCCCCTTATAAAGGCATTGCATGGCATACACATCGATAGCTGCTGCCTGGTCCAATGAGAGCAGGGCTGGAGCCCCAGCAGATGATGTATAAAGGCATTGCATGGCATACACATCGACAGCTGCTGCCTGGTCCAATGAGAGCAGGGCTGGAGCCCCAGCAGATGATGTATAAAGGCATTGCATGGCATACACATCGACAGCTGCTGCCTGGTCCAATGAGAGCAGGGCTGGAGCCCCAGCAGATGATGTATAAAGCATGTGATTCCCTGCTGGAGCCCATCCTCTCCTCTCTGATCCCGTTTTGTTTGCTGGCACTCCAAACTCCAGGACACTAGGGGGCGCCGTCAGGGGGAGCCTGCATGCTGCTAAGGAGAACAATTAGCAAGGAAATATTCACTATTCGAGTTTATTAATATACTTTATGTACACCTATCAGGGGCATCGTAAGGGGTAAATGTTAGGATGATTCAAAGAGCCCTCGTGTGACTGGGGAACATAATTGGATTGGTCTGGGTTGGGGGCCCAAATTGATGTGCTTTCATGGGGCTCAAAGTGTCTAGCAGGTACCTCTGACACGAGGATTTCTCACTTGCACTATCCAGTCAAAAAGACATAACATCCAACAGGATTAGACACAGACCAAGGTACTCACAAGTAATCAAACGAAACATGATTAGGCACTGTAGAGGCATGCATTTATGAAATAAATATAAAATAAACAGATGAAACTGCTGAATAAATTATAAGTGTATTAAATAAATATAATATATGGCTAGGGATACAATCGAGTAACATTATGTTTACTTATATAACCTGCCACCATAACACCAGTCATGGGATTCAAACCGCCAATCTGGCCACATACACAGATTAGGGTTACGTCCACAGAGTCACATCACACCTCCACCCACCGCCCAGCGCGGGTGACAGAGTGACACGCATCAAAGTGAGACTGAATCATTCGGCCAATGAAAGCCAGGGCTGAGAAATACTGTCCTACGCACACACTGCGAGGCCGGCGAAAGGACAGAACACACAGCCTTGCTTTTAATTAACCAGTTATACTTCATGCTGACAGGTGTCAGGACTTGATTTGTCTCAGTGCAATTTACACACGACAACTGCCGGCCACCACAGATTTAACATTTCCCACAGGAAACTAAAATAGCCATGGGAAAATTCAAGACACACCAGACAAGGTCGTTTTTTTTAACGTTTTAGACTTTGTCTAAATTTCCATATAATCTCATTTGCAGGAAAAACAGACTTAATGCCATGAAACCTGAGACAATGGAGAATAATCAGAGAGGGAAACTTGGGGAAGACATGGCTAAGGTAATCTAATTCTGTGACCCTTCCAGTTGACGTGGAGCTTAACTTCTCCAACACTCCGCAGGAGTCTGTTTGTTTAGATCCAGCAGAGTTTTCAATGAAACCCTGAAAGATGAGGAATATCTGAGAAACCTGAATAAAAAGAACACGTGTCATCGTTGTGTTTTTTCTTTAAATGAAAAGCCGTTTCCCTCCTGTGCTGCCCCCACCACGCCGACCAAGCAGTGATTCCCTCCCCAGCATACGACTGACTCCAACCAGGTGATAAAAAGTGCCTGAAGCTCTCGTATTTTCAGGGACAGCTGCAAAGCTGCTGATTGGCCACTCTTTGCTGAAGCCTGCCTGGTGGATTCTGGGATTGCTCTACTGAAATTCATTGATGCAGATTGTCACAGCAGCAGCAGGTTCCACAGCCCCATGAAGCCACCTGCAGTCCCCAGAGAGCATCTGCACATGGCTTGTCCCAGTATTGCCAACACAACCAGGCTCGTCCTCAACGCCCTAGTGCTGGTCCTGCTTCCAGCATATGGATCCTGAGATGACCTGGCATGCATTGGTCTCCAAGACACTACCATTGGCCCTGCAGACCACGCCCCCAATAGGGACACGCCTCTCTAACATTTTAAACAGTAACAGTCACCATGTGGGGTTCAGTGCAGTTCAATGGGATCCCAGGTCCCTGTGTGCCAATGTGGCCAACCATCATGGTTCAAATGGAATCAGCATACAGACCCACAGAAAGGGCCAAGCATCATTTTGGACCTGGTTTCCTACTTAAGGATATATTTCGGTTGTGAATATAGGTAGACTGGCAGAACACAGAGCTGTGTGATCACATACTAGCATCCAGCCCCCACTTTAATGAAGAGACTACCGCCCACTGCAGGCTGGGCACGGCACGCCAGATGTCATATGCCGCTCGCTGCATATTTACTGGAGACTCTTATTGTAATAATTTTTACTCGAATGCACAATTGCTCAGACGACAGGAAGGCAGCGCAGTGCCGCTGGGTGATGGCTGCATTGTGACTCAGCACAGCGGGGTGTGCTGTGAGGCGTGGGGGTGGGGCTGATGGAGGAGCATGTGAGGCTGGAGGGTGGAGAGTGGAGGTGTGCTCTGTCACATTCTTAAAACACTGCTTCTTTAGGGGAAAATCGGATCAAAGGGTTTTTATTTTCCAACATGCAAGTGGTTTACACACAAGTACAGAGAGACATACTAGCGACCCCTGCAATCACATAACATACAGTACATACATACATACATAACATTCAACAACATTACCTACTTATAGAAACATAAAGAATGAACATGCGTGTACAGGAATAGTGTCAAACTCAAGTGAACTCAGATGGCTTTGGTGCCTCACTCTCACAAGCCTATTACCAGCTTAACAGGCTCCACCCCTCCAGGGCCTAGGTGACCTGCTCACAGGCCCTGCAATCCAGGGGAAAATGCTGCTGGCACCATGGAGACCAACTGAGGGACCAGCCAGACACTCTGTATGGTCCCCAGTTCCGATGGCAAGGGCTTAGCTGTGGTGACAAAGCTGCGTAACGAGGACTGGGGACCCTGGAGAAAGCCCTCTGAGCAGGTGATGGGGCAGATATGGCCTCTTCCAGGCAGAGCCTGAGAGCTCGCACAGATGAAGTACCTCACAGCGATAACTGAGCCTATTCTAACCATCTCACCTTTCCAAACTAAATAACCTGGGATTTCCCATGTTTCACAATTACTGTATGATAAGACACCATCCTGAAAAAACCTGCAAAATTCCCAGGGTTTGCAGCACGCGACCATGGAAATGTGTTTGGAATAGGATTATTTGTGGATGTTATATGGGCAAACAGCTGGAATACAGGACGATGGATATACTGTGCTGTCCGCAGGCTTGTCTGCAGGCTCGTCTGCAGGCTCGTCTGCAGGTCCCCACTCTGCAGAGAGCAGCTGCTCTGATGTAAAACACGGCTCCATCCCTTCTAGGTGACAGTCTCCACCTGGCTTATTCATTCCTGAATATGTTTTATTGGGCACAAAGTATTATGATGAGGAAGTAAATATTTGTGCAAGTGTGTTTGACTTAGTAGTCAAGAACAAGGTTTACTATGACAGAACATAAAATACTCTTAATCATTCATTAGTTAAATTGTGTTATTTAGAAAATTGTATTTATCATTGCAGCCTCATTGCAGTAACACTACATGTGTGGTATTATTTTCTAAAATGGTAAAAACCCACCTACACACACAGTGACACACCGAGACAAACACACACACAAACACATGCAAAGACCATGTATTCATATTTTTATGGGGACTCTCTTTCCATTCCTATGGGCATAACCCTAATCTTGACACCCGTAACCCCTACCCAGCCCTAACGTTAACCATAGGTAACCAAACAAAATACAAAACTTTTGAGTTTTTTGATAGCCTTCAGTCCTTCATTCATGAACATATCTCTACATATCTCTGTCTGCCCTACCAGTCTCTTTTTAACAGCCGTATACGTTTCTCTTCTGGGATGCAGCAGTGAGTACAGGCAGGGTCCTGGCCTCGGGCGGGTGCCACGTGGCCACTAACGGTGAGACAGTGGTGCTGCGGTGTGACCTTGCCGTCCTGGGACGTTATAGCAAGGCAGACATGGCTGATGTGAGGAGGACCTGGCCGAGCAGGACATGGGGCAAGATCCGGAGGGCGGCTCAGGGAGAAGACGTTCAGTTCTTTTAGGGGTCCCAGTGGGACTGGGCCACGAACACAAACAGGGTCACGTGCACAGGTGTGGAAAACAAGTAGGCGGGCAGGTGGGGGTCACAGGGGAACATCTGACAGAAAATTGCATTTACATTTTCTTTATCTAGAAGTCACCCCAAAGGGACCTGAGCAATCGAAGAGCAAACATCCAAAACCTCCTGCCAGCTTTCTGCCATTATGATCTCGTCATAGGTCACAGTACCGGGACCCAGACTGCTCAGTCCTAATGCAGTACAACTAACAACTTCCATTACATTGACTTTTAGAAATCTGCCCCTCCCTTGGGGGTCAGGAGCCTCGCTCGATAGCCCAACAGTGAAATCACTCTGCAGACTGCAGGATTTAAACTGACAACCTACTGATCACAGGCACAGAGTCCAAAGCCACAGAGTCGCACGCCAGCTGCAGAGCCCAGCGACACCTTCTGCGGCACTCACAGGCCCTCAGTTTCGGCGTGCGACAGGTCATGCAGCAGATTAAAGGAAACTCCATTTGTCACGTTTACTGTAACGGGAATCAGCGCCAGAAACGCATTCCGTGTTTTCCGAGGTGATAAAATTAGCATGCTGTGTTTCTCCTTCACAGTCGGGACTTGGCAGCTTCGCACATTTTCCAGGGAGGGTTGCACCATGATCTGGGCGAGTCTTAACTGTTTAACAGCGGGAGGAGAAGTTCATGCGGCTTGCAGAATCAGAGACCGAGTTAAACAAGATTCAGAGGGGCAGCCTACCCATTAAATACCACAGTATGGGGATGATGTAACAAAAGAGGAATTCATAACTGATTTTAAAGTTTCCAGCCACATTGAGTAAAATTAAGATAAACCTCCAGGGGGAAATTCTTGTACATACAGTGGTGAGTTTGGAGAGTACAGCTGAACATACATATAGTGCAGAACAATCTGCAAACAAGGGAACATGGCTAAAACAAACTAAAAAGTAGAGTTAAACAGGAAATCTGGAAAATTAATAGTAACAGTGATGACGACCGTGATGTTAAATTAGTGATAGTATTTGTGCAATTACATCACCAACACTCCATAGACCAGCGGCTATTGCTGATACTGTGATCAGAATCTGCACAGGGCTATAACCGAGGACTTCCAAATGAGATGGGAAAAAAAGCTTTTCTCCAGACACTCTGGAGAACACAATATACTTTGGCTGTGTGGACTACTGTCATGTGAGGAAGTCATTACCATTCGGAGCGAGATTTCATTTAATAAACGGAGATTGTGAACAATGACTCTGTTTGTGTTGCACCCTTGAGTGGGACAGCAGGGGGGGTGGTGGGGGGGGGGGGGTGGGGGGGGAGGGATTTCAAGACGCCTTCACAATGCTCGTGGTGGGTGGCTAACCAAAGCTGCTCTGGG
>JAODKM010000126.1:13289312-13299887 GCA_026780845.1 Petrocephalus sullivani | reverse complement strand
GGGGGGGGGGGGGGGGGGGGGGGGGGGGGGGTGTGGGGGGGGGGGGGGGGGGGGGAGGGGGGGGGGGGGGGGGGGGGGGGGGGGTTGGGGGGTATGGATTTCAATACGCCTTCACAATTCTCATGATTGGTGTCTAACCAAAGCTGCTTTGGGAAAGATTATCCATAAGAGCGGGTGAAATAGAAAAAGGATATGTATTGGGTTCCTGCTAGGAGACCTGGGCAGCAGAACGTGAGATTATCAAAGCGGTCCAAAAGCGACTTCCTGCTCATGGCCACATGGACTGCAGGGACCGTAAGAATTTCCTGTGCCACTTCAGTTCTATAATTTATTGGGAAGTCTCCTTCCCGGGGCTGGATGGAGACCTAAGCTGCACAGCCTTAACCAAACAAAAGCCTCTGAAGCTCCACCGCCAACCACAAGCCTCGGTTTAGCTGGCAGCTCTGATAGCCTGTTATCTTCAAAAGGATGTTTCCTTTCATCCAAAGTGTTACATCCATCCAGCATAGTACCTCACTTGAGACTTCTTGCTGTAACACCTAAAAACACCCTGGGACTTGACCCAACACCCTTCCCCCCGGGGCTACATGCCTGATCCCCCTACGCTGTCTACTGATCATACAAACCTATAAATACGGGGTCAGGGTCTGTTGTCTCGCCCCCCCCCCCCCCCCCGCCCCCAAAGTGAATATCAGCGTCATTCTCAGAGGCAGATTCTTCAGCTTAAAGTGAACACGAGTGCCAGACTCCCTTGGCGTTTTTTTGGGTCTGTGCCCGTGCCCAGCAGGGACGGCCGCCCCGCTCGCCGCTGTCACCGCAAATCCGGTGACTCACGCGAATCAAAATGTGCACAAAAGCGTTTGTTGTTTAAGGGGGGGTGCTGCCGGCGTGGTGCTCCGGGCCACGTGACGCCTTGGTGAGGGAGCTGTCCGATGTCAGTGGTGTGCAATGAAAAGATGATGTCACCGTGGGGTACTTGGGATCTCCCCTGAGCGGAGCACCGGGCCGCCACTGAGCTGTACCGGGGCTATAGAAAGCAGGCTGGGTGACCACAGTGAGGCATCGACATTTCATTTGTTTTACCTAGAACTGGAGCACCTGGAATCGTGGCTGCCACCTCTGGAATCAGTGCCAAAAAAATTTGCTAGAGTGACTCGAAAAACTCTCCCAAATACCTTAACAGATACTTTTATCCCAAGTACGTTGTACGTTTTTTGAGAGGCTCAGATATCCCCTGCAAGTTAAGGGCCTTGCTCAGGGCCCCCACGGCAAAATCATTCCGACCGCCGTGGTATTTGATACGGCTACCTGCCGATCACAGCCACGGCACCCAAACCCACCTAGCTGCGTGCTAACGGCTAACCCAGCAGCGCGAGGTTGTGGTGCTTAACGTGAGCCCAGAATGCTGTCCCAGACCACATCCATTTAGCAGGACAGGAACCATGGGATCCACAGGCAACAGCGACTGCCCCAGTAGGTAGAGATAAAAATACAGAAAGCTAATACACGTATGTGTGTCAGGAGAGCGGAATAATTACCATCAGGCCTGTTTCTACACAGAGCTTCTCTCAGTGCTGATATCATTCATTGAGAAAAGTGAAAAGTTACTAGATATTCTGCTGATGTGAGTAAGCTAGGTGGCGTACATCAGGACTTCATCAGGCAAACTCGCAGGTGACGGGCCAGCTGCCCAGTGGCCTGCTGCCCAAAGGCCTGGTGGCATCAGCACTCCAGTGGCATCAGCACTCCGGTGACTTCACAAGGAGACAAACTGAATGAACATGGTGACTGGGGGATGTCCCTGACACCTGGTCTTACTGAGGGGGACCCCTCCCTCAGTTCAGACATCTTACTGAGTGCTCATTTTCAGTCGTAGATCACGCAAATTTTCTACAGAGTGGGGAGTAAACGTACCAGTCGGGGACCGGCCCCCGAAAAAGTCTCTGCCTGGCCCTGCCTGACACGGACTCTGTAACTGTACACTTACACACATTGCACCCACGGCTTCCGCGCTATCCGAGTCGAAGGCTTGCAGGTCAGCTCCCCAGAAACCTGCCGCTCTCTGGGTACTGAAAGAAAAAAGACAATTAAAGGACTGTTGCTAAAACAGCCACGAAAGACAGAGGGTGAAATTAGAGCATAGAAAGTTCACCCAAGGAGAACCTTGGAAAATAACCTTCAGTAATTAACATGAGGGACAGCATCTCCCAGAGGTGTGACGGTCCTCCGTGTTGCCTAGCAACGCAGAGCACCTGCCTGGGCTGCTTGGGAGGGGCTTCCGTACTCCCACTCACACACTGCCCCGTCTGCCATAAAACATTGTAATAAAGCACCCAAGGAATTATGATCCCCACCGTTGGGTTTATTTGTTAGAGTAACTCATGCATTCGACAAAGTACACAAATAACAGGGGGAGGGTCCATGCCTGCTGCAGCTGTTACCAGAAGGTCACTGGTTCACATCCCAGCACTGACAGAGTTTCACCATTGGGTCCCTGCATCCCCTGGGACCGTCAGACCCCGCCTTCCCAATTGCATGATGCTTTGGATACGAGTGTCTGCCAAATACATGAAATTAACATAGCAGGACTTTATATGTTTGGTAGATTTGGTAGAACAGTAGATAATTTGCACATTTTCAGCAAAATAACAATGACAACGTTGTGGTTTAATGTGAGTTAAAGGTGAGCCTGAATGTAATGACAGCAATGTTTGCATGCGACCGAGAATATGCCCGTTGTGACGGCCCTCTTAAACAACATACGAAATCCTAAAAAAATACACATTTCTAAACGTAGCGAGAGAGGGCCGAGACTGCGGCTGTGCTGGACGTTTTGTTCTGACTGTGTGAAGAATTCAGTGGGCTGAGAGCAGGCCCCGCCCGCCCGCGAGCTGGGCCACTGAAGCTGACTAAGTCCGCGATTACGCAGCTAGCCGTCACCCACACAGAGCGAGCGGGGCCTGGCACACACGGCCCTTCCCTGTGCTGCTCTCCTGCACTGTGAAAGCAGAGAGGCAGCCTGATTTCTGAGAAGGCAGAGAGAGAGCGAAAGGGAAAGCAAACGGGGGAAGCTGGAGTCGACCTGAGTGAGACTGACTGGGGCTGAAAGGGAAATAAAATGGTACTTTATTTTCATAAACACAACAGAATGCTCCCTTTTGCATGATCCATCTTGCTCTCCTTTGAAACTGACACAAACATACAGTTGAGAGCACAGCTTGGGGTTTGTGCACAGGAACAGTCATTTGCCTGGCACTCTTAGGGCATTTGGGGAGGGTGGGGGCTTGCTGAGGAGCCCAACAGACATGTGACTATTTGGCTGAGGATGGGATTTGAACCAGCAACCTTCTGCATACAGGCCTAACCCGCTGAGCTATACATTACCCCCCAGCAGAGACAGAGCAAAGCTAAGAAGGCAGACAGGCAGAGAGACAGCAGCCTCGAGTGCTTAGGGCTCGAGTCGTCGCTCTGCTAATGAATGGAGTCATTGAAGAGGAACGCCCACTGAAGGCCTGCAGACGATGAGGTGCCTCACTGCCCAGCATGTCAATCTCAGCATCTCAAAAGCCCTTGTTTTGGTCATGTGGGAGACCAGCTCCCAAGTTCAGCTACAGGGCAGTAAAGACGGACAGATAACGAAGGGCAACCGAAACTCCGGGGTTGGTGACAAGGGCACCAGCGCGATGGAAAGCAGTAGTGTGATGTGACAGGCTAGCAGAGACTTGTCAGAAAGCATCTGATGATTTCTTAAAGTAGACAGCACACTAATGGGTTGTTTGATAGGACAGCAATGACATCACAGGGCGACAGCCTTTCTCTGTGGTCATTATTAGTACTCATGTTTCTGTATTTCTGTCAGTTCTGTAGATTTCAACGACAGAATGGGTGGGTCTATGGGTATCCAGGGTTGGGGGTTTGAATCCTGGCTCTGTTTTGCTGGGGGTAATTGGTGTCTGTAAATTTCACATGTTATGTGTGTGTATACTCTGTGAAGGACTGGCATCCCGTCCAGGGTGAAGTCGTGTACCCTAAGTTGCTGGGATAAATTCCAGGCCCCCAATACACCGACCGAGACAAGCAGTTAGAGGGTGGGTGGATGAGAGAGGCAGCCAACCAAACGAGTGTGATATACTGCCCTCGTGTGGACAAGCTATGTACTCACAACTTTGCAAGAAACAAAAATGCTAAGCCTTAAAAATATGACTTTATGTTTGAGTGTTAAATCTATACAGGGTAATGTTTCATAACTGCTTTATACCGATATCGTGCATCCCTTAGTGGTATTGTATGAGGAAAAAAAGACCAAAATGGTGAGCTCGTGAAAAACTGAGGGAAAAAAATATTCCTGGAATTCAAAGAAACAAAGGTTGTATTATGATTTTCCTAGAAATGTACAGCCCACCACGGCACCAAGAATTCTCTGACGAAAGGAGAAACTGAGCCCCCATAACACACAGGCAGATAAAGGTGGGGAGCTGAGACCCCAAGCGCAGGAAGTGACAGAAATGAGGGCATTGGGGATTACGGAAACCTGCTGCAGAACTAATATGTCCAAGTCCATGTTCTCATCGGCTATGATTCATGCCTTTACACTGAAGGTCAGAATATCAAAATAGGCTGTTTGTATCTCTGCACAGCATGTAAGAAGTTACACAGCGTCCTGGTACAGTACAGCATAAGATATCCGTATACGAGAAAGTACAAGACGTAGTCTTTCTGACAGCACGCCAGACGGCTGTCCATTTGCGCCCTCCTGTGGTAATTCTGTGCCATTGCAGCTAATGTTCTTGTCCGGCGTAGCTCTCACTGGCTTCACTTGCACTACAAGCAGTCAAAATATAAATGTGAATGTAAAGCAAATAAGGGGATCTAAGTAAATATAGTACATGCCCTATTTCAGTAATATGTACTGAGACGCAAGGGGAAGTTTGATTATAAACGCCTAATATGGCATAGGTGTGCAGGGGCCCAGTACCTTATTAGGATGCCCTAAGCTGATATCAGCACAGAAACGTTGCCGATTTAAATAACCATCGCGTTTTAACCAAGGCGGGGCCCTAATGTTTGCTGGCTGTAGGCTATGGCCTAAGATAGCCTATTCATTATTCCACCCAGTACAGGCAGTAACACCCAGTGCTGTGTTTTCAGGATGTTCAGCAGAGAAATGGACTTACTGGTGGCCAAACCAGTTTTAAGCACGTTCTCACAATGCATCAGACACCTGTCTGTCTTTCTGTTCATGCCTGATTAGGTCAGCTTCTCACACATGGATGGAGATGCATCTTCTCTGGAGAAAACCTGGGAGGATGGTCGTCTTCTTAATGTGAAGGGGCCGGATGGCTAGACAGTGAAAATGTGCTAATCCACAAGGGGTCAAAATCACAAAAACTGGACCCTGGTGTCCTGTTTAAAACGTGGTAACCTCACTCATGACCGACTGATATGACCCCCCCGAAACATCTCCTGTTTGCTTTAGTTTATGTACAGAACTGGAGACAAGGGCAAAATTCCTTTAGCACCTTTTAAAAATATGCATCAAAATTCACGGGTGACCCTTTACAATTGCGACTATAAATGCGAGTATCCAAAGGAAAGCAGAAGCAATATTAGTCTCCCGTGTAGTACTCCGACTCAGAGTCACAGAGTCACAGTTAGACGGGGGAAACGTGACACTGGGAGTCAGACATTTGTGGATGATAAGGAGATGGGCTCGGCACGACCCGGGTGTCCATTTCCCCGGGGTGAAAGGCGCTTGGGTCCAATAAGGCCAGTACATACTGGGCCGGACCTTTAAGATAAGGGCTTTGTGCGGCACTCTGTGGGCTGCAGGGGAGCCTGCGCCCGCATGCATGGGGAATGGGCCCCCCCTGCAGATACGCCGTCATTCACTTTCAATAAGCGGAGGGTGCGAGTTTCCTGCAGGACAAGCGCTGCCTTTCAGCCGCGTCGCCGCGGTGGGAAAGAGAAACTTCCTGAAGCTGGGAAGCTGGGAGGCGACGCCTCCTCCGCGCTTGGCAGGGTTTCCGAGCGCCGCCGAAGAGTGCCGACCGGCGCTTCGCTTCGGGCCGCCGGGGGGGACGCCGAGGAGCGCCGGGGAGTGTCCGGAGGAGGAGGAGGAGGAGGAGGAGGCGCGCTCCGCTTCCTGAATGTCCGCCAGCACCTGCACCTCCTTCCCTCGTATGGATAGGCGTCTCGCAGCCGGGCTCGTCGGGAGGATCCGGCCGCGACTTTCGGGAGCGCAGTGATCGGCGGCGGCGGGGAGGGGGGCAGCGCCGAGCGCCACAGGTAGGGGGGCCGCCGGCCGGGGGACGGCAAACTTTGCGGACCGGGGACCTTTAACCGGGGAATGGCTGCGCGGCGAATGGGAGGACGGGGCACGGCCAGCGGGGCGAGGTGCGCGTCCCGTCCCGAGTCCGGCGGGCTGCGATCGCACTTTCGCCCAGGTGCTGTCCGGGGGGGGGGCGCCAGGGCTCTGCGGGGCGCCGGTCCTCCGCCGGGCCAGGCCCCCATTACCGCCGTCCTGCGCTTTCTGCCCCCCCCCCGAACTCTGCCCGGGTGACACTCCGGTCCCTTTAAAGCCGCGCTCCCCTCCCTCCCACCTGCACCTGCACGCCCGCCCGCCGCACTTTGGGCTGCTTATTAAACACTCAGGAATTAAATAAACCTGTCTAATTAGCCCCAAAGTCGCATTGTAACCGTATTGATTATTTTGGCAGTGCTGCTCCGGCGAATATGTACCCGGGCTACAATGGAGACGCTGTAGCAGAAAGAGCGAGTTACAAGTTAACATGTAACGTTATGGTAATTTTGACATTTTGTAGGAAGTCAGTGATAGGAAAGCGGTAGTAGATAAAGTGTTGTAGGCATATTATGTAAGTTGCTGTAGTTCTTTTGTCTGCTTTACGGCAAAATATCGCAATATCCGATACAGATATTCAGTATATGTCACATTGCAGAAGGCTAACCATAGGCACATTACTCCAGTGTGAGGTATCGTCATAAATGCATTTCTGCCTGTAATTAAATAAATTCCACCATATGCGCAGTGTGACCCAAACGCCCCCATGACTGTAGCGGTGCTGGGTGTTTGGGGGTGTTTTCAGTGTGTCCCTAACACCCCTGTAGTCGGAAGTAGTCCTGACGCAGTCCACATCCGATCTGTTATCAACAAACAAATCAGATTCAGCTGCTGATGGCTGATTTAGTGAATAATTCAGCGGTGTGATTTCTGCAGTGGGAGGCCATTTCTGGTCCATTCTGCAATGATCTGTGATCCAAACACTCCAGTGGCCAAACTCGGCCCTTTTTACATTTCGAGAAACAATCAGCTCGATGTGGTTCGGTTCTTGAGTAGACGATAAGGATAGAGTAAAATGTACTCTAATACTCTAATAACACAGTATAGTTTCTGGCATGGACATGAGCATTATCTTAAAGCATCCATATCCATTTTGTCAAGTATGTTGGTGGTAATTATGATAACTGGAACAAGCATCTCCAGAGTTGCGGGTTCGACTACCATCCCTGCCTCTGTGTGGAGAATGCTTGTATGTCGCCTGGTCTTCTGGGTCTCCGTTGGAGTTTTGTTGATGTAGGTGCCCTAGTATGTGTGTGTGTGTGTGTGTGTGTGTGCGCGTGTGTGTGCCATGTCACGGGCTGGCATCCCATCCGTGGTGTCATCTGCTTTATTTCCAGGAACAGTTGGTGATTTGCTTGAAACGGCACCCCTCATGTAAGGTGTGGTGTTGAAGTTAGAAAGCAAGTCACAAAGCTCTCAAAGATCTGTGGAGTCATTTCCACCATACCCAGTTCAAGTAAGTCAAGTAAGGAAAGACATTGTTTCATTTAACACAACAATTGAAAGATTGCTATTTCGAGGTACCGTCCCCAAGCACTGCTCCCCGGGCGCTGATGTAGCTGCCCCCTGCTGTGTCACAATGCCACATGGGTTAAAAGCAGAGGACACATTTCATTGTTGCATGCTGTGGTGCGTCAACAATGATGATTAATCACCTTCCCTTCACCTTCACTTCAGACTAAAACCTGTTTTTTTTCTGTACTGCTTAGGTTTAGATATTTCTGTGCCTAGTACTTTATCTGTCATAATGACAGCTACATTTAAAACATTTTGTTATTTCTAAATTCATTGTTACTAACTTCCTAGGCCCATACTGTGGGTGACAGTATTGTCTTTTCAGAATAAAAGCCCTTTGTGTTGCACATAATGCTTTGAAATGCTCGAGTGATGTCTGGACTGTTATCGACCTGATTGGTCAGTCTTGGGGAGCTTGGCCTCACAAAGGTTCCAGACTCACTTCTACCTTGTGCTGGGTCATCGTCACACTTGATTGGGCCGGTCTTTCTCGCATGGTGAAAGACCTGCGACCGGCAAACAGCAGCTGAGGTGGACAGGCGAGGGAGAGGGAGTCTTGTGACATGCAGTCATTAAGATCAGTACCGTTATCATCGCTCTGTGCTTTACCCTGTGTTCTGCATGTGCGCGGAAATTGAATTAAATGTGTGGTAATTGGTGATTTTCAGAAACAAAGCAGGAATGAGAGCACTCTGTATAAATCCCAGCACTGCTGTTTGTCCTTATGATCCTGACTGTACACCCACCAATGTGGAGGATTGAGCCAAACATCAGCTCCATAACAGACCCTCTACTGTGACGGGAGAAAGACTTACTGGCAGTCAGATGTCCACTAAAAGGACCCCCTCAGAGGACCTTGATCGCCATGACACAGCTACCTTTGTAACCTGTCAATGAGATGGATGGTGCAATCTGCAGGTCAGAAGGGCCTCCATAATGGGGATTCACTGTAGGCTGTCCCAAACAGGACAGCTTCCGAATGTTATAATCACCATAAGAGTGCTTGCTAGCACCAGCAGCATGGGAGATTTTAGGATTTTTTTAGGGTGGGGGGGGGGGGGGCATAAGAGAGGCCATAATGCGCACAGAGGGGCCAACTTTATCATTAACCAATGATATGCTTTGAATTGGTGCGTGACAGACACTGCAGGGACCAATCAGCTTTCAGCCAGGGCCCCTGTGGCTCCGCCCTCGCATATGCCCCTGAGCAGTACCTGTTAGTAAGATGGATATATGTTTTGAGGGCATTTGAAAACTCTCTGTAAATTATTTTAGGATCCATAATTTCGTCACCTTGCCTCAGTTAAACTTATATGCAGGCTTTACAAGCTGTGTAATGCTATGATTATTGCAATTTAAAATTACTTAACATAAATAGTTCACTAGGGAAATACAAAGAACATCTCGAATGAGAGTCTGCTTGTAAGAGCGGCACCCACAGCATGCAGGGAGGGCGAAGCCCAGCTCGGCATCCGAGGCGCAACTTTCTCTATGTAGCTGGTAGGTTTCGGGTTTAAATCCCACCACAGATGCTCAGAAGCTTCAACAAGGCATTTGACCTGTGAAAGGGTGATATTACTACTGCAAAAGTCTCTCTGGGGGAACTTCAGCAATATAATGAATCGGGCTAATAGAATATTAGTTAAACAGCCGATTGTACTGCATGTAGCTGCTGGTGATCAGACACCGCTAGTGTGAGAGTCTGTATGAGTGTACTTGCACAAGCAGCCCAAGGGGTGTGGCGGGAAATGGGAGCCAAATGCTAGACATGTCCAGACTCAGAGCCGCGCATAGAGCAGCTTTGTCGGCAGGGCTGTAAGAGGTGTCCCTTCAGTGACAGGGAACTTACTGATCTCCAGAGGGCAATCGGAATGTCACAGCAGGTCAGGTTGTTAGAAAAAAATAGACAGAAATCACATTAATAAAATCTACTGACATAAATGCGCATTTGTAAAGTAAAACCTATAGGCGCAAATGTGAATGAGTGAAATTTGCAAATGCCAAATGTGTATAGATGATAAAGTTTCGGTATGCTAAAGAGTAGCACTGGCCCTGCCCACCGGAATTTGATTGGTCTTCCCACGTGTCCCGCCCCCTTATTGGCTCTGAGCGACGTCGATTGTGGAATGCGGAACGCAGTTTTGCCAAACGCATGTATGTGACGCAGCTATGGCTTGGGTTGTTCCTAGCTCTGCCTGAATGCAGGATGTTACAGCAGCGGCTCAGACCCGGATAGCAGGAACAGGGGCGGTCAGAAATGGGACGAAAGAGAATGTCCTGACATTAATGCACATATTAAAAATAAAATCCATGGATGCAAATGTGAATGAGTGAAATGTAGAGAGGTGAATAAATAAGATCTTTGACCCCCAACCGTGGATTGCAGGCCACAGGTTTCCCAGACGCATGTTTGTGATGCAACTTTAAGTTGTTGTCATTCCTAGAAGTGCCTGAATATACATGAATCATAATTATTGTGTAATTTGTAATTAGTGTGTCCACTTTTAGTTTGGCAGGAAGCGGTCAGGGCTTGCTTTTCTTTTTCCTCATCAGATACCCCTCCTCCACTTCACTGTTGCCCTCCATCCCCCCCCCCCCCCCGGCCCGTGGCCCCCTGGTGTGGGGGGGGCCCGGTGGCGAAAGTTCCCTAATTTCTAGGAAAAAAAAGTCGCCCGAAACAAAAATATATGGGTGGGATGGTC
>JAODKM010000126.1:13227651-13241994 GCA_026780845.1 Petrocephalus sullivani | reverse complement strand
GGAGCAAGGGGGGGAGAGAGAGCGGCAGGGAGGAGGAGGGGGGGGGGGGAAGGAGACAGGAAGGGGACAAGAGAGAAAGGGGAGGGGGGGGGGGGGGGGGGGGTCAAAGTGAAGGTGGCGATGGGCTAACCACAGCAGTAGGAGAGTAAGGAGGAAGGAAGTAAAAGAGCAAAAAGTTAATTAATGTGGGAGGAAGAGAAGGAGCTGATAGGTTAATGATCACTGTAATGACCTACCAAAGTTAGCTGAAGCAGAACAGAGACGGAGCCTGCAGAACAAGGAGAAAGTGCCCTGTGAAGAGGAGAGAGAGAAAGGGATAAGCTAGATAAATCCAGAAGGAGGGGAGGGCAGTCTGTGAAGAGTGGGGAGAGAAAGGGATGAGCTAGATAAATCCAGAAGGAGGGGAGGGCAGTCTTTGAAGTGTGGGGAGAGAAAGGGATGAGCTAGATATATCCATAAGGAAGGGAGGGCAGTCTGTGAAGAGCAGGGACAGAAAGGGATGAGCTAGATAAATCCAGAAGGAGGGGAGGGCAGTCTGTGAAGAGTGGGGAGAGAAAGGGATGAGCTAGATATATCCAGAAGGAAGGGAGGGCAGTCTGTGAAGAGCAGGGACAGAAACGGATTAGCTAGATAAATCCAGAAATAGGGGAGGGCGGTCTATGAAGAACAGGGACAGAAAGGGATAAGCTAGATAAATCCAGAAAGAGGGGAAGGCAGTCTGTGAAGATTGGGGAGAGAAAGGAATGAGCTAGATAAATCCAGAAGGAGGTGAGGGCAGTCTATTAAGAACAAGCTTTAACTTCTTGGATTCACTGATCTGTGAAATGTATCCAGGATGTCATCATTGCAGGAGGGAACGGTTTGTGTTTGTGATGATAGATTGGTGAGACAAAGCAATGCAGCATGTAGCAGTGTAACAACAATTTATTCATTAAGGTTGTCTTTGAATATTTCCTTTGTTTGTCACAGTCATTGTTTGTGCTGAAATGTAAGCCTTGTCTTATTTCTGCTAAGGCTCGATATTATTAGTAGAGTTGATGAGAAATTAAAGTGAAAGCACTTAGTGACTGTTACTAGTACATAGTATTATAGGCATATAATTAAAAAAAAAACAGTTAAATAAGTATTTTTCCCTCAACAAATACTGTTCTCAAGGTTCTGACAATAAGATCTGTGGGAGAACAAGGTAGTGGGTGTTGTTATATATAATGAACCCTAATTGATTTACATGGTTTATAACAACATATTTATTAGTATTCATTTTAGTGTTAAAGTTAAATATGACTGCACTGTTGCTTCTGCATCCCAGTTGTAAGTGTGCAGAGTATGTTCTCCCCGTGTCATTATGGGATTTCCTGTGGGTTCTCCGGTATCCCGCCATAGTCCAAAAACATGCCGAGGTTTATTGGAGTTCTACATTCCCCATAGGTGCGAATATTGTGTGGGCCCTGTGATGGGTTGGCGCCCCACCCTGGGTTATTCTCTGCCTTGCACCCGTAGCTTCTGGGACAGGCCCTAGACCCCTGCGGCCCTACAAATGGCAAGTGGGTACAGAAAATGCATGGATGACATTGAATCTTAGCTGAAATGATTAAACAAGTAATTTAATACAGCAAAACTAAAATCCTGTTGCCATATCAGGAACCTGGAGCTTTATGGTGCCATTCCTGAGGACCTGTCAACATCACACGCATTTGACGGTTACTGAAATATCACATTATAAAAGATACAAAGCAGTTTTATCCGGGCTATTTGTTCACAATATCCACATAGCGCATGTAGAGGCTCGCATTAAACAAAGATAAGCTTTCATTCTTGACAGGGTTTCCATTGTTCTGCACAGAGGGCTAAAACGTAACCATTTCATAACTGACAGCTTAATTTAAGGTCAACCTTTTTTTCTGCGATTTCAGTTTTGCTTTAGGTATAAAAAGGAAATGGGCACTTCCTACGTGGACTTTATGAGAGGGTGCTTTAAATAGCTCTGCTATCTTTAATGTGACCAATGCCAAATTATGATCACAAAGAAGTCAGATACTGGGCAAGAGGTAGCCAGGTAGGTCAGTGTCTCCCAATCCAACAAAAACGTGGACTGTCTAGGGTCCCCAAGGACGGGCTTGGGGAACACTGCCATAGATGTACCCGAGGTGAGGGTTACATCCCTCCGGTTTCCATAGGCAGCCCTTGTAATCATGAAACCTTCATTAATGAATCAAATTAATTTATTCTGAGGTCAAGGGTGTGATGGGATTGCACAGAATCTGCCCCCCCCCCATTTACTGTTATAAATGCTAAAATGACAGAGAAAAATCACCCATCTCCCTGGACCTGTGCCCTTGCATCGGACAGCTTGAGCGGTCTGGGAATATGACTGGGAATATGACGGACTCTTCGAAGACCAAAACGCCCAGAAGACCGAGTTACACACTGAGTCATGTAACCAATTATGCTACAATTGCTCATACAATAACAGAGCTGAACTTTGCTCTGCAGTTTCTGTAAATCCTGACTGAAGACATTCCCTCCTGCTCTGTCCCAAAACCCCTCCTAACATTCCAGTGGCTCCATCTCAATACCAGTAATCGATGGCATGCGACCATCTTCAGGCCAGATGGGTGTATAATCATGTTCCTAAAAACCTTTAAATGGGTTGCGAAAATGTCCTGTTTGAGCCTGTCACAAATAATAGCTGAATGGGAGACTTAGCAGTTACTTAGCTGCTACATTGTTGAGGTGAGAACACCAGCACGCTATGGCTTGGCACGACAAGGCAAGGTTGACTCCCATGAAAGAGAAGAGCTGGATATTGCCAACATTTTGACGAGCTTGTCAGTTCTGGTGTCTATTTTGAATATCATCCACTATGCTTGAATGGGTGGAATGTAGAGATGGGGACTCCACCGGGATGATCCGGGGGCTTTGGCCCAGCCCGGTCCAGCCGTCCATCTGCAGTGGGCCTCGGCTTCCTGGGAGACTCACCGAGATCCCTGAGAAGTATCACTATTCGGTTTTCGCTGTTTGATCACGGTGGTGGAAAGCCCCAGAATCTTCTGCACGTCCTTATTAACGGCTTTATCATCATCACCTTGCCCTCCAAGGGACCCAAATCGTGCCAGGAAAAGGCAGCCCACGCGACAGCAGTCCCGCCAGATCCCGGCGCCGTGGGAAAGGACCACTGGAGTCTGTAAGCTTCTTCTGGCAAAGAGCTACGCACCGACTCGTCCGCTTGTTGTGAGCAGGGCGAAGGGTGACTCATCCGAACATGTGACTTTTTCCACCACGCCGGAGGTAAATGTCTGTGTTCCTTTACGTCACCACAGTGAAAACGGCGGTAGCAGGCCGAAGCCTAAGCGTGTGAAGCTGACGGCGGTGGCGTGCGCGCCTTCATCCGCGGCTGCCCCTAGCTGACGGTGTCCTCCCTTCCACATCAACATCGCCTCAACCGCCGTTAAACCGAATACATTACGGAAGCAAGTAATGGCAGCCAGATTAACAGGCCTGTCCAGGATTTCATGCGTCACCTTACAGAATCAAAACCCGAATCTTTATTGTCACATGACCAAGGCTGGTAAAATTTGTGTTGGCACACCTTGCTACTGTTGGGACACCGTGACAATTACGGTATAAAGCAGCCATAATAAATACTAGTGATGTGCTCACCATACTGCGTGTTCTGCATGCAGGGCAGATCTGATGTTACTTTGGCAAATATCTCCAGAGCGGGACACTCTGTATGCCATGCCAGTCCATAAAGCATCTTATCAATCATGTCAAATTAAAACGAATGTCCACTATTGCTGTTACTTAACAGATGTTTTTATCCAGCGTGATTCATGCAGTTAAACCTTTACTCGTGTATGCAGAGGCTAGGGTTACGGTGGAGATTGTACTGGAGCAGTTTAACTGCCATTTATCAGGTAAAACCTCGGAACACCTCCTGACACTTAATGGGCGCTCCTTGGGTTGGGAAAATAAACGCTTTGAACTTCTGTGCAGAGGTCGTCGCGTTGTCCGCACACGGGCAAACGTGTCAGTGACAAAGGCCGTCTAAAAAAATAATAGTGATAAAATTGTTCGTGGTAAAAGAGAGAGGAAAATCATTTTTATGACAATGACCGTCGGAATTCCCAATGCTGTTGTCCCCAGCTCCTGTGCTAGTGTCTGTCCCCCTAATTCAGTGCTGAAATGTCAGATTGCTTTCCGGCGCAGTAAATAACGGTATTATCCCATGAGCACACAACATTAAATAACATTTCACTCAGCAGAGCACTATGGCTCCCAGAGGGACACACGGCATCGCTGCCCGCCGCCCTCTCGCCCTCGCTGTGTCTGTTACATGCGTCCGTCTGTTTTCCCCTTTCGCCGCCGAACAGATGACGGATTATTGAATTAGCGAGGCGAAAGTTTGTGCGCGGCGAGGGCTGATAGTATCACTTATTACCGAGGCAATTTCACTGATTAGTGGATAGCCCAGAGGGGGGTGTGGGGAGGGGGGTCAGGTTGATGGGTGGATTTGCGTGGATTTGCGTGGGGGGGCTCCCCCAGGTTGATGGGTGGATTTGCGTCTTTTCTCAAAGGGTTTGTCGACGCGTTCAACGTTACTAATACTGCCGCATGTTTTTTTTTTTTTTTTTTTATTTTTAGGTTTGCGTTATGTGTATATTTGTTTAATTATTTGGCATTATCGAAATAACAACGGCAATACTCCCCACGAGCCAGATAGGATAAGCGATTGTAATGTATTTACGTATATATGTGGTAATAATAATAATAATAATAATAATAATGATAATAATAATAATAATAATCAATGGCTGGTTTTACCAGCAGATAGCGCCAGTTCTCAAACACTAAAAAGTTGCCCCGTAGGTGATTTAACGCAGGCGCAAAGCACGCAGTCCGTCCAGTTACTCTGGTTCACTTACCTGAGCAGTAACCGGTTTCGGTGAAGGAAGGAGGGAGGGAGGGAGCGATAGATAGAGCGAGCGAAAGGGAGAGAGGAGACAATAGGGGCGAGTGCGCGGCTCCGTGTGCGGGAGGGAGACGGGCACCGAGTCAGACGGGCTGCCGATCCGCAGGCTGTCAGGAGCGCACCGGGGAGCGGGTCGCTCGGAGCGCCGCGCCGATACTCGCAGGCAGGGTGCGATCAGCCAGCTGCAGGTGAGGGCGCATCTCCCCCAACTTAGCCGGGATTTCCTCTCGGACACACGCACTTCTGACGGATCGCTGTTGAGCGTTCGGGGAACTTCAGCCCCCCGGTGGCCGCGCCAGTACGCGCGGTGCGGTTTCGCTTTGCGAGCTGCCCGATCGCGCAGACCCAGCTGCGCTGTCACGCTAACAGCTGTGCCTTATTCCCGTCCTCCATCCAGCTGCCAGAAGGGGGAAGATGATGGGATTTCTGCGGCGGACCTTCTCCAGGCGCTCCATCAGGCGCTTCCAGACGCAGGACGAGGCGGACGGCGCTGCGCGGCGCGGAGGCGGGGGTCCGATCCCGGCGCTGCTGGCGCACCAGCAGCAGGTCGTCCACGCTCCGGCAGTGGTCACCGGGGGGGCCGTGGTGCACATTCCGGCTGCCGGGAACAACAAGTCCGTCATGACCTGCAGGGTCCTGCTTCTGGACGGGTCGGACGTCAACGTGGATCTGCCGGTCAGTGCAGTGAAGGCTCCTAAACGCCGATGCGTGTTTGGAGGGCATGTCAGTGAAATGCTGCTTTGCATGCATGTCGTGGCCGGATTCCGTGCTGGGAAAACTTGTCAGGCGCAGTAGGGGAGTTGCAGGCGTTATTAGCTGGGTCTGCCGTGCTGACTGCAGCAGGTGAGTCGGACATAAGCTCATTATTCGTGCTTTGTTGCAGCTTCCCCGTTAAATGTTTTCATGGTGTGTGTGTGAGGCTGGGTGGCTGTTTGCTGTCAGGACTGGTTCAGCAGGTCCCTTAGCTTCCTGTCACCGCGGGGTTGGGATTATCCCAGTCGCTTGGGAAGGGTCCTACACGTTCCTCACACCTAGGATTGGGTGCCTTAGGGGGGCGGTTGTGTGTTTTGTACTGGCTTGGGGAAATGGATTTTGTGGCTTTGAAGACTACTAAAGAATAACTAGGTGCTATCTCCCCCTACATTATTGGACAAGTTTCATTTTTATGCTAAGTCCTGCTGTGAAACCGAAAGTTTGCCCCATGGGGAAGCCAGTGGAGAAGTTTCATCTCTCCTGTGGATGTTCCTCATACTGGCTGGGAATTCCCAGGAAAGTCTGAGGTGAAGATTTCCGCGGTGGGCTGCCGTTCCGCGCGGACCGTCCTGAGGACGCGGGCCAGCGTCAGGCCGCTGAACCCTGTGCTGTGTTTACACTGTCGTGGGCCACATGCGTAGCGGTGGTGCTGCCCCTCTGCTGGGGAATCCACGCTATGACATCACAGCCGAGATCCCAGGCAGCGCGTGATGTCAGACGCACCAGGGCCGGAAGTGTCATGGTGGTGTGGGCGCACCCTTCCCCCGGCCCACCATGCCTGACAGACTCCTGAAGGGGACAGCACGGCAGTCCCGTGGGAGTGGGGGCCTGGGGGCTGTGGCGCCCCCACGGTGCTCGCAGGAATCAGGCTTCTGCAGCATAGTCGTGTCGCCCCCCCCCAAACGCCACCGCGCTGGATTTGGGATACAGCTGACGCCACAGCCGAATTCCGGCAGCGAGCGGACAAGGCGCGCGTGTGTCTGTGTGTGTGAGTAGGTGTGTACTGTATTAACCTCATTGTGGGAACCAGATGTCCAACACTGTGATACGCCCTGTAACTTTTTGGCTCATGGGGACATTTTTCAGCTCCCCACAATATAAAGCACAATTTTATAAAAATCTTGTATTTTTGTTTGATTACTTATGGTTAAGGTTAGGGCAGGGTAGGGATTCAGTTTATCATAAGTTTATCATGAATGGAGAGTCCCCCCAATGATATAAAAATATTAAGTGTGTTTGTGTGCAAGCATCTCTATATGTGTGTGTGTGTGTGTGTTTGTCTGGTTGTGTGTTTGAGTATCTCCATATGTGCGTGTGTGTGTTTGAGTGTTTGTCTGGTCATGTGTGTCTGTCTGTCTGTTTGTGTGTGGGCTCGTTTCCCTCATCACCCCCCTGCATTAATTACCCCCTCCGCCCATATCGATGAGCACCATTGATGATTTAATTGCACAATAACTATAGAAACAGCAGCGCTGGGGAGAGCCGGTGGGGGCCGAGGGCGGCGGTTAATGAGCGCCGGGGTGCTGGGAGCAGGTGACACGCTCCAGCAGCAACACCGGGGTCCTTAAACACGCATTATCCTACTTAAGAGTTATGAAAGGGCTGGATTTTCTGTGCGTAAACGGCCTCCATTTTGTGGCGGGGCAGGTGTGTGGTTCTGATCCGTTCGATGCCGAGCCGGGCCTGTTTTCCTGATATTCCACCGTTTGCTGTGAAACGTCACCCAGAGGCGAGATTAGTATGCGGCGAGCGGGACCCTCCGGGGTGCGCACATGAGGAGCGTTGCTGGGTCTGCACCGGGTCTCCTGACAGGAGCAGGGGCGAGGTGCAGCTATGATGATGGAGACACAGAGGGGCCGTCACTCACGGGCAGACTGTCAAGAAGATTAGATGTCTGTGTTTCTGTGACTCGCCTTGATTTGTGTGCTCTATGCACGATGAAAAATAAGCCCTCCTTAATCCTTAGTTAGCGCGTACAGTAGTACGGGGCTGTTGGGTGCTGCACAATCTGATTGCCGTTTCAGACGGCAGCATTGACATGAAAGGGATTTCTCGAGCAGGCAGAGGACGTGCGTGGTTTGGCTGGGGGGAAAGATGCTGGCCAGTGGGAGGCTATATAGGAAGAAATAAATTCGCAGCACCCACAACTCGTCTCCTGGAGGATTCTGTCAGTGTTCAGGTCGTCTTCTCTGCTGCTTGCTGGGGAGAGTACATCTGTAAACACATTTCTTTTTCCCTGTTTGTGTAAATCATGAAAATCTGGGTCTGAAGGAAATAGCTCGGCACTGTTGCGTGGCCGACAGCTGAGATTTGTTTGAGGAAATACAGAGGCTTTGCGAGTGGGACGCTTGTTGGTGTTCGCCATGGCGACGGCCGGCTTTCCAGCATACCTGCGCACCTGGAGACCTCTCTGGGGGCGGCCTGCCCGGTCCGGCACGGCTCTTTGGCCGACCTCCTTTCGGCGCATTCCCCGATAACCCACAGAATCATCCAGAATCAGGTGTCTGTTACCGTCGCTGACGGCCCTCGTTATACTGCCCTCTGTTCTTTCTGGGAAAGCCTTAGCCGTGCAGGTTAACAGGCCACGCCCTCTCCCACGGCGGGCGGACAGGTAAAACCGGCAGGGTTCCTGTCTCCCTGGTCACCTCTTACCTGCTCGATCATGTCCCCGACTGACACACTCCCGTCTTTACATACAGCCTGTATGTCGCGAGTTTCTTCGGTGCTCGCCGTCAATGGCTCTGCGTGACATGGTGCGACGTGGGCGTGTTTACAGCTTAGATGCAGGGCGGGATATACCTGAAGTTAATTCCGGATTCCTCCAGTCCCCGCTCAGTTGATCCCAATGCCCTGCCTCTGTGCGAAATTTTGCTTTTGGCCGGATAACACATTTCAGTCTTCTCCCTCTGACGCCCGGCACCTTGGGGTCGCGACCCTATTGCATGCCGCCTGAACGGCCCCGGTGGTACTGCTAACTCGCACGCTAGCCCCGCCTACCTAATCGGCCCGCTTCCCTCTAAATAGCACTAAATAAGGGTGCCTTTAGAATAACAGTGATGTGTATTTACGCAGCCCCAGCCTGGCCAAATGACATCCCGCCCCCCCCTCCCCGGCCGCCCTTCCACCTGAGAGGCATCCCCTGATTTGAGCCATCTGGACTCCTCCCCCTCTCTGCATCAGCCCCGGGAGGGAGGGGGACCAATCCCACACATACACCGTCTGTTCCCGCGGCGTCCCATCCTCCATGCCTCCGGGATGCTCCGCCGCGGTGTTGGGGGGGTGGTCCGTGTGGGAATCTCATCATTTCCCAGGATGTGGCCAGCTGTCCCCTCCAGTGCCCTGGCAATGCCACATGCACCACGGAATCACACGTCTTTACCCTTTTCCATGTAGCAATTTATTTATAGTCTACATTGTGCAGCCAAGACTTCTGGCTGCTGCTGAGGATGATCCGTATGACGACGCACAGTTAGGGTTCTGAGTTTGTCTCTATGCAGTTAACTAATGTGCAAAATGTCAGTATGGAAAATGATGACAAGTTGGCTGCAGAATTCAAGTCAAAGGCTCTGTTATTGGGTTTTACTTGTAAGGACATTAAGTGGTTCAGGATTGAGTTTGCACATTCCTATGCACATTCTTATGTCCATATTTTTTCTTTTATATCTATATTTATCTGTTTATATCAGTATATTGTATATTTTTATTTTATTTATTTTTTTGTTTTACTCTTATTGAGAAAAAGTGTCAAATTTTCAAATTCCTTGTATGTGACAACGTACTTGCCAATAAACTCCATTCAGATTCTGATTCTGAGTTTGAATTTGAGAAGAGCAGATCAACTGAGAGTGCTCAGTCATGTGCAGACCACTCCACATTAGCGGGTCTCTGTTTCTGTCTGGTGCGGACCACTCTGCGTTAGAGGGTGTTTGTTTCTGTCTGGTGCGGACCACTCTGCGTTAGAGGGTGTTTGTTTCTGTCTGGTGCAGACCACTCCACATTAGCGGGTCTCTGTTTCTGTCTAATGGGGACCACTCTGCGTTAGAGGGTGTTTGTTTCTGTCTGGTGCAGACCACTCTGCGTTAGAGGCTATTTGTTTCTGTTTGGTGCAGACCACTCCACATTAGCGGGTCTCTGTTTCTGTCTGGTGCAGACTACTCTGCGTTAGAGGATGTTTTATTCTGTCTGGTGCAGACCACTCTGCGTTAGATGGTTTCCGTTACTGTCTGATGCAGACCACTCTGTGTTAGAGGGTGTTTTTTTCTGTCTGGTGCAGACCGCTCTGCGTTAGAGGGTCTCCGTTTCTGTCTGGTGCAGACCGCTCTGTGTTTGAGGGTCTCCGTTTCTGTTTCTACAGATTGTACCGTATTAAAAGGTTTCTGTCTATGTCGGGTGCAGACCACTCGGCATTAGTAGGTCTGTGTTTGTGTCAGCTGGTCTCTTTCCACCACGAGAGAGCTGTGACTTTTCTCCTCTTCCTTCAGTTCATTTAAGCTTTAATGTGTTACTGGCCACTTACCATCTGTTTTTTGCATGGATCTCTGCTTTTATTGGAATGACCTTGCTTGCATTTCTAAAATTAATATTTTAAATGAATTTAATGACAGTTAAATCATGTTAGTTAAAAATCTGGGCAGGGGAACTGTCAGAGTATGTGATATATTCACCTCTTTCAGATCTTCTAATCCTTCTTCCTTGCCGTTGTCCCAATGTTTTCATTTATATATCATATATATATATATGTCCGCTGTGAAAATCCACTTCCTGTTTTCGGCTGCGCCAACCACAGGGAGCGCGGCGATAAAACGAGAAAAGGAAGCTGAACAAACGGGAGGGTCCAGCGGGATCCTCTTAGCCCTGGAAATGCCGGCCTCTTTTGTTAACCTTGGAAACAAAATGAGCAGATCAGGTTGCCCACTGCCTTTCACGCAGCAGAAAGGAGTTGAGGGATTTAACCCACATTCTCCTGGGGCTGGGCCTTTGCGGGGAGCTGGCCGCCCGGGCAAAGCTCTGGGAGCGGCTCGCCCATGCCGCCAGCACGAGTCCCGGGCCAGGCCGTGTCCGCCCAGCGTTTCCCTTCCTGTTTTTAGCCCTCACTTGCTCGCTTATATCCCCCCACTGCGATCCTTTTGCATGTTTACCGGGGCCTATTTTAGAATAAATCCGTGTGCTCCTGGCACGGAGAACGGGCATAACGACAGGGGTGGGTGGCACAGGGTTCGGGCCGGAGACACGTCCCCTCAGTACGCCAGCTGGACGGCCGACCAGAAGGTTGACTTGGAAACGGTTGCCGCGCGGCAGTCGCATCCAGCCTTGGGATTGGTCCGGGGGTGGGGGGGGGGGGTTACCGTCA
This sequence comes from Petrocephalus sullivani, assembly GCA_026780845.1. Classification (NCBI taxonomy): domain Eukaryota; kingdom Metazoa; phylum Chordata; class Actinopteri; order Osteoglossiformes; family Mormyridae; genus Petrocephalus; species Petrocephalus sullivani. The sequence goes on along the minus strand of JAODKM010000126.1, from coordinate 13,230,919 downwards.
TTGGAGCGTGGTGTTTGGAGAAGACTCTCCTACACGTGTGACCTCAGCGCCCTGGACTTTCTGAAGTCGTGTTTTGCATTCGTCTGGCGGCCGCCGGACCCCCGGGACCCGCCGTTTATGAAGAGAGCCGGCAGCGATGGCGCGTCTCTGAGCATCAGCGATGCGCTCTCCGAGTTCATAACTGTGCACTTTGAAGTTACCATGAAGGAAGCTTGAAAGATGGAAATAGCGTGCGGCCTGTTCTTGTAGGTAAACTGCGACTCGGTGAGTAATCCTGTCATGAGTGTGACCAGCTTCTCCTACCTTGATATATTAGTCACTAATAATGCATTTTAGTTCAACTTTCCACTTTCAAATGAGACAGAATTGTGAATTACTCACTTATTAGAGGCATTAACGCCGTGCCGGGGAGCATTCGTCATTGCACATTTACTGGTTTTGTGATAATTGATCTTATTTCGTTCTTTTTTCTTTTCCAACTTTTTTTCGTTCTTTTGTCTTTTCCAACTTTTTTTCCCACTGCCGTTGAAGGGCCTATTGTATAATAAAATGCACCATTAAAATACACTTTACATAAAATACACTTTACATCCCCATTGAAATCACTTTACATAAAATACACTTTACATCCCCATTGAAATCACTTTACATAAAATCACTTTACATCCCCATTGATTGAACAAACAAGACCCAGTCACTCTCATAATCAAATGTAAATTAATTACTTACAGTTTCTGATTTTGATATAATTCTTTTACTTTGTTTATGACAGTATGTTGCTTGTGGGAAATCCCTGTACTTTGGACGTGGGGCCAGTACCGTGGGCTGCCTCCAGTGGCACTGTGAGTCAGCCGCATGCATGCAGCTCACGTTTGGTTAATTTCATCTTTCCCTGCGTCGGTCGTCTCCTCTGCTAGTCTGGCTGTGTTTTAAGACTGTCTTCTGGTCCCTGCCTATCAGGGTGTGTGTGTGTATGTGAGCAGTGGCTGATAAGGCCTGTCTGTGTGTTTTACCTCTGCTGTTTGTGTAAGCGGGCCAGTGGACTCTGCACCTTCCAGGGGAATCGTGGGATTGCTTAACCTGGCCATAAAATCTCACCTCCGGTTGGGAGGCAGCCACGTAGCTGGGACTGCTATTTTCCATACCCCGTGAGCCCACCTGGCCCCATAGAATTCCGTCTCGTCCCCCGGGAGGCGGGCTGGGGGGCAAAGAGCCGCGTCATGACAGGCTTGGTCAAACGGCAATTCAGATGTCAGGGGTCTGCCGCCCCACAATGCGTCAAATAGGAAAGTGGGCCAGCGCAGAGCCTGTTTCACCTTGGATACGACTGTCCACGGCACACTCTAATGTCCCAGCACTCGTGGGAGCCGAACTTACAGGGGGGTGGATCTTCTCATGTACGGTGCCTTTTTGGATTTGGGGTCGGGGGATACTGGGCCGGCTGAGCAGGCTTGATGTGAGTCCTGGTGACGAGGAGACTGTCCCAGAGTGAGGCGGGCGTCTCGCACCCAGACTCGCTCCCGGCCGCTCGTCTCCACATCTGCCGGCTGACCTGAGGAGGCCACGCTCGGCGACTTGGCGTGAAATGTTATTCTCTCCGCTGTGTCCCGGCAGGCGCTGAGGGTCTCGAGTCCTTCGTGCCCAGACACCAGTAGATTCGCTGCCGGCTCCTGTGAACAGCTGCGTCTCGTCCTTGATGGGACTGAGGAACGGGGCCAGCCTGAACTTACTGCGACACTCCTTGTCATTTCTGTCGGACACTTTAAAATGACAGTGACAGTGATGGTGTTAAAATGTTAATTGATATGGGTGATGGTTTGATCCGCCTCCCTTCCACTGATTGTCGGTATGGATTTGGTGCCCTTTTAAGTCGCGACCCTCTCGTTTGAGAGCCTCAGAGCTGCCTCAAAAACGTTTGGGAGGACTGGCGTCCAATGCAGCCTGTCCCCCACCCTCTCCAACCGTCACTGTGACCCTGGGTCGACTCCCAGGCAGATCTCGTTTTCCTCTCCTGTTCAGGGCTTCAGATTAAACAGGTAGCAGGTGGTATCAGGTTTCATCTCCTCGCATACGGCGATGCGGCTGCTGTCAAAGGAATGAAGACCTGGCTCAGAATGGAAGTTAGTAATTATTTGTACGTGTTTGAACACGGGGCCTGGCTGGGGAGTGTCAGAGCATCGGGCTGCACCTGTACCCCCCAGACGTCACGCGCCGAGAGGAACCTCTCCTGCCCTCCTTCTTCTGAAAAGCCTGAGCCATTTTCACTGCGGCTGGTACATCCGGTGAAGTAATTTTATGTATATCTTACTATGTACCTAATATCTGATCATATGGGTGATGTCTTATTGCTCTCTTTGCAGTCTTGTGCAGGGTGATGGTGATATGATATATCGTGGTATAATCGAAAGCAAAATATATCGTGGGGTTATCCCCCAACCCCCCAACATTGTATTGCCAAGATTTCATAATACTGCTCTACTATTGCCATCTCTGTATAAGCACTGGACTCTATGATGGTATGAAAAATTAGATATCGCCCAACCCTATGTCTAAGTTAATAATTTAGGTGTATATATAAAATATTCTGACAGCTCTTCACTCAGAGACACTTCCTATTAGATGCATCTCGCTTGGTCCTGCTGGATCTCTGCGGCTGGTGGCTGAGTGTCGAGGCCCCCTCTGAACTCTGTGATTTAAAATGTGAAAGCTGATTGGTACATGGGCCAGCTGTGCGGAGACACACTTTTAAACGAGTACAAGCTGGTTTTTTAAATATTTAATTAGCTGCTGGGCCCACTTAAGGTTGTCGCGGAGACTGGCTGTGTCGGGGGTCCGCTGTTGTGACGGTTGGTGGGACCTGTATCCCTCACCCCGTCAGGAAGAACACATCAAGGATCTGAGTGCTCTTTGAAAATTTCAGCAGCACAGCCTGATCTATGATTCCTTCTGTCTGTACTTTTGCTGACAGAAAAAACCAAGACTGTACCAACAGACCCTCTGTGTGCCATCCACTGTGTCACCAGTGATGCTTTGCACCGGCAGACCCTCCGTACGGCGTCCATGGGGTCACTGGTGACGATCTGCACCATCTGACCCTCCATACAGTGTCCACAGTGACTCTCTGTACTGACAGACCGTCCATATGGCATCCGCCAGGTTGCCGGTAACGCTCTGTACTGACAGACTCTCCATACGGGGTCTGTGGAGTTAGCCGGTAATGCTCTGTACTGACAGACCCTCCATACGGGGTCTGTGGCGTTAGCCGGTA
>JAODKM010000126.1:13208175-13219261 GCA_026780845.1 Petrocephalus sullivani | reverse complement strand
TGAGCGGGGCAGAGGAGGGGGGCACTGCTGCATTTTTGCTTCACACTGGCTGGTTCATCAGGGTCCCAGCTGGTCGGTCGACTTTATTCCATCTTGATCTCTTTTGAGTCACACGTACATATAGTGTAAAGCACAGGGCCAAATCATTTATCCGGCACCCCTGGGGCATTTTGGGGGGTTGAGGGACTTCCTTAAGGGCCCCCAGAGATGTGACTATTCTGCCACAGAAGGGACTCAAACTAGCGCCCTTCCGATAACAGTCACAGAGGCCTAACCTGCTGAGCCACATGCTGTGTTATAGTGCTGTGCAGTCCTGGCCCTGCTTCCCTGGGCCTGGACACGCCACTGCCTTGCCGGTGTTGCATTAGCGCCATAGCTGCTGCTTTGGCGCCGTTGCGTTAGCGCCGTAGCTGCTGCTTTGGCGCCGTTGCGTTAGCGCTGTAGCTGCTGCTTTGGTGCCGTTGCGTTAGCGCTGTAGCTGCTGCCTTGCCAGTGCTGCATTAGCGTTGTAGCTGCTGCCTTGCCGGTGTTGCATTAGCGTTGTAGCTGCTGCCTTGCCGGTGTTGCATTAGCGTTGTAGCTGCTGCCTTGCCAGTGCTGCATTAGCGCCTCTGCAATACAGCGTCTCATAAATATACATGCAGACTACAGATGTTCTACAGGTGAGGAATTGAAATATATGTTTTTCTGAGTGGTAAAGTGCTTTGACTTGATGACATTGGATTTATTTGTCAATGATGCAATTTATTGCTAAAAGAAGGGCGAAAAATAAAAAAAAATCTAATTTTTAAATGAGAATGGGGAAACATAATGAGTTGAGTTTGTGGTAAGAAAGTCTTATTATCTCTAATGCTGGTTATCCTGAACTGGGTTTTCTAGACAGACAGAGATCATGGTGATTAGTGTGTCAGAGCGCTGTGTGTTCACTGGGGGCCCCTACAGCATTACAGAGCCCACTGATGGGGTAATAATAGCATTATGACCGCAGTCCATAGTGATGATGCGGAAATCTGAACCGCCAACCGTCAAAAGGGGCTCGCCATGCATCACGTGGTCTGTGAAATGGGAAATCCTGTTAGGGCTCATAATTAAGCATCCTGCCGTAAACCCTCCATCAATGGGGGGGGCATTCCATCTCTCGGATAAAGCAGAGGACCGGTTTAATCACACATCGGTCACGCCAGTGTTCCTGATAGTCAGCGTCTTGACGAGGGAGTCCTCCATCACGCGGCCTGCAAACCTACATTTCCAGTCGAGTCACGACTGTCATTTCACACGCGCGAAATGAAATCGTGATTCTTCAGAGCGCCAGACAGCTAGAAATAAGGGCAGGGAAATAAAAAGATAAAGTTAAAATGGTACACAGCAATGCACAACAACACCAACAATGCATCTGTACAAATAGTACTCGTGAGCAGTAGTGCAAGGCCGGTGCATACAGGCAGTGCAAATTGACAGACGTCATAGTGCAAACCATCTTTATCCCCCCGGTTTAATACGACAATTTAATGCTGGATGTCTGCTGGGTTTCTTCAGCTGCGTTTTGCCGGTGGAAAGCTGTTCGGTCGTAAACTTTTGTGAATGATTAGACCAAAAGTAGCCGTGGTGGTCTGGAACTTTCACCTGTTGAGACTTTCGGGTAATAAGTGAGTTGCAGCAAAGTACGGTGACTGGCGGGAGGAGCGTGCTACCGGGTACAGAGACAATAACTCGCCGCTTCTAACTTTAGCTGCAGAGCACAAGGTGATTAGCCTTCACAGTGGGGGGAACCTTTCGCGGCCATTCATCACTAGGGAAGGAGCCATTATCCCACTGCTGTTACCGACATTTTATAATGACATATTTCAGCCTTTCCTTCTCTAGATAACCATTCTAACTGTTCCGTATTCGGCCCTTAGCAGCCAGCCTGTTGAGCTTCCGGCCCAAACTCCCGTGTATCGTGTGTCGCAGGGGGAAGATTCCATCCCAGGCGGAGATATGCTTTCTGAACAAGTGCAAGTGGTTGGAGATGTATGGGGTGGACATGCACTTTGTGAAGGTTTGTAAAGCGGCTAAATCTACAGCGCCGAATATTCAGTTCTCTGTGTGTGAGTGTGTGTGTCTGGGAGCCCTTCCCTGGTTTGGTCGACCCTCCCAGGAAACACAGCTGTGATACTGTAGCGTATTACAGTCAGTCAGGTGGGGGGGGGGGGCAGGGACGAGATGCAGTGTCTTTATGGCCACGCAGCCACGGCCAGCGGTAATGTTGGCTGGCTCTGCTTGTCACTATTAGAAGCATCATGACAATAGATAAGTGACAATTAGGGCATAACGCAGACTAAGAATAAATACAAAGAAAGATGCACAGTAGGGAGGAGTAAATGGTATGTGATAAACACTGTGCTTTGTGCCGATTTGGGTAGCGCTGTGCGGGAAGTCGGCACAGGCTCAATCGAGATGCCATCGCCATTAGTTTGGGGAAGAGTCGGAGTGGGCTGACACTCCGAGCTGCTGGAACGACTTGTAAAGCCTGTTGCACCCTAGTCAGCACCTTTAAAGTAGTAGGGTTTCAGTAGGTTAACATTACTAGCTGTGGTTGGTCAGACAGGGTGGTCGTGGGTGTGGCCACATGATGGACTAACCTAATCGACACTCTCTCCCTCTTTCTCTGTCTCTGTCTGTCTTTCTTGCTCTCTTTCTCCTTCTCCCTTTCTTGGACAGGGCAGAGACGGGTGCGACTATGCACTGGGCCTCACCCCAACCGGGATACTCGTGTTTGAAGGGTCAGAGAAAATCGGCCTGTTTTTCTGGTAGGTGATGTTAATCACTGGCTTAATAAACATTGGCATGATCTCTATGAACAACCGCTTTTTGTTTAAAACCAGCTTCTGTGCCCCTGCAGCCGTGAACACGCGGGCGTGTCCACGCTACGCTCATTTTTACTGACACACTTATTAATTATTAATTAGTGTTTCTCTCTTGTAGGCAGTGATGGTCGTCACTGTGAGCATCAGCGTCCCACTGCAGGGACACTCATAACGATGTTTTGTCTTTTGATGGGTGTCTGTGAAGGCCTAAGATCACCAGGCTGGACTTCAAGAAGAACAGGCTGACTCTGGTGGTCGTGGAGGATGACGAGGAGGTGAGTCAAAACGTGTGGAGGAACCTCACAGATCACAACCTCCTCCTGTACAGAGGGACGGCTTCCCTGTTTACGGCTGGATTGCATGTACTGGTCTTTACAAACAGGAATAACCCATCAGCACAGTGTTGGATAAAACCCAGGTTTAATAATTTGTTTGATTTTTCTCGTGGATGTGATTGTTGGTTCCGAAGGATTTCAGACACGGTAATGTGGTGAGGAGGTTATCACAGGATTGAGTGGGCCGCATCTGAAGTATAGTGGGCAATGTTAACGTCCAGCGGGGGTGGGGGGGGAGTACTCTGGCTGCTTACGGTCGATCCGGTTCAGCCTGGGCTTCCCAGTTTGGCTCATGGAGGATCAGAGGATCGGTCTCGGGAGTTTCTCTGCACAACTCAATTAATCAAGCTAATCAAATAAGCGGGAATCTAATCTGCATGTCCCATAATTATTTATCAGATAAATGGGTAGAGTACAGCATGGCTTCTGGCAGCGAAATGTAACCGATTACTGAGGAGAGCGCTGGGACACGGGGCACGGTGGGCCTCCATCGGGGCCTCAATTTGGGTTTCTCTCTGGGGGAGGGGGGTTTCACACATGGAGGATGTTTGTGAACTTTTACCCATTTATACGCCAGAATGTGTCCCAAGGCAGGTCAGATTGAAGACCTTCTCAAGATACAACAACAAACCGTCCTTGGCTCCTTGGCTCAGCCCTATGGTCTTGTGTACATACCCACGGGACCCACTTTGTGGTACGCTGGTACGTCCTGGAGGAAGCCCCTGCTATTTTTAATAGGCATTTAGATGAGACTCGGAGGGAAGGAGTCAGCTGATTCCGCATGATTTCCGGCCTCCTTGTTGGTAAATAGCGAAGTCAGATGTTGCAGACTCGCCGTTTAGCGGTAATTCAGTTTATTCCCGGCAGCAGTCAGTCCCGATCGCCCGCCGTGCCAAGCAGCAGGGACAGCCTCACATGCAACTGGCCTCCTTATGACCAGCCGTGGTGATACTGGGGTCCCTTTCAGGCGGGCTGGACGTCCTGCAGGGATTTGCTGGCCAGTCAGGGATGTTACTGGGGCTGTTTTCGGGGTCTTCGCCCCCCCCCCGTAATGTACTGATTAGTTTAAATCGTGTGTCCTCATCCATTTTCATTAGCGTCCATCAAAATGTTACACCTACACCTACACAGCTAGGGTAGGGCGCTAGGTCCCAGGAGGACTTTGCATGGCTCTCTGGGGCCTGGAATGACCCCCTGCCCCGGCGTCTGACCGCCGGCTCTCTCCGCGCCAGGGCCGGGAGCAGGAGCACACCTTCGTCTTCCGCCTGGAGAGTGCCCGCATCTGCAAGCACATGTGGAAGAGCGCCGTGGAAAGCCACGCCTTCTTCCGGCTCCGGCAGCCCGCGCACGCCAAGCCGGGCCGCAGCGAGTTCGTGCGCCTGGGCTCCCGGTTCCGCTTCAGGTGAGGCTTGTCGCCATCCGATTGGCCGCCACGACTCCTCTGGTCCGGACTCCTCCAATCATACGGCAGGACCCCAGTCGGGCTAATTATCCACATTGAGATTGTTAGTTATTTAAAGAATGAGCTGAAAAGCCTGCATACCCCCCCCCCCACACACAGGAAAAGCATTCAGAGGCACTGGAGTACAAGGAATTTCATTTAATTAGCTTTTACCCATTAATTCTGCTGGCATCTGGGTATTTTCCCGCAGTGATTCAGGTTAAATTCAACAGTAGCGCCCCCACTGGTCAGACCCTAGATTACACATCTATGCCATTATCGGTGTACTAACAGCCCAGCCTTGCATGTGCACTGTGCCTCACTATTTACAACTGTGTACATCTGCTGCAGTGCCACTTTAAGCATCGGTAGCACTCATTTCGCAGTGTTACCTAGCGTGCCTGTTCACTGTTTGTCTAATGTGGAATGTCTGTCTTATGTCACGTTATATTAGGTTACCTTACGTTACGTTACGTCCTGTTCTGTCCTGTTGATCAGTAGCAGCCTCTGTCTCCCCTCTCATTAAATTATTGATATTTGTTTGCACTGCGTAAATTATTCCATAACTCTGTCTTTAGCACTGTAATGTCTGTCCTGGCCCTGCTATTGTTGTTGCTTCCTGGGTCCCGGAGGAACGCCATTCTGGTTCTCTTGGTACGTACACGCCTGTGACCACGGTACAGCTCTCGTTAACTCGCATCACCTCCGCTTTCCTGCAGCGGGAGGACGGAATACCAGGCGACCCACATAAGCCGGGTGAGGAGAGCCAGCACCTTCGAGAGACGGCCCAGCAAGCGCTACCCGTCTCGGAGGCAGTCCATGGTGAAAGGTGAGCCCACCCATGTAGGCTGGCTGTCCCAGTCACCCGAGCAACACACAGGGCGAAGGGGAGTCCCCACGTGCAAAAAGGTGCACAACCATATCAAGGATGTGCACCAGGCTGTGACAAGTGGCTTTCCTGGGGCTTTGCACACAGGGGGTGTGTATCAAGGGGCGGTGCCACAGGGGCAATGGCCCTAGCTGTAAGCTGATTGGCCTTTGAAGTGCCTCCCCTCTCCTGTCACTCACCAATTCAAAATATATGATTGGCTAAGAATGAATTATGGCCCATCTTAATAAATCCTATATATAGTTGTATATGTGTGTGTGTGTGTGTATATATATATATATATATATATATAAATATATAGACACACACCGTATATGCTCCAATAGAGGCTCCCGGCCTTTATTTGCAAAACCGGCTGCTATTAGAGACCGGCCATTATTAACAAAAACCTTCAGAACGCAATCTTTTTTCGCGCGTGTCGGTACAGGTAGGGACACAAAAATATCGGCTAATATTACAAACAGCTACTTGAATTTCGCACGCTGGATAAGATAAACGGCAGTGTCTTTCTGTACCTAATACAGGTACCTGCATTACCGTATAACGGCCGTATTTTGGTCACGAAAATGAAGCAGTTCTAGAAACCGGTATATTTCTTATATATGCAACGTGCTGACATGCACATGTATTACACACGTCTATAAAGATACAGACGCTTGCAATGTGCGCTAGCAGGCAAATATCAAAGACCTGGCTACTGTTAGAGACCGGCTGCTATTTGGCCGCGTCCCCTCTGAAGCCCGGCGCTTATTAGAGACCGGCGACAATAAGAGACTCGGCTTTTATTGGAGCATATACTGTATATATATGTGTGTGTGTATCTGTATATGTGGGTGTATATACATATACTGTATATATGTGTGTGTATCTGTATATGTGGGTATATATACATATATATATGTATGTGTATGTGTGTGTGTGTCTGTATGTATATATCTATATGGATGAAGCGGATATTAAATACTGTGAGTAATGTTGGCATTCACTAGAGCCTTACCCAGCATGCCCTGAATCGGCGAGCCCCGGTGTCGAGCCCACAGTGAGCTCACGTCATGTGACCTGGGTTCTGCTGGCTGCTTCTCTTTGCCTTACACTCACAACTGTCTCCTCTGTCCACAGCCTTAAATCCAGCCAAAGCAACTCACCTAAGGTAAAGACTGAGGTTCACAGCAGTCGTACCCTGAGACCACAATTGCACACCAGAGTACTAACAACACTTCTGATTGTCACAGGGGATACAAAGCTAGAGAATTAACAATGATATCTGAGTTGTGAGTGTTATATTTACATCCAGCATACATCAAACAAAGCTTAATGCGCTATAAAATATTCATAATGCTTTGGTGGGGGTATACCATGCAGTAGGTAATAACCCAGTCTTCCCTTATACCCACAATGCACTGTGTCTTATGTGGCCCTGAGTCTGACTGTGTTTTTACTGTGTCCGATAGCTCCCAGACGAGTCCTGACCCCACACTCTACCAGGTAAGCACCTGGTCTCTGAGGCCTCGAAATGAGGCATGAGGAATAAGCATATTTAAGCAGAAGTCAATATTTATTCATTTGATTCCCTTGCTTGCCTAAAGGGGCACTCAGCTTGGCCAATATGTCCTTCTCGTAAAATTCCCAGTGCGAGTGTGGGGCTTATTTTCAGTCTGTAGTTAATTGGAAATGTCAGCTAGGCGGGCAGTGTACCGCACCGCACTGCCCCCTGGAGGCTGTTCTGTCACATACCCACAATGCCCTTGTTCTGTTTGTGCCCCACAGTACCAGCACAATATCCCGGTGGCTCAGGAACCCTGGCACCTGGCGCATGCTAAGTACGCGCCACACGCCGCCCACACGCCCCCGCCCAGGTAAGGCACGCCTAGGTTCATGTGATCGTGATCAATGGCTGGAGCGCCTTGGCTTGGCTCTCGTTCTCCATCTGCACTTGCTCCTCCTTCGGGCTACTTGGGAGTCTCTCGTTGGTTGCGTTTCTTTGCTTTACTGGTCCACACCCACTTCTGGCTCTTTAAGGGTCGAGGTCCCTCTGCCACATGAATCACACGCCCACTAAGCATCTCTGCGACCCGGAATCCGAGCCCAAGAGGTGTAAAGGCCGAGAGCCGCCTGGGGTGTGTTAGGGGCGCTGTGGAGTGCTAGGTCTGGGGAGACAGCAGTGCTAACTTCAGGGATGGAGGTTTGCGAGCAAAAGCAGCGTGTGAGCAGATTTTTGCCCCAAATACAGCTTTAGTAACACCTGGGGGGTGTTTTATACTTTACAGCCAAGGCTGTAAATACACACTGCGGTCTAAGTGTGTCTGTGCGTTTGTGTGCATGCAGTATGACATCGTACTCAGTTACAGAACATCAATAACTGAACCATAAGATAATACTGCACATTTCACCCGAGCTGCTTATTTGCTGAGAAGTACTCCCTCTGTGCATTAAGCCCCTGCAGGATTGTGGTTTAGTTCTTTAATAATTCCATTTTTTTTTCTAGGACACTTTCGCTTTGAATCCAGCAATCTGGTTTTCGTATAGACTTAAAGAGGGCAGAACTCCAATGCGTGTCGCATGGACACAGCTCTGTCGTGCTTCATTTCTGGGAGGGCCGTTCTAGGAACAGGCACCCTGTAGCATTCCCCCTGGCCGTGTCTGTGTCGGCTTTATGGAGCTGAAATTGTCCGGGCGCCTGTGAACTTTCTGCTGTCGCGGGATTGGCTAGAGAGTGCTGTCCTATACTGATCCTCTACTGGCTGGGGTGGTTCTGGGATTTTTTAAGGTGGGGGCATAAGGAGAGCCATACCTCATACAGAAGGCCTGACCTTATCATTAACCAATGATGTATTTTAAATTGGTGAGTGACAGGGGGATGTGCACTCCAGGGACCAATCAGCTTTCAGCTCGTGCCAGTGCCCCTGTGTCCCCACCCCTTAATAGACCACTACTTATCCAGAAATGAGTCCTTATTTGCATGACATTAATCAAACGACATCCTGTACAAATAGGTGTACTTTTCGTAAAGCATTTAACCCATTAATAATAACATCATCTTGAGAACTGATAGTAGTGAGGCTTTCTGTCCAGGGCCACTGTCCTCCATCTCTGTGGCAGTTATACAGGGGTATCAGCCTGCACTGCCCACATCAGGCCATGGTAAGCAGGCCACCATGATGCTGTCAAGATGGACCTAAAGTGACGGGTCTGTCCCCATGCCACACTCACATGCCACATCAGTGTCACACAGCACTCCGGGCCTCCTTATCTTCCTCCTCCTCCTTCTCCAGCTCTCGCATGGCTCCGTGTTCAGTCTTCCTGGGGGAATCTTCCCTTTGCGTAACTTCCCCTGCCCCCGCTGTCCTTTCTTTTCTTTATGCAAACGCCCCCCCCCCCCCTTTCCGGGGTCCTTAGCTAATGACCGGACTCTCCGGAGACCCACCGTGACTAACCCCATTCCTGTGGTCCAGGCCACCTCATGCCACGGACCTGGTCAGCAAACCTCCCCGCGTCATCAGCAGGGACCAGAACAGCCGCTCCGTCCCCGAACACAACAGGCAGACGCAGGAGGGAGCGGTCAGCATTGTTTACGATGACAAGGTCATGACCGCTCTGTGAGCGCTCCGAGAGTCCCGCCCACTAGGCTCAGCACCTAGAGCGGCGGGCCGGGACTTGGTCTAGAGCTGACTTGCTCACATCGCTGGACAACCCAATAACAATCTGTCTCTCTTCTTACTGATCAGTATTTGTACTACGAACGTCGCGCCTTAATGTTTGAATGTTTTACAGAGAACTTTTAAAGGAGTAATTACAATTTACACTCTGGACTGTAAAAGTTTTGTTTTATAAAAACAGAAATACTTAATTCCCTGCTGTATTTTCATTTTTACTGCATGGATCTGGAATTGCAAGTAAAGAGCAGGGAGCCACTAGAACTCGGGGCTGGAAATGGACGTGTGGGGGGTGCGTGAGAGCCGTAATGGGGGTGCACCTCCTGCCCATGATGGACATTACCGATAATGTTGGCTTGGCAGCCTGTGAGCTTATGGGGTTTGTGTGTCCCACACTGTCACTATGTCACCACTCACACACATAATGAAGCTGTTAAACCCGTCGGCTGTGTTTAAACCCCTTGTTTTTGACATGACTGTCATTGTGTCTGTTGTCTATCCCTGCTGGTCTTTGCTGTTTCATTCTGTTGTTTCACGAACTGAATACATCATATTATTGGATTCAGAGAACATGTGTACCATCAAACAAACCCGCGTCTTTCATGCGATCCAGATCAGTGCTCACTATGGCTAATAGCGAGGTTCGCAGTACCAGGTTCCGTGCTGTGTCAGCAGCCATGCCACCTGCGGGTCAGACTAGGTAATCCATCTGAAGCTAAGCAGGTTTGGGCCGGAGCAGTACTTGGATGGGAGACCACCTAGGAAAGCTGGGTTGCTTCTGGAAGGTTTGTCCTTGCTGTGGATCCCAATTCCCGGTGCAGTGATGGGGACACTATGCAGTAAAAATGGTGCCATCCTTGGGATGAGATGTAAATGTGGTTCTGACTCTCTGAGGTCATAAAGACCTTTCGAAAGAGTAGGGGTGGTACCCCAATGTTCTGGCCTTTCAAATCTGGTCTGCTAGTCATCCCCTATATTTAAGGATCAAATTCTCTCCTACCCCCTCATGACATAATCTACTGTGTGGTGAGCACACTGGTGCAGAATGGCTGCCGTCCTGGTTGGTGCTACACAGTGGTGAAGCTTTTGGCATCTTGAAAAGTGCTATATAAATGTAAAATTCATTCATTCAATTACCCCCCCCCCCCCCCCATGATCTAAATCAATGTTAACGTCGGCTACTGGTGAGGTCCACATTACCGGCCATATTCAGTTATATGTTATAATATGGATATTGCTGGTTATGTTTACTGGGTGCCTGTCGTGGTGGTGACCCGCGAACCTGCTGGTGAACACCAGCGGTGCGGGATGCCGTCAAGCTGAAGAAGGAGTCCTATCGGGCCTTTTTGGCTTGTGGGACTCCAGAGGCGGCGGGCCAAGCGGAACGCGGCTTCAGCGGTCGCTGAGGCAAAAACTCGGGTGTGGGAGGAGATTCTGGTCCACCATCCAGCGGCTCAGGGCGGGAAAGCGGTGCAGCATCAACACTGTTTATGGTGGGGATGGGGCACTGCTGACCTCAACTAGGGACGTTCTGGGTCGGTGGAAAGAGTACTTCAAAGACCTCCTCAATCCCACCGGCACGCCTTCCAATGAGGAAGCTGAGTCTGGGGACTTTGGGGTGGACTCCCCTATCTTTGGGGCAGAGGTTGCTGAGGTGGTTAAAAAGCTCGTCGGTGGCCTAGCCCTGGAGGTGGATGAGATCCACCCGGAGTTCCTCAAGGCTCTGGATGTTGTAGGGCTGTCTGGTTGACACGCATCTGCAGCATCGCATGGGCATCGGGGGCGGTGCCTCTGGATTGGCAGACCTGGGTGGTGGTTCCCATCTTTAAGAAAGGGGACCAGAGGGTGTGTTCCAACTATAGGGGGATCACACTTCTCAGCCTCCCTGGTAAAGTCTATTCGGGGGTCCTGGAGAGGAGGGT
>JAODKM010000126.1:13196841-13208075 GCA_026780845.1 Petrocephalus sullivani | reverse complement strand
GGGGGGGGAGAGTGGGGAGGGGCTGTTGGGGAGGGGGCAGGCCTATTGGAGAGGAGGGGAGCTACCACGCCTCCCTGGTATTTTTGGACTGCCATGTACCTTTGCGATTATTATAATTGACCCTTTTTTAGATAAATGTATAAACGAGCAGAAATACCATAAGAAATGTAGTGAGAAGTGAATTAAAAGAGACTGAGGTTTCATTTGCTGCAGTGTTGAATGACACTGTGCTGTCCTGAAACGCAGCCCTGCGTAGTACAGAGATGGTGCATCGTGGGATGCAGACAGCGATTCGCCGTGGCCCTATAAAATCGCGGAGCCCTTCAGGGCCGGACCAAGGCTGATTGATCTGCTGCCTCAGAAGTCCACCATCTCAGCTCCTGCTATGTGCTGCTGCCAGCTTTTATTGTCTTGTGTCTGTGGGACCAGCCTGTGAAGTTCTCCTCCACCGACGGTAAAAGATGCAAAAGCCCTTGAGAATTCCGACTGACTGTGGCTCGTGGTCCTTAAGGCATCCTCGCTCCCCTGTCTCTCATCTTACCTGTCGCCTTCCAGACAGCCAGCAATTTAGCTGTTTTCACAGGCCATCAGTTTTACACCAGGGGCAGGTTGGACTTTTGAGACATGCTGTTCCATAAACCCAGCTGTGGTGTGGCTCACACTAGCCACACAGTGCAGCTGCTCACTCCTTTGCGTGCAAGGAAGCACTGGGCAATAAAACGAGCTGTTAGGACTGCACGATGGCACACTAATTAAAAAGAGTCCCAGTGGACTTCTTCCTGGTGAGGTGTCATTGACTTAATTAAAGGAACAAGTGGGACAAGCATGGAGCTGCTTTTGTGGAGCCGCGGAATCATGCTTGGACATGCAGGAGATAACCATCAGGCGAGGAGTGCCCACAGGCTGTCACTTCATGGAGTCTGTTGGCATGGAGATGATCAGCCTCCATCACAGGAAACAGATGCTGCTAGGTTAATTTTCCACGCACGCCGGAATGATAATCTGTCACAGTCTGAGTAACAGAGGCGTATACAGGGGAGGGGTCACAGGGGCACTGGCCCCAGCTGAAGGCTGATTGGCCCCCGGATTGCCCCCTCCTCCGTCACTCACCAATTCCAAACATATCATTGGCTAATGATAAGGTTGGCTTCTCTGTGTGAATTATGTAACCTTATAAAAAAAGGCAGCATCCCATTGGTCTACTGAGCAAACGCAACCCAAGTTCCTTTCTTTTTGTGCCTTCTTCCTTCGTTTTATCCCATTTTTTTCCCTTCTCCTTAGCTTGCCAATATCCAAAGTCCTTGGCTCTGCTGCTGTAGTCTACCCTCCTGTCTTTCCTTAGCTACCCCATGGCTGGAGTCTCTCCTAACAAACAAGAGCTACAGCAGTACAGCATGGAAGAGAACGAGGGGTCTCCATACTCCTCCAAGGGCATCAGGCGCTGCCCCCACCACCAGCCCGGATTCGACAGCGCTGAGAGCTTGTGCGGCAAACCGAAAGCGCTCAGTGAGTACGGCGTTGCCTGACTCAGAGTCCTTGGGAAGTTTCTCCCTGGATCACAGCTTGCCTCCAATTCCCACATCCATATTTAGACCCTAAGTGTCCATTGATCTCCATTCCACAGCCGTAATGAGCTCTAAAGCTTTATTACAGGAAGCTACAAAAGTCACTGATCCAAGCAACTTCCAGTATTACTACTGAGGAGGCAACACACACCAGCAGCCTCAGGATTCATCTTCTGCTTTCGTAACAGAGAAGCGCAATTATAAATTACGAGCCCCATATTTAAGTGATCTGGAGAAACGTCCTGCAGCACTGCCATTTACTTCCATAATTAGTTACGTGATGGGGGTGATCTCGTTACGACTCTCCATGTGGGCATGAATACAGAAATTCCGCATTAACTGTTCCTTTTACAAATACTATCTCATAGCATGTTTTTTTTCATATTCCGGCAATTTTTGCACAAGATGCCTGGTGCAAGGCATTGATATTAATATGCTTTGAAATCTGTGATTAAATTATGTACCATTTGAGTCTAAATGTAATAATGAATAAGACTTTTTGGTGATAATCCAGTTCTATTTTTGCAATATATTTAGGGCAAAAATGATTAGATGAATTACTGTAGGGAGCCAACCAAGATAAGCCTGTGCTATTAGGAACAGTGAAGCAGAGACGCTTCTCGTTACAGTGTTACAATTGATGACTCATGAACTAACGTCTCTGTGTATTATAATGTTGATACCGGTGGCACAGTGACTCTGTGTTACAGTGTTAAGACAAGTAACTGAGTGACCCTATGTGTTACAGTGTTAAGTCCCATGACTCAATGAATCCGTATATTACAGTATTAAGATCTGTAACTCAATGACTCTGTGCATTACACTGTGAAGTCCCATGACTCAGTGACCATGTGTATTACAGTACTAAGACCAATGACTCTGTGAATCATAGTATATATAATACCCTTGACTTTGTGACCCTGTCTTTTACAGTGTTAAGTACTGTGACTCAGTGTTCCAGTAAATTATAGTGTTAAGACCAGTGATGTAGTGACTCTGTATATTACAGTGTTAAGACCAGTGACGCAGTGCAAGCCAGATGACCTGGATGATGAGCAGCTGAAGCAGACGGAGCTGGAGTCAGGCAGGTCACCAGGACCCTGGCCATCACTGCACATCAACATAGACAGTAAGGTGAGCGCATGCAGACCTCATCCACACATACCACATCCACACAGACTTCATCCATACAGACCTCATTCACACAGACCTCATTTACACGGACCTCATCCATGCAGACCCAGTTCACACAGACCTCATCCATGCAGATTCATCCCCACAGACCACATCCACACAGACCTCACTCACGTAGACCTCGTGCACACAGGACTGTCAGTACTATCAGGACTGTATCAGCAGCCTAACACCCTAGAAATGCAGACGTGAACTTGTCAACCATACCAAGAGATAGCCCGATGGTTATTAATGTCCAAGTAGGGCCGGCCCAAGGCACAAGTGAACATGAAGATGACAAATGATAACTAAGTTAATCAAATTTCGCTTAGGGCCCCGAAAAGGGTTGGGCTAACCCTGTGTCCAGGATTCAGTCTGTGACACGAACTGGCCATCATGTGAGTCATTTACATAACAATGCTCTGGTATAAATGAGGGTTATAAAGTCCTGAAGTGTCCTATCGGATTTATAACTGCACAATGCATTTCATTGTCAGGTATTTCATCCCGTTTTTTGTTGGAGACAATTCTGGCTTCATAACTGTTTCAAACAGGCAAAGGAGGAGCTAAAACTACAGCGACCTGCAGCGAGAGTCAGTTTATCATTAAACTTCAGAAGAATGACATCATCTTTAGAGAATTCCCTGCATCGTGGAAAGTAAAGGGATTCAGAGGGTCATTCTTCTTGTTTATATGCTGAAAAAGAAAAATCACGCCATATTCTGGACATCCTTCAAAACAACGAATTCTCTGATTGGCTTTCCAGTTACTGAGCCCTGGCTGGCCCAAATTTTAGTTTGATTACTTGAGATAATTTGAATCTAATGGGATTGCAAATGAGCTGAATTTGAGTTTATTCTGCGGTCAGAAGTAGGAGGTAACACGCAGACACTGCAGGCAACTTATTAACATGAAACATAAAAATGTTCCGTGCAAATCCACGAGGACGCACATGTCTCCACAGTGCTTTGTAAGCTCATGAACTGAGCCTTGTCATTTTTATAGCTGGGTTTGCCGCTAGGCCACACAGCTGGGTGCTTCTGTGGGGGGTAGAATAAGCACACGCTTCCATCTGGATGTGCCTGTAAAGAAATGGTTCAAGCACTTTCTGATCATCTCCACACTAGAGGTATTCAGCCCAACTGCTAGAGGTAATGGACTCATAGATGGTCTCTGTGTGTCCAGTGGAAGACTTTGACCTGTCTGTCCCTTTTAAAGACTCATGCCATTTGCTGGAGCTGGCTATTGGTGGTTTCAGTGACTGTAAGCATCCTTAGATCTACATTATATTTTATTTATTTAGCAGGCACTTTTATTCAAAGCAGTGTACTTTTTGAGAATGCAGAGTCAGCCAGGCCCTGGAGCGATCTGCGTTTAAGGACCTTGATCAAAGGCCCAGTGGTGACATCACTAAACTGACTATGGGACTTGAACTGGCGACCTTACGATGACAGGCACTAACCCACTGAGCCGCACGCACCCCTGACCAAATCCACTACAAGTATGTGACCACGCAGCCGGGACATGCGGAGGTCCTGGGAGCTTCAGGTACTGGAAGCAAGTCTGAGGAATCAACCTGGGCTTTGCCGGCCAGATCCCCATGTCAGGACTGTTAATCATATCACCATTAGACGGACTCAGGGGAGATTCTGGGGGGCAGAAGAGGACCCACAATTCATACAGAGGGGCCAGACTTATTGTTAGCCAATGATATGTTTGGAATCAGTGAGTGACAGGGGAGGGGTCACTTTTGGGGTCCATAAGCACACACACACACACACACACGGGGGCAGTGTGCGGCTCAGTGGGCTAAACCTCTGCGCTCGTGCTCATAAGGTCATTGCCCTCTGTCTGGCCCCAGCAGAATAGTCTCAGGTCTGTGGGCCCTTTAGCACAGCCCCTAACCCCCAGCCCCCTGGGTGCCGCTGCAGGTGGCCGCCCATCACTGCCAAGCTCGCCTTCACCTACCATGGAGAAGTGTGAAGAGAGAATTACCTTCTGGCCATCAGTACAGTGTCACTATTGCACATAAACAGAAGGAGATATAAAAGAATGGTATGTTAAACATGAAAGTGCAGAATAGCAGAAGGCAGCTGGGGGGGTGAGAATGATCTTTGTGCCGCAGCACATTCTCAGGGACATCTGCCGTCCTTCTCTGTCACCCACACGTTTTAATCCCCTATTGGCTGTGAGGAGAGGGAAGCGCAGAATTATGGCCCCCGCTGATGTCCGCCAGAGGGCGGAGAGCTGCGGGGTCTAGGCCGTAACGGCGGCTGCTCTGTAACGGCGTGCGGCGGACGGCGACCATGGAATACCGGCTGTAAAATGTCACCGGCGCCTTTCATTATTATTCACCCCCCGCGTTTCGGATCAAGAGTCTGAGAATTTTAATTTCCTATAAACCAGATATGAGCCCTGCTTGCCAGTACAAGTGTGGGACACTTGGATCTAAAACGTATGGTGAATTCAAAACCGGCGTATGAGTCATTTAAAGATAGCCGAGAAAAATGCCAGAGACATTTTGAAGAGATTTTGTATTTCTTGCTTTAATTTTAATGGATGTAATTAATTATATTTTTTTGTCCTGTCTTTGGCAGTCACAGACACTAGTTACTGTAATTAATTCTGTTTTTTTTTTCCCTCAAGTGGTACTTCTGTTTAGAACCCAAGTGTAACGTAATGTCACTTAATAATTATATAACCATCCATGCATGGAGCGACAAAAGTAGATTGTTTTTCCCTCTTTTAAAACTGCTTATTCTGTATGTAGGATTCTAAAGGTATGTATGAGGAGGTTGGGCATATTGGCAGTCTGACACACCTTAAATGGATATGAACCGATTTATTCAAATGACAGTGATGTGTGATGCCACTTGACTCATTTCCTTCTGGAAGGTGTGAATTGAGGCACATGACAGTATGTCTGACATATTAGAGTGTATTATTGTTTATGTGATGGATTAATGCCCCCCCCCCCCCCCCAAATGAATTGATCAGCCCCCGGTAGCAGCAAGGACATGGCTACAGGTGGACAGATCTAACCAATCGTCCTAACAAATGCCCTCCCCAGCATGGCATCCTAGCTGATACCACCACTGTCCCACAATGCCTAATGAGTCCTTACCTGCTGGCCAGATGGAGGAGAAGCAGCTGTCGGAGAAGAGTCTGCACTCTCCTGCCTTAACAGCCGGCCTGCCGGAGCACCTGAAATGTAACATCCTCAAGGCTCAGATGGACACTGCGTTCAGAGTGAGTGTTTCTCACACCGTGACCCTGCGGCCATCGTACTGCTGTTGCTGACAATTAAACCCTGCTGGCCTGGTGGAGTGACTCAGGCCTGGACCAGGTACAGCTTTTACCCAAGCATGTGTGTGTCACTCTGGGAGTGAGCATGACAATATGCTCCTCCACACCGGACCAGGTGTTTCCTTACAGCGGGTCATCATCCGCCTGGCTGTTCACAGTTGCACCTTGAGTCCTCCCCTTGAAACTCTGGCATGTATCGTCTGCTCCACCTGTCCTCTGTGAGGACATCGGAGGCACGCAGCTCTGGCGGCTTTTTAAAGTCACAGAGAGTTCAGAGAGATGTGTTGATGGAGCCTTTCCCTTCCACGTGCAGGTCATGAACGAGGGCGATCGAAGAAGCAGCTCATCTGGCCAGGAACACAATGGCAGGTTGGTACATCTATCCAGTATGTAATTAACAGAAAGAAGATGCTTCTGGAAGTTACACTTAGCCAACATCTGTTTAATACTAGTCTTCTTTATGAATCATGTAACAGTTAATGTGCAAGAGACTCACAACATTGGAGCCCGTATCTCTGTAGCATGCTGCATTGGATTGCTCTTACCAAACAATTGCTCATAATCGTAGTGATTGTTTGCAAAGGTTATGACTTTTTGTCTGTGTGTGGAGGTAAGAATAGCGACCAAACAATTTGAATGAAGTCATGAATTCAAAGTTGCAAATGCACTAAATCGTGAATGAAAACCCCACGAGACTGATAGAAATGATAAATGAAGATGCAGGTGACTGCTGCACTGATGCACTGTGTCCTCACTATGGAGAAGTTTTACACAATTTGGGATGAGTTAGGATCTAATATGACTGTATATGTAACTGATCAGTCTTTAGTTTTGCAAGTTTCTGGATGCTTCCTTATAATTTTACATACTTTAATACACGTTGTCCGCAAACAATTTAATTAGCAAAACCAATATTGGATAGTCATGGTGGAATGCCTAGCAGAAACTCAGTGTGCTACTCACATGGAATCACTATGCAAAAAAGTGAGTAAATGAAGTCTGTCCAAGAACCACCAGGCAGACATCGGCAGAGCCATTGCATCAGGCCTGCTAATTAGCAGTGAGTACATCAGCATGAGCATGTAAAGCATGTTACTGCAGCACAGGAAGTGCCAGCTGTGTGTGTCTCTGTCCCGTCCGCCAGGTTTCCATCATCATCCCAAGATTCGGTCTCTTCCAGCATGACGACCGAAAAGCCCCCCGTCAGATCAGAACGGAGAAAGAGACTCGTCAGACAGTACAGTTTGTGAGTTCAGGCTTTTAAACTATTGTCCATCGTTCGTCGCTTTCAGTTAGGGGCACAGTGAGCTAGCATGTATCGCTTGGGACTCTGGGAAGGTCTATGTCCGGGTGACACTATGTTTTCTCTAAATTACTGATGTCACAGAGGAATGCCATTCATTAATTCAGCCGACGTGTAATGACTCGTTTCGGGCCAAAAGCAATTATATTGTCAGCCTGCATTTTTAGATCCTCTACAATATTGTCTGATATGATTGGTACTTGCGGAGCGACAGAACAGCTGTTTGCTCCCACTTTTGTAGAATATAGACAAACCAGAAGGAAGAGGTGAGGAAATGCAATTTCAACATGGAGGAAACCATGGCTAAGGGCAGTAATGAAAGCTGCTAGCGAGCATGATGCTAATCGCTTCAATGGGAGATCCTACTCAAAGTCTTTATCTTCAATAGAGGTCACGGCTCCAATACTGAGAAAACGGGTGCCTCACTGCTCTTCTTCACCTACAGCAATCATAGTGACGAAGATGACCTCCCAGCAGCCCTCGCTGCCATTTCCTCCCAGAGCAGCGCTGGAAAGACGACCTCTGAAAGCTCATTGGACCTCCAGGTCCAACCTCCCATATACCCCAAGGTAAAGCTTTGTTCAGAAGATAATCAAGTTGTTTAGGTGCTTGTATCAATAACCTTCAAACTCGTTAAGGTGGTCCTCGTCATCCCACGCCAATTAAGCCCATTCCCATCTTCCAGAACCCATCTGTGAAGTGCCATGCTGCGCTGTAACATGCAGCCTTCTAAATGAATTTGTTAAGTACGGCTTTCAGAGGCTTGAAGTCATGCCAGGCGTAGCCAGGTGTGGCCACTGAGAAGAAGGCAACTGTTTCTGGGTTTAATTTCATCGTTTTCTTGTGCTTCAGAAGTAATTTAATCATTATGATTTAATCAGTATGATTTTATTAAAGCAGTGCGCTCAGTGCTGGAGAGACATTAACCCTTTTATGAACTACAGTAACATGCAACATAGCACTAAGCATGAAAAACCCCTTTCTCTGAGGCGTAAATTGGATGCATATTGCGGCATTTAAAGGTAAATATTTATTTAAAACACTACAACAATATCACAATGCAAGCATAAAAGTCTTGCTGCAAAACCAACTTCCATCAGTACGCTGGAGACAAACTGGGTGGTTTCTGTTGTGCATTTCTGGTTATTTGTAACAGTACTTTACTTGAATCAATCAATAATACGTACAAATCTCCCTAATACAGAAATATCGAAATCAGGCAACGTCTGTCTGACCGAGAGATTTCCAGACCCACTGTTGATTTTACATAATCACATTTTGGGTAGTAGTGCTGTAGTCAAATGTTTGCATTGCATCCATTAATTATGTATATGTGTATATGGATAACAGCCAATGGGAGGTGAGCCTTACTGTCGATTTCACTCTGACTCTCAATCAGAAGCCTATTTGCATTGGAACTTTACATACTGGGCTGAACCACACAAGTATTGAAGACTTACAGTCCTCTACCTTAAGAAAGGTTGGGCCGCCATGCCTGTGATCGGAAGGTCGCCAGTTCAAATCCCCATGGAGAGAGCAGAGTGATTTCACTGTTGGGCACCTGACAAAATCCTTAGCGCAGTTGCTCCAGGGACTGTCTGACCCTGCTTCCCAATCACTTTGGGTAAAAGTGAATGCTAAATAAATTAAAGATATGCTTACTGCGGAAGTGGATGCTTTGTGGTTTTTAATAAATATCAGTTGTCAATAACGACAGTACCATTTTTTTGTAGGCCGAACTCGCACTATTAGAGCTGGGGGTGCAGTGCTGTCACCATCTGGTGTCTCCATCCAAGGCTCCAGTGTTCCCCCAAGGGCCTCTTCCTCAGCTGGTACCCTGCAGTACCCCTCATCCAGACAGGTAAACTGTGCGAGATGCCATCTCTCCTTAAAGTGAGAACAAAGTTTGTTTTTTAATCAAATAAGTTGTTACTCAGAAATGCCGGCTTAGCGAGTAACGCTAAGGAGTCTGCCTTCATTCCATTACTTGTTTCGAAATTAAATGAAATCTTAAACCAATTTTAGAGAGACACAAACATTAAATACAGTATCCCTGTTCAGACAGATTCAATTTCAGCTTTTTGTTAGCTTTAACCTCTGCAGATTTTCATCATAAAATTGGCAAATGACTTCTCCTGTCTGCCGTCTCCTGTTTTGAATCTGTCGCACATCCTCCGTATGGTCCCTCCCAGTTTTCTGACACTAAAGCTCGCTCAATCCCTCTTTTTGCAAGTCATACTGGTCTGGGAGTCTCTTGCACAAGTGGCCAGCCTCAGGGAGTGCTGGGAGAAATGGAGACGACCCTCCCAGAGCTCAGCCCCCTGCGTCACAGTATGTACAGACCAGTCAGCGCCGTGCCACTGCACGGTGTAGCCGCACGCCCTTCCCGTTTGGCCCTGCCCTGCGCCCTTTGGCCACGCCCCTCTGGCTCGTCCTCTTCAGCTTCCCTTCTTCTCCGCCCACCAAGCCGCTTTGAGTCCATTCTTCTTCTCCCTGCCATTCAGCCCCGCTGTCGGCTCACAGCACCTTCTGCCAGCTCCTCCAGTCTCTGCAGATTGGCCTTCTTTCCATTGGCTGCAGATTGGCCTTCTTCCCATTGGCTGCAGATTGGCCTTCTTCCCATTGGCTGCAGATTGGCCTTCTTCCCATTGGCTCCTTTTGGTCGATCGTTTTCTTTTCCGATAGTGTCTTTAGGAAACGTTCCCCCGGGCTGCTCCGCTCAGCTAAGGTAGCCTGTCCCAAACCAAGCACTCTTCCTTCTCCCACTGGCCTTCTGACATTAGGTCTTCCGGTAAGAATCAGAGGTTGCTCTTAGCACATTCCATACATTCTTCATGTTCTACAGTCATGCCTTTATCATGTAAGGTTCTTCCTTTGCCACTCTGCTTTGTCATGTGCCAGCTATGTTTCCTTTCTTAGGCTTTCCACTTCTCCTCCATGCCTCAGATATGGAGTGCTTAAGCTCCCTACATGACATGTTCATGTAATGGTTAAGCTGCCCTCAAACCATGCTTTTAAAGGTTGCCTCTGCCTAACTAATCACATCTTGGATTTGAGTCTACTGCTGATTGCTGTTCAATGGCACCATCATGTCTTGCAGATGATGGACCTGTAATACGCAGCTCTATTATCTGCAGTGTTGGTACTCACCTACTCAGTTTTCTGATAGTGCTTTGAAGCTCCAGTGCCTATAAAGACTATGATTCCCGTGACAGGGTCAGCCTTTTTATGTAGCACAACAACACAGCCATTGTGTGAAACCGCCCCGGGGGCAACAACGGGTCTGATCCTGGATCAGGTTTCCCCCCTTTCTTATGGCCTAAATAAGCTGTGTCTGCAGACGGCTACTATTCCTGGCCCTGAGAAGCCGTGATCCCAGGCCTGGAATTCTGCACTACATTCCTTCACGTTCTGTAATGGGTATTGCAGGAGACCTGTCTTAGCCTCCCAGTCTGAAACACTCCCTAGAGAATCCCTGAGGTCTGGCCCGTGAGAGACACACACACAGGCCCGAAAGGCCCACGCAAAGCGGCGTCTCGCTGACTTTCCTCCGACGTCTCTCCCTCTTCCTTCAGTGCTGAAGCCCTGAGGATGGACCTCGACCGGGAGAAGCTGTTAAGGAGACTCTTGATGACTGAGCTGTGAGCGGAAGCCGGACAGCAGCCATCAGTGTGCCTTTCATCCTCTACCTGTTTCCCAGGGAGACGCTTGACACTCTGCTAACCCCGACGCTATGGAAACACTCGGAAAGTGGCCTGTGACGCCTCCGAGTTGGCCTCAGCCAGGAAGGCGACTCGGAGCTCGCCAGGACTTTGGCTACGAGTTTGCATTTTAATGCTACGATAAGATTCTGTCCTATCAGATTTGATATTTTTAATAACATACTG